>OY821754.1:25988979-27188979 GCA_963682095.1 Potentilla sterilis
TTGATATAGTTATCTACTAGCTTTCTTGCCCGGGCGATGCACGTGCGGAAGGGCCGCGCTCACACGTGTGCATATCGCTTATTCTCTTTTGCTTTATGTTTCTGCACAAACCCGTAGGCCTGGTAGAGACTGGTGAATCTAGATGTGATCTCCTCCTGCTAACCTGCTCACTAAGGGGAATACCGGGCGGGCCGGTCTTCTCCTCTCCGATGCCTAAGTTAGTACAGTTGGGATGAATAGATAACTTAAGCACGTATGATAAGCAGTTGGAGAAATCAGTTACCTATTAAAGAGGGTAGTTGAGGCCCTTATATAGGTGGCCGAGTGTGAGGGTTGGTCTCACTCTTCGATGTGGGACTGGTTTCCTTCTGCTTGCACACAAAAGGGGCAGCTCTGGTAGCCTGTTTGGCAGGCTGGCGCCCCCGGTCCCCGGGCCCCTGGTCACAAGGTAGACTGCTGGACCTCGGGTCCGGGTGCTGGTGATCCTGCTCCGGGCCTCAGGCCGGTCCCGGATGTACTGGCTGCGGGTCTGTGGGCTTATGTAGCCCCTCTGTGGCTACTGTCAACAAGTCCCCCAAGTTCCCGGTCAAGTGCAATCTTGAATGGGGACTTAATATGTCTTGCTCTTGTCCCGCATACCAGCAGGGTTACCAACCCAACGGTGCCTAGTCCCCCCAAGTCCGTATTGAAGATTTGGCGTAACCGGGCATTAGGGTAGAGAAGGGGTGGTGATGTGAGTACCTAGTAATGATGACGTGTGACAGTTATGAGTATGCCTGCAATACTGATGATATTGTGCTCAAGTGTTGTCGTGCTATGAGTATGGAACGGGGTGAAACTCGGACAAGTGCATGGGAGGACAATGTAGCGTTGAGATCCGCCATGCAATAGATATGGAACGAGGTGAAACCCAGACGAGTGCATGGGATGATGTGGCGTTGAGATCCGCCATGCAATAGATATGGAGCGGGGTGAAACCCGGACGAGTGCATGGGATGATGTGGCGTTGAGATCCGTCATGCAATAGATATGGAGCGGGGTGAAACCCGGACGAGTGCATGGGATGATGTGGCGTTGAGATCCGCCATGCAAAATATATGAAGCGGGGTGAAACCCGGACGAGTGCATGGGATGATGTTGGCGGGGAGGACTCGACCGGTGGACTGCCATGTCGGAACGAGTCCCCCAAGTTCCCAAGGCGAAATTGCTGCCAACGGCGGGGCAGGCCGGGAGTGGCCCGGTGGCTCGCCCCAGCTTGTGTTGGAATAAGCGTGGGGCAACGTGCCTGCGGGGAGATTTGTTCTGTGTTAGAGAAACAATCTGCCCGGTGGGGTGGCGTTGAGATGACAAGTCTCGCCTTGGATCCCCATATTGATCGCAGTTCAGTGCGATGCAGTGTTTTTATCCTGCTGGAAAAGTTTACATGTGTTAGATGTAAACTCTCCCGGGTTTATAAAGCCCATGCCGGTTGAATGTCTCATAACCGGTGTCATGCCATGGAGCCGGTTGAATGTTACCTAACCGGTGAGATGCCATGGAGCCGGTTGAATGTCTCATAACCGGTGAGATACCATGGAGCCGGTTGAATGATCATAACCGGTGAGATGCCATGAAGCCGGTTGAATGATCATAACCGGTGAGATGCCATGGAGCCGGTTGAATGATACCTAACCGGTGAGATGCCATGGAGCCGGTTGAATGATCATAACCGGTGAGATGCCATGGAGCCGGTTGAATGATACCTAACCGGTGAGATGCCATAGAGCCGGTTGAATGATCATAACCGGTGAGATGCCATGGAGCCGGTTGAATGATCATAACCGGTGAGATGCCATGGAGCCGGTTGAATGATCATAACCGGTGAGATGCCATAGTGCCAGTTGAATGATACATAACCGGTGAGATGCCATGGCTCTTGGGGAAGTTGGGGGGCTGGACGCCTCGGTTCCTGCCCCTATCTCCCTTAACTGCCGCTTGTAGGCGGGACAAGTGGCTGACATGCATTTAAGGAGGAAGCCCATCAGTCTAATCAGTTATGATGGTGTGGGAAGGTTATCGATGCTGGGACACGTGTCAGTAGGGAGCGATCTGAGATGGAGGGCCTGGATTCTCAGGCACTTGACTTGCCCCGATTGAGTATTTTGGGGGGATTACAGGGGTGCCTAGGGCATCAGACCCGTCTATAAAAAGGCCTCCTTTGTCTTCACTATTTCTGCTTTGCTCTTTGGCCCAGAGAGAAGAAGAGAAGGTTGGAGAGGAATCCAGCGAAAGTTCTGTGGAGGTGCCTCGTGATATCCGTGCCCCAAGCGTTTTTGGTCTTTGCCTACCATTGCTCGATGTTTTCGTAGGACGGACTTTCCTCGGTTGTGCATAGTAATCGGTAAGCCTTGCTTTCTTTGCCTGGTGTTTTTCTTTTTGGTTGGTGTTTTGCGGCGGGGGGGGGGGGGGGGGGGGGGGTGCTCTGTCGCCGACTGTGAGTCGTTTTGAGCGGGGCGTCTGCGGCAAACTTGGGGAATAGCCGCAGAGGGCGCTGTTTTGGCTTATTGCTGACTAGCGGTGGGGTTTTGTTTTCTTCCCCTTAGGTTAAATGGCTTCTGCAAGTTCTGATGGGGCTTCCGAATCGGCCGACAGGCGTCCCGTGGTGGACGATGAGGAGAGATTGGAAGATTGGCTCGGTTCGGAATCCCCGGAGTCCGAAGCCGCTGACCGCTCCCGGGGTGGGGTCTCGTCTTCCGGGTCCTTGGGATCTGAGGGCATCCCGCACGGGGTGCGCTTTCCTGGCACTCCGCCCGTGAGCTACACTATCGGGAGTGGGAAAGAAGTCGTGGTGTGCGATGAACCGGAGGGTACTATGAACCCCGAAGAGATTGCCGCCTTCCGAGAGACGTGGAATATCCCCGATGAGGTGGCGTTACGGCCGCTGAATCCCAGAGAATCGGCCTGTAACCCGGATGAGGGTTAGGTTGCCGTTCACGGGGACCAATTTCGCCACGGGTTCTCCCTCCCGCTGCCGGACTTCGTGCAGTATACGCTTAGCGCTCTGCAAGTGTCTCCCGAGCAGCTTCCCGGAAACCAGTGGAGGCAGCTGCTGAGCCTCAGTTGTCTGTACGAGCTGTCCAGGATGAGCATGCCAACGGTGAACGAGTTCCGGGTACTGTATAGAGTGTCCTTGTCGAAGAAGAGAGGGTCCCGAGGTTGTCTGATCTTTAGCGCCCGACACTTCCAGCCTTTCATCACCCATCTGCCTTCCTGGGTGGACAATAGCTGGAGGAAAAAGGTGGTGATGGCGGGTGGGAAGTGGCAGAAAAGGAGAAAGATATACCGAGTTCCTGGTGCCTTCCAGCCCCTTGGCGACCAATCGTTCGCACTGTCCGAGTTGGAGCGGGAGAGGATTATGACGATACTCGGGTGTTGGGACGATCTTGAGCGAAGCTCCTATAACTTCATACGGCGGGACGTGTTGGAGTACTGCTGTCTCGGGCGGGATCCCGGTGCGTAGCAGAGTTTAAGCAGTGGCATTTCTGCTGACCAAGTTGATACTAACCCTTTGTTTGTCCTGCAGGTGCATCTTCCCGGACGGTCGTCAAGCCCGGTAATACACTATCCATGGACGGTGAAGACCTTGTCTCAAGGCTGAAGGAGAAAGGGGAGGCCGTTTCACGGACCTCGGTGGATGAGGAGTCCGGTCGACTTACCGTTCATGCCGAACCGAGGGCCATGGATGTTGAAGACGATGCCTATATTCTGAGGCGTGTGAAGAGTCACCCCGCTGAGCCCAAGGCGGGACCTGGAAAGGGCAAGACCACCGGGGGGCCACCAAAGGTTCCTGGTGGGACGAGCAGGATTCCGCACCAGCCGGGATCGGTCCCGCTTGTCACCAGGGTCACCCGGTCAGGCGCACAATCTTCTTCACCGGACGGCCAGGGTGAAAAGAGGCGGAGGATCATGGACGTACCTCCCTCCACGCTGGTGACGCTGACCGGCCGGTCGTCTAGTGAAAACTTGGCAAAACGGCTCAAGGTGGTCAGCGGTGCGACGAGTTCCGCTAGGGACAAGGTCGCTGCTGCCTCAAACTCTGCCGGTTAGAAGAGTAGCCCCGCTCCTGCGGAGGAACAGAGGGGAGGTCCGGAGATACCCTTCGTCCGGAAGCTGGCGGCAGATGTGGCTGGCCTTGGTTTGGATAGGCCTGGGGTCGCCGGAGCCTTGGTGGGGGAGGACCGCCAGAAGAGCAAGAAGTCGGTTCTCTGGGTAAGAACTGCTTGATGCCATGGCACCGCTCATAACTCGTTACTTTTGCTGTTTACTTAATTGGCTCCCTGTTGTTCTGTAGCTATTGTACAATCTGTACCAGCCGGACCCGATTGAGGAGCTGCCGGAGCTGAAGAGGCAGGTGGCCGCTCTGACAGAAGCTCGTGAGCGCCTAGAAGTTGAGAAGTTCAGGCTCGAGCGGGAGAAGGTCAGACTGGAGGAGAGGGCCAAGAAACAGGTGGCCAGGCTAGAAGAACAGGTCCGGAGCCTCGAGGAGGAGAAGGAGCGGGCTGAGGAGGAGAGGGCCGAGCTGGAGGAGAGAGCGGATGAGCTCCAGGTGGGAGCTGCCGCTGCGGCTGGAGAAGAGGACCCAGAGCTTTTCCAGCTGGTTGTCCTCAAATATCACGATAGTGATTAGTTCCTTAAGCTCTTGGAAAAGGCTAGGAAGTTGGGTATCGCCGACGCCTACGTGGAGTGGGAAGAGAAGGGGTACCTGGATACCTCTCGAATGCCGAAGGCGGGGGCCGATGATGATACCCATGGGCAGCCGGCAGAAGAGGAGCAGCCGGAAGGGGAAGGCGGGCCTCAACCTGCTGGAGAGGATGCGGCGGCTCCATCTAGAGAAGCTGGTGGGATGCCTGCTGAGGGGGGAGGCGCGGCTCCTTGAAGATTTTTGTTTTGCTCTTTTGTAAATCCGCTAGAACGGTTTCTTTTTGTATTACTCTTTGGATATACATATTTTTGCACCGGTGGAACCGGTGGAATTTCTCTCAAAATAGTTGGTATACATATGATGTTACGTTGGTTTAACAGTTGATATGCCAAACTAACTGCTTGGAAGTTCTAGCACCTAGCCCTTCACCGGTCCGGGCGTGCCTACCAACCCTGGCCCTGCTCCCGGTCGGGATCTGCTCTCATTTCCCCTATATACCGCTGAAGCTGGTCGTTGCTAATCAAACCCTCCACCGCTGTCTTGAGGGCGAAGCAACTGTTCGTCCGATGGGTGGCTTCATCGTGATAGGAGCAGTACTTGCCCGTTCGCGCCTGGGTAAGTTTCCCCTTTGGGTACTTGCTCCTCGGTGGTGGGGGAATGATGTTCCCATTCTCGTGCAAGATATCCTCGTATGAAGAGGTTAGAGTGGTGAAGACCTCTTGACGTTTCGCTTGTGCTCGCCCTGGGGTTTGTCAAGATAGGGCTTCTGCTGCTGTTGGTTCCACCAATTTCTACTGGGTCTGCTCGGTCGGGCACCTCGGTTCTCGCTCCGCTGGCCGGCCTTGCTTTCTCGACCGAGAGGGGGGTGCTCCTCTTGGGGGTGCTCCTCCCGCTGCTCGTCCCGCTTTCTTTTCAACAGGTGTTGCCCATACGTTTCATGATCCGCCTGAACATACCTGATGGCCATCGCCATTAGCTCGTCATACCCCTGTGGGAGTTCCACCCGTACGGCATAGGAAAATTTTCCTGGCCGAAGCCCCTGTTTGAACGCCATCTCGTCGATACCCTTGTCGAGGTTCTGAACCCCGGCCGTCGCCGTTTGCCAACGGTTGACAAATGTCCTTAGCTCCTCGCCAGGTGCCTGCATGAAGTTGAAGAGGATGGTTGATGTTCAGGCTCCTTCGGCTCGGAGGATGAAGCGGCCTACGAACCGGTCGGCCAGTTGCTCGAACGCTTCGATGGAGTTTTCTGGTAGCTCATAGAACCAGCTGAGCGCCTCTCTAGATAGGGTTTCTTGAAAAATGTTGCAGCACACTGCATCGGAATATCTCTTGGCGCACGTTTGGGACCGGAAACTAACCAAATGTTGGTATGGGCAGCCGGATCCTGAGTACGTGAGCTTTAGGGATTTCTGGTTACCAGACCTCCCTGATTCCAGAACCCGGTGCGAGAAAGGGCCCATGCGTTCGTTGAATCGCGCGCCTTCTATCGGCCGCACTGCCCTTCTCTCGTTGGCCTCCATTTAGGTCTTTAGATCCGACACAGAGTCGGTGAGTATCTGCAATGCCCGTGCGGTCGGAGTCACGACTTCATCCTCGAATGAAGCGCGCGACTGCGGGGGTGCCGGCGTGCCCATTGGCAAAACCGCACCGCCCGGGGACTCTGCCCTCCTGGGGTCGCTAGATCTTCCTCCCGATGACTGTCCCGCCTCAAGGCGCTGAGGTTGGCCTGACGCGGGTGTATATGCCCTTGTCATAGCGGCGTTGCGGTGCTGTCCTCTTTCCAGGGCAGCCACCAGGGTAGCGTTTACCGTCTCCATTTCCTCATACCGGGCATTGGATTTTGCTCTATCCCGGTCGCCCTCCGCGCGCAGGCGACCGACTTCTGCCCTCATCGCCCATATCTCCCCCGCCATATCGTGCCGTTCGGGGCTGTACGTGGTGTCCCGGTCGCTGTCACCGAGCAGACTCTCCTCTTTGTCGCTCGGATCATCCGAGAATGTCAGCGAAAAGCCCCTGTGCGTTGGCTGGTCGCCTTCCATCGGGCCTTTCCCGGGCATGCTATCGTTGTATGCCCCCAGCGTGCTGTTCGGCCTCCCACAGCTGCCGTCTTCCTAGTCGCTACGCTGTTCCCGTACAACTACCGGGGTGGAGATGAGCACTCGCTCTGGTGCGACCTGCTGACCCTCCATCGTATTTCCTTCCGGCCCCGCCTTTGAGCTTTCTGCCATTTGGTGATGCTTACGTGGTTTTTATATAAGCTTCCCACAGACGGCGCCAATTGTTTCTGCACAAACCGGTAGGCCTGGTAGAGACTGGTGAATCTAGATGTGATCTCCTCCTGCTAACCTGCTCACTAAGGGGAATACCGGGCGGGCTGGTCTTCTCCTCTCCGATGCCTAAGTTAGTACAGTTGGGATGAATAGATAACTTAAGCACGTATGATAAGCAGTTGGAGAGATCAGTTACCTATTAAAGAGGGTAGTTGAGGCCCATATATAGGTGGCCGGGTGTGAGGTCTGGTCTCACTCTTCGATGTGGGACTGGTTTCCTTCTGTTCGTACACAAAAGGGGCAGCTCTGGTAGCCTGTTTGGCAGGCTGGGGCCCTCGGTCCCCGGGCCCCTGGTCACAAGGTAGACTGTTGGACCTCGGGTCCGGGTGCTGGTGATCCTGCTCCGGGCCTCAGGCCGGTCCCGGATGTACTGGCTGCGGGTATGTGGGCTTATGTAGCCCCTCTGTGGCTACTGTCAACACTTTATGTGTTTCAATGTGGATTAATTGTGTAAAATGATTGAGTGCTCACACATTACCTAATATAAAATTTACTTCATCTTGAGAAATAGCTTAGTTGTGGACCAGTAAAAACAGCCTTATGCTACTATGCATGATTGCTCTCTTCTTAGCCTCGTGCGCGTGCATATATTGTTTTTCATGTTTTTCTTTTTGTTGAACAGGAAAGATCACACATTAGAAAAGTGATAATTAAAATACCACTTATAAGTGAGTGGATAATACCCAATAGTACCGAAGTCTTTTGTGATTAAGACCCAACACCGTTAAGGTGGCTAAATTAGGACATTATCGATACAGTTGATCCGCATGCAGAAGGGACCCGCTCGCGAGTGCGTATATTGTTTTGTGCGTGTGGAAGGGTCGTGCTTACACGTGCGAGTTTTATTTACAGACAATACATTTCGCATATGCACTATCCAAAAAGTAAAAAGACTAAATCCTTGGGCATAATTCCTTCTCACATCCATGGTAAAAGTTATTTTTGATGATCATTGAAAGAATAAAACTTAATGATACTCATCTGCTTGTAGTTGCACATAGTCTTTTAACTGCAACAAAATAGTCATAAGCTTTGACGGCTATTGCTTCGAGTAAAAGAGACATATCATTACATTTAGCTCAATAGAGCAACCCTAATATGGTAATCACATTTCACTTTCACATAACAAACGAAAATGAATGTTAGGAATTACTTGACAGGAATCTAATCCTCATTCCCAATCTCCCATCAAAACGACAATAATCTTGGTCCTTGCTGCCAAAGAAAAAATATTAGCAAGAGTTCACCATCCAGGATAACTCCCCACATTCTGTTTGGATCACACACTCCAAAAGCAAACATTAGAGAAAAAGAAGCACAGAACATGACCCTTTAACAATCAAAAAGCACACCCAATATAGAAGAAAAAGTAGGAAAATTATGGAAATCTGACTTTCAAAATCAAGTCTACAATGAGATAATTAATTAGAGATTCATGTCTTTAGAGGGATCCATTAGATTCCAATTATAATACAGCCTTCCACTAAACAGTAAATGAATAAATAACTTTCAAATGGTACATTGCAACACCACCATGTATTACACCATCCAGTAATCCAGAATGAAAGGAGAAAGAGCCTCCTACTGTCCTACCTCCAAAATGGTTTGAAAGAGTTTTATATGTCACTGCATAATATTTGCTTGGCAGTTGGCATGCCCAATAGTGTATATATGTCCAGAGTAAATGTGTCACTAAATTAGGTTCAAAAACAGTAAAGAAAAATAAAATACAATAACAAACAACATTAGAAGCAGCAGCACATCCTATGATACCTCATTTTAGGAATGGAAAAACAAAGACAACTTTGAGACAAAAATTGACAACTCATGTGGTAAAGATACCCCAAGCATATCCTTCTTAAACAATAGTAAAGTAGAAGTTGATTCTCGTTCTTGACTTACCAGAAGTTAGTACAGTTGGGATGAATAGATAACTTAAGCACGTATGATAAGCAGTTGGAGAGATCAGTTACCTATTAAAGAGGGTAGTTGAGGCCCTTATATAGGTGGCCGGGCGTGAGGTCTGGTCTCACTCTTCGATGTGGGACTGGTTTCCTTCTGTTCGTACACAAAAGGGGCAGCTCTGGTAGCCTGTTTGGCAGGCTGGGGCCCTCGGTCCCCGGGCCCCTGGTCACAAGGTAGACTGTTGGACCTCGGGTCCGGGTGCTGGTGATCCTGCTCCGGGCCTCAGGCCGGTCCCGGATGTACTGGCTGCGGGTATGTGGGCTTATGTAGCCCCTCTGTGGCTACTGTCAACACTTTATGTGTTTCAATGTGGATTAATTGTGTAAAATGATTGAGTGCTCACACATTACCTAATATAAAATTTACTTCATCTTGAGAAATAGCTTAGTTGTGGACCAGTAAAAACAGCCTTATGCTACTATGCATGATTGCTCTCTTCTTAGCCTCGTGCGCGTGCATATATTGTTTTTCATGTTTTTCTTTTTGTTGAACAGGAAAGATCACACATTAGAAAAGTGATAATTAAAATACCACTTATAAGTGAGTGGATAATACCCAATAGTACCGAAGTCTTTTGTGATTAAGACCCAACACCGTTAAGGTGGCTAAATTAGGACATTATCGATACAGTTGATCCGCATGCAGAAGGGACCCGCTCGCGAGTGCGTATATTGTTTTGTGCGTGTGGAAGGGTCGTGCTTACACGTGCGAGTTTTATTTACAGACAATACATTTCGCATATGCACTATCCAAAAAGTAAAAAGACTAAATCCTTGGGCATAATTCCTTCTCACATCCATGGTAAAAGTTATTTTTGATGATCATTGAAAGAATAAAACTTAATGATACTCATCTGCTTGTAGTTGCACATAGTCTTTTAACTGCAACAAAATAGTCATAAGCTTTGACGGCTATTGCTTCGAGTAAAAGAGACATATCATTACATTTAGCTCAATAGAGCAACCCTAATATGGTAATCACATTTCACTTTCACATAACAAACGAAAATGAATGTTAGGAATTACTTGACAGGAATCTAATCCTCATTCCCAATCTCCCATCAAAACGACAATAATCTTGGTCCTTGCTGCCAAAGAAAAAATATTAGCAAGAGTTCACCATCCAGGATAACTCCCCACATTCTGTTTGGATCACACACTCCAAAAGCAAACATTAGAGAAAAAGAAGCACAGAACATGACCCTTTAACAATCAAAAAGCACACCCAATATAGAAGAAAAAGTAGGAAAATTATGGAAATCTGACTTTCAAAATCAAGTCTACAATGAGATAATTAATTAGAGATTCATGTCTTTAGAGGGATCCATTAGATTCCAATTATAATACAGCCTTCCACTAAACAGTAAATGAATAAATAACTTTCAAATGGTACATTGCAACACCACCATGTATTACACCATCCAGTAATCCAGAATGAAAGGAGAAAGAGCCTCCTACTGTCCTACCTCCAAAATGGTTTGAAAGAGTTTTATATGTCACTGCATAATATTTGCTTGGCAGTTGGCATGCCCAATAGTGTATATATGTCCAGAGTAAATGTGTCACTAAATTAGGTTCAAAAACAGTAAAGAAAAATAAAATACAATAACAAACAACATTAGAAGCAGCAGCACATCCTATGATACCTCATTTTAGGAATGGAAAAACAAAGACAACTTTGAGACAAAAATTGACAACTCATGTGGTAAAGATACCCCAAGCATATCCTTCTTAAACAATAGTAAAGTAGAAGTTGATTCTCGTTCTTGACTTACCAGAAGTTAGTACAGTTGGGATGAATAGATAACTTAAGCACGTATGATAAGCAGTTGGAGAGATCAGTTACCTATTAAAGAGGGTAGTTGAGGCCCTTATATAGGTGGCCGGGCGTGAGGTCTGGTCTCACTCTTCGATGTGGGACTGGTTTCCTTCTGTTCGTACACAAAAGGGGCAGCTCTGGTAGCCTGTTTGGCAGGCTGGGGCCCTCGGTCCCCGGGCCCCTGGTCACAAGGTAGACTGTTGGACCTCGGGTCCGGGTGCTGGTGATCCTGCTCCGGGCCTCAGGCCGGTCCCGGATGTACTGGCTGCGGGTATGTGGGCTTATGTAGCCCCTCTGTGGCTACTGTCAACACTTTATGTGTTTCAATGTGGATTAATTGTGTAAAATGATTGAGTGCTCACACATTACCTAATATAAAATTTACTTCATCTTGAGAAATAGCTTAGTTGTGGACCAGTAAAAACAGCCTTATGCTACTATGCATGATTGCTCTCTTCTTAGCCTCGTGCGCGTGCATATATTGTTTTTCATGTTTTTCTTTTTGTTGAACAGGAAAGATCACACATTAGAAAAGTGATAATTAAAATACCACTTATAAGTGAGTGGATAATACCCAATAGTACCGAAGTCTTTTGTGATTAAGACCCAACACCGTTAAGGTGGCTAAATTAGGACATTATCGATACAGTTGATCCGCATGCAGAAGGGACCCGCTCGCGAGTGCGTATATTGTTTTGTGCGTGTGGAAGGGTCGTGCTTACACGTGCGAGTTTTATTTACAGACAATACATTTCGCATATGCACTATCCAAAAAGTAAAAAGACTAAATCCTTGGGCATAATTCCTTCTCACATCCATGGTAAAAGTTATTTTTGATGATCATTGAAAGAATAAAACTTAATGATACTCATCTGCTTGTAGTTGCACATAGTCTTTTAACTGCAACAAAATAGTCATAAGCTTTGACGGCTATTGCTTCGAGTAAAAGAGACATATCATTACATTTAGCTCAATAGAGCAACCCTAATATGGTAATCACATTTCACTTTCACATAACAAACGAAAATGAATGTTAGGAATTACTTGACAGGAATCTAATCCTCATTCCCAATCTCCCATCAAAACGACAATAATCTTGGTCCTTGCTGCCAAAGAAAAAATATTAGCAAGAGTTCACCATCCAGGATAACTCCCCACATTCTGTTTGGATCACACACTCCAAAAGCAAACATTAGAGAAAAAGAAGCACAGAACATGACCCTTTAACAATCAAAAAGCACACCCAATATAGAAGAAAAAGTAGGAAAATTATGGAAATCTGACTTTCAAAATCAAGTCTACAATGAGATAATTAATTAGAGATTCATGTCTTTAGAGGGATCCATTAGATTCCAATTATAATACAGCCTTCCACTAAACAGTAAATGAATAAATAACTTTCAAATGGTACATTGCAACACCACCATGTATTACACCATCCAGTAATCCAGAATGAAAGGAGAAAGAGCCTCCTACTGTCCTACCTCCAAAATGGTTTGAAAGAGTTTTATATGTCACTGCATAATATTTGCTTGGCAGTTGGCATGCCCAATAGTGTATATATGTCCAGAGTAAATGTGTCACTAAATTAGGTTCAAAAACAGTAAAGAAAAATAAAATACAATAACAAACAACATTAGAAGCAGCAGCACATCCTATGATACCTCATTTTAGGAATGGAAAAACAAAGACAACTTTGAGACAAAAATTGACAACTCATGTGGTAAAGATACCCCAAGCATATCCTTCTTAAACAATAGTAAAGTAGAAGTTGATTCTCGTTCTTGACTTACCAGAAGTGTACCTAATAGAGTAAAATTGTAAGCCTTGTTGGGTAAGCTGTTCAAAGTATGTTACCTTTTAGTCGCAATATTAGTGTCAACTGCTCTGCATTGCAAGAGAAAGTGAATAACTAAGTTAAATCAAACACATGAAATATATAAATTCAAATAGAGTATCTGATAGCAGCTTTAATTTATGTATTAACCAAATCATATAATTAGCTATATTTCCACTATAAACCATAACTTATAGCACATATGTGGTCCAATTTGCTCCATTAGACAAAATACTGTGCCAATTGCAGAACCATCACAGTTCCCGTCAATGGAAAGGACCACATCAGATGATCATAAGATGGAAGTCCAACTTTTGAACATGGAGACAGAGGGCAAGAGAGAGCATTCTACCACTTGATCAATGCATGACTTAATTGTCGAGAAAAAAAAAATGTGTTCCACGTGGCCGGTGCAGCAATTGATTCAATAATAACATTAAGAGGGCTAAAAGAATGAATTCAACACACAATAACACCCACAATTGGCAATCACCATGATCATAATCCATAAATAGATAACAATAGGGATAGAAATCCAACCTCATTTGGCTGAGAATCTTCAGCGAAAGTCATCTCTCTTCCATTGGTTGCAAAAACAAAAATATATCAAAGATCAATAAGATCTCAATCAAAACCAAACCTAATTCCCTACTTACTGATAACCCAACTATCCTTACTTCCTGATAACCTAATAATGGTCAGTTGCGAAAATCAAACTATCTTACCTCTGTATTTCTCAACTATTCCTTTTGCCCTTCCAGTCAGGCCCCCTGTGAACACCAAACAAAGAAGATGATTACCTGCTTTAAAGCTGCGAAGAAAAGAAAAAACTAAACATAAATTGAATACTGAAATCTTGAAATTACCAAACAACAATTACCTAGTAATCTGTAATTGCTCTGCTCGCTTTCCTCCGTTACATGACCTGTAGGTTGAGAGAGGGGAAAACAGTGATGAAGCGACATCTACTCTAGTAATCTCCCATATCGCCCCAGTAATCCACATGAACACAAATGGCAAGGATAAACTTTTATGTTCAGGCAATGAAGTGGGACTGTAGACATACCTTTTTCAATGTTTGTATTGCTTGTAGAATAGCAACCTTGTCGTACAACAAACCAACTCTTCAACTGAACTGAAACTACAAAAGAGAAAACTCGAATTTCAGTCAAAACAGAGCAACAAAGAAAATAAAATTTAAATTTAACAGCAAGACCTCAATGGGTAAGGGTCGGAATTCAAACCTGGCCTTGGTCGGCAACAATGGCGATTTTGTGTTGTAATTTGCTTCGTTTCTTCTCCTCCTTTTGTTATCTTTTTGTAAATTAGAAGAGGCAGGAGTACTTATATTCCCATTTGTACTTCGATGAAATTCACGTCTTTGTGAGTCACCGGTAGTTCTCCTCAACTCTGTAGATAGTGGGTAACTGGCTAACTGCGTTGGTTATCTCTACTTCTCCTGCGCGGATTTCTCTTCTCCTTTCTTTTGTTTTGCCTTTTCTTTTCTAACATTACGATAGTATCCTTCCAACTATAGTCAGATATATGTGGAACTTAATAAAACCTAGGCAATTCGGGTAGTTCAAAAATTTAACCATCTCAATTCTCTTCTGACTTTTTTAATAGAGATTTGATGATTACTGCATAATGCTATGGCCAGAACATACAAACAAAAGTGGACAGACTATTCATTTCACCAATAACCAAAAGTTTTCATAAACCAAGTTGTTAAGATAAATACAGAACTAAAAATAAAACAAACTAATCAGACCCAACTTACTTAGTGTAGTGTGACTATTCCCAGAATCGATTTCGACATTATTTGATAACCTGATCTAATTTGCTCTATCTTGTAAGAAAAACCATGTTCCTATAACACAGATTTAATAGTCCTGCTGTTCCGATGCATGAGAATAAAAACAAAGAAACCTAATGCATGAGATAAAAAAAAACCTAATTATTGTCCAAATTAAGATTAATTGATTCAAACGGTGACTCACTTCAAACCAAAAGAAAGAACTGAAATCAAAACAAAGCACCTAACAAACTAAAAATTCAAAACTGGCTGCCAAACAATAAAATACCAAGATGAAAGGGTCAGTGCCAAAATCCATACCTGGTCTTTCTCAGCTGCAATTGCGGTTCTCCGGTGATGCTGCAGCCTTAAATTAGGTCGAAGTGTTGCCTGAAATCAATTACCCAAGGATTTTGTGTTAAAATATATTACTCAAGGATCAGTATACTCAAAAATGGAAACAAAATCAATTACCCTGACCTCAGCCAATATGGCTTTGATTCTGTCAAATTGAATGAACTTTCTACTACAGTTAATCTAATACATTGAAGATTGAACCTACGCTCAGTTATCCCACAAATGAGAAATGAAGACCTCTACAACATCAAAAACCATGGTAATGGAAAAAGATGTAGACTCAATTCTTCACAGAGCACTGAAGACTTAAGACTGAAGACTGAACCTAAGCTCACTGACCAGCAGAGTACAATGACACACTCGTTACTCAAATCAACAAATGCAAAAAGACCACATATAACTCTTATGTAGAGCCACAACATCAAGACTATTACTTTCAACCCTCTAGCACCCAAACTAAACCAAAATCCAGTCACCCACCTCATGCCCGGCCCCGATTTTGCAATGTTAATTCCAGTCACCCACATCATGCCCAGCCCCTACAGCTTAAAATCTAACACACCCCTACAAATGAAATACATAGCAAATCATAAACCATGTTAAAGATGCAAACTTTATTCCTACCCCATCAAAATTTCTCAATTTCACGAACTGGGTTCAATCTAGTTTCAATTTTCTCCACAATGATGCAACCAAAACAACCAATCAAGCACTAAAGACTCTACGTTTAACGTGAGGAAAACCTTGATGATATGAGAAGTCACGTCAATCTGCAACCAAAGATTGAAAAACAAACAAACAATCACACACAATCCCAAATGGGTTATCAAAAATTTGAATAGAAAAAAATGAGGAGTGAGAGCTTACTCTGCGCTCGGCGGTTGCGATCTGGATGTCCTGAAGGGTTGAGGAGAAAGCGAGCAGTCAGAGGTTGGAGAAGATCGTGTAGGCTAGGAATAATCGAGCTAAGCTTCCCAGAGGTTCCAAGCTTTGCTCCGCGTTTCTCCTTCTCCCCCGTCTGTTTTGTTTCTGTAAATTGGCAAAAAAATGAGTTGATGTACCCATTTACTTCGATCAATTCCCACCTCCTTTAGAAAATTATTTTGTAAATGTGGTTATTGTACTTCTGATTTAATTCATTCTCAATTTTTTTAAATCTTTCATAGACTTTTCTGTAAAAAATTCTGTTTTGACTAAAAAAGTCTCTTTTGTTAATAATAATATAATAGTATAGATAAAATATGAAAGACGTGAACTTTCCGATATATGCGGCCGTGAATAACAAAGTTGGAGTCGTCGTCATGTACTCGTTGTATTTTTCTATTACCACTAACTTGTATAACTAGCCCCTACTGTAAACTATGTATGAGAAAATAAATACCCGTTTGGAGTAAAAGAGAGAGAGTAATGAAAAGAAAAATATTATAAATCTATGGAAATCTTGAGTTTAGAGGTTGGATTGATGAAAGTTTGTTTTCTTTATAATTTACACCAAATAATTCATGTAAATCTATCGTTTAATGAATCTTTGAAAATTCGTAAAGTTTTTGAATACCTTTAAACTTCTATAGACTTTTTAAAAGTTAATTAAAATCATTATTGAATACTCTTAAATTTTAGTAGATTTAAAATATTTTTTTATAAATCTAAATTGAATACCCCAAAACTTTTAGAATCCTTAATAATCTTTATAACACTATAAAAATTCAAATACAATACAACCCTCTTCAGTGACACTTTTGCAATGACAAGCTCACAAGCATTTGACTGTCAGTGTCACTGCGTCAGAAAAACAATTAGACTTGAAGCACAATTATCTCAAGTTCCAAGGACCCATAAACAAAAAACAGAAGTCCGATCCTTTCAAAAATTTCCTTATCATAACCTCATCCATTTCGTGCCTCTCCCTCCCAAAAACCCACCAAAAAAACAGAGAGACGGCCACTACCACCACCATGGCCTTCTTCTCTTCCACTCTCTCGCCACACTCCTCCTTCACCCACCACCCTCTCATTCTCTCCCACCACTCATCCCTCTCTTCACTTCCCAAAACCACCACCGCCACTTTCCTCACCACCTCATCATCATCATTCCGACCTCTCTTACTCAACAACAACAACAACAACAACACAAGAACTATCCAATGCGTCGACAAAGCTTCAAGTCTCGACCCCAAGACAGGAGTTGCAGTCTACAAGCCCAAGTCTTATGAGGTTCTCGTCACTGACGCAGCCAACTCACTCGCCTATGCTCTTGAAGATGGCAAGACCCGCTTGGAGATTGACTTCCCGTAAGCACTTCGGTTTTGTGTTCAAAAAGCTTATGAATTTAGATCAAGTATGGTTTTTTTAGCATAGCCCATGATCGAGTTTTTGTATTGGAGCATGTTCTTGGCTATTAGAAATGATTTATTGAACTGAAATCATTGAAATGCATTGGTATTCCCAATCAATATTCACCTGAACATATAAAGTCACAAGCTTTCAAGATTAGATCTTTCTATAAGGTTAATTAACTGAAGGAGAATCTAAGTTTGGTTGGAAACTTAAAATATAGATGGCTGATAAAGAACATTTATCCTGGAAATGGTGTGATGGTAATGTACAATGTTAATGAACATTATCTTAAAATATAGACAGTTCTTTTGTCCATTTCTTCGTGTTCGCAATGGTTTTGGTTTGTTAAATTTTGCCCTAATACCTCTTCTTTTTCCATGGGATTTTCTGTGTCTCCAGGCCTCTTCCTAGCAGCATATCTTCCTATAAGGTACTTCTCATGATATTATTTGTTGATGACACATAGCAATTGGAATACTTGTGACTTGATTTTCTCAAATTCCTAAAACATGTAAAGGGGTCTTCAGATGACTTCATTGATGCCAATGTTCAACTTGCCTTGTCTGTTGTGCGGAAGTTAAAAGAGAGAAAGGAGACGAGAGCTTGCATTGTAAGAAGAGTCTTCCTTTTCATATAGGCGTCTTGTTTTATACATTTCAATCTGAAAGTATGTAATAGTTTTTCTATACTCAGGTGTTTCCGGATAAGCCAGAAAGGCGGAGGGCCTCTGAGCTGTTTAGAACAGCTATCGATTCGGTAAGAAATAATTCACAGTACTATCCTTTTATTAATTTCTTTAATCAGTTGCATCAGTCTCCTCAGCTTATGTTTTCAGAATTCCTTTAGTGGTTGGGCATAGGATTTTGGAATCACTATTAGAAAAAAAAAAAAAAAAAAAACTTTACAGTAGTAAGCATTATGCAAGTAATAATACAAAATATCTATTTTAACTTTTTAAGTATTGCCAGATTTTAATTGTGTTTATACTTTTCCACTTTAAAGAAACCTATACTGATATGCTACTGCCGCTGGTACCCTTCAGTAACTTCAGTGCCCTTTAACTTCAAACTCCTTATATGGGTTTTTACTATTTGCCAACAGATTGGTGATATAACCATAGGTTCCCTTGATGATGTTCCTGGTGGTCCAGTCACCAATTTCTTCAGATCCATAAGGAACACACTTGATTTTGATTTCGAAGATGAAAATGAAGGTTGGTTACAGGACTCAATCCTTTCATGTTTCTGATTGCTTGTTTTCCTTTCTCAAACTTTCATCTCAATAGAAGTTACTCTAATTTGATATATCTCTTTGTGTTCGATGCACATTATCCATATTTGGACGAGGGAATTAACTATGATCTCTATGTTATCTCTTACATTACAGGTCGATGGGCATCCAATCAGCCTCCTTCTCTTTATATGTTCATTAATTGTAGCACACGTGAACTTGCTGGAATTGAGAAGTTTGTGGTATGGTCCCTTCCTTTTTTGTGTGCCCTTCACCTATTTCAAATCCATTAACTTTTCTTCCATCCTTTCGTGAGTATTACGCTGGATGGTGGTGTACGTGTATAATTACAGTACTTGAATTCAATAATATGAACTTTCTTTCTTTGTGATAACTTCTGGATGTTAATTACCATACAATACTCACATTTCTGTTATATTTCAGCAAAAATGAGTTCCATATCAGCTAGTTGAATTTTTTAATGCTGTACATTTATCATCCGAATCTAAAAGCTACAATTGGTTTAGAAAGTCTAGAACTAGGGAGACTTGTGATTGTATGTATATTGATATGTACTCACATGTATGGTTGAGCAACTTGGTGTCAAACTTGCTAAGCCATTTTAAGACTATTTACTTTCAAATTATTAAAGCGGGTTGCAAATTGAATTTGCAAAAGGTATGTGTGAATGCTGGTTCTCGAGGGGAAAGGATTTCATTTTGGGGATCTCTGTGTGCATTGTTTCCTCAGAATTAGAAATAGTTTGTTCCATGATTTCTTTGTAATTGTAATGCTGCTGTGTTTTAGCTCCTTTGAACTATACTGTTTTTGTGTTCAATGCTATTTTGGGATCCAGAGTCTGACTTAATAGCTAGCAAATTGATCATGTTCTCGTGTGCTGTACTTCGCTTTATCATTGTGATTCAAATTGATATGCTGGCTGCCTCAAACTATCCATGCACTAGTTAGACTGAGAAAATATTGCTAGTGGCCATATTAATGCGTTCATGTGTCTCGACTGTTTCCCAATCCCATACCCTTCCAGAGTCTACTTTATCTTAAAATAGAGTATAAATATTTCAGTCTTCTTATAATTTTGTAGTGTCTGCAGCCTAATGTTGACAGTGTCACATTATATTGATGAGATTAAATGTGTGGATAGCTTTTTTGAATCCTTCAATTTATGTGAAAGTACTGTGACGCTTTTGCTGACCCTTTATTTACAGGAACAATTTGCCATGTCAACCCCAACACTTCTATTCAATCTCGAGCTCGACACGTTGCGGTAATCCTTATTGCTTTCCTCACCATCTATCAAATTTAATTTGGCTATTTGCCGAATATAATTCTCAACTATGAAGTAGAAGCTGTTAATTATGCAGTGCTGACTTGGGCCTTGTGGGGTTTCCGACCAAGGATTTGCATTATCGGTTTCTTTCACAATTCATTCCAGTTTTCTACATTAGAATAAGAGAGTACTCGAAGGTAAATTAAATTCATTAACCTTTACTTTTTTTTTTCTTGCTTAATTCAAATTTTTGGTAACCATTTATTTGTTAACTCCTAAGACAGTAGCAGTAGCGCCTTACATAGTGAATTACAATGGAGCATTATTTCGCCAATATCCCGGTATGTAATACTTTTTTAATACCAGTCTTAGATACCTGATTATTACTCATTTGATCTTATTGTTGATATTATTGACTAAGGTGTATAGTTTATTTTGTACCACTAACTGGAGCCTAGTCCTTGAGTCTTTTACTTTATGTAAGTATCATGCTCTTCTCGGAGGAGCATCTAGAGAATAATCAGGAGTTATGTGTTTTATGCTAATTCATACAAACCCTATTATCTGTGCGGTCTGGACTTAGTGAATAATACATCTACATTTATGATATAGTATTCTAAACCAATCTTGCCTCAAGAAAGCTATTGCTATACCATCAGGTTGTCTTTAGTTGTTAACCATTATTTTCTTACACTTCATTCTTCTGCTTGTTGGCTAATATTTTGCACTGTCAAATACTCTCATCTTCAATATGATTATGTGCTGCTAAATCAGCATGTTACGGTATTTCTCTCATATCTTTTCAAGTTCAGGACCTTGGCAGGTAATGCTTAAACAAGCAGATGGTTCTTTTGCTTGCGTAGCAGAGTGCGCAACACGCTTCACTCTGGGGGAAGTATACATCTATCTGAAACTCCAAGTATTGCTTACACTTATACTTGCTAGATATGGTTTTTATGCTTTCAGGCTCATTATTTGTTTGCTCTTTAGACAAAAGAAGAACTGTTAAGGGTTTTGGGTCTTAAAGAGGAAGAAGGAAGCTCGCTGGAATTTCTTCGTAGAGGCTACAAGGTCAGCCTCTTCTTAACTTAAAAATTTCTTTTAGCTGTTCAGAATTTTCAATTTTCTTATGTCACTAGCTTCTATCTGTTTGGATGGCAACTTCCCAACTTGACAGGTTTTTCCTACCTTTTCTTGTTACTGGTCTCACACTATAATATAGACCAAAATAAGAAGGGCAATTTTTACTTGGTACAATAAACTACCATTCCTCAATATTCACACTCTCTTTCTCACACGCACGCACACACACACACACAAAATCAGTTACATTCTTTAGTGATTCTGCAGACCTATGGCTCTAGAATATTTTGGTATAAGCTATTCCTTTCCATTAGAACACTCAAGATTTAGAGGAAAATGCAGTTTCAGATTCACTGCATGACTCGGTTGTAATTTGATGTATAATGACAATAACTTAGTTTGTGAAATTAGCTAATGCTTCAGCTTATTCCCAATTATCCAATTAGGACTTGTTTATTAATATGAATTCGAAAAACATAATTATTTGGTTGTAACTTTATACTTGCCCAGTCAAGTCGATGAATCTTTGGATGGCAATATCTCTTTGTTTATTGATAAGTTGTAAAATATTGTCATTGTATTACAGGTTCTTTCTTTATGTAACTGTTCTTTTAAATTACAATTATCCTCTGAAATTCCTCTATAAATATATAAGTTCACATCCATTAGCATATTGTGAAACAAAAAATGGCAACTTAAAAATTCATCTACTGATGTGTTCTGAACATCTGATATCACAGTCTGCTACTTGGTGGGAAGAAGATGTTGAGCTGGAATTGTCTTCTGATTGGCGTAATTGAGCAGTGAAAAGAGATGGATGCGGAATGCCAGTGTTCCAATGGATTGGGTGGGAGGCCAGTTTCCGGTGTATTAACCGGCAGATCCGGGCTCAAATGCAATCCGGGCCTGATTACTCTTTGGGATTTCAATGGTGATGTGATCCTTTGATGCTCATCAAAATGGATTGATTGTACAAAAAAAGGCCGAGTTCTGAGAGGTTAGAAAATAAACACCTTTCTGAAAAGAAGTTAATATGTGTATATTTTGACCATAGAACCTTGGTGTTCTTTTAAAATATCAATGTAATTTCATTCATTTTACTTCTGGTTGAATTTGAGTTCAGCTTTGTAAGGAGGCAACTAGTTTTCAAAGTGCTTATGACTTGGAGAATGTATAAGAAACTTGGTCAGCTCAATATTTGTCTCTACCATGCCTCCATGAAGGTTGCACGTCGTAATGTGCTCTTAGATACACCGTCATCATTGCTCGTGTGAAAAGCTAGAACAGCAATCGTTTGGGTAGAGCAGCTCAATACCTGTGAGTTACAGTAACACAGTTGACTAACCATTTCAATATGCTTTGGTTGTCCTTCAAACAACTTGTTTGAACTCCCCATCTATGACTACCTGCCAATTATAGCATTACGGGGTGGCCGGCAAGCCAGCAACCTATTTGCCCCTCCTAGTCACCCACAGGGTAGTTATAATTAGAATCACAAACGAAGGACCTGGTTCGAGATGATTTCAAGGATTATAGTATCCTACACTTTTTACTAATTCTTCCATTTCTTTGGCTGGTGATGTCATGGATGAAACCAAGTACCAGTGTGAAGATTCAGTAAATGGTGTACTCTCTACATGTGTGTCTGTTCATCAGTAAACGGTAGTAATATGTATTTTCTACTTAGAAGTTCCCTGGCTGCTATGGATTCTATAGTATATGGCCATATATTGTTGGCATCTACTGATGACAACTTAAACTGTGAAACAGCTAAAGGAAACTTACTGTGGCTGTATGGCATCATGTGTGATTGCCCAAGTTTTATTTACAGACCAGAGCTGCTTTTTTACCGGCTCTTGGATTTACAATCTTTAACTTGATACTTGAATTACAGACTACTTATTATCATCATAAGCTGAGAAGTCTGGTTCAGGGGGCTTCTGCAGCTTCAATAGCTCCCTCCTGCCTGAACTGCGAAGCCTATGACCACGAAGAGCATTTGCTGCAAAGCGGGATGCAAGGATTGCAGCACCAAGCCCATGTTTGCCAGAACCGCCTTTAGAATCACCGCTGCCACCATTATCATCATCATTATCATCATCATCTCCATCACTGTATCCAAATCCTTCCTCTTCTTCTCTTTGTTTTTCTGCTGCCACTCTTCTCCTATAGTGGCGCCAAGCAGCTTGGATAAAGCAAGCTGCCCAAGTCCTCCATTGCTGTGAGTAGAACCGGAAGGTGTACTGAACCTGTCTGCTATGAAGGTGCCTAAACTGAGTGGAAACAAACTTCAACTCCTCTGCTTCCAAAGCAAATGCCTCTACCTCAGTTATGGCCTTCACTGTTCTAGTAGACGATGGTAAGTTAGAGCCGGCTTTCGGGTCCAGAGCCCAAGTTAGGAGCTCTTCTCCACAAAAATCACCTTCCTGCAACAAACCTCTGTTGTAAAATCCAGTCCTGCCACCATCTGTGGTTACACTTTCTAAGCGACCACGGATGATGAATAACATCTCAACAACAGGGTCACCTTCCCGGACTATAAAAGTTTTTTCTGTGCATAAACTTGGTTTCAGACGCTCACAAATCGCATCAAGCAACCGCTCATCCATATTGGTGAAAAGAGGCACCTGCAGACACAACCAGGTGAAGGAAGATCCATCTAATAAGTTCTCCAACAAATATGTGCATTCCACATAACACTCACAAGTGCAGCTTTTGGCCATTATGGCACAAGAACATGACTACACTAGTGAACAGAGAGATGAAGCCATATATACTTACCCTTCTGACCAAACTCAAGCAGAGATGCCGTTTAATATCCCTCCTGAGATCTTTGGGGAGAGTCTTGACGATGCTTTCCTCATCTACACCTCGAGTCTCCAACCATTTATATTGATCATAGCGCCGAACCCTTTCTCTAAGATCCTGTGGAAGCCAGCGATGGTGCATCCACTGCTCAGAGTCACGCCTTTTAATTCTCATCTCCTCAAGACGAATCGTGAGAGACTGAAGATACGTCTGTACAATGTTCATTATGCTCCAAAAGTCAGCAATATGGCTTAAACTTAAGATTACACAACAGTAAAAAGAAGAAATAAGTTCTGCAACATATTGTTTTGTTCAATCTAAGCAGTATAATCGGTACGTCAGATATCTTCATTTTTCCATCCAAATTATTAACACACTCCATCGTAGACTGATTTACAGCTCACCTGTATATTTCCAATCAGAAGGGCAAAGAGGATGAGGCCAAAAGTGCCTACCCCTATGGAAAATATATTCTCCAGAGGAAACGTACTGGTCTCAAGCCCCTGGCCAAGTGTACTGTAGAAAGTGAAACAACAGCAATACGTACTTGAGAATCCAAAGCACAAAACCAGAAATTTTCAACAGAAATTAGTAAACGTGCCGTATACTGCAGATTAATAGAATTGCATGTTATCAAAAGATACATACACCTATGTATTATGAAAGTGTCAACGTATAAGAGCATAACAGGAGTAAATAGTCTAAATACAAGTTAAGTAGTTACTAGTGTTAAACTCGGCAGAAAGCTGAAAGCTCTGCTGTAAATGGATTCCACAGTTATCAACGAACATCTATGTTTCTCCAACAAAAAATTACTACTAGGAAAGAATTCATCATTCCATCTTGCAATTAGTAGAACCCCTTGCTGTCTAAAATTACCTATATTGATTTTCAAATTAAAATACAATGAACAACGTAATGACACTAATTTTATTTGACTAACTGTGTTCAAGTACTGAATCAAATGATATTCTGATCTTGGTGCTTAGTAGCACTCATCAACACACGTACTAGAGATTTATTACTAAAAACAGAACAGACCTTACACTTTTAGTATTCACAGAAATAAAAATACATAAATCAGGTAATAAAATTACATAAATCAGGTAAAGCAATTACTTCTATTGTGACATACCTTAAACTTTTCAATCCAAACCACAGACAGAACAAAAATTTTTCTCCAAACTCAGTGGATGAGATGACTTCAGAAGATACAGCGGATTTGAAGATTCCAAAATCAAAGTCAGCATTATCTTCTTCACCGCTGCAGCTCTTATTTAGAACCTCCTCTTTGACTTTGTCCCACTTGCTGTATCCCGGCATATTCTCACTGCCGCAGTACAAAAAATCTACTTTACATTGATCACTTTCTCGACACTTATCCCGCCAGCATGCATCATAGCGTTCTACAGCAATCAAGTACCAGGCAGCCCCAGTGACCTGGAAAGGTTTATCTATAAATTCAACAATTTGCTTAAAGGCATTTTACAAGGAACTTCAGAAGGTATATCTCTACTTGACTTAAATGTATGGCAAGTACAGGTTCGATGCTTGATAAGAGCTAGACTGTTTTATTTAGAAAAATCAAGTAATACCGAAGGAGAGTGGAAACCAACAGTATGGATAGGGTACTGCAGTAAAACAGAATGCTTACTTAAGAGAGTGACACTTACTTGAGCAGCAAGCATAAACCAAAGCATATAGTATGCAGCCCCGGCCCAAGCAGTTTCGGCAAAAGAACCTGCACTCTTCTTAAGGTCTGAGTTCAAAGCTAGTAAGCGGGCAAATCTTGGTATTAACTGAAACCAGACAATATATAGCAATGCTTGTTTCGTAGTCAGCACCTCTGCACCATTTCCATGCAAATATATAAAAACCACAATCTGCAGATGATGAAACAAAAAAGATAAATCTTAGTCTATTATTTCTATCAAAATTAGCTTATATGAAATATAGCATGACACCATTATAATTGCACTGCCACAGGCGATATATAGCTGATTCATAGTCCATAAACTGCCGGTATGATCTTTATCAAAGACTTTGTTTATAAATCCTGTCTCTTAGGCTTTTTCAGATTTGGAGGGAGAAATTAATATAAAAGTTCCTCTATTCATACAAGGTTGCAAACTAGCAGAAACTGAGCATGGCAGTTCTAACCTGCGGAAAAGGTATCACAGACAAAAGATCAACAAAGAAGTAACGGCGTAGATATCGGTGTGCTATCTCTGAAGAATCTATCACAAGTTCACCTCTTCCAAAAACCCGAGACGATGGTGCAATATAAGCTGTACGAAACTGTAAAGCCATGCGGATAAGGTAAAAACAATCTATTAAAGTTCGCAAAGTTATACTTGTGGCTGCTAAACTTTTATCGATTGTGAGGCATTCCTGTTGCTTATTGAATATAGGGAGATAAAAGAATAGAGGATCAATGGCTATTGCAAAGATACAAGATATGACAAAAAGCCTGTTCCATAACAGGAGGGACTTGTCTTGTGGATCAAATATCCTTTTATCAGAAACTTTAAGATCTTCTGGAAACACTGCACGGGTGACCCCAGTTTTTAGAGATCTACCAAATGTCATTAGTCCATCTGATCCCCTTGGAAATCCAAAGTTAACTGACCTTGATTTTCTTTTTCTACGATCAGTATAAGCCAAACCCTCTATATTAAATCCACATTTCTTCACTTTACCGGTATCTGAACTCATTGACACTGTAGAATCCAAATCATCTAACCTACAACAGTCAACATATGCCAAATCATAATAAACCCAAGAATCTGCCAATTAGCTATGTTGCATGAAGACATAGAATATTTGACATGAGTACTATAAGTTTGCTATAAGTTTGTTCTTTGAATGATGCTAATGTCCGAGTTGTGGTGTAGACAAAGTACAAACCATGCATACCTCACAAATGTTTCCTTCTGACCTCCAATATACTGCGACTTGTACATTTTGCGGAATCGGTCACATAGATATCAGACTAAAATGTGAGAACTCGCAGGCAAGTCCCAAATCGCTTCATCCGCTGCGTGGCATAACAAAGCACAAAGTTCAACTAACACATATTATGTCATCAAAATACAAAAATGAAAATGCTGCAATGGCAGACATTACATAGCACAAAAATTAGAAACTGCATCTTCAAGTCTCAGAACCTGTATTGCAGGGCTGATCAATACTAATTTGTTGTTCAGACACGAAAATAAAAGAAAGCAGACATTATTGATGCTGCATGACCTAATTCAACAATGCTGATTACTTATAAATCTACAAAATAGCCAGTGTTTTTAGGTTGCTTGAGTTTATTTGATCACAATGGAATCTGGGACCAACTATTATCTGAATTCTCAAAGCATCCCGTCACATTGGTTTATGGTAACAAATTATTCATTCCGGACGAATTGATGCAACAAATACATTATTCACTAAACAAAACCTTCACCTTGATGAAATTATTTTTAATTGTTCTTCTCTTCCATTTTCTATATATAATCTACGTCATTGGCATTGCTATATGGATTGCACCATTGCCTGGATACCCCATCTCAGATTTCGGCAGACATCTCTAAAATCAACTACAATGATCAATACCATAAATGAAATTGCAAATAACAAAATGAAAACACAACTTGTTTCTCTACAACATTTGAGACAAGAACAGGGAAGACAGACGAGAAATAACACAAGGAAGAAGAGAGCTTACGTTGGTAAATGCAGCTTTCATGCTGTAACAATAATGTAATAATGTTTTTGATTGGAAAATAGTGCTGCGATTAAGAGTTTTGAGGAGGATAGAGAAGCTAGGCGATTCCGAGAGAGGAAGACGGGTAATAAGGACTTGAAAGCTAATTTTGAGGAGAGTAGAGACCATTGTAACGGTCACTTAGCTGATTTTGTTCCTTTTTTCATCTTTCTTCTCTTCAATAAAACGAGCAAGCACCACCCAAGACGTGTGTAGAGAATTTTTTTCATCTTTTCTTCTTTTTAATAAAAGGGAAAATGGTCCAAATAGTGTCTTGTTGTAGGAGAAATAGATTGATAAATCTCTCTGTGTTTATTCATTGATAAGGAGGCCTTTATATAGGCATTACATCAAGTATCCCTGGCGAACAGGGATTCCCTATCTAATAGAGTATCTAGACTACAAGTCTTATTAGGGCAAGACACACCACGGAAGTTACGGAGTTAACCTTCCTTGAACACTCCCCCTTGTGTCGCGTCCTCAATGGTGCATGAACCGTTGCCTCGTTAAAACCTTTGCCAGCAAACAAAAACCTCTTGGGCAAAAATAAAAGCATGGTCTAAGGAAAAAGAGTACAACGCACCAACTACAAGTATGTGAGGCATGCATAACTAGGCTCCCCCTGAAGTCTAGATGAGAACTCCCCCTGATAGTCATTCAGTCTTTGAGTTCGGATAAGCGACACATTCCAATGCGCTTTACATGCTTCATAAATGTAGATTTAGGTAGAGACTTGGTGAACAGATCCGCTGCATTTTCTTCTGAGCTGACTTGCTTCACTTGAATATTCAAAGTCTCTTGCTGCTGCTGATTGTAGAAGAACTTAGGCGAAATGTGTTTAGTATTGTCACCCTTAATGTATCCCAACTTCATCTGCTCAATGCATGCTGCATTATCTTCAAATATGCAAGTTGGTCCCATCGTAGTAGACTCAAGTCCACTAGACTCTCGAATGTGAGATATAACTGAGCGAAGCCAAATACATTCTTTGACTGCTTCATGTAGTGCAATAATCTCAGCATGGTTCGAGGAGGTAGCAACAAGGGTTTGCTTGGTTGATCTCCAAGATATCGCCGTATTCCCAATGGTGAAAACATAACCGGTTTGGGAACGTCCTTTGTGTGGATCTGATAAATATCCAGCATCAGCAAATCCTACCATCACATCATTTGGTGTATCTGAGTAGGAGGGGGTATCGCCAAAGCCGTATCGGGACCACGACTTAGCATCCGCGGGTCCGGATAAGTTGGCGGATATGGCTGCAGGATGGCGGATGGATGAACCAAAGCCAGTCTTGGCGGATATGGCTGGCGGATGGCGATCCGAGCCATGGTTTGTGCTGTTAGATGCAAGAGATCGACTATGTGTCGAATCCTGATGAGTGTATCGATAGTACAAGCCCATGTCAAGGGTTCCTTTAAGGTATCGGAAGATGTTCTTGATTCCAACCCAATGACGTTGTGTTGGCGCAGAGCTAAATCTAGCTAACAAGTTCACAGAGAAAGCGATGTCTGGTCTAGTACACTGAGCTAAGTATAACAAAGCTCCAATCGCACTAAGATATGGATATTCAGCTCCCAAGATCTCTTCGTCATCTTCTTTCGGACGAAAGGGATCTTTGTTGATATCCAGACTTCTAACGACCATGGGAGTGCCTGTAGGATGCATAACTTTGTCCATGTTAAATCGCCTGAGCATCTTTCGGACATATGCAGACTGGTGTATAAAAATTCCACCACTTCGGTGCTCTAGTTCTAAGCCTAGGCAAAACCGAGTCCTTCCCAGATCTTTCATCTCGAATTCGGATTTCAAATAGCTAGCGGTCTCATTGATCTCATTCAGAGTTCCAATGATGTTCATATCATCGACATAGACGGCTATAATGGCAAATCCTGAACTTGTTCTCTTTATGAACACACAAGGGCACAACTCATCATTCTTGTATCCTTTCCCAATCAAGTAATCACTTAACCGTGTGTACCACATCCTACCAGATTGTCGGAGTCCATATAGAGATCGTCTCAACCTGATAGCAAATGAACTTCGTGGTTTTTGCTCACTTGACTTGGGTAACGAAAGTCCTTCTGGCACTTTCATGTACATCTCCGTATCTAGGTCCCCATAAAGATACGCAGTTACAACATCCATAAGCTGCATATTGAGTCTCTCTGAGACTACCAAACTTATTAAGTATCGGAAGGTAATAGTATCCATGACAGGAGAATACGTCTCCTCATAATCAATTCCAGGGCGTTGAGAAAAACCTTGCGCCACGAGTCGAGCTTTATATCGCTGGACTTCGCCATTCTCATTGCGCTTTCTGACAAAGACCCATTTATGTCCAACAGGCTTCACGTTCGGCGGTGTAGGCACAACCGGTCCGAATACTTGCCTTTTCTTTAGAGAGTCTAGTTCAGCCTGGATTGCTTCTTCCCACTTCGGCCAATCCGCCCTACGTTGACATTCATCAACAGTGCGGGGTTCCATATCGTCGTCGTCAATAACTTCTTGAGCAACGGCGTAGGCGAATGCATCATCGATATACATGGAGTTTCTTTCCATCAGATTGTGCATGCATAAGTAGTTTAGTGAGATTTCCTTGTTCTCCAACATCAACAGTGAGTCTGAGGCGTCCCCCAGATGATTCAGAGTTGATTCTTGGACATAGGTATAGTCGGAGACAATCTCGTGTGACGGCGTCACAGTATCGATGATGAACGGATCGCTTTGTGCCTGGACACATGCCCTCTTTCTAGGTACATTGTCTTTGGAACCGATTGGTCTCCCCCTCTTTCTAGGAGGATCCGAAGTCGACGCCGGCTCTCCACTTGGAGGTGCCGAGCCTAGGCTGCCGATGGCACCTAGGGCTGCGGGTCCGAGACCGGCGGCGCGTGCTCGCGCATGGCGAGGAATGTTAAGCCTTGCAGGTACATTCGCAGCAGGTATGGTTGATCTTGTCACTTTCGCAATATCAGTAAAGGAGTCGGGCATCGTATCCGCCACCTTTTGTAGTTCTAATATGCGTTGTATTTCAGTCTCACACTGAGACGTACGGGGATCATAATGAGACATAGTGGGAGAGAACCACGTCAATTCCTGACGTTCATTTGGGACGGATGCGGCCCCATCTCCCCCTAACGGCGGGAAGGATGTCTCATCAAAGTGACAATCTGCAAATCTTGCAGTAAATAGATCACCTGTCATAGGCTCTATATAGCGGACAATAGTTGGTGCTTCATATCCAACATAAATAGCTGATCGTCGTTGTGGACCCATCTTGGTACGCAGTGGAGGCGTGATAGGCACATATACGGCACAACCAAAAGTACGCAGATGCGAAATATCAGGCTCGTAACCAGTTATCAACTGGTACGCACTAAATGGTTGGCTATCTGTGGGTCGTAGACGAATAAGCATAGCTGCATGTAATATTGCATATCCCCATGCCGAAACTGGCAAGTTTGTGGCCATGACAAGAGACCTAGCTACAAGCTGTAGTCTCTTGATAGCGGCTTCTGCAAGACCGTTCTGAGAATGAACGTGGGGTACGGGATGTTCAACTTCAATCCCAACTGACATGCAATAGTCATCAAAACACTTTGAGGTAAACTCTCCAGCATTATCCAGTCTGATGGACTTAATCGGATTGTCCGGGTGGTGAGCCCGAAGCTTAATAATCTGAGCTAGGAGTTTAGCGAATGCAGCATTCCTCGTGGACAACAACGCTACGTGTGACCAACGCGTTGATGCATCAACCAGAACCATGAAATATCGAAATGGTCCGCATTCTGGTGTTATAGGTCCACAAATATCACCTTGTATTCGTTGTAGAAACGGAATATTCTGTTTATTATCAATAGCAAAAGATGGTCTTGCTTGAAGTTTTGCTAGTGAACAAGCTTTGCAAAACGAACGATGAGCATTAGACATCGCTACAGAAGCATGAGAAGCAGGAGGGGGCCGAACCTCTCCTTGGAGCTGAGAGGCGGCTATCGACGGCACGGCCGAACCGAGGCCGAGGCGCCCTCTGTGCTTTTGTGATCGGAAAAATGGATGACCGTGGGAGCATTTCAAAATACGGATCATCAGATCACGACCCGGATGACCGAGTCTATCATGCCAAAGCTTATAAGCATCAGAATCACATAATATAACAACATGAGATTCGTTGGCTCGAATGGTTGTGAAATACATGCCATTGCGAACTCGCTTACACTTCTCCACAATGCGAGTGCGCATAGATTGAGTGGAGGTGATCAACAGATATTCAGTTCCATCTTCAACATAAGTGCTGAGGTGATAGTCACTGTCACGCACATCCTTGAAAGCTAGCAAGGTTCTTGGCGCCTTAGGCGCATATAGGGCGTCCTCTACCCGAATCTCAGTGCCATTTGGCAGTAAGAATTGAGCAGTGCCACGACCCTTAATTACGGGTCCAGTTCCTGTCATCGTAGATAATGACGATTCTCTTGGCGTAAAATCCGAAAACAATTGCCGATTCCTCAGAATCGTGTGAGTTGTTGCACAATCCAACAAACACTCAATCTCGCCTTGATACATCTACAAAAACAATGTAAATTGAATCAATAGTCTACTTTAGACTTTGGCGAACACTTTAAAGTAAGTGTACTGAGACAATATATCATCACAAAATGAAGTGCATTAAGGCCAATTACATAGCCATGGCAACGACAAAACTTGAGAGAAAGATATAAGCCGCATTTTAATCACCGAGTATCACCATTGATAATCATAGCCTAGTTCAGAGATTGAGACCGGACACCGTCGTAGGTGGCGTGGCCGAGCCAAGACCGAGGCCAAGGCAAAGGCCGAAGCTGTGGTAAGGCCAAAGCGACCCAGAGGCCGAGCCGAAGCAAGGCGAGTGGTGAGAGTCGGTCAGGCATTGAGGCAATGCGATGCGACGGTTGAGCTAAATCCGAAGCATGGCGAGTCCGAAGACACTTCGTTGCCGAGCCATTGATGCAAAAGTTGCATTTGTTTGATAGGCTATCGATTGTTGGTTTCAAAAACCGGATTCGGTGCTGAGCCAAGCTGGCGAATGGCCATGGCGAGTGAGGCCTAGCGAGTCGCGGCCAAGCGCTTATGGGCTTTGGCGAGCGAGGCATGGCGGATCGCAGCCAAGTTGGCGGATCGCTGATCGCGGATCTCGGATTAGTTGGCGAATAGCCATGGCGAGCGAGTCCTGGCGGATCGCGACCAAGTTGGCGGATAGCGGATCGCGGATCTCGGATCGCGGATCGTGTATCGCGGCTCGCGGATGGCATATCTCGCATCGCGGATGGCGTATCGCGGATCGCGGATGGCGTATCGCGGATCGCGGATGGCGTGTCGCGGATCTCTCCTTTTGTCTTTGTGATTTTTCGGATATGAGTTAACATCACCAGAATTTTGGTGAACTCAAAATGATTATGCCATTGAGAATTGGACGCATTGAACCAATTTTGCTTTCAGGGATGTAAAAATCTCAAATCATTCGTAGAATAAGATAGATTTTATTGATGACAACTCAAAAATACATCAAGGTTGTTCTAAATAGAACGACTTATCGAACAAAGTCGTGATTTATTGACTATTCTGTCAAAATAACAATCAAAATCAAACTTGAACACGTATCTCATGACCTAAGTCAAATACTTATTCATAGTCTGGAGTATCATACTCCTGAGTCCTACGTTTCTTGGTAGGTTGGAAGTCATCGATGGCGAAGTTCGTATTTTCCTCATCGTATACTTCTTCCTCAAAGTCTCCTACATAGTGTGCTTCTTGTTCTATGTATTGTTTGTGTTTCTTGTAAGCGGCTTGAATATCTCTGCTTGCTATGCAATCGCGTTGGAGATGATTCATAGAACCACATTTGAAGCAAGGAGCCGAAGCATTGTTCGGCGTATGGCCACCACGCCTGGGACCGGAACCAAAACTGTTCCTCCCTCTGGGAGCGGCGGCTCTGCCATCATCCCTTGTCCAAGAAAGCGGTCGGCCACGGCCGACGCCTCTTCTCCCTCCTCGTCCGCCACGTATTGCTCTTGGCGTACGTGGTGGCGGTGCTTGACGTTCATGAGGTTGATGCTTCTGCTTAAAAGCTTTACCACGGGCTTGATGAGATTCCGCAATGAATTTCGGTCCTCGAGGCCTCTTATTGGTGGTAAGAATCAACTCATGGTACCTCTCCTTTCTTTGAAGCACATTCATCAAATCGCTGAAGGTTTTGATAGTGCCTTTCTCGCGGAGATCGCGGTACTGATGCGACAACATGGACGCAGATTCTGGGAACGTCGTGAAAGTTTTCTCCATCATATCATCATCGGTCTTTTCGACCCCACAAAAGCTCAAATCAGATTGCAAGTTTAGCATAGTCTGATGATATTCCTGGACGGAATCAAAATCCAGTAAGCGGATTTGCTCCCAATCAGACATGAGGTCTGGGAGTTGTGCGTCATGCACATTGTCGAAGCGGTCCTTGAGGATATCCCATAGCTCTTTGGGATCAGTTTTCCTCAGGTATTGCTTCTTGAGCGTTGGATGGATATGGCGCCTGAGAAACATCAGGGCTTGTGCTTTCTGTTCAGGAGAAGCGTGTAAGCTTTCATCCTCAGGAGGGTTGATGGTGGCAGTAAATCTTTTACCAATGAAAGTGTTCTCAACATCTGAGACCCACCTCTTGTATTCCTTGCCTTGGACATCCAAGATGTCAAATTCTGGACGCTGAGTGTCAGCCATCTACAGAACACAAACAGGGAGACGTTAGTATGTTTGAATACTAATCAAGTTTGATTGTTCTTTTAGAACAGTGCCAAGATATATCATGGTCACATAAATCGATGCTTAACGTGACTTCAAGTCACAATCGATATCTTCCCTTTGTTTTCTTTCCAAAAAAGAATAATACGTTATGGTTCACAGTGACATCACAGTCACAAGCATAACGGTGGCCGGTAACATCACAGTTACCCCAATAAACGTTGGCACCGGGGTGACTAAATCCCCGTATGCCGTCCCGAGAAGCGATAGAATCGGGATGAAGAAGCAGGGACACGGAAAGGTCCCGGAAGAGAAAACAAAACCCAACTATTGAAATTTTCATAAGCGGGAACGTTTATAAAAATATTTACCTCTTCAAGAGAAGCTTGATCAAACGAAACTTGACTCTTGGGGAAGCTTGTTTTCTTCGATTTTTCTTGATTTCTTCTTAACCACGAATAAGGGTTCGCGGATCGCTTGCTTGGCTTGCGAGCAATTTTGATCGTCTGGCGGATGCGTGCAAAAAGTAGCACGCAAGGGAGAGCTGCTGGCGAGCGGGTTGTCTGCCTAGAGGCAGAGGAGGAGCAGTACTCGAGGGTACAGTGCGGCAAGCGAACAGCGCAGATGCTGCTAAGAAGAGGCCGACGGTGCCGAAGAGAAGAATCGGCGGCCGACGGTAGGTTAGGGTTTCGAAAAAAAATTCGGAATTAGGGTTTCTAGGGCTATCAGACGGGAGGCTAGAGCAATGTGCTGATAACGTGTTGTAGGAGAAATAGATTGATAAATCTCTCTGTGTTTATTCATTGATAAGGAGGCCTTTATATAGGCATTACATCAAGTATCCCTGGCGAACAGGGATTCCCTATCTAATAGAGTATCTAGACTACAAGTCTTATTAGGGCAAGACACACCACGGAAGTTACGGAGTTAACCTTCCTTGAACATGTCTCACTTTTCAGCCATTCTAACTTTTAATACCTCAAGTTTAACAAACTTCAAAACGAACTTCAATACGGAGTCTCACATTCTAACTCCGACCTAATATTGATATATGGTGCCGTTATCTCCGTTAAAAAAACTGGCATCTTGCAACTTTGGAAGGATATCTTTGTCCCTTCCTGATTTTATTATAATAATTATTAGTACTTATTATTTTAAGTCCAAAAGAAGAAAAACAAGAAAAAAGAGAGAGAACTCTCTCCTTTATTTCTGACACATCGATGGAGACGAATTCCCCATCATCTTCTTCACCTCCATTACCCAATTCTAAGGTCTCTTCCTAGTTTCAATTTACCCAACCACTCCTTCATAATCCCATAAACCCTTGTTCACTACTCTCCTCCACATCCTTCTATTGCATCCATTTGTGTGGTCACGAGCAAGGTGGTGGGTAGAGAGAAATAATTTGTGAGTTGTAAACTTGTAATTTGGGGATTCCATGTTTAAATTGGAAATGAAGATGATCACGATGGGATGAGAAATTATTTATGGGTTTGACAGAAAATTTGAGAGAATTTATCAGACAAGGGATAAGAAGAATGTTTCTGGGTTTGAGATTGTTTTTTTCTTCTGAATGGAGTTGGAGATGATGGATTGGAATACAACAGAAGTTGTGTTAGGACTACTGCAAATATATACTAATGCATTTACTTAATCAAGCATGAGGCTCCACGTTTGATTGCTAACATCTAAACAAACTCAACCTGATCTGAAATTAAATTCCACAATCAAACTATTTTGGGTTTAGGACTTTGGGTTAGAGAGAGGGAATAGAAAGGAGGGTTGAACAAACTTACAGACCACGTTCTTAATTTCTTTTGTTTTTTTTTTATTCAAAAAAAAAAGAAGGTAAGATGTTCATTTTGTAATAAAATTATGCATTCTGTTAGCCTCGTTAACGGAACTAACTATCTAGATACTAATATTGGGTCGGGGTTAAAACGTGAGACACCGTTTTAAAATTTCCCAAATTTGAGATACCAAAAATTAGAATGACTTGAAAGGTGAGACACTCTTTGCACCATTTTGTCTTAATAAAACTAGCAAGCAACCGGCCCTTAATCCTCAAAGTAAAACTAGCAAGCATCACCCACTACGTGTGTAGAGAATTTAAGGTAGTGGCGAAATTTTTTTGTTAGCCCAAATTTAAAATATAATCTATACTATTATTAAAGAAATTGAGTTCGTCAAGCAAAATAATTTTTTTTAAAAAAAAATATCCCTTAAATATTAAAAAAACTCTAGAATTGAAATATTCCATAAGGACAAGAAGACTGGTTCACAAAATAGAATAAAAGAAAAGTAAAAAAAAAAAAATTGAAAAAAAAAAATCCACTTTTCACTATCTTCTCTCATCGATAACTATCTATTTTTTATTTTTACTAAAAAAAAAATAATAATAATAATAATTTCAATTTCACTAATCAAATACGTGTATATGAGCATGTGCGAAAGGCTAGTATATTCTCAAGTGAACTGAATGAGTTGTAGAGAAAGTGAAAATTAATGAAGATGTAATTTAATTTGATCGTAATTATGGACGGAGAGAAAACCAAAACATGAAGAAGATATATGGTTTTTACAAGAAACGTCGTACAAATGGCACACATGCAATTCTTGTCTCGGACACACTAACACGTAAAAACTTGGGCCATTTCAATCTCGATGTACGTAAACTATTGACTAGGTTAATGTTACAAACAAGTTGCCATATAGTGGAGATAACGTGTAAATATCAACCTAATTTCGATAAAGAAAAAAAAATGTGGATGCAATTCTCGAGCATAATGCCTCATAAATGATGTAAATATCAACCTAATTTCAATAATGAGCCGTGACCTGATTGGTTAAGTAGATTAACTAATAACGTTGAGGTCATAAGTTCAAACCTCACTAACATATGTAACGGTGCGTGAGTTATTGAATTAAAAAAAATATATTATCTTACTATGGAGGGGTGTGTGAATAGAAATGTGTTAATATCACAGCCCTAAGTTTAAATTACTAAGAAATTATGAACTTTATTATTATATATTTTATCTACATCGAAAAAGCTTATTACAATTAAAAACCCTCATATAAATTCTAATAGACAATAAATGCCACGTGGCAACACATCACATCCCAGATGGGTGTACACCTAAGTAGCACAGACACGTCTGAAGGGTGGCGTGTCGCGTGTCGGATGCGGACACGGACATGTCTGGACACGTCCCAATACGCTCGGACACGCGAATTCCTTTTGGAAACGAATTGGACACGTGCGTGTCCTGCACAGGACACGTTTGCTGCAGAGGCCGTCGAGCGGAGCGGGGCGGCGCGGCGCTAGGCATCGTTGACGATGGACAATGGCGACACCGACGACGATGTCACGATGTGCTGGGGCGGCACCGATCACGTGGTAGACGGAGGCGGCGTTGGTGTTGTACTTGGCGATGATGTCGGTCTCCTTGGCGACGCCGTAGGAGCCGGTCGTTGCCGCCGGACTCCATTTTCTTGACTTGGATCTCTGACCAAGAGGTCCATGGTGACGGATCGGACGAATGAGATGTGGACGCAGAAGCCACGGCGCTTGCCGGAGTACTCGAGGCACATGAAGACGCCGTAGGAGATTGAGGCCCATTGTGGATTCTTCTGTGAGCAGTCCCCAGCTGTGATTGCAGGTCTCGGAGCCGCCTTGATGCCGCCATTCAACCTCTGATTTATATTGGGGGAATTCCTTGTGGAAATGAGGATGTTCATCTCTCTGAGCGATGTGTATTGGGGGAGAGAGAGGAGTCATCCTATGCAGGTTGTAGAGCTTTGAAAGCTTGAGAGATTCCCAGTGTTTGGTCATTCTCTTCTTCTCAGAGAAGAAGAAGAAGTGAGAGAGAGAGAGAGAGTTAATTAAGTTAAATAGATATTTGGTTTTATAAATCTAAGGGGTTGTAACTTTTAAGGGCGTGTTTGAGAGACAGCGTACAAACCTTAATTTTTTTTTTTTTGTATTTGTTATATATATATATATATATATATAATATTAGTTAATTATCGTATCCACCGCGTGTTCGTGTCTTAACAAAAATTGACTTTGACGTATCCACGTATCGAATCGTGTCCGTACTGCTTAGGTGTAGACGCTGCTCAGCGGCAATGACCCAAGTCACTTCAGCAATCTAACATAACAGATGAACTTGCTAAAAAATAAATGAGTGTTGCTATTGGAACTAGGCCTGGGCATGGGCCGGGATGGGCCGGGGCTAATCCCGGTCCTAAACTCGTAATTTAAAATAGGGACGGGACTGGACGTGCCGGGATTAGTCTTTTTCAGAAGTGATCCCGGCATGCCCGAATCCCATTCGGGATTGGGGCGGGATCGGGACCAAAACGGGATAACACAAAAAGTCAAAAACAAAATGCAACAATAGGGTTCACAATTAGATGTTCACAAATATCAACAACTATATAACAACATAACCAGCCAAAAGTAAGCATATCTCACTCTCTCGGAAAAACATATTATCAAGATAAAAAAACAAAAGATGAATCAAGCTAATGTCTTACTTATAATGAACCAAGAAGCAGATGATTGCATAGTTTTACTTATAATGAACCAAGCCAATGTCTTACTTTAACTCAGCATAGTTAGATAGCATTTCACTCTCAAAGGAACCTCCACCCCTTAAGACCTAGTTAACTATTGAGGGCAGCAATGGAACCAAGATGAAAAATCAGGATGAGGAAGATGAACCAGATTGACTGCAAACCCAAGACGAAAAAAATGAGCTAATGCTCGAAACAATAGCAAGAAATACAATAGCCAAAATAATATATAGCAAGAACAAAACAATAGCCATAAGTCCATAACAATCCAACGTCCTCTTCTTCTGTAGAGCAGGAACAATACAATAGCCAAAACAATAGCAAGAAATACTCTAACAACCAAACGTACTATAATACCAAGTTTAAACACATGGATATGAAAACACAAGTGATCTAATCAACCTGCACCACAGCCTTGGCCTTCCCCTTCGTTTTTAGAGAATATTGGACATGTGTTTTTACTGGAGGCAGTGTTCTCATGATCTAACCAATAAACCAAACACAAGTAAGAAGTAAGAACTAAGAACATAAGAAAAAAGAACACAAAAAAAGAAAGAAAGAAGCAAATTGATATAGTACATAATTCAGATTTTTCATAGAACTCTAGGTTCTCAATCGAAGGCACCTTTCACTACAAGAAAAAAAACCTTAGGCGACGAAATTTTTAAATTTTCGTCGCCTAAGAAGTCTTAGGCGACGAAATAATATTCGTCCTCTAAGAAGGAAGTTTCGTCATCTAAGTAGATTCTTAGACGACGAAACAATACTTTCGTCGTCTAAGAGAAGACCCTGCCGACGAAATTAACTGTCGTCGTCTACGTATTTTCTTAGGCTACAAAAGACTTTTTCGTCGCCTAAGTTCTTTACTTAGGCAACAAAAGTTTTGTATTTCATCGCCTAAGTGTCCACTTAGGCGACGAAAAATTATGTTCATCGCCTAAGAAAATACAAAAACGCCGACGCAGATTTGTCGTTAGGGTTCTTATCTAAGACAATAGAAGTATTGTTTCGTCGCGTTAGTGTTTAACTTAGGAGACGAAAGTATCTAATTTCATCGCCTAAGTGAAACTCTTAGGCGAGGAAAGTATATTTTTCGTCGCCTAAGTGAATCCAGACTATATATATTGGACTGGTTTTCCAGATCGGGAAGAAGAGGAAAACATCTGAAAATTTTTCCTCCCCCAAAATTTTTCCACCGATTTTCATTTTTGGATATGAAAAGCTTCAAATCGGGTCATCCTAAGCCTTGTCCACTACTACCCATCGATTTTTAACTTGGTATGATCTCTTTCTTCATATTTTTAAACAAAAAATTCAATTTTTTCCATTGAAATATTTCCATTTAATTTGTTATGTGTGTATATATATTGTGAGGTGATATATTCATTTTGTTGATCCATATATACATACTCAATTAAAGAGCTGAAGAAGTCAGATGTTCTCATTCTTAAAGAAGACATCATCTACATTTTGTGCAAATTGGAAAACATTTCCCCCCGCTTTCTTTGACAGTATGATTCATATGATGATCCATCTTCCAGATCAAGTACTGCTTACTGGTCCAGTTCAGACCACCTGAATATATCCTCAAGAAATGTACTATTTATTATTCTTATTTCCCCATTCATTGTTATATTGTCTTATATATATACTTCACTAATAAGCCTTTCATATTTCAGGCAACTGTTTCAATACAAACGGTTATGTAAAAGCAAGAGTAACCCTGAAGGATCGATAGCGGAGTTGTACGTTGCACATGAATGTGTAACATACTGCAACTTATATCTCTGTAACAGTGACGAAGCAGAATTTTATATAGCGGCCTCTACAGTACCAGAGTTCAATATTTCAATCGTTTCTAGTGTTGTACGTCCGTTTGGTAATTTACCAAGTTCAGAAAGATTGACAGATGCTGAGCTAATTGAAGCTCATTGGTGCGTACTACAACACTGTGATGAAGCACAATATTTCATGCGTGAGCATTTGAAGCTCATTGAAGGAAATCGTAGAGACCTACAGCCGAAAGAGACGCACAAAAGAACATTTCCTGATTACTTTCGCAAATGGGTACGTCATAACATTTTTTAGGTTAGAATATCTCTATTTCAATATTAGTATTCTGGGTTTAATGTTTAATTTAAATAATTTATCACAACTTGGCAGGTGGAAAATCTCCAAAAACAGAAAAGTGATTGGTATTCGCCAGAATTGCACCATTTGGCTAGAACGCCGATTTCCCACAGTGTGCGAGCAATGTGGTTTGTCAACGGCATCAAGTTTGTGACACTTCAACGAGATGTAAACCGCAAAACGCAAAATTACGGGGTCATGGTAGATGGTGACGACTCAACCTACTACAGAGTGCTACTCGCCGTTGTCGAACTAGTATATGGAAATATTAGCATTGTCTTGTTCAATTGTAGATGGTTCAATACTGATCCAAATGTTTCTAGGAATACAAAAATGGATTACGGCATGTTATCAGTGAACACGAACAGAAGCTGGTATGAAATTGAGCCTTTCATTCTTGCCATCATGACAAAACAAGTGTTTTATCTTGATGATCCTAAGGCCGGTGGATTTTGGAAAGTGGTTAACCCGATGTCACATAGGAATATATGGAGTGCGTCTACAATTGAAGGCACTACCAGATACGGCCGAATAGCCGACGAAAATTTTTTCGTCGGCCATTCCATTTTTTCGTCGGCTATACCCTCTGCCGACGAAAATTTCGTCGGTCATAAGTCGTCGGTAATACGCCGTCGGTAATACCAATGGCCGACGAAAAAAAAAATTTCGTCGGCCATTCCAACCTTGGCCGACGAATTATGGCCGACGAAAATGATTTCGTCGGCTATTTGTTCGAGTATGGCCGACGAAATTTGGTTTCGTCGGCTATTTGTTCTGAAGTATAGCCGACGAATTGGGCTATTTCGTCGGAATATATTAATATTTTAAAGTTATAGCCGACGAAATAATGTCAATTTCGTCGGCTATAACTGCATTTTTGGCAAAAAAAAATACCGGATCGGAGGAGGAGAAGGAGGAGGAGGAGGAGGAGGCCGGAGGAGGAGGAGGAGGAGAAGGAGGAGGCCGGAGGAGGAGGAGGAGGGGAAGGAGGAGGAGGAGGAGGAGGAGGAGGAGGAGGAGGCCGGAGGAGGAGGAGAAGGAGGTGGCCGGAGGAGGAGGAGGGGAAGGAGGAGGAGGAGGGGAAGGAGGGGAAGGAGGAGGAGGCCGGAGGAGGGGGAAGAGGAGGAGGAGGAGGAGGAGGAGAAGGAGGAGGGGAAGGAGGAGGAGGAGGCCGGAGGAGGGGAAGGAGGAGGAGGAGGAGGAGGGGGGGGAAGGATGAGAGAAAAAAGGCGGGAGGAAGATTTAAAAGATTTAGAAGGAGAATAGCCGACGAAATTAATATATTTCGTCGGCTATACTTTGGAAAATCAACAGCCGTTGGATCTGAGCCATCCAACGGCGGACAATAAAAAGGCGCGGATCAAGAGTTTAGCCGACGAAATACAATGTTTCGTCGGCTATACTTAGAGAATAGCCGACGAAATTTGAATATTTCGTCGGCTATACTTAGAGAATAGCCGACGAAATTTGAATGTTTCGTCGGCTATTCTATGAAAACATACTAAACTGCGGTTTTGAGGCCCTAAACGAACTCGAAAGCCCGAAAAAGCCCACACGTCGTGGCAAAGCACGAGTTTGATTCCTGGCATCGTTCCCTTTCCGGAATGGTATCACAATCGTCATTCGGACGCCGGACGCCAAATCTACAGTAAACCGGGTTTTGACTGATTTCATTATTTCGGCACACGGATTTTATCGGAATCTTGTCATTTTTCAACCGTAGACGTATTTCATTATTTCGGTCATATCTTATTTGACGACATATTTGCATTTGAAGAGTGTACGTATAGTAACTATTTGAAACTATAATACATTCACTTAAACACTTAGTAAACAAGTTAAGGAACATTAGTACATATGTTCCGATTTTGAATCTAAAAGTTTGGAAAATCTATTCCAACCGTCAGATATCACCGTTAAGATTAAATACATGTATGAAAAAAAATCCAACTACATCTGACAACGTTAAAGGCTCGATCGGGACGGTCAACCGGGTGAGTCAAACCTCTAAACGCTTTAAAACGGAAATTGGCCCGTCTAAATGACGTTTTTTGGCCTGATCTTCAATAGAGAATAGTTTCAGATTGATGAGACGCGACTAATCGTATAAAAATTTTCCACAAAATATTTACCGACCTTAAGGCTACCCATAGGAAAACGGGAGTAAAAAACAGTTAACCGCAACATTCGGCACACAGATTTTGTCGGAATCTTCCCATTTTTCAACCGTAGCCATATTTCAATATTTTGGTCATGTCTTATTTCACGACACATTTGCATTTGAAGGATGAAGCAATGGTTTGTCGATAGTGATAGAAAATGGAAACTGCTCTTTTTTTTGTTTTTTTTTTAATCATAGCCGACGAAATCAAACCTAGTATTCGTCGGTTATTCTTTTGTCGTTTTCTGTCAAAAATAATCGTATAATTATTTTTTAAAAAACTTATGGCCGACGAAATGCTTAATTTTCGTCGGCCATTGTTCGTAAAATAATTATTTTTAAAAAACGTATGGCCGACGAAATAATTAATTTTCGTCGGCCATTGTTCGTAAAATAATTATTTTAAAAAAACTTATGGCCGACGAAATAATTAATTTTCGTCGGCCATTGTTCGTAAAATAATTATTTAAAAAAAAACTTATTGCCGACGAAATAATTAATTTTCGTCGGCCATTCTTCCAAAAGTTTATAGCCGACGAAAACTTTAAATCGTCGGCCATTATAGGAGTATAGCCGACGATTTTTCATTTTTACCGACGAAAAAAAAAATCGTCGGCCATTCTATGGGAATGGCCGACGAAATTTTTTTTTTGCCGACGACAAAAATTTTCGTCGGCCATTCTTGGGAATAGCCGACGAAAAAAGTGTTTCGTCGGCCGTTTTTTTTTTTTCGTCGGCAAAACCCTTTTTTCTTGTAGTGAGGGGCCGTAGAACATGGTGATGAAGATGAGGACGACACTGAGGAACCATATCTAGAGCATTCGCCTTCTCAAATCCATAATGTAGACGCTATTTGCGACAATAATCGCTTACATTTCGTCACTTCTGATGAATTCATTGCAGTCCCAAATGCATCTACATCTAAAAAAAGAGTCAATGACGATTTCATTAATGACGAGGATGATGAGGAATCAGATGATGATGAGGATTCCAATGATGACTTCACGGATATGATTGAAGATGCAGATGATACAGACGATGACGATTATTATGGAGAAGCATGATTATTGAAATTATATTTTTAAATATTTGAATAAATTTGTTTGTGATGTATAATTACAAATACATATATATGTACTTTTAATAACAAGTGTTTTAATTGTTATTATTCATCGTCATGCATGTTCTATTTCGATCGTATCAAATTTAAAATGAAAAAGTGTTTTTTGTTTGTATGAATATATATATATATATATATATTAGAAATTGCGCACATATGTTAAAAATGACATGTTTTTTGATAATATTTGGGCTATGAGTCGAGGAAATGAACCTATACGTCTTCGTCGGAAAAGCTTTAATTAATAAATACATTTGGCGGCTTAATTTTCCGCAAAAATTTTGGCCAAAATTCGTAATCACTTAGACGACGAAATACTTATTTTCGTCGTCTAAGTTCTTTACTTAGGAGACGAAATAAAGAGTTCGTCGTCTAAGTTCTTTACTTAGGAGACGAAATATTGATTTCGTCTTCTAAGTGAATCACTTAGGCGACGACAATAATAATTTCGTCGTTTAAGTAAAGAACTTAGACGAAGAAATACTTATTTTCGTCTCCTAAGTGATTCAGTTAGACAATGAAGTAATATTTTGTCTCCTAAGTGGGGGACATATATAGGCTCTAGGGTTCGTTCTCGATCCCTAATTCTGAAATCATTCTTTTTCTTCCCCCTTCTCTCCCCTAGCCACCGTCTCCTGGCCCCCGCCTACCGTTCCCCACCTCAGTCCCCGCCTCGTGGCCCCCACCCCAGCCTCAGTCTCAGTCCCCGCCACAAGCCGCCTTAGCCATCGCCACAGGCCGCCTTAGTCACCGCCCCAAAATTCGTTCTGTAATCCTCCATCTTCCTCCCTGCCTCGTGGCCCCCGTCGCCCCCCCTCCCCGTCGCCGCCGCGTCGCCCCTGTTCTCCTCTCTCAGCCACTGCTTTCGTTCTCTCTCAGTATCAGTCCCTGCCTCTCCCTCTCCTTTTCTCTCTCAGGTAAATGCTCACAAATCCAAATTATATGGAAAAATCTTTCATAGTGAAAGTGATAGATTAATGCTTCAATGGCCTTCATTGTCAAATCCCTAATCCAGACGATTTTTTTTTTCTTTCCATTTTCCTTCCTTCCCTCCTGTAATGATGTTGAATTATATATTTGATAGTGAAAGTGATAAATTATAGATGTTGGATTATATTTTTTTGAGTTAATTTGTATTGGAAGCTTGTCCTGTATATGACTCTAGCGATAGGTTAATTTTGTTTAAGGCTGGTTCAATTTTGAAACTTGCTTGTTGTACTCTAGTTGATGCACAGGATTTTGAAACTTACTGATCAGAGATTGAGAAATTTACTGTTTACACTATGCAAATAAGTTTACCCGTTTAATTTCCAAATTTTAGAACTTGAGTTTGTTCCCTTTCCAGAGCCGAGAGAATAGAAAACCCCCCTTCTAAAACTGTAGGAAATCTAGTCACCCAACTCTACCCACTTTTCTTTTCATTTAGGAATTTAATTTATGGAAACAATTGCCAGTTGGTAATATACAATGTACATGCAGCATCTGTTCTATGTGCCACTTTCCTGCTATGAAATTTTGGTGTGTTATGTTGGGATTCCGAACCATGCACATAGTTTCTTTCTGGCCAGAAATTGTCTTTGCTGTTTTCTTTTTTGGTAATGCAGGACCAATTGGGGCATTTCCAGGTTATATGTGCCTGCATTGTCTTTATCTTTTCTTTGTGAAAATGTTTTCACCAGATTGTGCTTCTAAAACTTTGATGCATAGGCTTTAACAGTTTAACATGTGATCTCACATGGTTTTGGCTTATGATTGTAGAATTATAGTCAGCATACATAATTGATTCATGAAGATTGAGACTTGAGAATAGACCACCCCATGTCACTCAGTCTTTCTAGAGCCCTCACATTATGTAATTATATATTAATCCAATCTTTAGTCCAATCTTTTATGTCTCACATACTGTTTTCCATTAGCAATGACATATCAGTTTCAATAGAACAAAAAAATTAACATGTGCTTATATCATTGCTGGTAGCTACCATGTGTCCCTTGTGCTTGCTAATGATTCATGAATAAGTTATACCTATTGGGGAGCCATATTTAACATCAACTTAATAACATGCAGAATGAGAGTGTTTGTGATATAATTTGTGTTTCTTAACAGGAAAAATATGCCACCGACACATGGGAAGATGAAGAAGAGGCAGGAGGCATTTGACCGCTTTTACAGGTCAAATACCTCAGAAGGGAGTTCGTCACAGCCAACTACGGTCGCGTCTGCGAGCGGATCAACACCTCCTCCCACCCCCGTTGCCGGTGGAAGATACTTCAGCCCCTCCATCGACTCAGGCCACACCTGAAACCAAGACGAACCTACACAAGAGATCAGCATCTCGTCCTCGGCTTGAAGGAGGTAAAGATAATCCAACACTTTTAATTAAGTTATTTAGTTATAAATGTGTTATTACTCCCTAATAAAACTGTTATTATTTTGGCAGCACCTCCTCGAACGCAAACGGGGGTTGGTCAAAGGCTTAAAGGCCTATCAGTACTGGGTGCAGCACGGAGAGAAGGTGAAGATCGTCATGGATGATCAGTTCTTGCACGGACCAAAGACCAATACACAAAACAGTTGGCTGACTCATGATATCGACCATATCATTCGGGACAGCATTCCCATGACTGCTGCCGGTTGGTGGGACCTGGAGGAGGATGATCAGAACAAGCTTTCTAATGAACTCAACGTAAGGAGAAAACAACTACAATTTATAATATTTTATTTTTCTATACCTAAGTCAGTTTCCATATTAAATCCTTTTTTTTTGTAACAACTTGTTTATGACATCCTTTGGGATGATTAGGAGATGGTAAAGTGGGTTCACAAGCATGCCGCCAAGACCTACACAACCTTCAAGAGCAAGCTCAACAAGCTTAGGATTAACCACCCTGGCGAAGTCCCAAAAGAGTTCAAAAGTAGGAAGGAGGACTGGGCTTGGCTGCTTCAAAACTTCCAGAGCGATGGGATCCAGGTATACAATTTCTAATATTAGTATGCGCTTTCAAATGTAAACATTCTTGATTTTTGTTTTGTTTGAATGCTTATTTGTCCCGAATGTAATTAAACTTCTACAGAGACGATCGGTGGCCAACATAATCAACCAAGGGAAGAAGATTGTTTCTGTCTGAATCCGTAGACTCACAGATACTGGTGGATCTTGGTGTGATTCCTGCCTGCAAACCCTGCTAACTAAGGGAATACCGGGCGGGTCCGGTCTATCCCGCTCCGATGCCTAAGTCAGTATAGTTGGAATAAACTGATAACTTAAGCGGGAATGAGTAGTTGAAGTATTGATTACCTATTAATGAAGGTAGTTAAGACTCATATATAGGCTGTCGGATGTGAGGACTGGCCTCACCCTTCGATGTGGGACTGACCCTCTTCTGCACATATTACTGTATTGTTTCGGCCCCTGTTTGGGGAGCTGTCATCCCCGGTTCCCGGGCCCAGGTCACAGGTAAGACCTGCTTAGGCGCTGGTGCAGGTGTTCATGCTTTGGCCCCAGGCCCTGAGCTGGGTCCAGGAGTCCTGGTTGCGGGTCTGGGTAGCCTCTCTATTGCTACTGTCAACAAGTCCCCCAAGTTCCCGGTCAAGTGCCATCTTGAATAGGGACTTAAATATGTCTTGCTTTATAGGCCTGCAGACCCGCTGGGGCACTTACCCACCGGTACCCTAGCCCCCCAAATCCGCGTTTAAGATTGGGCTTGGCCGGGCGTTCGAATAAGCCTGTTATGATGATGCATAACGTGATGAGTGCATGGTTATGATGTTGATGCTGACAGTTGCATATGGGTACAAGATGTAGTACGTGAGATGATAATGTGGCGTTGAAATCCGCCATGCTATGTTACGGGGGAAAACTCGGTGAATATAGCTAATGGGATGATGTGACGTTGAAATCCGCCGTGCTATGTTCTGGGAAAACCGGTAAATATAGCGAATGGGATGATGTGACGTTGAAATCCGCCGTGCTATGTTCTTGGAAAGCCTGGTGAATATAGCGAATGGGATGAACAAGTCCCCCACTTTTTAGAACCGTATCCGCAGAGGGCACCGGTTGACTAAAGCGGTGGATGGCGAGGTGAGAGTGTATCACCGGGAAACGTGCCTTGTGTTATAGGAGTTCCTGGTGGGTGGCGTGGCCAGGAGTGATACTGGGCAGCCGTCCCTACGTGTCACACAACCTCTTTTTCTTGCAGGCATATAGGATGTGCAGGGTTTTTAGCCTGCGGAAAGAGTTGTCCTGTACGAGAGGATCAAGTCTCCGGGGGTGAAGCGCTCCCGTGTTGGTACCAGAGACATCCCCGATCGATTCATACCCTTTGGCCGTACAGGCGTGAGGTATGGGTACGGTTTTTAGCCTGCGAGAATAGTTGTCATATACGAGAGGATCAAGTCTCCCGGGGTGAAGCGGTCCCGTATTGATACTGGAGACATCCCCGATCGTTTCATACCCTTTGGCCGTACAGGAGTGAGGTATGTGCAGGGTTTTTAGCCTGCGGGAAGAGTTGTCCTGTATGAGAGGATCAAGTCTCCCAGTGGGTGGCGTGGCCCGGAGTAGTCCTTGGTAGCCTTCCCAACGTCGCTGCATTTGTTCCTGCAGGTGGGAAGTATGTGCAGGGTTTTTAGCCTGCGGGAAGAGTTGTCCTGTGTTAGAGGATCAAGTCTCCCGGGTTTATAAAGCCCGGTGGTACATTGGATCTGTTAGGTCGTACACAGCTGTAAGTAGGAATGTCTCAGTTCGCTGAACCGATTATTCCATAGGAGAGCGATAAGCAAGTGTCATCATGGCCGGTCCGATACCGCATCCAATAGTCGAAGTTGGATGGACTGAGGACTAGGAAACCGTTGAACTGGAGCAGACACTACGGTTGGAATATCGTAGCATGTACATAATATTTCTGCAGGGTTTTTAGCCTGCGAGAAGATGTTTCCTGTGCTAGAGGAAGACTTCTCCCGGTGGGATACTGAGCCATTTTTTGTTTTGGCTGTAAATGTGGGATAAATTCAACCGGTGGAATGACCCGTACCGTTGGAATATATGTTAGAATGCCCCGTACTTGTTGGAATATTTCAGGGGTAATAATAATAATCTTGCAGGGTTTCTAGCCTGGGGGAAGAAGTCTCCTGTGTTAGAGGAAGAGTTCTTCCGGTGGGATACCTCGATTTGTTGGAGTATTTCAGCATTAGGTGGAGTAGGCTCTAGGCGGAACGATTCGAGTATGTCCCCTGCTCTTTCAACTACCCTCTGCATGCAAGGCAAGTGGCTGACATGCATTGAAGGGGGTTTTCCATTAGTCCCATCAGTTATGATGGCCTGGGAAGTTACCAATACTGGGACACATACCGGTAGGAGACGGTCAAAGATGGATGACCCAGATCCGCGGGCGCTTTACTTGCCCTACTGAGTAGTTTGGGGGGGGGGGGGGGGGGGGATATTCAAGGGCGTTGGGCCTGCATATAAACCCTTGCCTCTTCGTGTGTTTTTCTTTTGGCTGAGAACTGATCCCTTATTTAGCCTCGCTCAACACAATTGCTCGGTGCTTTCCAGATGTTGCGTTTCCTTCGTCGTGCATACTAATCAGTGAGTCTCAGTCCTTTGCGATTCTGAAATTGTTTCTCCTCCCCCCTTTTTTGTTCGTGGGTGGATCTGATAGGCAGTTGGTGGTATCTAGATTAGCCCTTTGGATAAGACCCTTGTAGTACCGGATCTCTGCGAGAACCGGGATTTTTTTGGCTGAGATGCCTAGCGGCCGGTGTGGGCTGTGCTGAGGCACTATATGCTTCGGACTGCCTTGCGGTGGTTGTTTTTTTTTTTTAGATTGTGTTTCTGATTGGGCAAGGGGGGTTTTTTTTTCTAGGTTACATGGATTCTGGGAGCTCCTGTGATATTTCTGGATCGGCCGCCAGGCGACCGGTGAGGGACGACCAAGAGAGGATGGAGGACTAGCTTGCCTCCTCTTCCTCGGGGCCGAACGCCAGCACTCGCTCGACCGGCGAGGTGTCGACGTCCAGGTCTCTGAGACAGGAGGATGCTCCCTATGGAGTGTCCTTCGGCACTGCCCACCCAGGAGGGGCCTCGCGCCACATACTTGTGGGCAGGGATAAAACCATAAGCTGTGATGAGCCGGAGGGCTCATTATCTCCCGGGGAGATTGCCGCTTTTCGAGCGAGGTGGAATATTCCCGAAGAAGTAGATCTACGGCCTCTACATGCCGGAGAGTCGGCTTGTAACCCGGAGGATGGTTGGGTTGCCATTCATGAGGACCAATTCCGGCATGGGCTATCGCTCCCGCTGTCGGACTTTGTGCAGTACCTGCTGAGTGTCATCAGGATATCACCGGCACAGTTTCCCGGGAACCAGTGGAGGCAATTACTAAGCTTGGACTGTCTCTACTGGCTGAGTGATATGAGTTGCCCAACGGTGAATGAATTTCGGGCCTTGTACCGGGTGACATACTCGAAGAAGAGTAAGGCCCGTGGGTGTGTATGCTTTTCTGCTTGGGATTTTAAGCCAGTGATAACCCGCTTGCCCTCCTGGCTCAACAATAATTGGAGGAAGAAGGTAGTAATGGCAGAGGGGGCTGGCAGAAGAAGAGTAGGACTTACCGGGTGCCTGGTGCCTTTCAGCTGATCGGCGATCAATCGTATCGGTTATCTGAGCTAGAGAGAGATAGGATCGCTCGGGTATTTGGGTGCTGGCCGAACCTGGAGCGGAGTTCTTACAACTTTATCCGGCTGGAGGTGGTGGAACTATGTCATCTGGGGGGAATCCTGGTGGGTGGTGGGTGGTGGACTGTAGGATGTATCTCTGATCCCGTTGAGAGTATTGGTGTTGACTAATATGTTTGCCTTGTGTTCTGCAGGTATATCATCCCGGTCGGCAATTAAAGCTCACGAGACGCTGTCAATGGACAATCAAGATCTAGTCTCGAAGCTAAAGGAAAAGGGGGAAGCCGCTGCACGGTCAACGGTTGACCGGAGAACCGGGGGGTTGACCGTACATGATAAACCGGTTTCGCTGGACGTTGCGGACGAGGATTACGGCTTAATGCGCGTAAAGACTCACGCTTCAGGACCCCAAGCGGCTTCTAGACCGGTGAAGACTATTGGTGGGCTGTCAAAACCCCCGGGTGGTGCTTCAAGGATTCCACAACGGTTGGGTCCGGTGCCAATTGTCACTAGGTCCTCACTATCTGCCGTCCAATCTTCTCCTTTACAGGTTGACCTGGGTGAGAGGAGGAAGAGGTCCCAGGAGATGCCGGTCTTGGCGGTTGTTACCTACACCGGTCGGTCGGTTGGTGAGAGCTAGACCAAGCGATTGAAGCTGATGCGTGGTGGCCCTACTACCGCCCAAGTAGATGTTCCTGCGGCCTCTAGCTCTGCTGCTGCCGGCACAGAAGCATCGGGGGTGGAGAGGGCTCCTGCGACGGGGCCGGGCCCACAACATAGCTGCCCGAAAGACTTTTTCACCCGGAGGCTGCTCATGGATGTGCAGGGGATGGAGCTGGAGAAGATTGTGGCTCCGGGAGGGCGACCGGAGCAGAACCGGCTGAAAACCAAGGAGGTGGCCCTCCAGGTAAGGATAGTTTGCCACTGGTATTCGTTCATTATTTCGTGCTCTGTTTCTTTCTAACCGGCGCCTGTTAAACTGCAGCTGTTGTACCACTTGTATCAGTCAGATGCAAGTGAAGACCTACCGGAGCTGAAGAAGCAGGTGGTGGCGTTGACAAGCACTCGGGACCTCTTGGAGTTGGAGAAATCCAAACTCCAACGGGAGAAGGCCCGCTTGGAGGAGAGGGCCAGGAAGCAGGTGGCCAAGCTGGAGGCCCAGGTCGAGGCTCTTGAAGAGAAGAAGAAGGGCCTGGAGGAGGAGAGGACCGAGTTGGAGACCAAGGTCGAGGAACTCCAGCGGGAGGAGGCGACGGTATCTGCATCTGCCGGCGGGACGGTCGATGAAAATGACCTGGAGCTGTACCTACGGGCAATGAAGAAGTATTAGGAAAGCAACGAGTTTTTTGATCTGCTGGAACGGGCCAGGGAGGCGGGGATAGCCGATGCTTATGACGACTGGAAGAGTAAGGGCTACCTTGACGTCTCAAAGCTGCCGCTGCCGCTGCCGCAGGCGGATGAGGAAGAGGTTCAGGAGGGTGACACCGAGCCGGCCAGTGAAGACGCCGTTGGTGAAACCGCTGCTGAAGGAGCTCCTGCTGAAGAGGGGGGGGGGGGGGGGGGGGGGCAGGTGGAAGTGCCCTAGAAGGCTCCAGACTTTGTACACTCCCGCCTTCCCTTTTTGCTTTAAGCTCTTTTTTTTTTTTTTTTTTGTGTACACGCTGCTTTGAGTTACAATGAATGGATATTTTGCTTGCACTTGTGTTGTGTCTTTTTCAATTTGCCTGACTTGGCTACCCATTGATTGCCCTTTGTACATAGTTGAACACAAGTTGGAATAGACAACTGCTGAAATTACACCTGCCAAACTGGTCGGAATGCCTAGCTAGTTGTGTTTAGGAAAGAAAAAAAACTAGCATCTTACTCAGGCTGACAAGTTTCTAGACCGCTGAGCCTCTATACGGGTTTAAGATTTCGACCGGTCTTATGAGCGTTGGTGTCGCGGGATAGACGTCCCGATTCCGCACAGTCCCCACTGTCCAGGTTACCCTTGATATCGATGCAAGTTGCCGCAGCAGCCTGGTCCTCAATCGTTGTTTTCAAGGCAAGGCAATCGTTCGTGTGGTGTGTGGCTTCATCATGGTAGGAGCAGTATTTACCTGTCTGTGCCCTGGTCAGGTTCCCCTTTGGGTGTTTTCTTTTTTGTGGAGGGGGGATGTTGTTCCCGTTCTCATACAGGATGTCCTCGTAGGAGGAGGTCAAAGTAGAGAATACCTCTTGTCGTCCTGCTGGCATGATTGTGAGGGGGCCGGGGCTTTCCACCTCGCTGGGGGGTATCAAAAGTGTCCCTCCCGCGCTGCTGGTTCGGCCAGCTCCTTGACTTCCTGTTGGATGCGGCTCCTCGGTCATGGTCCTGCTACCAGTTTCTTGCCTACTGCCGGGCGGAGTCAGGTTCCTTCTGCCTTCTCTTGTGCTGGCGAGACCCATAAGTTTTGTGGTCCACCTGGGCGTGCCTAATGGTCATTCTCATTAGTTCATCGTAACCCTGCGGGATCTCTACCCGCACAGTGTACGAGAATTTTTCGGGCCCGAGACCTTGCTTGAAGGCAGACTCGGCAATCCCCTTGTCCAAGTCCCTGACCCCGGCCGTGGCCGTTTGCCAACGGTTAACGAAAGCTCGCAGCTCTTCGTCGTCCGCCTGCCTGTAGTTGAAGAGAACCTTCGAGATCCGGGTCCCCTCGACCCGTAATATGAACTGGCCCATGAACCTATCAGCCAGCTGTTCAAATGCCTCTATAGAATTCGCCGGCAATTCGTAGAACCAGCTAAGTGCCTCCCCGGACAGGGTCTCCTGGAATATATTGCAGCAAACGGCGTCGGAGTAGCCTTTAGCACATGTTTGGAACCGGAAGCTGTCCAAGTGTTGGTATGGGCAGCCGGCCCCGGAGTATGTCAGTTTTAGCGACTTTTGGGTGCCCGCTCTTCCGGATTCCAGGACCCGGAGTGAGAAGGGGCCGGCCCGCTGGTTGAATCGTACGCTCTCCGGCTGTCTCGCAGCCTTTCTCTCGTTGGCCTCCATCTGAAGTGACCGTGCGGTCGAGGTGATGGTATCTTCCTCGAACGAGCCGCTATTCCTCCGAGGAGCTGGGACGATCTTTGGTGGTACCGCGTCCGCCGGGAACACGTCTCCCGCCACGCCGGTGTCCCTCTCTCCTCCAGATGACTGGCCCACTTCCTGGTGGGGAGGCTCTTTTGTGGGCGGTGCGAATGACTTCGCCAGAGTGGCATTGCATTGTTGGCCTCTTTCTAAGGCAGCCACCAGTGCGGTATTGACCGCTTCCATGTCTTGATACCTGGTGGTGGCCTCTGCTCTGTCCTGATCGCTCCCTGCCCGCAAGTGGTTTACTTTCGCTCGCATCTCTTCTATTTCTCCCGCCATATCATACTGGCCTGGACTGGAGACATCGTCCGGGCTGTCGCTACTGGGTAGCCGATCTTCCCCTCTGTTTGGGGCCTCGAGGGGCGCCGGTGTGGGTTCCAGGCTCAAGACTTGGTGAACTTCTTCCAGGTCCTTCCCGCGTGCAGCCCTGTCGTATTCGCCCATGGTTCCGTCCTGATCTCAGCTAGCGGCAGCGGTCTGACTGCAACCTCCAGCGGGCTGCCCATGTCCCGCCCCCGAGATTTGGACTAGCACCGGCTCCAGAACCCACCGGTCCTCTGGATTTCCTTCCCTCTTTTCTCCTGTGCTTTCGGACATGTTTTTTTTTTTTTGCCACCCGTAGACTGATCGATTCCATTCCCGCTCGTACGACAACATAAACTTTTTTGTACTGTTCCCACTGACGGCGCTAATTGTTTCTGTCTGAATCTGTAGACTCACAGATACTGGTGGATCTTGGTGTGATTCCTGCCTGCAAACCCTGCTAACTAAGGGAATACCGGGCGGGGTCGGTCTATTCCGCTCCGATGCCTAAGTCAGTATAGTTGGAATAAACTGATAACTTAAGCGGGAATGAGTAGTTGAAGTATTGATTACCTATTAATGAGGGTAGTTGGGACTCATATATCGGCTGCCGGGTGTGAGGACTAGCCTCACCCTTCGATGTGGGACTGGCCCACTTCTGCACATATTACTGTATTGTTTCGGCCCCTGTTTGGGGAGCTATCATCCCCGGTTCCCGGGCTCAGGTCACAGGTAAGACCTGCTCAGGTGCTGGTGCAGGTATTCATGCTTTGGCCCCGTGCCCTGCGCCGGGTCCAGCAGTCCTGGTTGCGGGTCTGGGGTTCTGGGTAGCCTCTCTATAGCTACTGTCAACAAAGGCATTGCACCATTGGTCTGGTTCAAAGCCTTTCATCTATAAGGCGCTCGAGTTGAAGGAAAAGGGTGAACCAATGGCCTTGGTGAAGAATTTTGAGATGGTGTACCCTCCTGAGCACCCGAAAGCGGTAGAAAATATAGTAAGTTTTTTATTATGTTTAAATTCATCATCTGACACTATTCTTATGCGATTAAAGATGTTAATGCACTTCATTTTTGAATGCAGCAAAAAATCATAACCGAGGTCGATAAGGTGATGACTAATGTGAGGAAGGAGCACCCAGACGTTCCGGAAGATCAGATCATTCACTATTTCGACGAGCCGATTTAGGCCAGAGTGCTTGTAAAAGCACTAGGACCGCGAAACAGCGGTGAGATTCGGGGGCTAGGAGGAGTAACCTTCGGTGTCAGCTCCTCCCAATCATCTGCAGGGGAAAGTTCTACTGCACGCTGTCGGTCGTCAAATGCGGAGCGTATCAGACGGGCAGAGGAGGAGGCCCGAGAGGCTAGAGAGCGCATCGCACATGCAGAGGAGGAGGCACGACTGGCCAAAGAGGACGCCCGACAAGCCCATGAACGAATCGCCCTACTTGAGGAGGAGACATAACTGGCCAAAGAGAAGGCGCAAGAAGGTCAAGACCGTCTTAGTCGGTTGGAGCAATAGTTCAACACATTTGCAAGTCTTCAGTCGACCCAAAAGTAGCTAGCTAGCAGGCTCCTCCTCCTCTCATACATTCTTTTGTTGATCGATTAATTTCTTTTATCCCTAGCTTTTTAGTTTGTATGAACAAATTTATTAATATTAAGTATTTAATTTGTATGATTTTTTTTTTAATATATTAATTATATTTTGTCTCAATTTTCCATTTAAAAAAAAATTAAACTACTTAGGCAACGAAGAAGAAAACATTCGTCGCCTAAGTGGCCCACTAAGCCGACGAACCAATTTTCTTTCGTCGCCTAAGTATTTTAATTAAAAGGAAAAAAATATTATATTGAACAACTAAGGCGACGAAATAAACAATTTTCCTCTTCTAAGTAAGTGACTTAGTCGACGAAATAACTTATTTTCGTCGTCTGAGAGTCTTACTTAGGCGACGAAATAGTTTTTTTTTCGTCGACTAAGTAAGGCACTTAGACGACGAAATAGCTTTATTCGTCGACTAAGTTACTTACTTAGGCGACAGGACAAAACTATTTAGTCGTCTAAGTGTCTTACTTAGTCGACGAAATTGGGTTATAGTCTCCTAAGTGTCTCAAGCCGACGAAAAATTTCGTCCTCTAAGAATTTTTTTTCGTTACTAGTTTACTTAGAAGACGAATACATTTCGTCGTCTAAGTAGTCTCTAAGGCGACGAAATTTAAAAATTTCCGTCGTCTACTTACTTAGACGACCACTTTTAGACGACGAAACTTAGGCAACGAAATTTTCATTACCTAAGTACTTTGGCGACGAAAAGCCCTCTTAGGTGACGAAATTTTTTCGTCGCCTAAGATTTCCAGTGTTGTAGTGTCTAGCCATTGATTCGCCTGGGGAAGATTAATTCGTCGAGAAATTGATTAGCCGATCACGTTGACGCTGAGCTTAGGTCGAGAAGTTGCACAGTTGCAGTCGTAAAGATGAGTTGTAGGCTTAGGACAACCTCGAGAAGTCGCTCACCTCTCTCTCTCTTTCTTGCAGAGTTGCAGTCGCAGAGATAAGTCGAATTTATATATCAAAACACTTGACCTTTTTTTTTTCATGTTGCAAAACTTATTAAAATATATGTGCTTAGTTTTCAATACTTACTCTTGACCTTATATATATAATTTTTGATTTAAAAGATCATCCTGAAATTTACTAATACAAAGAACAATAGATAAAATCTCTTTTTTAATAGTACTATAATTGCATTGTGATTGTGACAATGTACCAGAATAGAATCTGACAATTTGCTCAGAATGAGCAGGAGAGATTTGCTGTTTAAGGATTCCTCCATAACCAATATCTGAGACATCGGTTTCGACGATTTTAAATGAGTCAGCTAATGGAATTCTTAAGCAGGGTAATGTTTTAACATGATTTTTAATATGTTTAACGAGGTTAGTATGGATAGACGTCCAAGGTGGATGATTTTTCTGTAATCTGTCAAATAGAGGTTTATATTTTTGTCGGAGATTTTGGTAAAAGTCGGCGACATAGTTTAATGATCCCAAAAATCTTTGGAGTTGATTTTTTTTGAGAATTATATCTGGAAATTTATCAGCGAATTGAATGACTCTGTTGATCGGGGTGATTTGGAGGTGATGGATATTGAATCCTAAAAAACGAATGTTTGTTTGAAAAAGTTTAATCTTTGAAGCTGAGATTACTAAGCCACTGGCTTTCATTACGTTGTAGAATTGATTTAAATGTTTCCAGTGTTGATCGATAGATTGTGAGAAGATGAGGACATCGTCAATGTAAACGATCGTAAAATGACTGTACTGATTTAGTATATCATTTAGAATGTTCTGGAATTCACTGGGGGCATTTTTAAGGCCAAATGACATAACATTCCATTCATAATGGCCAAAAGGAGTAACGAAGGCTGTTTTGTATTTATCATTTTCATTAATTTGGATTTGCCAAAATCCAGATTTTAAATCGAATTTGTTTAATCAGTTAATGAGGTCTCGTTTGTTAGGAATGGGGTATCGTATCCATTCTGGTATATATGTATATATATATATATGTATATTGAATATTTTTATATATCTTATTAGACCTTAAATATATTTGCAACACACTATTAACTATTGAAATAGTACAAGGGCATATGCTATTGTGTTTTGAAATATGTTTTGATTTATCTCATTAGATCTTACACGAAAGAAAAAAAAAACAAATAGAGGTCTAGTGAGTGAATAGGAGGTTGAATGAGTAAGTTATTGAAATATATGTGAATAACATATTTAAGGTTATTTCAGTAATTTTAATAGAGGTCTAGTGAGTAAATGTTTATATTCAAATGTCTAATGGAGGTGTAGAAAGTATTGAGGGTCTAACGAGCAAATGTGGAGGTCCCAATAGCAACACTCAAAATAAATAGATCTAAAAACACACACAAGGGCGGCCCATGGTCCAATTTTCAGCCTAGCATTGAGACTTGGGAGAATTAGAAAAGGAAAATGTTTGGTAATCAATAAATAAAATAAAAGAAAAATGCAATAGATGGAGAACTGAGAATAGAACTCAGGTGGGCTTGGAATTAGTACTTTCACTAAACCAACCTGCCAAGTCTACTTAAATCTACCCCTAATACTTACATTATACTATATATCTGGCCTATTAAACTTATGATTTACCAAGCAAGTTGAACATGATTGATGTGTATATGCTAACTTAAATAGGGAGTGTTATGTATACTTATAAGTGTCCTGTATATGATAGTATGTAATCTTATGGTTGTAGTAAGCCTCTGTTGTAAGATAAAGAGATGCGATCCAGTTTAAACAAAGAGATAGGTCTTTGGTCAGGTGATGTCGACACCGCAAGTGTAAATCCTATCGATAATCTTTGATGGAAAGCGTAGTGAGAAAAATAGTCTAGACTCACCTTATGGCTCAAAGTTCTCACAAACGCCCGGGAATCGACTACGATGACGTATGCTCTCGTAATTGAGTCATATTGCACTCCACTACCTTGTCAGTTAGGTAGTTCTGAAAAACTGAACATGCAGCTTGTAGACATAAATCATCTCTATTGGGACTAAGTAAAGAGATGTACATAAACATCCTGAATGGATTAGTATTCACCCAAAATCAAGTGAGCAGAAGCCACGAAGTGCCTATACTATCAGATTGAGATGTTCTCCTTGTGCGTTCAGACAGGCTGGTAGGATATGGTACACACGGTTGAGTGCCTACTTGATTGAGAATGAGATATGAAGAATCATGTCTATTTGCGTGTGAACTCCAGATGAATTGTGATTGAGATATCACTAATCCGACGTTAAGAATGAAAGGACCTTGGGAATACTTGGTCTTGAGAATGAGAACTGTTAGTGATGATACTTATTCATCTATCGGCTTATGGCAATCTAAAGGACGTTAAACCAAAGCCTATATGTATCCCATGATCAGTCGCTGTTTTGAGAAAACTCATTTCGTCTATATGACGAGAAGTCTTGGGAGATGAAACTCTCCATCTAAGTACAATGTGCGCAATCATGTACTTGTCATAATATGTTCGACTCGACATCTCATTCGCTATAAACTTATAAAGCAAAGGTAACAGCTAGATGCACCCACGCAATGTCATGGTACATGGCGGTACTTTCTTTCAAGTGTGTGAAAGGTTTAGGCTCATTCGATCCCATCATGAAAGACACATCAAAAGGCAATTCCAGAATTTGCATGATTTTATAGATCGACTTCACGAGACCTATAGGACAGCCCACTCATTGGAAAAATAGTAAAATTGACACCGTTGAAAAGGTCTATGTGTCTACTTTCCAGAGACACTAAAAATTTGATCATAGCTATCATATTGAGTGAGTTATGGCTGTTTTGGAAAAGTAGGACGAATCTATCCGGTAATTTACAGATCAGTCACCTTCGACAGAGCTTAATGATCAGCTCAAAACGAACTAGCTTATATACTTTACATCAATGGAAAGATACGGGTGTCTAGTTTCTATAAGTTTTTACAGTTCATTCATACCTATTTTATCGAAGGAGTTATTATTGTTTAAGTACACAAAGGTCATATTGCACGTGAATCTGATTTTCAATGCGAACTCTAGCTAGTTTTGAGTTGTTAAGCAACCTTCTTCCTTAAGACCAAGTACAGCTAAGTATAGTTGGTCTGATACAAGGATACACTGGCCGTATTTAATGACTCGATCATTGGCCACGCCTACTTTTGAAGCTTGTGAGGAGCGTTTATATACGCCACTAATCTAAACTCCAAGATTGAGTTACCAATCAGAGGGAGTTGTCTTGTAGACATCAGGGGGAGTCTACCTCACATGTAATCTTCAATAGTAGTTGGTGCGTTGTGCTCTTTTTCCTTCGACCAAGCTTTTTATTTTACCCAAGTGGTTTTTATTTTGCTTGGCAAGGTTTTAGCGAGGCAACATGTTATATACCGTGTCACATTAGGTACGCGACACAAGGGGGAGTGCTCAAGGAAGGTTAATTCTATAACTTCTGATGTGTGTCTTGACCTAATTAGACTAGATTAGTATAATCTTTAGTTGATAGAGAATCTCTGATTGTTCGGAATACTTGATGTAATGCCTATATAAAGGTCTCTTTATCAATGAATAAAATATCGCTTTGCATCTATCTTTTTCTCGTAGAACAATAGTCACATTTTAATTATCTAGGGAAAAATAACTTTTTTTCATGAATTCTAGATATGGACATGTTTTGAATGAAATTTTTTTTTATTTTTAATTTTTTTTTTTAATGAAGGCATATATAGTTAATCTATTAATAAACTCATACCAAGATGACCACTACACACCTACCCGCTAATCCGCTATCACCTCAAGATTAAAACGTCAATATGGTACATATAGCAGACTAGGGCTGGATTGGTAGGTATACCAACTCTATTTTTCCAGTACCGTGTACCAACCAATATATGATTGGTATGAAAAATCCACCATTTATACCAGCCAATAACGTTGGTATACCAACTAATTGGTACGGTTGGTACTCGGTTGGTACGGTTGGTAATGGGCTTCTACCAACATAGTTATGGCCCAAAAATTTAAAGGCCAAATTCAAATAAGTAACAAGAAATAAGTCAAATAACAACACAACTCCATAGTCTTATACAACTTCAACCAAATTACCAAATAAAAAGTCACAAACTGAATGGCAAAGTCCAAATAACCAAACTTCTAAAATACTAACAAGTAACAAATTCTCAAAACGATTGAAAAAAAAAATGTATTTTTCACTATTTCAGTATAAGTTGGTAGGTACAGTAGTATACCATGGTATAGGGAAAACATGTACCACCTACCGTACCATATTTTGAAGTTGGTACAGTATACTGTACTTTGTACCATGTACCGATTTGGTGGTATACCAACGTATTTGGTACGGTTAGTATATGAATTAGTTGGAATGGAATTGTGTACCATTGCCAGCCCTATAGCAGACCGCCTATATTTAACATCAAATTCACTTATTCAAAGAAACCTATACCTATATAAAACATATTTTAGGCCTTAAATTTAAAAGAAAATTAGATCTTTTGCTTGCCCTTCACTCTAGGGCTTGCAGGTAGGTCAGAATACTGGTAGCTCAGCTATGAAGGTACAACAGTCTTCTTCTTTCTAGTACACTAGTGAAAACTACACTGAAGAAAAAAAAAAGAAAAGAGAAGAAAGAATAATAACACATTTCATTGCCGCAAATTTTGAGATTTTAAAAATTTAGAGATAAAGGTTGCAGGGTAAACTGAACAAAGGGGCTTGACGTTGTGCTTGATTGTGCAAGATTAAGTTTAAGTATTTTGTAACCACTCGGAGAAGGTATCTATAAACAGTTCAAGACGTGTCAAATATAAAGACGAACTGCGTAACTAATTGAAATTTTACACAGTAGAATTAGGTGAACTGATAAACATAAGATTTTGTTGCAACTTGTAACATACGAATTAAGTATACACATATACTCATTATACAAAAGATACTAACTGGTATGGTACAATGGTTCCACAGAGCAAAAGATGATGGGAACTATACAAATAAAAAGTATCATCACTATGATATCTCTCACCTCCCTTCTGGTAGTGGACAGGTCCCATACATCACCAAACATCCCATGTTCTTTTGCTCACAATCAATCTGATCTGCATACAAAAGCAAACTGTGTGAAGCAGATCGACAAGCATTATCATAACCCCCAATAACTCCATTTTCCCTCTCCTCTCTTAGGGCATTACATCCATATCATCACAAACATGGATTGCACAGTGCACTCTTTAACTCGAGTGCTAATGAGCCAGTGCATTAGCTGCACAATTCACGTGGAACATACTACATAGATTTCATGGTGTAAAACATTCTCTTTTGGCTCTACATATAGAATTTGGGCACTGCATGTGTCTACTTTGTACTACTACAAGGCACCTTTGGGCATAGCCTAGAGGCTACAATGTACCTACTCTTAATCCTTGTGTAAACATATATGATATGTGATGTGATGCCCAAATTTTAGGCCACTTTATATATAGGCAAAATTACTGTTTTTGTCACTGATCTTTGTCAAAAACGACAGTTTGGTCACTATCGAATGTCAAATATCAAAATGGTCACTCAAGTTAATGTTTCATTATCAATTTGGTCATTAGAGGTCAAACGACTGTTAATTATAGAATATTCTTCGAATATTCCGTTTCTTGCCAGGGTATTATGGTCACTTCTCTGTTTTGATTAATGAGACAAAGATTGACTCATCAGCAAATCTAGACGACAACAAACCCCAACTCTCTCTTCGTTTTCAGCTTCCCCAATTTCACCGGAGTCCAATTCTTCTCCGAATGCCCGGAAAATTCGCTTCTGATCCGACGTCGTTTTGGTGTTCCTTGCGATCCGGCGACCGTTGAGCGGAGCAGCGAGTGGTCTAGATCCGAGTCTCCGGTTCGGCATTCGTCCGATTGGCGTCTCTGGAGTTGAAGCTTTGAGGCTTCGGGATCGTAGTGAGGTTTGGAGAAGCCGTTAGTTTTGCTTGTGGTGGTGGTGAATTCGAGTGTTACTGTGAGTAATTCTGGGAATGGTGAATTTAGGTTTTGTGGTTTGGAGCTGAATGGAGGCGTGGAGTGGTTAGTTGGAGCTGAATTGGAGTGTGGAGTTAGGTTTTGATTGTGGTGGTGAAATTTTGGTTTTGGTGTCTGTAATTGTTGAAATCCAGGGTTTTGGAGACGGCGGATTTTGCCTAAACGGAAACTCCACCAAGTGTTTGATTCCAGAATGGTTTGAGAATCTTGATTCTCTTAGATCCTTGACCATATCTGGTTGTCCTAATTTAGAAGCATTGCCAGCAGGTATAAAGCTTCTCACTAAACTCCAGCACCTCTGTATCCAAGAATGTCCTGTGCTTGAGGAAAGATGCAGACAAGGAAACGGAGAGGATTGGTTCAAAATAGCAAGTTCAGATTCATTTCCTATTTGATATGGCCCTAGATTATGTAGTGTGTAATTGCTTCGCACATATTGCAGTTACTCTTGCAGTGGCATGAGCAACTAAGAAAACAGACAAGTTAAGATCAAATGCTTCCTCATGTCTAAAAATTTCTGAGATTGGCTCGAGTTACCTAAATGCATCACTTTACAGTAGACAGTCATAGTTGAGGTTGTGCTAAGCATGTCAATCCATCTCTCAGTTTGTCTGGAGTTACCTAAATGCACCACTTTCCATTCCTATAAAACTGGTTCAGCAACTGTCTGCTAGTTATATTTATCAAATGGATTTGTGTTTTCATTTTAGCATTAGCCTGTGGGAGACTCTGCAAGGTGATCAGATGGAATGTGTCATTTGGCATAAGAAGAAAATGGCCATCAAAACAATTGGTGGTTGGGAACCTTCACCAATCTGGGGATTCAGGAGAAACAAATTCTGTATTCAGAATGAGAAAACGTATCAGCAATTCGCATAATGTTAACACTTGTTTTCATAAAGTAATGTTCCAAATGAGTTCTGTTTGTTACACCGCGGACACTAAATCCTCAAGGAACTCGATCATCATCTTTGAACTCGTCGGATCTTCACTTGTTACAGCTCTGAGATATACGTACGTCGTATATATAAGAATGTCTTCTCCGATCCCCCTTGGACTCCAACTGATCTAGAAGCCGAAAACCATGCTACTACTTCCAGGTGGTGGAGAGGATTCAATCACACAGGGCTCTCAAAGGAGGAGATTGAGAAGATGGTTCAAGAGGCAGAGAAGTACAAGTCTGAGGATGAAGAGCACAAGAAGAAGGTTGAGGCCAAGAACGCTTTGGAGAACTATGCATACAACATGAGGAACACCATCAAGGACGAGAAGATTGGTGAGAAGCTCCCAGGTGCTGACAAGAAGAAGATCGAGGATGCCATTGAGGCTGCCATCCAGTGGCTGGACAGCAACCAACTCGCAGAGGCTGATGAGTTTGAAGACAAGATGAAGGAGTTGGAGAGCATCTGCAACCCAATCATCGCCAAGATGTACCAGGGTGCTGGTCCTGATGGTGCTGGCCCAGTTGATGATGATGTTCCAGCTGGAAGCGGTGGTGCCGGCCCAAGATCGAGGAGGTCGACTAAATGCTATGATTCAAGCTTTATTGTTTTAGGGTTTTTAAATCGATCAAGGCTTAAAATGACATATATACCCTCAATACTTTGGCACATGTAGTGAACATCGACGACACGTGACATATTTTAACGTCTCAATTCACGGAGTGACCATTTTGATATATTTTTGCATAACTTGAGTGACCATTTTGATATTTGACATTCGATAGTGACCAAACTGTCGTTTTTGACAAAGATCAGTGACCAAAACAGTAATTTTGCCTTATATATATATATATATATATGTCTTTTTAAGAATTTGGTGGGAGAAATAATTTGATGACGCCCATGCCATGTCGTGAACTAATTCGTACCATTCTCGAGTAATTCTTGAGTGATATATGAATAATTCTACATTATTATTAAATTATTGCATATAATATTTTTTTTTCTATCAACATCCATCAAATTTTCCACAAAATAAAATAAGGGGTATAGATCAGTGTAAAATATGAGACCGGTTGATGACGCAAATTCTTTGGTACAGAGACAATGAGAGACGTGAATGCTTTTTAAGGTTAGCAGTGAGAGGAGTCTCGATCATATAATTCTATAGAGACAAAGCACGTGAGTCTCTCTTGTCTGATTACTCACTACTGTACTACACGGTGCCTAATTAACCCACCTTTGATTATTGGCCAATTTTCTTCAAATCTTGAAGGTATTAATAAATCTCGAAAATTTACTCTTTTTGTTTTTTTCTTTTTGATTGAGAAAATCAGATTCCACAAGCGAATTGAAGGTCAAGATACAAAGACCCTTGTTGATTTATGCTATGTTGTTCAATGTTAAGGCCACTAAACTCTATGTTGTTAACTGCATTAAGAATGTTTGTTCTACACTTTGGCGGATCAGGACATTAGTCAGGGATATCATATTCCTTGCATCACATTTCCTTTCAATTATTATTTTTTATTTTTAAAAGAGGATTTAAGGGTTTCACACCTACCCTCTGTTGTGACTCGAACCTAGGACATAATAGCCTACTTCCTAGGTAATGAGGCTCTTTTACCACTTGAGCTAACCCATTTCGTCACATTTCCTTTCAATTGAATTCAAACATATTTGGAGAGAAGCGAATTTCTTAGCTGATGCAGTTGCAAACCTTGGCCACTCTATTACGTTATGAAGTTGGAACCATTGTCTTCCTCTTTTGGCTATAGTTGTTTTTAATTTTGATTTTCATAGTGTAGGCTGCCCTAGAGGCTTTTCTTTGTAAGTTCTTTTTTTCATCATGTTGACAGTAGCCACAGAGGGGCTACACAGGCCCACAGACCCGCAGTCAGCATGCCCGGGGCCGGACTGAGGCCCGGAGCAGGATCACCAGCACCCGGACCCGAGGCCCAGCAACCTACCTTGTGACCAGGGGCCCGGGAGCCGGGGGCGCCAGCCTGCCGAACAAGCTACCAGAGCTGCCCCTTTTATGTGCGAACAGAAGGAAACCAGACCTCACGCCCAGCCACCTATATAAGGGCCTCAACTACCCTCCTTAATAGGTAACTGATCTCTCCAACTGCTTATCATACATGCTTAAGTTATCTATTCATCCCAACTGTACTAACTTAGGCATCGGAGAGGAGAAGACCGGCCCGCCCGGTATTCCCCTTAGTTAGCAGGTTCGCAGGAGGAGATCACATCTAGATTCACCAGTCTCTACCAGGCCTACGGGTTTGTGCAGAAACAATTCGCGCCGTCTGTGGGAAACTTATATAAAAACCACGTAAGCATCACCAAATGGCAGAAAGCTCAGAAGCGGGCCAGGAAAGAAATACAACGGAGGGTCAGCGGGTTGCACCAGAGCAAGTGCTCATCTCCACCCCAGTCACTGTACGGGAGCAGCGCAGCGACCAGGGCACCCAAGACGACGGCAGCTGTGGGAGGCGGAACAGCACGCCGGGGGCACGCAACGATAGCGCGCGCGGGAAAGGCCACGTGGAAAGAGACCAACCGACCCACCGGGGCTTTTCGCTGACATTCTCGGACGATCCGAGCGACAAAGACGAGAGTCTGCTCGGTGACAGCGACCGAGACACCACGTACAGCCCCGACCGGCATGATATGGCGGGGGAGATACGGGCGATGAGGGCAGAAGTCGGTCGCCTGCACGCGGAGGGCGACCGGGATAGTGCAAAATCAAATGCCCGGTATGAGGAAACGGAGACGGTAAACGCTGCCCTACTGGCTGCCCTGGAAAGAGGACAGCAGCGCAACGCCACCATGACAAGGGCAATTACACCCGCGCCAGGCCGACCTCAGCGCCTTGAGGCAGGACAGTCATCGGGAGGAAGGTTCAGCGACCGCAGGAGGGCAGAGTCCCCGGGCGGCGCGGTTTTGCCAATGAGCACGCCGGCACCCCCGCAGTCGCGCGCTTCATTCGAGGATGAAGTCGTGACCCCGACTGCACGGGCATTGCAGATACTCACCGACTCTGTGTCGGATCTAAAGACCCAAATGGAGGCCAACAAGAGAAGGGCAGCGCGGCCGATGGAAGGCGTGCGATTCAACGAGCGTATAGGCCCTTTCTTGCACCGGGTTCTGGAATCAGGGAGGTCTGGTAACCAGAAATCCATAAATCTCACGTACTCAGGATCCGGCTGCCCATACCAACATTTGGATAGTTTCAGATCCCAAACGTGCGCCAAGGGCTATTCCGATGTAGTGTGCTGCAACATTTTCCAGGAGACCCTGTCTGGAGAGGCGCTCAGCTGGTTCTATGAGTTCCCGGCAAACTCCATCGAGGCGTTCGAGCAACTGGCCGACCGGTTCGTAGGCCGCTTCATCCTCCGGGTCGAAGGAGCCCGGACACCAACCATCCTCTTCAACTGCATGCAGGCACCTGACGAGGAGCTAAGGACGTTTGTCAACCGCTGGCAAACGGCGACGACCGGGGTTCGGAACCTCGACAAGGGTATCGCCGAGATGGCGTTCAAACAGGGGCTTCGGCCAGGAAAATTTTCCTATGCCGTACGGGTAGAACTCCCGCAGGGGTATGACGAGCTAATGGTAATGACCATCAGGCATGCTCAGGCGGATCATGAAACGTATGGGCAACACCTGTTGAAGAGGAAGCGGGAGAAGGAGCACCCCCAGGAGGAGCCCCCCCCCCCCCCCCCCCCCCCGGCCGGCCAAGAAAACAAGGCCAGCCAGCAGAGCGAGAACCGAGGTGCCCGACCGAGCAGACCCAGCAGAAATTGGGGGAACCAACAGCAGCAGAAGCCCTATCATGACAAACCCCAGGGCGAGCACAAGCCGGCGCAGTACCGGCAAGAACGCCCCCTGGCAATCATGCCAGCAGAACGTCAAGAGGTCTTCACCACTCTAACCTCTTCATACGAGGACATCTTGCACTAGAACGGGAACATCATTCCCCCACCGCCGAGGAGCAAGTACCCAAAGGGGAAACTTACCCAGGCGCGAACGGGCAAGTACTGCTCCTATCACGATGAAGGTACCCACCAGACGAACAGTTGCTTCGCCCTCAAGACAGCGGTAGAGGGTTTGATGAGCAACGGCCACCTTCAGCGGTATATAGGGGAAAGGAGAGCAGATCCCGACCGGGAGTAGGGCTAGGGCTGGTAGGCACGCCCGGACCGGTGAAGGGTTAGGTGCTAGAACTTCCAAGCAGTTAGTTTGGCATATCAACGGTTGAACCAACGTAACATCATATGTATGCCAACTATTTTGAGAGAAATTCCACCGGTTCCACCGGTGCGAAAATATATATCCAAAAGGCATAATACAAAAAAAAAAACCGTTCCACCGGATTTACAAAAGAGCAAAACAAAAATCTTCAAGGAGCCGCCGCATCCACTCCAGCAAGTGCAGATGGTTGAGGCTCGCCTTCCCCTTCCGGCTGCTCCTCTTCTACCGGCTGCTCATGGGTATCGTCATCGGCCCCCGCCTTCGGCATTCGAGAGGTATCCAGGTACCCCTTATCTTCCCACTCCATGTAGGCGTCGGCGATACCCGACTCCCTAGCCTTTTCCAGGAGCTTAAGGAACTGATCACTATCGTGATATTTGAGGACAACCCGCTGGAAAAGCTCTGGTTCCTCTTCTCCAGCCGCAGCGTCAGCGGCGGCACGCACAGCGGTAGCTCCCACCTGGAGCTCATCCACTCTGGCCTCCAGCTCGGCCCTCTCCTCCTCAGCCCGCTCCTTCTCCTCCTAGAGGCTCCGGACCTGCTCTTCTAGCTTGGCCACCTGCTTCTTGGCTCTCTCCTCCAGCCTGACCTTCTCCCGCTCCAGCATGGATTTCTCCACTTCCAGGCGCTCACGGGCTCCTGTCAGAGCGGCCACCTGCCTCTTCAGCTCTGGTAGCTCCTCACTCGGGTCCAGTTGGTACAAATTGTACAATAGCTACAGAACAACAGGGAGCCAATTAAGCAAATAGCAAAAGTAACGAGTCATGTGCGGTGCAATGGCACTAAGCAATTCTTACCCGGAGAACTGACTCCTTGCTCCTCTGGCGGTTCTCCCCCGTCAAGGCTCCAGCAACCCCGGGCCTATCCAGACCAAGGCCAGCCACATCTGCCACTAGCTTCCGAACGAATGGACTCTCCAGACCTTCCCTCTGTTCCTCCGCAGGAGCGGGGCTACTCTGCTGACCGGCAGAGTGTGAGGCAGCAGCGGCCTTGTCCCCAGCGGAACTCGTCGCACCGCTGGTCACCTTGAGCCGTTTCGCCAAGTTTTCACCAGACGACCGGCCGGTCAGCGTCACCAGCGCGGAGGGAGGGACGTCCATGATCCTCCGCCTCTTCTCACCCAGGTCGTCTGGTGAAGAAGATTGTGCGCCTGACCGGGTGACCCTGGTGACGAGCTGGACCAATCCTGGTCGGTGAGGAATCCGGTTCGTCCCACCAGGAACCTTTTGTGGCCCCCCGGTGGTCTTGCCCTTTCTGGGTCCCGCCTTGGGCACAGCGGGGTGACTCTTCACACGCCTCAGAATATAGGCGTCGTCCTCAACGTCCATGGCCCTCTATTCGGCATGAACGGTAAGCCGACCGGACTCCTCATCCACCGAGGTCCGTGAAATGGCCTCCCCTTTCTCCTTCAACCTCGAGACAAGGTCTTCACCATCCATGGATAATGTATTTCTGGGCTTGACGACCGTCCGGGAAGATGCACCTGCAGAACAAGCAAAGGGTTAGTATCAACTCGGTCAGCAGAAATGCCACCGCTAAAACCCTGCTACGCACCGGGATCCCGCTCGAGACAGCAATACTCCAACACCTCCCGCCGAATGAAGTTGCAGGAGCTCCGCTCCAGATCATCCCAGCACCCGAGTATCGTCATAATCCTCTCCCGCTCCAACTCGGACAGTGCGAACGATTGGTCGCCAAGGGGTTGGAAGGCACCAGGAACCCGGTATATCTTGCTCCTTTTCTACCACTTCCCACCCGCCATCACCAGGCCGCAAAACACCAACCAACCAAAAAGAAAAACACGAAGCAAAGAAAGCAAGACTTACTGATTACTATGCACAACCGAGGAAAGTCCGTCCTACGAAAACACCGAGCAATGGTAGGCAAAGACCCAGAACGCTTGGAGCACGGATATGGCGAGGCACCGCCACAGAACTTTCGCCGGATTCTTCTCCAACCTTCTCTTCTTCTCTCTGGGCCAAGAGCAAAAACAGAAGTAATAAAGACAAAGGAGACCTTTTTATAGACGGGTCTGATGCCCTAGGCACCCCTGTAATCCCCCCAAAATACTCAACCGGAGCAAGTCAAACGCCTGCGAATCCAGGCCCTCCATCTCAGATCGCTCCCTACTGACACGTGTCCCAGCATCGATAACCTTCCCACGCCATCATAACTGATTAGACTGATGGGCTTCCTCCTTAAATACATGTCAGCCACTTGTCCCGCCTACAAGCGGCAGTTAAGGGAGATAGGGGCAGGAACCGAGGCGTCCAGCCCCCCACTTCCCCAAGAGCCAAGGCTCATCACCGGTTATGATCATTCAACCGGCTCCATGGCATCTCATCGGTTAGGTAACATTCCACCGGCTCCACGACATCTCACTGGTTATGATCATTCAACCGGCTCCATGGCATCTCACCGGTTAGGTAACATTCAACCGGCTCCATGGCATCTCACCGGTTATGATCATTCAACCGGCTCCATGGCATCTCACCGGTTAGGTAACATTCAACCGGCTCCATGGCATCTCACCGGTTAGGTAACATTCAACCGGCTCCATGGCATTTCACCGGTTATGAGACATTCAACCGGCATGGGCGTTATAAACCCGGGAGAGTTTACATCTAACACATGTAAACTTTTCCAGCAGGATAAAAACCCTGCATCGCACTGAACTGCGATCAATATGAGGATCCAAGGCGAGACTTGTCATCTCAACGCCACCCCACCGGGCATATCGTTTCTTTAACACATAACAAATCTCCCCGCAGGCACGTTGCCCCATGTTTATTCCAACACAAGCTGGGCCGAGCCACCGGGCTACTCCCGGCCTGCCCCACCGTTGGCAGCAATTTCGCCTTGGGAACTTGGGGGACTTGTTCCGACATGACAGTCCACCGGTCGAGTCCTCACCGCCATCATCATCCCATGCACTCGTCCGGGTTTCACCCCGTTCCATATCTATTGCATGGCGGATCTCAACGCCACATCATCCCATGCACTCGTCCGGGTTTCACCCCGTTCCATATCTATTGCATGGCGGATCTCAACGCTACATTGTCCTCCCATGCACTTGTCCGGGTTTCACCCCGTTCCATACTCATGGTACGACAACACTTGAGCACAATATCATCAGTATTGCAAGCATACTCATAACTGTCACACGTCATCATTAATAGGTACTCACATCACCACGCCTTCTCTACCCGAACGCTCGGTCATGCCCAATCTTCAATACGGACTTGGGGGACTGGGCACCGTTGGGTTGGTAACCCTGCGGGTCTGCGGGACAGGAGCAAGACATATTAAGTCCCCATTCAAGATTGCACTTGACCGGGAACTTGGGGGACTTGTTGACAGTAGCCACAGAGGGGCTACACAGGCCCACAGACCCGCAGCCAGCATGCCCGGGGCCGGACTGAGGCCCGGAGCAGGATCACCAGCACCCGGACCCGAGGCCCAGCAGTCTACCTTGTGACCAGGGGCCCTGGAGCCGGGAGCGCCAGCCTGCCGAACAAGCTACCAGAGCTGCCCCTTTTGTGTGCGAACAGAAGGAAACCAGTCCCACATCGAAGAGTGAGACCAGACCTCACGCCCGGCCACCTATATAAGGGCCTCAACTACCCTCTTTAATAGGTAACTGATCTCTCCAACTGCTTATCATACGTGCTTAAGTTATCTATTCATCCCAACTGTACTAACTTAGGCATCGGAGAGGAGAAGACCGGCCCGCCCGGTATTCCCCTTAGTTAGCAGGTTCGCAGGAGGAGATCACATCTAGATTCAACAGTCTCTACCAGGCCTACGGGTTTGTGCAGAAACAAATCATTGAAAAAAAAAAAAAAAACTCGACGTTGTTGAGGTCGCTCTAGTTCTTCATGTATAATTTTGGAGTTGATTGTATTTTTTATTTCTTTAGAAAAAATGAGTGATATTTTTATGCTTTTTCGATACCACGTACCCTAGACGCCTAGAGTAATGTAATTAAGTAGCAAATGTTTATTATGAAGTTTTGATAATGGATATACCTCACTGACTGTATAAATGTCTTCTTTTTTATTTTTTGATTATAGACGGTATAAATGTCTTGATGCTTTATAAACTTTTTTATAAAATCTTTCATTTGCTGCTTATAGAATCTTTTATACTAAATGGATCATTGGATTCTAGAACTTTATAAGGTATACTTTCAGCAGTCACCAATTTGGGTAAAAATGTACATACTAAACTTTACCGTTTTCATTTAGTGGGTAAAACCTATCAAGATTTACCATCTATCCTAACTGGACACCATGTTTCCCTCCAATTTATTTTTATTTTGTTTTCTTCCCTGCATTGTTAAGGCTCTCTCTGCAAAGCTTGCTCTTTAGTCAAAAGCACCTCCACCTTGGGACCCTCCCTTCCACACCACTGTTTTCCTAATCCTAATTTTCCAATCACAAAACCACATATAAAAAACAACAAACAATCCAGAATCAAAACCCAATCATCAAAAACTTAAATAAAGGCAAAGAGATTAGCAACAATCTCTGTATAGATTATCCCAACTCTAAAGCAAACCCACATTGGATACTGAAAGACAAAGTCACAAACTAGAAAAAAAAATGCAGCAATGGGAAAATGAGAATCCCCAAACCCCATTCTTCCTCAACCTCTAGCCTATCACCAACCCAGAAACCCTAAGCCCCAGAGAGACTCCCACCAAACCATGCCTTCAAGACCATTTCCTCCTTCAAGTCCTCAACTCCCCATTTTAAGCCCACCCAATTTCTTAACCAAGACCAGGGTCTTGTTCTTGGCCCTCACAATCTCAGCTTCCTTAGTAATAGTCTCATCCATTGTCTACTTTGTCTATCACCTCTGGCATTCCCTTGTGGACAGAGCCAAGACAATCCCAATTGATAATAGTGCACCTTTGAAGCTTGAGAGATTCTCATACAAGGAGCTCAAGAATGCCTCCAGTGACTTTGATTCAGCCAATGTTATAGGCAAGGGTGGCTCTGGGACTGTCTTCAGAGGTATACTCAAGTGTGGTAAGTTGATTGCTATTAAAAAGTTGGATGCTTTAAACTTGCAGACTGAGAGAGAGTTTCAGAATGAGTTGCAGATTCTTGGGGGGTTGAGATCACCATTTTTGGTGACCCTTTTGGGTTATTGTGTTGAAAAGGATTATAGGATTCTGGTTTATGAGTACATGCCTAATAGGAGTCTTCAAGAGTCACTTTTTGGTGATGGTGTTTTGAGTTTGGGTTGGGAGAGGAGGTTTGAGATTATTGCTGATGTGGCTAAAGCACTTGAATTCTTGCACTTGGGATGTGATCCTCCTGTTATACATGGGGATATTAAGCCAAGCAACATTTTGCTTGATTTCGACAACAAGGCGATGATTTCAGATTTCGGGTTGTCTAGGATTAAGGTGGAGGGTGAGTTTGGGGTTGACATGTTTAGCCAGGACTTGGGGAAGAGTCAGGAGCTGTGGAAGAGTCAAGAGCTGTCAGGAAACTTGGCTGTGGATACTTCTCCGGCTATTGGTACACCTGTGGAGAGTGCTAATGAGGTAGATTTTGCTCTTGCTTTGCAAGCTTCTTCATCATCGAAAAATAGTAAGAAATGCTGTAATGTTAAAGCTTTGAATTTGAATTCTGTAAATTATAATGCTAACATTGCCCATGAGAGTGAGGTTAAGAGTAGTGATGCAAAGGGAAAAGAGGTTTCAAGTGTAAATTTTGGTGGAGATGATTGGAATAATAGGTTTGTGCCTTATGATGATGAACTTAGTAGTCTTGATCATAGTAAGGATTTGGGTTTTATTGCCTGTTCTGCTGTCGATGAGGTAGAGGATGCAAAGCAATGGGGGAAGGATTGGTGGTGGAAGCAAGATGGAAGTGGTGAACTGTGTAGTAAAGATTATGTGACAGAGTGGATTGGGAGTCAAATTTGCCCGTCTTCGAATCCTGATTGGGATGATGACAAGAAGAGCATTCCTGATCAGAAGACAGACTTAGATATGGCATCTCCAGTTACTAAACTTGAAAATGGTGTACCCCATGCACAACAATTTGGATTTGGAAATCTCAGTGAGTTTGAGCAGAATGAATCAAAGGGCAGGAAAAACCGTAAAAGGAAGCCAAGGAAGATGCAAGAGTGGTGGAAGGAGGAGCACCTTGCGGAGATTAGCAAGAAGGGTAGCAATCTGAAAAATCTTGAAACAAAGTGGAAGAAAGGCTTCAAAATGCCGCGTTTCGATCTTGGTAGATTGTCTCACTTTCACAGGAGAAAGAATTTTAGGGAGCAAAGTCAAGAAAAGAGTGATCATAATGGTGAGTTCAGTTTCAGAAGGGGATGGAAGAAAAAGAATGCACATTCTGTTGGCAGTGATATGTGGAGTGGTGATCTATTTAGCCGAGAGCTAAGCAGCACAACAAGCATGAGAGGGACTTTGTGTTATGTTGCTCCAGAATATGGAGGATGTGGATACTTGATGGAGAAGGCAGACATTTACAGTCTTGGTGTGCTAATCCTTGTGGTTGTGTCTGGTAGAAGACCACTACATGTTCTTGCATCACCTATGAAGCTAGAAAAAGCGAATCTGATAAGCTGGTGTCGACAGTTAGCTCAAGCCGGAAACATACTGGAACTTGTAGATGAGAGATTGAAGGATGAGTACAATAAAGGCCAAGCAAGTTTGTGTATAAATTTGGCTCTTTCTTGCTTACAAAAGATGCCAGAGTTGCGACCAGACATTGGGGAGATTGTTAAGATCTTGAAAGGGGAGATGGATCTCCCACCACTTCCTTTCGAGTTCTCTCCTTCCCCTCCTTCTAGGTTATACAGCAGGAGCCGGTCAAGGAGAAAACAGACGACAACTGCAGAGTAGCTGCCGCTGCGACATATACTTCATTTCACTTTTCTTTGATCATACATGAGTTAATTTGGAAATTTGGGGCCTGAGAGTTGTGTGTAACAAGGAGCATTATCTTGTTGTATGTATAGTAGCTAGATGATTTTGCTTTCTTTGCCATTACTGGGTTCATGTTCAAGTTCACTTGAAGATGTCCCTTTGTTGCATGTAACCAGTATTTCTCAATGATAATCAGATCAAAGTCTCCTAAAATTTGTGCATTGGAATAACCAGTTAATAATCATGGATGTGCAAATTGCCTTCCAAACATTGACAAAAACTCCACAGCAATACTAAATTTGGAAAAAGATCTCATTGAAGCTTGAGAGTTGAGGTTACATGCTTTTAATTAATGTGATTACTCTGCATTTCTTTATACATTAAAGGTGATCTTTCAGGAGTAGAGTGATTAAACAAGAACTCCTCTACCATAAAAGTCAGGTAGTTTTAGTTTACCAGCCATTACTATAACTTTAACAAACACAAAGAATGATTGACCCTTAAATTCTGGTGGGAGTTTTTTTGTTTGTATAGACTAGTCATGAACCACTGAAGTCTTAATCACGGGCTGAAGATAATCACTACTTAAGTATGAATTATTAGGCCACGAGAGGCTAACACTAATCACAAAAAAGTATAAATCACAAAGTCCAGGACGCATCTATTTTCATCATAGTTTCCCAGCTGAATTATCACTATCTTTGTTTTCTTTTCTAGAAAGAAGAGAAAGGAAAAGTCACTACCAGGGAAAGGGAAAATTGGAAGTGTGATATTGTCATATTGGTGCTCTTCTTTTCTTATTGGACCACAAAAAAAGACAATAGCAAGGGACTTTTGTACCATTTTGAGTCATAAAAGAGGTTGTATAGTGCTATGGCTTAGAGAACAAGCATCATGGCCACTGTTCTATCTATTAATCTCTGAGTCTCAGACTGCACTATGAAAACTTTTCCCTTCTGCCAACACTTGAAAAACCTCAGCGATTAAGTACGTACATATCATAAGCTTTTGATCATATGGCTTTTGACATTCGGAAACTACATAATCTTCGTTCGAAGGAATTGGTAGTGACACTTGAAAATCAGACAGCTTGGCAACCCAGTCCTGGTCCAAGAAGATGTTTTCTGTTCTTATTTTCCTATGAATGAACACCTTGGAAGAGCCATGGTGAAGATATGAAACTGCATCTGCTACTTGAATTGCGATCTTCAGCTTGATGTTCCATGTTAGTGATTGTGCATTACCGCCATATACGTGATGAGAAAGATTTCCTTTTGCTGGGAATTCAAAAACCATAGTGGCCAACTCTGTCTCAAGGCAACATCCCAAGAGCTTCAAAACGTTCTTGTGGTTGCTCATGTTTGAAGAAACTGCGAGTTCAGTTGCAATTGGAAGTTCACCACTCCTGTACTTTGATCTTTCTTTGAAAACTTTCACCAAAATTTCACGACCTCCATGAACTCCTTTGTACGCTCGGAAGTTCCAACCATTATATATGATTCTGTCACTGTGGTAGTCATTTGTTGCCTTCATTAGCTCTTCTGCGTAGTATAATCGAATCGGATTAGAATTACCATTGAAATCATGAATGAGCTGTTCCAGTATGGTAGCTCCATTCTTGTTGAAGAAGCTATCTTTTGCTTTTGATTTTTGGTTTCTGAAGAGTGATAGCATGCATATTGGAAAATTGGCTTTCATTTGCATTTTGCAGGCAATACAGCTCTATGTCACGACCCGCCAAGTCGGCATCGGCATTGCGAGGTCGCGACAGAGGCTGCGCGCGCATCTGCGAGCGCGACGTGACACGACCTGCCTATCCCCTTGAGCACGATCAGGCTAAGCGGTGCTCAAGGATATTTCGGAGGACGACAAGGTGTTCACGAGTGATCCGGAAGGCAGCGGAATGTTGTGGACATTTCCGGAAAGGGTGAAGGCATCTCTATGCAGCTCCGGAAGGCTGCGGGTGTCTCCGGAAAGTTCCGGGCAACTCTAGGCAGCATTGCAGCACTGTGCAGGGCAGTGCAGGGGGCAGCAGCGCTGTGCAGGGCAGCACAGGCGTGGGCAGGCTGCTGGGCAGGCTGCAGGGCATTCCGCGAGGCTCTAGTGCAACCTCGATCACTCTAGAACAATCCGGGTCGATGTACATAGCCATAGGCATGTAGATGTGTATAGAAGCATCTAGGCACTGTAGATATCTAGAAAAATCTAGAGGCTGCCGTGGACTGAGCTTTGCCTATATATAGGGTGTCGGGCATAACTCAGCTTGGCACGAGGAAAACACTGATTTCAGAAATATTTCAGTTTTGTAAGTTTTCTTCAAGGCTCAATACACTTTGATATTCATCACCGATTTGGTATTCGCTCTCACTTTAATTCTTGGCGAGAGGTTGTTCGACGTAAGGAAGGCTGACTTAGCAAGGAGTGGTGCTAAGGCCGCACGAGCAAGCTAGTCGCAAAAGTAAGCTCGTGACAGTTGGTATCAGAGCCTCGCTCGATACAGCCGTATCCGACACAGCCGCGTCCGATACTTTGTTACAGTATCCGATACAGAGGGAACGTATCTGATACGATGGTGAAGACTGGTACCGCTAGGGCTTCCGAGATTGTCAAGAGTGGCACTTCTCGGATTGATCCTGCCGAAGCCGCGACGCAAGTAAGTGGCCGCGAGGAAGTCTCCAACCCACCGACCTCTCGTGGGGAGAAGTCGAAGGAGTTGATAGCTGCCCTTGATTCACGTCTTGGCCTCGTTGAGGCAAGCGTGGTGGGCAACGGTGCCCAAGTGGAGGAGATAGGTCTCCGTGTGGAAGATCTAGGCCAAAGGGTGGACGGCCTAGAGGAGGAGGCTGCGACTATCCACTCCGCAATTAAGGACATGCTAGTCCAAATGGAGGCGAGGCTACGCGACGAGTTCAAGGGTGAACTCGCCCAAATTCGCCAAGTTCATGAACGGGAACTAGGCAGCGCGCTTGTCCGCATGGAGGAGATGCGGGAGGAGCTGGTCCTATGCAAGCGCGCGATAGCGGCAGGGACAGGCAGCAGCAGCAGCGGGACCGTGGAGGCAAAGCACATTGAGGTGCCAAAGCCCAAAAGTTTCGGAGGCTCACGCAACGCGCGCGAGGTCGACAACTTCCTGTGGGGGCTGGACCAATATTTCGGAGCCGTTGGTATCTCGGAGGAGGATGCCAAGATTAAAACCGCGGCACTCTACCTCACCGATACTGCCATGCTTTGGTGGCGACGGCGACGAGGTGATGTTGATAAAGGTACGTGCACCATCGCTACCTTTGATGACTTCACTAAAGAGCTTAAGAGGCAGTTCTATCCCGAGAACGCCGAGGAGGAGGCAAGAGCTCGATTGCGAAGGCTTAAGCACTTGGGGACTATTGGTGATTACATTACGGAATTCACCAACTTAGTGCTCGAGATCCCCGACATGTCCGATAAGGACGCTCTCTTCAATTTCATGGATGGACTTCAGCCATGGGCCAAAGTCGAACTTAGGCGACGTGGGGTGCAAGACCTTGCGACAGCCATAGCAACGGCCGAGAGCTTAATCGACTATATGAGTCAGGAGGAGTCCACGAGCAAGTCGAAGAATAAGAAGAGTGGCGATGTCAATGGTGGGGGAGACGAAAGCCAAGGCGAGGGCGAGCTCAATCACAAAGATTACTCGGCAAGGGGCAAGGATAGAGGTCCACGCAAAGAGTTGCCCCGTCGTGAGGGTTACGCGACGCGGGGCAAGGACGAGGACAAATTCCGAAGCAACCGATGCTTTCTTTGCGATGGCCCGCATTGGACGAGATACTGCCCGAAGAAGAAGGCGCTGAGCGCAATATTAGGGAGTCATCAAGAGGAGGCAAAAGCCGAGAGCGGCAATGATAGTGCACACATTGGGTCAATGAGGCTGCTGAATGCGGTGCAATTCGCCCCTAAAGTCCAGAGCAGGGGGCTGCTCTATGTCGACGTTGTCATTGGAGGCAAGCCAACAACGGCCATGCTCGACACGGGTTCGACAAACAGCTTCATCGCTGTGGAAGAAGCAAAGAAGCTGGGACTTAGGTGGAGCGACGGAGGGGGTTCCGTCAAAGCCATGGATGCACCAGCGCGACCCGTTCATGGCACAGCCCGAGGAGTCAAGACCAAGGTGGGGACTTGGTGTGGAAACTTAGACTTCTCGATCATCTCGATGGATGATTATAAAATCATCCTGGGGTTAGATTTTCATGAGCAAGCCAAGGCATTCCCGATGCCACACTCCAACAAGTTATGCATCACGGGGGGTGATGAAACTTGCGTAGTACCCATGAGGCGGGGTACAAGGCAAGATTTGCAAGTGCTATCGGCATTGCAACTGTTGGAAGGCGTCAAAGGGAAAGGGAAGGGCCCAGCCGCAGTTGCCAAGGGAAGGCACGAGCAGAAGAGGTCAGCTCGAGCGGTTTGTCCGAAGGCTGCTCCTGGGACGTCAAAGACGGCGGTTAAGAAGAGGAGGCGCAGGGAGTTCAAGGAAGGAGACCTTGTACTCGCAAAATTCTTGCCGCGACACTCCAGAACCGAAGGGAAGGTTCGTGAAGGCCCTGTACGAAAGTACGAGGGGCCGTTCAAAGTGGTTGAGCGTGTGGGCAGGGTTATGTACAAGCTTCGTCTACCGCCGAAGTTGGGACGTCGTGAGGTCTTCCACGTCAGTGTGCTCAAGGCATACCGAGGAGACGAGGAAGACGAACAAAAGGGAATCTCGCAACCGGCACCGAGAGTCAGCGACAAGGAAAGGGCAGCATGCCGACTTCAAGACGTGCCAGGGCATATCTCATCGAGGGAGGACAGCCCGTTGCGAAGACAAGTTGGGAATCCGAGGGTGCGGACATCCCCTAGCGCAGCGTGTCCGAGGGGTCGGACATCATGCAACGCTGCGGGTCCAAAAGGTTGGACGTTATCGGGTAGTGTCGCGTGGGTAAAACGAGGGCACCGTGACTCCCCGATAACCCAAGGACACGACGAGGGCGTCGCGAGCATAAGTGGGGGAGAATGTCACGACCCGCCAAGTCGGCATCGGCATTGCGAGGTCGCGACAGAGGCTGCGCGCGCATCTGCGAGCGCGACGTGACACGACCTGCCTATCCCCTTGAGCACGATCAGGCTAAGCGGTGCTCAAGGATATTTCGGAGGACGACAAGGTGTTCACGAGTGATCCGGAAGGCAGCGGAATGTTGTGGACATTTCCGGAAAGGGTGAAGGCATCTCTATGCAGCTCCGGAAGGCTGCGGGTGTCTCCGGAAAGTTCCGGGCAACTCTAGGCAGCATTGCAGCACTGTGCAGGGCAGTGCAGGGGGCAGCAGCGCTGTGCAGGGCAGCACAGGCGTGGGCAGGCTGCTGGGCAGGCTGCAGGGCATTCCGCGAGGCTCTAGTGCAACCTCGATCACTCTAGAACAATCCGGGTCGATGTACATAGCCATAGGCATGTAGATGTGTATAGAAGCATCTAGGCACTGTAGATATCTAGAAAAATCTAGAGGCTGCCGTGGACTGAGCTTTGCCTATATATAGGGTGTCGGGCATAACTCAGCTTGGCACGAGGAAAACACTGATTTCAGAAATATTTCAGTTTTGTAAGTTTTCTTCAAGGCTCAATACACTTTGATATTCATCACCGATTTGGTATTCGCTCTCACTTTAATTCTTGGCGAGAGGTTGTTCGACGTAAGGAAGGCTGACTTAGCAAGGAGTGGTGCTAAGGCCGCACGAGCAAGCTAGTCGCAAAAGTAAGCTCGTGACATCTAGCTGTGATCTAATAAGAGATACAGCTTCTCTTTTGGTCTCACACGGCAGAAGCCATATTGGGGCCTATCTGCATAGAGAATTTTGAAAACAAGTGGTTGGTATGCTATGATATTGAACTGTTGGAAGTAAAGGAAAACAGTGGTCAATGTTAGCTGCTGCCTACAACTTCTACATGTTTTCCTTATAGAGAATAATTAAAATTCTGAGAAGAAATGACAAAAAGTTTCAATATCATAAACATTAGTATTATGAACAATTGTGCCACCACTGACTATCATTCTCTCCATTGTAGTGTGAACAACAGGATGTGTAACTAATTCGAATCGTTTCGTCTTCAAACTCCAAACATAAAATGGGATCTGACATGAGACACAAACAATGCAAAGAAGAATCAACGATTATTTATACATATCGGAGTGCTGCAGTCAAATCAAGAAACCAAAGTTATCTCACAACTTATATCAAACATGTGGTGGGCATGGTGGGGCGTGTAATTATAGGGAGAAGCGACAACTCCAAATCACTAATATGCTGAATGATAATAATGGTCGACTCCTAAGCGAGATAATTCTAATCGGCTAATCGTTGGGGAAGTTTCCTGCCTGCCTGGTGGATTGCCGGGAGTTTGCAACCATACGGCTACGCAACATATTAGCGGGTGCATTTAACACAATTATTACTCTATTCCCACGCCCATTTCCTCTACTTAATAATTTTTTTCGTTTTATTATACTTTTTTAATAAATTACTCTAACTAACATTCCTCGCACTTGAGCATGGGATCGAAGCAGCATTAATTGGTTTCTCAGCTAGTTTACTCTTGTCCGGAAATTAGAATTTTTGTTTTGTTTTATGTTCTCGAGATTAAACCTCGAGCTTATTTGTAATCAGTGATGGTGCCGATCATGGTGCTTAAAGTCTATATACATGATTCATTTTGCATGAGGACGACATATGATGTAACGTACCTTCTAACCATTGTTTTAGTAATATAATCTTATGAATTAAAAATTAAAAAAAATTAAAAAAACTACCATCCCTCTCAATTTTTTTTTCATGTTTTGCAAGTCAATCATCCTTGGCCTCACTGTGTTGTTGGGTGGGTCTTCATCACCAAAACTGTTGTTTGTATGTTCTTTAGTATATTTGTCAATTCTTGTGCAGATTGTTTGGAATGGAGAATAATGGGTGGACATTTAATACCGGAAATGCAGTCCCGCACAGGTTAAATCATTTTGCAAACCGTACGGGTTGATGTAGACTGGATTAAGATTCAAAAAAAAAAAACACCAACGTGCAAGAAAGTGGATTGGACTCAGGTGTTCAGATTTTGGGTCTTAACCCACACCATGCCCTCCCCTCACAAACCTATATATAGCCTTCAGAAGTGAAACTTTCGTCGATCCTACTTTGGTTGATCCTACTCTCTGTGCAGCTTCTATGTAGTTTTAGATATAGATCTTAATGACAGGAGTTTTACACTTGCAAATTTGCAATGTTTTATTAAATATTATTTAAAAATAATCCCTGCTAATATTCAAAAGCAAATGCCTGCTTTGAAAAAGGTCCTCCCTAATGAAAGAAAGTCTTGATTTTTAAAGTGTAATCTGAGTTGCTAGATCTTATTTATTTAATACAGAAAATCTGGCATAGTTAAATTTGACTCAAACCGAGCACTATAAAACCCGAGACATCAAGAAGGAATAAGCAATACAGCTTTTTTTCTCCCCAAACAATCATGAGTACGTTTACGAGAAATGTACTAGTATCACTCCTTCTCTCAATGTTCCTAGCTATATGTGATGGCCATGATCCTAATCTCAAAGTCCATGTTCATATCACCAACGATTTGTCACCTCAAGGTGCATGGAGCTAACACTAGCCTTAACGTCCATTGTAAAACACAGAAGAAAGATCTTGGCGGACAGGTGATCCCTTATAGATCGCACTTTGAATTCGTATTTTCACCAAGCATTCTTTGGGGGGAAACAAGAATGGATTGCGATGTCGAATGGGATGGTCCAGTTCGCGGCATTGTTGCATACAGACACCGAACAGGAAGAACAAACAAATACTGTAAAGATGGAATTTGTCTTTGGGAAATAAGGCGTAATGAGGCTTTTGTTTATAACTACGAACTGGAGCATATGGATTGTTTTCCGTGGGGGGCATAGTTGTTGAGTTCTAAATACATGTATAATGTATTTTATGTTGAATAATATGTAATATTCTAGTTTATGAATTGGAATAATTTCTCCTCTTTCATATATATTGTTTTTATGGATTTTACAGTGTTCACAAACGAAATCCAACTTTACTGCACTATGAAGTCTTTTCCTTCTGCCAACATGAAAAAACATCAGTTGTTTGTGGTACGTACCATTGTTTTCATCTTCAGGTTTTACTTATAAGTTACTTGTACCTAACATAAAACGTTGATAATCTCTTCGGAAGAACAAGATCCAGAAAAGTCACTGCAAAGGAATTTATTTTATACGTTTAAATGTGCAACCAAAGAAAAGTTAAGATCTATCTATAGGAAAATAAGGTTTGCTAACTACTACTATTAGTCTCTCGCACACTTTTCATTCATATGGCGGTATATGTTCTAAAACTCAAAAATATTGTTAGGACTCCTACTTTTTATATAAAAACTCGAGATGCAACTTTCGTGAGAGGATATATATAAGTTTCAGTCACGAGAGATTAAGTGTTAGTTTACTTGATTAAAAGAAAAAAAAAAAAAATCAAGATCGACATGCACAACATCGATATCTTGTATCGAAAAGCTTTTGTTTGAAAAACTAGTACAGTATGAGGTACCTATATATAACTTATATGCTAGTGTCTACCTCTCTTTAATTAAAGGTTCTTATTAACTAGATACAAATATTTAAACTTTGATTCTCTTTTAATTAAGACAAGAGAACGGTGATCGGTAGTCATTAGTTAGGACTTAGGAGAGTCACTTCCCTAGTAAGCTGTATGTCTATTTTTGAGAGATTGACAAGTGCAAACTATGGAGCCTTGTCCAATTCATTGAGTGCTAGCTTAATTTGTTTTGTGTCAAATTTCTTACAGAAAATTAGCATCCTGGTAGTACAGTATTCAACATGATCATAATTGGACTTTTGCATATTCAGCACATTAACAGAATCCTACTTATGTACATAGATCTCTCCAACTCGCGTTTTCTATTTAAATCTTAGTATGACGTAGATTTGTTCGTGCTTTCGAGAAAAAACGCTCTTGGCTGCTCATGAACGTCGATCTGGTGGGAAATATGAGAGAAGTAACAACGTGATGACCATTTCATAACTCTTTGCAAGAACCACATTACAGAATATAGAATACTTTTTGGAAATATCTCATCAGCTTTATAAGTTAGTGTAGACTGTAGAGCAAACAACAATAACAACGCACCGGTGATCAAGTACATCACATAAGCTATGATATATAGTGTTCTAATTATCGGTTGATATATCTCTGATATGTAGAAAACGATACGATATTTATAACGATACGATTCCGATAAGCGATATTTAGAACATTGGCCTACCTATATCATAAGATGGGCCTCTCGTTTGGATTTGCTGTTGTTGAGACAGCTAGCTCTAGCTCCACTTGTTTTTTGCTTTCATCTTCCATGTTGTTAATAACTTCCAAGTAGGTTTTGGCTAATGTCCCTGTGTTAGAAGTAGGCTTTTGCATGCTAGTGTGCCTGTGTTAGATGACTTAGATCTCCTCGATCAATTTTTACTGAAATCAGAAATCGCTACTACAAAATGCTCAAGGAGTTGGCTTTTTACCAAAATGACTTCAATAACTTTTTATCAAAATTTTGTAATTTTTGTACAAAATTACAAAGCGATCCAGCTCCTCTAAAATTACATAGTGTGAAGTTACCATAGAACAATGAAACATTTTCAGAATCGATAAAAAGTGACGCAGACATTAATAACAAACTCAGAATTTGAAATTGACCATGAAGATGATATCATCTCCTCAAGCGAATTGATTTCCAAAGAAGTCATGAAATTTAGTAATGTGCGCTACTAGAAAAAGGGCCTGAGGGGACATTTAGTTTGGGGACAAATGCTTAAATGTGCCTACAAAATAATGTATAGGGACAAACATATGTATATGTCCCCATTTGAAATGTTTAGGGACATTTAACCAGATTGTCCCACAATAGTCGCGAAAAATACGAGTGCGAATACCCTTTTTGTACGCGCAGGCTTTTATACTCACAATCACGTGCTAACGTCTATCACAAACACGCTCGCACAATTCACCTCTCTCTCTCTCTCTCAGAATTGGGGTCAATTAGAGAGCGAAAAAATATGGGTATTTGTTTAGGGTTTCATGCGTGCGATCTAACTTTTTGGTTTAGGGTTTGAGTATCTAGTTACTGTCTGATAGACAAATTTGTCTATGTCTGACCGAACATAAAGCCTCCACGCTTCTGGGTTCTTCTCTGCTAAAGCTGCCGTTTCCGCCGGGGCTCCTTACGTTTACAAGTCCTTGTTCGGGTAAACACTATTGCTTTGTAACTTTTATATTGAGATTAGCAATTGGATGTGACTTTTTTGATTGCCCATTATAGAAAAGCTGTTAACTTTATATAATCAAGGCTTGTTTAGTTCTAGTTTTGATTTGGTTATGTTTATTAGGTTGAAGATGAGAAGTAGATTATGTAGGACTATTGTTTCTGATGTAGTTTGTAATACAATGATAAGTTTGTTTTGGATTCTTGATTTTCATGTACCTGTTATAGGGTTATTTGATTTCCTGCGTTCTTTGTTCAGGGCCTTCATTAACTTTTATATTTAGCCAACCCTGTTGTTTTGCTTTCCATGCCTGTCTTGCAAACTTTATGTTCATGTGGATGAAAGAAATTGGATTCATTTACTTCCTATCTCATGCAGTTTAGCTTAAGATAAAGTTAAATAATAAATCATCGTCTGTAACAAAGATATCCTCATTTGTGGGCTTACCGGAGATGTTATACATCCAATGATTCTCTGAGAACCTGATGCCACCCCTGAATATATGGCTGGTTATTACATGATACATTTTTGATTTATGTATGTTTTGTGGTTTGAATTTTCGTGCCAAATTTGATGTTGTAAAGGAGTGTTGGAACAAGTACGTATGAATTCACTTTTCTAATGTGCAGGCTGGCAGAACTTGTTTTAATGTTTTCACTGAGCATCTTGCTACAGCCTACATGTTCTGGTAAAGTTTTCTTATCGAGAGAATGTACTCCTCGAGGTCTTTATTGTTACTTGATTTAAAGGTTATGATGTAGTTCACTAGTTTGTGTGCTTTCTATAACCCGAAAGTTCATTAGTATGGTTAATTTCTGTCTGCGCTTTGTGAACATTGCTTTGCTTCATATTACATTACAACTGAAACTTATCCTGGTTTAGTTTTCTTTTCCCCCTTTCTTTCTCAAGTTGACTTTAAATCATACACATTTATCTCTCTTTGAAGGTCTACAAGCATATGAAGCTCCAATAAATATCTACTATCAGCTTGATAACTACTGTCAAAACCACAGACGGTGAGACTTCTTTTGTTTTCATGCTTACGTAGTGATGTCAGTAGATATTTATTGGATCTTCATATGATAAAGCTGACTCTGGCTTTCCCTTCATCAATCTTATGTTTTCTGGAGAAAGTCAATAATGTGTCTGGTGTCAGAGTTTGGAGATAATAAAGCTTATAACTGAATTACTCTCTTTTCTTTTCTCATCCTTTTTCAGTTCTCATGAAACTTTGGATGTACAAAATGTTTAATAAGAATTGGTCCATTTTCTGTTAAACTTATGCCAGGAAAGTCAACTTGGATTTTATTGAGTTCAATCTCAAATTAAGATAATTCCAAATTTTCAGGTATGTCGAAAGTGAAAAAGTTGTCGATCTTTTACATGGATTGGGGTACAATGACACGGCTCCTGTTAGCCTGAGGAGTCCAACAATAGTCTTCCATTTGTTCCTTGTGGTTTGATAGCATGGAGTTTGTTTAATGATACATATACTCTATTGTTATCCGTATCAGATCTAAAGGTCAACAGGAAGAACATAGCTTGGAAGAGTGACCTTAATCATGTGAAGATTTTTATATCCCTTCAATTTTCACAATAGGACCTTGATAGGTGGGGGAAAGCTAGACTTAAAATTGTTTTTGTATTGCTGGATATTTGAACCTTATAGCTCTTAATGAAAATCGTATGATATCATTCTAATTGGTGGTTCTTGTCTTATTTGTTAACGAATATGAATATGAATATTAATATTATGGATTTTTTTTTTGTGTGTGAATATTAGGGATCTGGGCACATATGATTTAAGTGTCCCCAATTGTTGTATGATATTTGTACAAATGTATATGTACTAGGTAGAGTTGCTGCGGGTCTTTTCTATCATTGGACATAATAATCGCAGGGTAATGAATGGCTGGAACATGAAAATAAAAATACAGAAGAGAATAATATTTGTACCATCCTTCCCATTACACACTTGTACGTTGTAATTATAGAATATCGAGCTTTTATAACGGTAGAAGCCAAAAGTTGCAGGTTGCATTGTTATACATAGGATATAGTTTAAGTCTTGAAGGCACTGGAAGCTATGATGGCTCCAATTTGGCCAAGATGGCTGGCAGTATTGCATGAAGGCTGATCAGCACGTTGTTGATAAACTGTTGTTAGACAAAAAAAAAAAAAAAAGTTGTTCAGTCATCAATTATGTGATGGGTATACTCTTCATCAGTTTATTGAACTGGTCATCAGAGGGCTACATAACTCGTCTAAGAAAACCTTTTATTGAAGACCTGGAGCTTCATTTCTCTATTTCTGTGGAAAGAATTGGCAAAACTCCAGGTGATTCTCTTATTCACTTACACCTTTTAGCAGAATAACCAAAAGCAAAGCAGAAACACAATCCAATAAACTAATAAAATGGAATCTGACAGATATAAGCTAAGAATGTTGCAAACTAATAACTTTAGAGACTAATGAGCATCGTTCCGATTTCTTTAAAAAAGGCTTTTGGTACAATCCAATGCAAACTAAGAATGTTCATTATGGCTTTGGCAGAAATTCAAAACTGAAACCTAAAGTTCTATGATTGCCATATGTAATCCAAACCTCGCACAAAATCAGTGGAAGACGTAAATCTCAGTAAAAAAGAACAAACGTTTGTTTTGCTTTGAAATTCTTGGATTATAATTGCTAAACAAATAGTGTAAACTGAAAGAAATTATTTTTCGAGCTAAACCTTTAGAACGGAAAAACAAAAGAATATCAAAATAAGCAACACTTCACACATATGATTCACAAAGTTCCACACCAAATTGGAATAATTGATTACGTAAAAACATCAAGTTTCTGAATTCGAACAAATGAGAAGTAAATCAAGTAATTAACCAAAAAGTGAGGCACCTTTAAATGAAACATTTGAGATGAAAGCTTATTGCCAAAACAAAATGCAATAGTCATATACCTTATTCTAAGCCAGTTGCAGTATACAATAGCTTACAGTTCCCCAATTGTGCTATGCCTGAGATCAAAAGAGTTGCAGAATGTCGTAGCTGTCTCATAGCTATCCCTCATCTGAATCTGCAAAATAGCAAGAAACCAATTAGCTAAAAAATTCTTCACAACAATAATCGGAACTAAGAGATAACAAAATGAGTCAGACACTTAAAAGGAGTCCTAAGAGAAAACAAAGAGACTGCAAAACAGTAAACAGAGAAACAACAGAAGAAGAATACGATCAAGAAATGGGTACATGAAATCTGAAACAGTTTAGAGCAAAGACGACTATAATCAAAACAAATTTTGGAAGTAATACAATGAACCAAAGCTCGTATATTGAAGAAATTACAATCAATAGATAGAATAACAATTACAAATCACAGTGGAAGTTACACCCCTTGAATTTTAATACAATAGGATGGAGAATGTACAAAGATAATTACAAAATACTATCAGAGCAAACAACATCCAATAGATGCACAGCCCAAAAGAAAATAGGCAAACTATAGTACATTTTCAATAACTTAATACCATTTTATTTCAGTATATCCTATCTTTTTCTGCCAACAAAACTACCAAAACACAGCTGAACTAAATAAACAGTAACCAATAGTATCAAACCCCAAATGATGAAACATACCCTTAAATAAAACAGGAGTAAAAAGACATACCTTTCAAGCATAAGGAAAATAACGCAGACCTTAAATCAGTAATCCACACATGACGACTTCAATTGGGACCTACAAAAACAGAAGACTACTGATAAATTTGGATGCAAGATCCTACTAACAGCTCAATCAGACTGATAAAGTAAACATACTGACAAACAATAACATACAGAGAGAAAGAGAGTTGAAACAGAGACATCGAAATTTAACACCTCAAGAAATTTATATGCAAGAAGTCTTGGGCTTGAAAGCTGATTGCTCCTCAAATTAGCACTGCTTAAGATTGTCAGAGAATAAAACAATCAACTTGTCTTCCAAGCTGCTAAAATGGAAGGTGTCATATAATTATATATATACAGGAATCGAGGTTTCATTTGGACATAAACCAATAGCATAATAATTTTAAAAAATACAAAACTACATGAGAGAAGACCACAAAAAATAAAAAAAATTGTAGAAACTAAAAAATTACCTGGGTTACTTCATCGACCACAATGGAGCAATATAGGTCAATAAAAGCCATTACTGTAGAGATGCTCTACAAATCTGAAACAAAATTTGAAATATCCTTAAACTGCCTATATCACTTTCTTGTTGAAAGACAGGAATAGAGTTTAAGCACAATGAGGTTACCACACTATATATTCTTTGTAGTTGTCATTACACCTTTTTTAGCGCGTTTTTAGGATGTTCACATTGGCAACGACATTCCTCTGCATCTTCTATCTCAAACTTGTGAATGTAAGAGGGGAAATTCATTAGTCATGTCTTTCTTAGTTCTAGTTATATTCTCTAATTAGGTCCATAAGTATGAACAATATTTTATTCTAAAACTTTAGGAGATGAATTGAACTTACAAAAGAATAGTTTGAGATGCAATGATAAAGATTCCAAAGCGAAGCTGCTATTAACCCCAGAAACGGCAAAATTATATTAACAAAGAAATCACGCGGTGAAATATCTTGTATCGAAAATCATACAATGAAAAGTGTATTTTGAGGTAAACCTGTAGTGCCATAAAGGAGAAGAGGTTGGTTGGGTGGTGAAGAACCTCCTGACTGGAAACCAGAAACAAAGAAGAAATATTAGCAACAAAAGAATACATATTCAGATAAACCCAGAAACCAAAAAGAATAAAAAAGTGTGAATTAGGAGGCACCAGGGTTAACGCATGAAAATCACCATCGATTAGTAACAACTTGTATCACTTCCAACAATTTGAAAACCAATTACCCAGAGCAGATGCAATACCTCTCTCGGCCTTGATAATCTCTCCCTTCTAGGAACACCAACCGATCACATAATCTACAGACATCAAAAGAAATCGATCAGAAAGGAAGTGGACCCAAAAGAACTTCTTCGCAATTTGAAGAGAACCTGAATTTACTTAAAGACTCACCGATGTACTCAAATCTCTTTCAGTCTCTCCATCATGTGGCAACCAAACCAACCCAAACCTAATAAAACAACCCGGCCGGAAAGGCCCAACACTGTAGACGCCGAAGGAATGTTATATAGTAAATTTGGGTTGTATTGTAGAGTTTTAGATGTATGGGGCCCACTGTGTTATTCGGAGACACTTATATTATTTGTTCCATTTAGCAATAAGAACACTAGTAAAAGGCACATATGTGCTATGTGTCCCTTTTGCTCAGAAAAAACCGCTGGACTTGGAGCCAACTTGGGAAGGGCCCTACCAAATCACCGCAGCCGCGGGTCCGGCAACATTCCACATCATAGACGCCGAGGGCATCTACTCTACTCGCCCATGGAATATCCAGCACCTGCGGTTCTACCATAAATGAGATCAGTCTTGGAGGGACAATAATGTATTTGGTGCCAATGTTGCAATACACAGTCACTGCCTCTAGAATGAGCTACAGCTGGTTACAAGGTATATATGTAAAACAAAAAACCGCTAATCAGCGCCGCCGACGCCTCCAATCCCTAACCCGCCAGCCTTCAGAGACCGCTCTTGCTCCAGCTTCTCGGCCAAGGCTACCTCAACCTCCATCCGCTCATCATCAAGCCATCCTTCTCCCTCCACTCCAGATAGGCATCATTTATACCCTTCGCACGAGCGGCCTCCAGCATCTCTTCAAGCTCCACCGACTCCCGGAAATCGTCGATAGCCTTATCAGCGACTTCGGCAAGTCGGGATTCTATGAGTTTCTCCCCTCCTTTGGCGACTGCGGTTATTTGGGTCTGCAATTCCAAAACCTTCGCCTCCAGCTCCGTTTTCTCCTCTTCCCGAGCGGTCGCCAGTCGACCGGCCTCCTTCTTCTCCTGCGCAAGCTTAGCCTCCGCCAATGACAGCTGCATGGTGAGGTCCTCCACTTGCCTCTCCAAAAACAGAGTCTCCTCACTAGGCTCAGCGGCGTAAAGGCTGTGAACCAGCTGTTACAAATGCACAAAATGAACATTAGCTCGTACCACAAAAGGGGACAGGGAGCACAGAAGAACCTCAATTCCACACAGGTACGCAACCAGGCTTACCCGAAGACCCAACTCCACAGCCTTCTTCCTGCTCTCGCCCGGCCGCGCAGCCCCCGGAGCCTCCCGATCAAGTCCCAAAGACTCAATGGTGACGCCTCCAATCCCTGACCCGCCAGCCTTCAGAGACCGCTCTTGCTCCAGCTTCTCGGCCAAGGCTACCTCAACCTCCATCCGCTCAGCATCAAGCCATCCTTCTCCCTCCACTCCAGATAGGCATCATTTATACCCTTCGCACGAGCAGCCTCCAGCATCTCTTCAAGCTCCACCGACTCCCGGAAATCGTCGATAGCCTTATCAGCGACTTCGGCAAGTCGGGATTCTATGAGTTTCTCCCCTCCTTTGGCGACTGCGGTTATTTGGGTCTGCAATTCCAAAACCTTCGCCTCCAGCTCCGTTTTCTCCTCTTCCCGAGCGGTCGCCAGTCGACCGGCCTCCTTCTTCTCCTGCGCAAGCTTAGCCTCCGCCAATGACAGCTGCATGGTGAGGTCCTCCACTTGCCTCTCCAAAAACAGAGTCTCCTCACTAGGCTCAGCGGCGTAAAGGCTGTGAACCAGCTGTTACAAATGCACAAAATGAACATTAGCTCGTACCACAAAAGGGGACAGGGAGCACAGAAGAACCTCAATTCCACACAGGTACGCAACCAGGCTTACCCGAAGACCCAACTCCACAGCCTTCTTCCTGCTCTCGCCCGGCCGCGCAGCCCCCGGAGCCTCCCGATCAAGTCCCAAAGACTCAATGGTGACGCCTCCAATCCCTGACCCGCCAGCCTTCAGAGACCGCTCTTGCTCCAGCTTCTCGGCCAAGGCTACCTCAACCTCCATCCGCTCAGCATCAAGCCATCCTTCTCCCTCCACTCCAGATAGGCATCATTTATACCCTTCGCACGAGCGGCCTCCAGCATCTCTTCAAGCTCCACCGACTCCCGGAAATCGTCGATAGCCTTATCAGCGACTTCGGCAAGTCGGGATTCTATGAGTTTCTCCCCTCCTTTGGCGACTGCGGTTATTTGGGTCTGCAATTCCAAAACCTTCGCCTCCAGCTCCGTTTTCTCCTCTTCCCGAGCGGTCGCCAGTCGACCGGCCTCCTTCTTCTCCTGCGCAAGCTTAGCCTCCGCCAATGACAGCTGCATGGTGAGGTCCTCCACTTGCCTCTCCAAAAACAGAGTCTCCTCACTAGGCTCAGCGGCGTAAAGGCTGTGAACCAGCTGTTACAAATGCACAAAATGAACATTAGCTCGTACCACAAAAGGGGACAGGGAGCACAGAAGAACCTCAATTCCACACAGGTACGCAACCAGGCTTACCCGAAGACCCAACTCCACAGCCTTCTTCCTGCTCTCGCCCGGCCGCGCAGCCCCCGGAGCCTCCCGATCAAGTCCCAAAGACTCAATGGTGACGCCTCCAATCCCTGACCCGCCAGCCTTCAGAGACCGCTCTTGCTCCAGCTTCTCGGCCAAGGCTACCTCAACCTCCATCCGCTCAGCATCAAGCCATCCTTCTCCCTCCACTCCAGATAGGCATCATTTATACCCTTCGCACGAGCGGCCTCCAGCATCTCTTCAAGCTCCACCGACTCCCGGAAATCGTCGATAGCCTTATCAGCGACTTCGGCAAGTCGGGATTCTATGAGTTTCTCCCCTCCTTTGGCGACTGCGGTTATTTGGGTCTGCAATTCCAAAACCTTCGCCTCCAGCTCCGTTTTCTCCTCTTCCCGAGCGGTCGCCAGTCGACCGGCCTCCTTCTTCTCCTGCGCAAGCTTAGCCTCCGCCAATGACAGCTGCATGGTGAGGTCCTCCACTTGCCTCTCCAAAAACAGAGTCTCCTCACTAGGCTCAGCGGCGTAAAGGCTGTGAACCAGCTGTTACAAATGCACAAAATGAACATTAGCTCGTACCACAAAAGGGGACAGGGAGCACAGAAGAACCTCAATTCCACACAGGTACGCAACCAGGCTTACCCGAAGACCCAACTCCACAGCCTTCTTCCTGCTCTCGCCCGGCCGCGCAGCCCCCGGAGCCTCCCGATCAAGTCCCAAAGACTCAATGGTGACGCCTCCAATCCCTGACCCGCCAGCCTTCAGAGACCGCTCTTGCTCCAGCTTCTCGGCCAAGGCTACCTCAACCTCCATCCGCTCAGCATCAAGCCATCCTTCTCCCTCCACTCCAGATAGGCATCATTTATACCCTTCGCACGAGCGGCCTCCAGCATCTCTTCAAGCTCCACCGACTCCCGGAAATCGTCGATAGCCTTATCAGCGACTTCGGCAAGTCGGGATTCTATGAGTTTCTCCCCTCCTTTGGCGACTGCGGTTATTTGGGTCTGCAATTCCAAAACCTTCGCCTCCAGCTCCGTTTTCTCCTCTTCCCGAGCGGTCGCCAGTCGACCGGCCTCCTTCTTCTCCTGCGCAAGCTTAGCCTCCGCCAATGACAGCTGCATGGTGAGGTCCTCCACTTGCCTCTCCAAAAACAGAGTCTCCTCACTAGGCTCAGCGGCGTAAAGGCTGTGAACCAGCTGTTACAAATGCACAAAATGAACATTAGCTCGTACCACAAAAGGGGACAGGGAGCACAGAAGAACCTCAATTCCACACAGGTACGCAACCAGGCTTACCCGAAGACCCAACTCCACAGCCTTCTTCCTGCTCTCGCCCGGCCGCGCAGCCCCCGGAGCCTCCCGATCAAGTCCCAAAGACTCAATGGTGACGCCTCCAATCCCTGACCCGCCAGCCTTCAGAGACCGCTCTTGCTCCAGCTTCTCGGCCAAGGCTACCTCAACCTCCATCCGCTCAGCATCAAGCCATCCTTCTCCCTCCACTCCAGATAGGCATCATTTATACCCTTCGCACGAGCGGCCTCCAGCATCTCTTCAAGCTCCACCGACTCCCGGAAATCGTCGATAGCCTTATCAGCGACTTCGGCAAGTCGGGATTCTATGAGTTTCTCCCCTCCTTTGGCGACTGCGGTTATTTGGGTCTGCAATTCCAAAACCTTCGCCTCCAGCTCCGTTTTCTCCTCTTCCCGAGCGGTCGCCAGTCGACCGGCCTCCTTCTTCTCCTGCGCAAGCTTAGCCTCCGCCAATGACAGCTGCATGGTGAGGTCCTCCACTTGCCTCTCCAAAAACAGAGTCTCCTCACTAGGCTCAGCGGCGTAAAGGCTGTGAACCAGCTGTTACAAATGCACAAAATGAACATTAGCTCGTACCACAAAAGGGGACAGGGAGCACAGAAGAACCTCAATTCCACACAGGTACGCAACCAGGCTTACCCGAAGACCCAACTCCACAGCCTTCTTCCTGCTCTCGCCCGGCCGCGCAGCCCCCGGAGCCTCCCGATCAAGTCCCAAAGACTCAATGGTGACGCCTCCAATCCCTGACCCGCCAGCCTTCAGAGACCGCTCTTGCTCCAGCTTCTCGGCCAAGGCTACCTCAACCTCCATCCGCTCAGCATCAAGCCATCCTTCTCCCTCCACTCCAGATAGGCATCATTTATACCCTTCGCACGAGCGGCCTCCAGCATCTCTTCAAGCTCCACCGACTCCCGGAAATCGTCGATAGCCTTATCAGCGACTTCGGCAAGTCGGGATTCTATGAGTTTCTCCCCTCCTTTGGCGACTGCGGTTATTTGGGTCTGCAATTCCAAAACCTTCGCCTCCAGCTCCGTTTTCTCCTCTTCCCGAGCGGTCGCCAGTCGACCGGCCTCCTTCTTCTCCTGCGCAAGCTTAGCCTCCGCCAATGACAGCTGCATGGTGAGGTCCTCCACTTGCCTCTCCAAAAACAGAGTCTCCTCACTAGGCTCAGCGGCGTAAAGGCTGTGAACCAGCTGTTACAAATGCACAAAATGAACATTAGCTCGTACCACAAAAGGGGACAGGGAGCACAGAAGAACCTCAATTCCACACAGGTACGCAACCAGGCTTACCCGAAGACCCAACTCCACAGCCTTCTTCCTGCTCTCGCCCGGCCGCGCAGCCCCCGGAGCCTCCCGATCAAGTCCCAAAGACTCAATGGTAGATGCCACGAACCTACCAAAACCGCTATCACCAGAATCGCGATCGGCTTCCCGCCCCCGACTCCTTCGGCTACCGGTTCCCTCTGCCAGAACCAGTGCTGACCCCCTACCAGCCGAGCTCGATGCCCCGGCATCAAAAGTCCTCGCCCTCTTCGTCGGAGCTTTGCCAAGACCGCTTCTGCGGTACCCAGTCATCTCCGCTGCCTCTCTCTCCCGCGGGGCTCGTGCCACCACCGGCCGCGCTAGTGGTTCCGGACCTTGTGAGCCCACCGATCTTACTTCCCGAATAACAAGTTGGGCGTTATCCTCACCGCCCGGCCGCCTACCGTAGTGGGAGTCCGGAAACATGAGCGGCACAGGGTTATTATGCACCGTCCTCTCTAAAGTAACCGGATCTACAACGGTTTTCGAGGCCATCTCTCCCATCTCCATCAACCTCTGGGCCAGAAGCTCGTCATCCGGCTCGACGGTCTCCTCGCTCCGAACAGCGAGCCGGGGGACATTAGCTGCAAACCAACAAACCGAGCGGTCAGAATAAAATGCGACCCCACAAAACAACAGTGCAAGGTACCTTACCAAGTTTCTTCCCCATCTCGCATATCTCCAGCACATTCCACCGGATAAAATTGTAGGAACTCCGGCCCAGATTGTCCCAGCAAACAAAAAGCCGGGCTAACCGTTGCCTCTCCAAGTCGACCAACTGGTACGACTGATCCCCGATAGCTTGATAAGCCCCGGGCACCCGGAAGCTCCTCGAACTACGCTGCCACCTGCCCTCGGCTAGCACAACCGCCCTCCTCCATACATTCGAAACCGACGACGGCAGGTGGGTGACGGCAGGATCGAAGTCCCGCGCTGTGAAATTAACACAACCAAAGGCCTGGGCCTTTTTGCAGTAGACAATCTTGTACAGCGCCCAGAACTCATTTACCGTGGGCCAGTCCATGTTGCTCAGACTGAATAAGCACCCGAGACCAAGCAACTGCCTCCACTGGTTGCTAGGAAGCTGGGCTGGGGAGAGGTTTATCATGCTCAGCACGTACTGGACAAACTTCGGCAGCGGCAGAGTTAGCCTGTGCTGAAATTGATCCTCAAAAACGGCAACCCAACCCGCCTCCGGGTTGCAGGCCAGTTCGTGATACAGGCCCCGGAGCTTAACGGAGGAGTCAATGTCCCACTTCGCCCGAAAATCCCTTATCTCGGTATCAGTCATGCTTCTGGTCGGCTCGTCACAGAAAATCACCCTGCCGCCATCCAACAACTGATACCTCACGGGCCCTCCCATCGACCCACGGCCGATAGGGTTCGCTGATCTCTCAGATGCCATAAAGCCTAAACAACAGAACATGTTCTGTAGCAAGATAACAGCACAGACAGACGGCAAACGAAGAGCCAAGCTTCAGCAAAATACGGTAGGAGGAGAGGAGGGGGGGCGAAGCATCTTATAGGCTACAAAACTACACCTTGTTGATAATTAGGGCAAGCATAAAAGAGAGTCAACCCCAGCCGCAGATCCCCTCCATCTCAGACCGCTCCCGGCTGACACGTGTCCCAGCATCGATAAAGCTCCCATGCCATCATAACTGATGGGACTGATGGGCTCTCCCCTTCATTGCATGTCAGCCACCTGTCCCACCCACAAGCGACAGTTTGGGGAAATAGGAGCACAAGCCGAGGCGTCCACTCCCCCCACTTCCCCAAGAGTCAACCTCAAACCAAGGAACAGCATCTCACCGGTTATGAAGTATCCAACCGGCTCCGCAGCATCTCACCGGTTATGAAGTATCCAACCGGCTCCGCAGCATCTCACCGGTTATGAAGTATCCAGCCGGCTCCGCAGCATCTCACCGGTTATGAAGTATCCAACCGGATCCGCAGCATCTCACCGGTTATGAAGTATCCAACCGGCTCCATGGTACATCACCGGTTTCGTAGCATTCAACCGGTTCCATGGCATTCCACCAATCATGTGACATTCAACCAGCTCCAAAGCATTCCACCGGTTTAGTCACTTTCCTTCGCCTGCGGGCAGGAACGAGCCAGCAACAACTCAAGGCTTCCAAACACATGGGCTTTATAAACCCGGGCGAGTTTACATCTAACACATGTACTCTTTTCCAGCAGGATAAAAACCCTGCATCACACTCAGTGGCGGACGCAGAATATTACGTGAGTGGGGGCAAAAAATATATATATAGAGTTTTATTTGCGCGAAGCGCAAAAATTTTTTTTGTAGATTTCAATATAAGTCTCTAGTTTCCTTAAAATATATGTGTGTTGAGATTGTCATCAAAAGTTGTGCAAATGATTGCGAAACCAAAATCTTAAGATTCTTAGAGAGTCGAAAAACGGGAGGTTGATTGAAAAACTCACAACCGTAAGAGTGGTAGTAGGATTAGCCGATTTGAGTATAAGATTAATATAACGAGAAGAATGGAGAATATAAAAGTAGTTTAAACTATTGGGATCGTGATCTGCCGAATCCTATTAGGGTTATATTACTTATATAATATAAATATACAAATATATATTTGAAAGGACACTGTTGAAATTGGTAAAAAATAAAATACAGAAGTTGCAGCAGTCAAGATAAGTATACAAATATATACCATGCACATAGTTCGGTTGGTTTTTAGTAAAAAAAAAAAAAAAAAATTGATGGTCAAAATCTCAGTGGGGGCACTGGCCCCCGCTGGCCCCTACGTACGTCCGCCAGTGATCACACTGAACTGTTGATAGGAGCACAATGTGCGACGATATTATATGTTTTTACCCTCATTTATGCTTTGTTTAACCCTTATTTGTCTAAAATAGAGTCATAATATAGTTTAGTGTTAATTTGGTAGAGTTTGGCGAAAAGTTGGTTAAGAATCCGAAAAATGACTAAGTTTGAGGAATCTGGAAAATAATGAAAGTTGTCTTTTTCGTGATTGTGAGATGAGTAAAAATGTGATCTATCCTTGTCCGAATTTAATGAAAGTTCGTGTGCTTATTATTCATATACTGAGGAATGTTGTGTTACAATTTCAGATCAATCGGAGTTCGGGAATTCACCCAAAAGATGGCTGCAACTTGGCAGTCCGAGCAAACCAATCCAGGGACTTTCAGGATTTTCCTGGGACTGTGTCCCAACTTCGAAAAATCATTCCCGACGACTCATAAGGCATTTGATCAAAATGTTTTATATGGAGGTAGCTATGTGTGTCTAGTTTCTCTGAGACTTGGAATCGCATCAATCGAAGCTCTGAGGAGGAAGTTATGCCGGATTTACTGGAGTAAGGTCATTCTGCCGGGAAAACAACAACTTTCCCGGTTCCACAAGGAAAGCTTTCCTTTAGACTTTTGAAGCATGGATCGGATATTATGGACCTAAAGATATGTCCATACTAACTTAATGAGAAGATTCAAGTCCAAGATAAGGCCAAGAAGAGTCTAGAAGAAAAGAATTCAGATAATAAGAGAAAGAAAAAGAATCCTAATTAATTTCGGGAAAATTCCTGTGCACGTCTCTCAACTTCCACGGACTCTCCCGGACAGCTCACAATGAATTAGAATTCGAGCCTTATATGGATAGAAAGCTACGGTAGTCTAGTTTCCAACCCAACTGGAATCACCTCAATATATATTTTCTAGAGAAAGATATTCCATAATCTTCACTCGAAGGTCAAATCTTCCAGCAGGATAAGTTTGAGAAAAACTAGGTTTTGTGAACCCTAGTTGCAGCCACCCTTTTGCCTCTATATATTGGACGATTTTCACACAGAAAAGATCATCTTCTCTTCCTCACTTGAAACCAAAACTCTGCCGAATTTCCACCATAACAATCCTCACATAGAGCAAAGCCGAACCATCTCCACCACCTTTCCTAAAAATCATTCCAAACACCATCACCAATCCTCTTGCCGAATTCTTCAACAAGGGTTCTCAATTCGGATTGTAATTTTCGATGGCTCTTGTCTCTTTGTACTTATACATTATTTTGTCTATGAAATATGTATGGATTCTTGGTTGTAATTTTGGTTTTGTAAATTATTCATGGGATTTCCGAATTCTTGTTATATTATTTGGTTATCTTTGGTTTAATTTCCGAATTATGCATGTGGTTTAATCGAATATGGTATTATGGGCAGTAGGCTTTTGTATGTTTTCTTGATTTAATTAGGTTGATTTCCTGAATTTGTATGCATAAAAATCGTATGCATGGAGGTAGTCTTGGCCATGACTATCCTTTGTGTGTTGGTTTTACATGCCGATTTAATACATGTTGAATCATACGCGAAGTTGGTTTTAATTTGTATTAATCTAAAGGGCTAGAATAATTCTGGAAATTTGCATGTCGATGTGGGATGAGTGACTCCATACCTGCTAACATGTTTCCAATTCGACATATTGTGCTTATGTGCTATTTGTGTTTAATTTCTACGCGGAGTGTTTTTAAACCGATTAGTACCATGTTTAGGATTACACGCGAAGTTGATTCTAAATACTTGTGATGTTTTGAATAATTAGATATACCGCGAAGGCTCTAATTAAAGTGGAACTTAATTGAATCTTGGATTCGATTTTAGCTTGCTGCCCCTATTACTTTGTTTAATTTCGTTGCATGTTTAATGAGTTTTGTGTTTTGTGATTGTGTGGAAGATGTTGATCAATTGTATATAATAATTTAGGATTTAAATTTAGTAAAAATCAGTAGGTAAATTAGTTATAAAAATCGACACCCCTTTTTTTTGCAATACTTTATGTGATTAAATGCCCTTGATTTTCCCGGATAGAACGATCCCTACTTGTCAATACTACAATCGACACAAGAAGGGTATTATGTGTATGAAGTTGTTTTGCAGGTACTTTGTGCTTGGATAATAGCTCCATCAATTTTTGGCGCCTTTGCCGGGGAAATTTAATTTTTTTGATTCATAAAGTGTTGTTTTGTAATTATGTATATTGCAGGTTATTTAATTTTGCTATAGTTTTTGGGATATGTATAATAGGATTTTTCGGAAGTGTAATAGTAAATAGGGATTTCCGATTTTTGTTTTTGGTTTTTGGTTTGATTAATTGCCGAATTATATGATGGATATTTGTGAATGTTTGTAACACTTAGATAATTTCTAGGAAGTGATAGTTTTATGTATGTTTAAGTTTATTGTAGTTTCTAAAGTGTAACATGTAGGTGAAGCCTCTTTTGTTGATCATAACCAAAACCCTTCATACAAATGATGCTTTGTTGGATCCGTTTTATGTAGACTGGAAAACGCGGGATACTTCCCCCCCCACGCATACAAGCGACATTTTGGCAAAGTTATTACTTCTATGAGGTTGAGGGCGGTTTTAATCAACACTTGTAGACTGCTAGGGACCCGAGTTTATTTTACAAAGTATGGGGCAAGTTATTTTCATTGATTGGTTCTCAGGTTTGTAAAACTGGTTCTCAAGGCCCACAGACTGATGTTCATTCTCGGTGAGTGAGTCGATAGGGAGTTCGCTCTCCGTGGTGTCCAACAACGAGACCTGCCTAGTTCCTAAAGAGAGTTCACTCTCCGTGGATCTTAACGACACCGCCTTAGAAAAGTGAAATACGCTCGACCCTAGACAACAGCTTGTGCCGAAGCATCACCTCACTTTAGACGCTAGAAGATAACTTGAACATATGTGAATCTATTTTCTTGAAAACAAAATTCGTCTTTAATTTTTGAGGTATATCGGAATAAGCATGATACTACCTTGGGCTGCATCAGTCCATTGCACTGTTATCTCCTCTACTCCACGTACCTCGAATTTTAAAGTTGTGTGAATAAAAGAAATAGACTCTAGGTTCGGCAATCTCATACTATTTTCGACACTCTTGGAAAACTAGGACCGAATTCTTGTTTGTTACTTGTGAATTTTGTGAAAGCTTGAAAATCTTGTGTGATACTTATATATATTTCGTTGACTATACTTTTACAATAATAACACTTACACAAATTCTAACTACACAAATACTTTTATTTTTCTTTTTGAATTCCTTGACTAAACACTTGATTTTCGAATAATTTCAGGTACATGAATGTCCAGTTGGTCACGCGACATTAGAGGCCGTTTGTATCGAATTGAAGAGAGACAATGTGATAATTCAATTGGCTGACAGATCTAACAAATATCCCGAGGGATATGTTGAGGATGTTCTTGTGCAGGTTAATAATCTGATATTTCCTGCAGACTTCTATGTGCTTCATATGGAAGATTCGCCCCACAATTCAACTCAATTACTTTTGGGGCGACCATTTATGAGAACCGCAAGAACAAAGATAGACGTTGCAGAAGGCAACCTCACCATGGAGTTTGATGGTGAAATGATTAGCTTCAACATATTTGAAGCGATGAGGTATCCAATTTCTGACCTTAAACCTTGCTATGCTATTGACGTAGTTGATTCTGTTGCGCAGGTTTTGTCAGAAACTTTGGATCAATAGCAATTAGCTATTGAGCAAGGGGCAGAAATTGACACATTCGGGGAGAGCATTTCGATGGAGGCACGGCAAGATCTTGAGCCGTGCATTGAACAAGTTGTTGCCGAGCTAGAGGCAACACCCCACTTTAGGTATAATCAGTTCATGTCAATTCCCATTTCCACTAATAAAATTCTACCATCTGTGGAACAGGCCCCTATATTAGAACTGAAGGTGCTTCCCAACCATTTGAAGTATGCATACTTGGGAGACGATGACACACTACCAGTTATTCTGTCATCACAGCTGAGTGAGCAGCAGGAAGCACGTTTGACTAGCATGCTGAAGAGAAACAAGACCGCCATTGGATGGACATTGGCGGACATCAAGGGAATCCGCCCTACAACTTGTGTCCATAGGATCTTGCTCGAGGAAGGAGCCAAGCCTACTAGGGAGGGTCAGAGACGATTACACCCCCCTATGATGAAGATTATGAAGGACGAGGTGATCAAATTGCTGGATTGTGGAGTAATTTATCCTATCTCAGGTAGCCAGTGGATTGCACCTGTCCAAGTTGTACCTAAGAAGAGTGGAGTCACAGTTGTGAAGAATGACAAGGATGAGCTCGTGCCCCAACGATTAGTGACAGGTCATAGGATGTGCATCGACTACAGAAAGCTGAATGCTACAACTCGAAAGGATCACATGTCTTTGCCTTTCATGGACCAGATGTTGGGGAGACTAGCTGGGCACGAATTCTATTGCTTCTTGGATGGGTACAGCGGTTACAATCAAATATGCATTCACCAAGATAATCAGGAAAAGACGACGTTCACATGTCCCTTTGGTACGTTTGCCTATCGACGCATGCCTTTTGGTTTATGCAACGCACCAGGTACATTTCAACGTTGTATGTATTCCATTTTCTCCGACTATATTGAAAATATCATTGAAGTCTTTATGGATGATTTTAGTGTTTATGGAAAAGACTTTGATGCATGCTTAGAGAATTTGGAATTAATCCTGAAAAGATGTGTAGAAACTAACCTTGTACTTAATTGGGAAAAATGTCATTTCATGGTAAAACAAGGGATAGTTTTAGGACACATAATTTCTGCAAAGGGTATTGAGGTTGATAGGGCCAAGATTGATATTATGCTTCACTTACCCTCCCCTACAACTGTAAGGGAGGTACGTTTGTTTCTTGGCCATGCAGGTTTTTACAGGAGGTTCATCAAGGATTTTTCGTTGGTGGCCAAGCCCATTTGTGCCTTATTGCAGAAGGATGTTCCATTCATATGGGACAAAGGGTGTGAGGATGCATTTGTGAAGTTGAAATTGCTATTGACGACAGCACCTATCATGGCGCCACCAGATTGGACGCTACCTTTTGAGATCATGTGTGATGCTTCAGACTATGCAGTTGGAGCAGTTCTTGGACAGAGAAAAGAGAAGAAGCCGAATGCCATTTATTATGCTTCTCGTACATTGAATGATGCTCACTTGAATTACTCTACTACTGAGAAAGAATTGTTGGCTGTTATTTTCGCTTTAGAAAAATTTCGATCATATCTTTTGAATTCTAAAGTGATTGTTTATTCTGATCATGCAGCCCTAAGATTTCTGATGAAGAAGAAAGACGCTAAGCCACGTTTGATTCGATGGATTCTCTTACTCCAAGAGTTTGACATCGAAATCAAGGACAATAAGGGGAGCGAAAATGTTGTGGCGGATCACTTGAGCAGAATTGTGAAAGAGGAGGAAACGTTGCCACTTCAGGAAACTTTCCCAGACGAGCAGCTTTTTTGTATGGACACAAAAGACCCTTGGTATGCAGACATTGTCAATTATTTAGTTACTAAAACTTTTCCAAGTACATGTTTGCAGGGAACCAAGACGAGGATAAAAAAGAATGCAAGACACTACATATGGGACGATCCCTATCTTTGGAGGATTTGTAGTGATCAGATTATTCGACGTTGTGTTCTACAAGAAGAGCATTGGCCGATCCTAGCATTTTGCCACAATGAGGCATGTGGAGAACACTTTGGAGCTAAGAGGACAACCCTTAGGGTATTAGAAAGCGGATTTTATTGGCCCACGATTTTCAAGGATGCATACACATTTTGTATGACATGTGATAGGTGCCAAAGGACAGGTAACATTGGTAAGAGAGATCAAATGCCCCTAACTTCTATAATCATTGTCGAAATTTTTGATGTGTGGGGTATAGATTTTATGGGACCTTTTCCTTCATCTAAGGGCTTTCTATATATCTTATTGGCTGTTGATTATGTGTCTAAATGGGTGGAGGCGAAAGCCACAAGGACTAATGATTCTAAAGTTGTTGCAGATTTCTTGAGGACTAACATATTTTCCAGGTTTGGAGTATCTCGTGTGCTTATAAGTGATGGAGGTTCTCATTTCTGCAACAGAACAATAGAGGCTTTGCTCAAGAGATATGGAGTCACCCATAAGGTATCCACACCTTATCACCCTCAGACGAGCGGAATGGCGGAAGTGTCAAACAGAGAGATTAAGAGCATATTGGAGAAAACTGTGGGCCCATCAAGGAAAGATTGGAGTGACAGACTTGATGATGCATATGGGCTTACAGAACGGCATACAAGACACCCATTGGGATGTCTCCATTTCGGCTCACATATGGCAAGGCGTGCCATCTTCTAGTACAGTTGGACCACAAGGCATGGTGGGCAGTCAAGCAATTCAACATGGAACTTGACAAGGCTGGACTTCACAGGAAATTGCAATTGAGCGAGCTTGAGGAAATCAGGAATGAAGCATATGATGCTGCGTGGATTTACAAAGAGAAGACGAAATTATTTCATGACAAGATGATAAGAGGCAAAACGTTTCATATTGGTCAAAAAGTCTTGTTATTTCATTCTCGTCTTAAATTATTTCCTGGAAAATTGCGTTCTCTTTGGGTTGGGCCTTATATTGTTACTAACGTGTTTTCTCATGGTGCTATTGAAATTCAGACTATTGAAACAGAAAAAGCGTTCAAGGTAAATGGTCATCGACTTAAGCCTTACTACGAACCTTTTGAGGAGCACACCATTGAAGAGATACGACTTAGAGACGCACCAAGATCCTGTTGAGCGATGGAGAAGAGTCTAGGCTAAAGGACTATAAACAATTAAGCGCTGCATGGGAGGCAACCCATTTCAACCAAAAGTGTGAAGGAGCCGTCTACGAGAGTTTGAATTTTCTAAATCTCTAAACTCTTTTTCGTTGAATTGTATAAATGTGGAACTTGTGTGATTTATCATATGCTTAGAGATTACAACATAATTTTTGTGTAACATTGAGGACAATGTAATTTTTCTAAGTGTGGGGTAGGGAATATATGTTTCACATATTTTGTTTTTGTTTTTGAGTCTTTGTTTTGAGTCATAAAAGAAAAGAAAATAAAAAATCAGAAAATCAGAAAAAAAAATATTTCGTTGCTTTTATTTATTTTGTTTTGTTTTTGAGTCTAATGACGCCCCTAAAGTCTATGATAATTATATCTTTGAATGCATAGATGATGGTTTTGCATGATCGTAAGATTAAATTGTGAGTTTCATGGATATTATGATTGGTATGAATTTGTGAGATTTTGATTGATATATGAGAAGCATGCTTGTTTGAGTTGATTTTATTCTATAACATCCTATGTGAGCTTTAGAGCCTATATGCTTTCTTCATGAGTTGTTAAAATTAAGCAGAAATTTTTCGAACTTCATTATTCTTTGATTATTCAATGACTATGTGCCATAGCTTTTAATGAACTCTAGAATGCTAGAACTCACTCTTGACAATTTTTAAGACTATTATTCATGAAATGCCTTGATTTTGAAAAGGATTGAAAAGATCATGTTAGGATTACCACCAATGCCAAATAAAGCTTATGCCTAATTTGTGCCCATCGTGGGACTCCTTAGTTTTAACCCCATTGAGCCAACATTGAGCCATTTTATTTCATCACCATGATACACATTCCTTGAGCTTAGAACAGTTTATCCTAACCATTGTTGTCAGGACTTGGTAAAGTTTAATTGGAATTTGTTATTTGAAGTGATGTTGAGAAGTAAGTGTGGGGTAAAACTTGTCCAATTGCATGAAAAGAGATGTGTTGCCGAAATTAAAAGAAAAAGAAGAAATTTCGGACATAAAAATGAAAAGAAAATTTGAGCCGAAAATAAAAAAAAAAAAAAAAAATTTTTTTTTTGAGATTTCGGCAACTAAAAAATTGGATGAGTTCTTGTGGTGAATTTGGAGTTGTATGATTATTTGAAGGTCTAACATTGTTATACTTGACCTTTGTTCATATTCACTATGTTATGGGGAAGAAAAGAATGAAGTTTGGGCCCAACATGATAAAATTTGGCCCTTTGGAGTGAAGACATAAGGATTTATTGAATTTTGCTAAGTCTTGGTGACATTTTATCACCATTATCCTAAATGTGCATGCCTTATGCCAATCCCCATTATCACCTTTATGTTGATCTTTTCATGATTCTTAAAATGGGTGAACTTTGATTTTTGGAGATTTTTGTCAAGAGTTGAGCTTATGGCTTTGGTTCATTGGTGCACATAGTTGTTACATGAAGTTTTTCCAGAAAATTGATTCACAAAGTGCTTTTATTTGATGAAATATGCGAGCTATTTGTTGTCTTACAATCTGTTCTCTTGCATATACTATGAGTAAATTGCCATATCATGAGTGAAAAGAAGAGAGTATGCCTAGTGAGGAGGATGAAATCAACATAACATGTCATTGCTTGTGATTTTCGTTTCTTACTTGTTCATGCTTTGATACATGTCTATGACGCTCGGGATTTATGTGCTTACATTGAAGTGCTTAACTTGAAAGCTATGTGTTTTAAAGATCTTGAGACAATCATTTAGGGGCAGTAGTTGAGTCTTTTTGTTTTTGTTTTGCTCAGGGACTAGCAATGGATAAGTGTGGGGTAGTTGATAGGAGCACAATGTGCGACGATATTATATGTTTTTACCCTCATTTATGCTTTGTTTAACCCTTATTTGTCTAAAATAGAGTCATAATATAGTTTAGTGTTAATTTGGTAGAGTTTGGCGAAAAGTTGGTTAAGAATCCGAAAAATGACTAAGTTTGAGGAATCTGGAAAATAATGCAAGTTGTCTTTTTCGTGATTCTGAGATGAGTAAAAATACAATCTATCCTTGTCCGAATTTAATGAAATTTGGTGTGCTTATTATTTATATACTGAGGAATGTTGTGTTAAAATTTCAGATCAATCGGAGTTTGGGAAGTCACCCAAACGATGGCTGCAACTTGGCAGTCCGAGCAAACCAATCCAGGGACTTCCAGGATTTTCCTGGGACTGTGTCCCAACTTCGAAAAATCATTCTCGACGACTCATAAGGAATTTGATCAAACTGTGTGTAGTTTCTCTGGTGTGTCTAGTTTATCTGGGACTTGGAATCGCATCAATCGAAGCTCTGAGGAGGAAGTTATGCCGGATTTACTGGAGTAAGGTCATTCTGCCGGGAAAACAACAACTTTCCCGGTTGCACAAGGAAAGCTTTCCTTTGGACTTTTGAAGCATGGATCGGATATTATGGACCTAAAGATATGTCCATACTAACTTAATGAGAAGATTCAAGTCCAAGATAAGGCCAAGAAGAGTCTAGAAGAAAAGAATTCAGATAATAAGAGAAAGAAAAAGAATCCTAATTAATTTCAAGAAAATTCCTGTGCACGTCTCTCAATTTCCACGGACTCTCTCGGATAGTGCACAATGAATTAGAATTCGAGCCTTATATGGATAGAAAGCTACGGGAGTCTAGTTTCCAACCCAACTGGAATCACCTCAATATCTATTTTCTAGAGAAAGATATTCCATAATCTTCACTCGAAGGTTAAATCTGCCAGCAGGATAAGTTTGAAAAAAACTAGGTTTTGTGAACCCTAGTTGCAGCCACCCTTTTGCCTCTATATATTAGACGATTTTCACACAGAAAAGATCATCTTCTCTTCCTCACTTGAACTTACCAAAACTCTGCCGAATTTCCACCATAACAATCCTCACATAGAGCAAGGCCGAACCATCTCCACCACCTTTCCTAAAAATCATTCCAAACACCATCACCAATCCTCTTGCCGAATTCTTCAACAAGGGTTCTCAATTCGGATTGTAATTTTCGATGGCTCTTGTCTCTTTGTACTTATACATTATTTTGTCTATGAAATATGTATGGATTCTTGGTTGTAATTTTGGTTTTGTAAATTATTCATGGGATTTCCGAATTCTTGTTATATTATTTGGTTATCTTTGGTTTAATTTCCGAATTATGCATGTGGTTTAATCGAATATGGTATTATGGGCAGTAGGCTTTTGTATGTTTTCTTGATTTAATTAGGTTGATTTCCTGAATTTGTATGCATAAAAATCGTATGCATGGAGGTAGTCTTGGCCATGACTATCCTTTGTGTGTTGGTTTCACATGCCGATTTAATACATGTTGAATCATACGCGAAGTTGGTTTTAATTTGTATTAATCTAAAGGGCTAGAATAATTCTGAAAATTTGCATGTCGATGTGGGATGAGTGACGCCATACCTGCTAATATGTTTCCAATTCAACATATTGTGCTTATGTGCTATTTGTGTTTAATTTCTACGCGAAGTGTTTTTAAACCGATTAGTACCATGTTTAGGATTACACGCGAAGTTGATTCTAAATACTTGTGATGTTTTGAATAATTAGATATACCGCGAAGGCTCTAATTAAATTGGAACTTAATTGAATCTTGGATCCGATTTTAGCTTGCTGCCCCTATTACTTTGTTTAATTTCGTTGCATGTTTAATGAGTTTTGTGTTTTGTGATTGTGTGGAAGATGTTGATCAATTGTATATAATAATTTAGGATTTAAATTTAGTAAAAATCAGTAGGTAAATTAGTTATAAAAATCGACACCCCCTTTTTTTGCAATACTTTATGTGATTAAATGCCCTTGATTTCTCCGGATAGAACGATCCCTACTTGTCAATACTACAATCGACACAAGAAAGGTATTTTGTGTATGAAGTTGTTTTGCAGGTACTTTGTGCTTGGATAATTGCTCCATCAACTGTGATACATTTTGGGATACATGGCGAGACTCGTTATCTCAATGCCTCCCCACCGGGAAAATTGTTTCTCTAACACAGAACAAGTCTCCCCGCAGGCTAACAAACCTGCACATTACCTCACGCTTATTCCAACACAAGCTGAGAAGAACTAGCAAGTGTTAACCGGTGCTTCAACATGGCCGCAACACCGGGGTACCTATTGGCTTATTCCACGCTCCAACAGGCCTCCCCGCACGCTAGTAATCCTACCCCACGCTTATCCCAGCACAAGCTGGGCCGAACCACCGGGCTATTCCCCGGCCTGCCCCACCATTGGCAGCAATTTCGCCTTGGGGGACTCGTTCCGATATGGCAGAACGCCCGGTCGAAGTCCCATGCATTCTCTGACTCGATACAGTATGGGGGTCCACCGGTCGGTTCGGCAATTTCACCTTGAGGGACTCGTTCCGATATGGTAGAACGCCCGGTCGAGGTCCCATGCATTCTCCGACTCGATACGGTATGGGGGTCCACCGGTCGGTTCGGCAATTTCGCCTTGGGGGACTCGTTCCGATATGGCAGAACGCCCGGTCGAGGTCCCATGCATTCTCTGACTCGATACGGTATGGGGGTCCACCGGTCGGTTCGGCAATTTCGCCTTGGGGGACTCATTCCGATATGGCAGAACGCCCGGTCGAGATCCCATGCACTCTCCGACTCGATACGGTACTCACCGCACCTCGTCTGACCGAACGCCCTGTCACGCCCAATCTTCAATACGGACTTGGGGGACTGGGTACCGTTGGGTTTGGTAACTGCGAGTCTGCGGGACAGAAGCAAGACATATTAAGTCCCCATTCAAGATTGCACTTGACCGGGAACTTGGGGGACTTGTTGACAGTAGCCACAGAGGGGCTACAACAGGCCCACAGACCCGCAACCAGTGCACCCGGGGCCGGCCTAGGGCCCGAAACCGGATCGCCAGCACCCGGAGTAGGGGTCCAGCAGTCTACCTTGCGACCAAGGACCCGGGGACCGGGGGCGCCAGCCTGCCAAAGAGGTCACCAGAGCTGCCCTTCGGTGTACAAACAGAAGGAAGCCAGTCCCACATTGAAGAGTGAGGCCAGACCTCACGCCCGGCCACCTATATAAAGGCCTCAACTACCCTCATTAATAGGTAACTGATCTTTCCTACTGCTTATCATACGTGCTTAAGTTATCTATTCATCCCAACTGTACTAACTTAGGCATCGGAGAGAAGAAGACCGGCCCGCCCGGTATTCCCCTTAGTAAGCAGGTTTACAGGAGATCATACTTGGATTCATCTGTCTCTGCTAGGCCTACGGGTTTTAGGTACGAACAGTATGTATATATATGTTAATAATGAAATATAGTTATATTTGTATATAAATGGTTATATTTAGGTTAATGGTTAGTATTATTTAAAATTAGTTAAAATTTAAATACTAATTTGTTAGTATGTTTTAAAATATGTTAATGTTATTGGTTATTATATTAATTAGAATTTGTTATTTAATGTAATATAATTTAATATTAATTAATGTATTAATGCCTCAAGCTCCAGATGCCCGATGCACTCAGACAGTTATTCGGAGGCCGTCGTTCTTCCAGATCTAGGGGTTCTGGAAGTTCTGCCGGTTCCGGAGACTCCGAGGGGACCCTTAGCCAGCCTGAGAGGACCACCAGCCAGCCGCGGAGGAGTGTGGATTCATCCCAGCCGTGGAGGACTGTGGATTCATCCCAGCCGCGGAGGAGTGTGAGTTCTCGGCACCAGACCCTTCTCCAGGCGGGGCGGCCGTCGAGCAGTTCACGTCCCCCTCTCGGGCCAAATGCTCCGAGGTCCAGTAGGCAGCTATTTCAGGACGAGATAGCTCCAGACGTTCCTCAGGTCCGTATGCCTGAGGTTCATCGGGAGACGATGACGAGTCCGGCGCCGTCTGCTGCTGACTCGACTGAGGGGCCTACTCTCCCAAATCAGCTCTACCTCCCTTACAACATTCCTGCGATACCCGAGGTCGACTTTCGTGGTGTGCCCATATGGCCTGATATGCCTCAGTACGTAAGTGTTGCGGAGGCATACCATCATCAGCCATTTGAGAGACCTGAGCTCCTGATTTCGGCGAGGAGAAAAGGAAAGTCGACAGACGGGTCATCGAGTTCAGGTAACATATTAATTAAATGTTTTATTAAAATTAACGCACTAATATTTAATTTTATTAACCAATCGTCGTTTATGTGATAGGGACAGCAACTAGCAGTTCAAGCAGGAACACGAGAGGTGTCATATGTTTTGACACGCTCAGGAGAACTGTTGAGAGCAGGGGGAGGATTCAGATCAACGAACCCCCTAATCAGGAGGTTTAGGGGAAAAACACTGCGATTACTCGGGTTGCGTAGGGGCACTAATTAGGGATAGAGTCCCTATGTTGTGGACACGGTGGGCTGATGTGCCGGAAGAGATCAAGAGGGAGGTCAACAACGCGGCGTCGGTGAGTAATTTAAAAAACTTAATTTCTTTATCATAATATTTAACAATTTTCGGTATTTATATAATTGTAAAACTAATAAAATATTATCTTTTAGGCATACTTCGAGATTGCCAAACACAAGCAGGCTTGGGCGGACGCGATGCAAAACTCGAGGTACGTTGGGAATTCCTCATCTTATAATTTGAAATATTTTATGATATTAATAATATTTCTAATGCACTTTTGTTTTTTCCGTAGGTTCAAAGAGTGGAAGAACGAGCTCCGTACCCACTTTACCGAGTACGACAACCGTGGTCGTATGGGTACTCCAAGAGAGTTCATGTTCAGGGAGTACGAGTGTCGTTGGTTGAAGACAGTAGACTTCAACAACCCACTTATGCAGGTAAATACTAAACTTAACTATAAATGTTTACTTTGTTAAAATTTTAATTATTAGTTTAATTATTTTATAATTATTACACTAATATTTTTTTATGTATTTTTCTAATATTTTATTATTTATTTGAAGCAACGGTCTCGGATAAACTCTGCGAACCGCCGCCGTAACACAACCCTCCATCATGGTGGTTCTAGGGCATTTGCACAATATCAGGAGGAGGCGCTTAGAGTTCATCCTGATAGCAACCCGTACGTGGAGACGTTCAAGAAGGCTTATCCACAAGCGACAGAACAGCTCGTAAGTCGTTGATTACGATTTTAAAATTTAAATTATTAATTTTACTTAATTATATATTTGTTAGAATTAATTATTATTTTTTTCCCGTTCAATTAGGAGAGGATGAACCGGGCCGAAGAAGAAGTGTTGCAGGAAGTAGTTCGGGAGACACAACCGAACATTTCAGAGGCAGATCTGCAAGAAGCCTTGCGCCAGGTTGACCGATCGAATGTCCAAACGGCAGCGAGGATGTTCGACGCAGCCTTCCCAGACCGTTCAAACCAATTCTACTGCCGGGGTTTGGGAAGTTCTGGAATAGGGCTCCTGAAGACCACTAAGGGAGGTCAAAAGAAGGGAGGCGGGGACAGCCAACAGATGAGGAGGGAAATGCAGAGATTGGCAGAAGAAAATGCAAGATTGGCGGCCGAGTTCCAGAGATCACAGGAGCAACACCGCAGAACACAGCAGTATCATTTGGATATGTCCAGTTGGCATGCTGAATGCGAGAGAATTCGGCGACACAACTACGCCGGCCAACAAAACTGGTGATATGATATGTTCGCTGCACAACAACAAGGCCTTGAACCCCCGCCCCTGTTTCAGCCGTTAGTTGAACCTCCAATGCCTCAACCTCCCGAGTTCGTTCAGCAGGATGACGAGCATGATGTAGAGCAGGATGTTGGGGATGACTTGGTGGACTTTAGTGCTTTAGGTGATGATTATGGTTATATTTTATGTATATTGGAACAAATTAAATAATAAGTCATTTAGACGTGTTTCTTGTTGGTGTAAATGCATAGATTGTCATTGTGAATTGCAGGTTGCTTGGAATGGTAATTTAGAAATTAATTTAATTTTTTTTCCCCAAAATGTAAGAATAGCCGACGAAATTTACCAAATTTCATTGGCTATACCTTTTATAACCGACGAAAATGACATTATTTCGTCGGCTATAACTAATTAATGCCTATTAAAATATTAATATATTCCGACGAAATAACCGACGAAATAGATGAAATCGTCGGCTATAATTCAGAACAAATAGCCGACGAATTTCGTCGGCTATAGTTTACGATATCGTCGGCCATACTCGAAAATATCCGACGAATTTCGTCGGATATTTTGCCCAGGTTTGGTCGACAAAATGAATTTTCGTCGGTAATATGGTCGGCCATACTCGAAAATAGCCGACGATTTCGTTATTTTCGTCGGCCATTAGTTTTACCGACGCCCTTTTACCGACGAATTATAGCCGACGAAAATTTCGTCGGTACAAGGAATAGCCGACGAAAATTTGGCATGGTAGACGAAATTTTTTTCATCGACTATTCTGTCCGATCTGGTAGTGGGCGTTCTACTAGGTTTTTTTTTTAATTTAGTTTCTTAATTTGTTACACACTTCAAATCCCACATAAATACAACCAAACAATAGAATTTGCAATTAATAGATTTTCAAATTAGCAGAGAATTTTTGACATCAGATTGACGAAGTTTAGATGCCATAATTTACTTCCACAAAATTCATAATTTTCTCATCACTACCAGATCAGACAAAATAGCCGACGAAAAAAATTTCGTCGACTATGCCGGATTTTCGTCGGCTATTCCTTCTGCCGACGAAATTTTCGTCGGCTATACGTCGTCGGAAAAACGTCGTCGGTAATACCAATGGCCGACGAAAACAACGAAATCGTCGGCTATTCTCAGGTATGGCCGACGATAGTGCCGACGAAAATTAATTTTGTCGACCAAACTTGGGCAAAATATCCGATGAAATTCGTCGGCTATGCTCGAGCATGGCCGACGATATCGTAAACTATAGCCGACGAAATTCGTCTGCTATTTGTTCTGAAATATGGCCGACGATTTCATCTATTTCGTCGGTTGTTTCGTCGGAATATATTAATATTTTAATAGGCATTAATTAGTTATAGCCGACGAAATAATGTCATTTTCGTCGGCTATAGAAGTTATAGCCGACGAAAATTGGTAAAAATCGTCGGCTATAGTGCTTATAGCCGACGAAATAATGCCAATATCGTCGGCTATTCTTACATTTGGGGGAAAAAAAATTAAACTAATTTCTAAATTACCATTCCAAGCAACCTGCAAATCACAAAGACAATCCATGCATTTGCACCAACAAGAAACACGTCTAAATGATTTATTATTTAATTTATTCCAATATACATAAAATATAACCCTAATCATCACCTAAAGCACTAAAGTCCACCACGTCATCCCCAGCATCTTGCTCTCCATCATGCTCGTCATCATCGGGAGGTTGAGGCATTGGAGGTTCAACTAACGGCTGAATCGGGGGCGGGGGTTCAAGGGCTTGTTGTTGTGCCGCGAACATATCACACCACCAGTTTTGTTGGGCGGCGTAGTTGTGTTGCCGAACTCTGTCGCATTCAGCATGCCAACTGGCCAAATCCAAATGATACTGCTGTGTTCTGCGGCGTAGCTCCTGTGATCTCTGGGACTCGGCCGCCAATCTTGCGGCCAATCTCTGCACTTTCCCCCTCATCTGTTGGTTGTCCCCGCCTCCCTTCTTTTGACCTCCCTTAGTGGTCTTCAGGAGCCCCATTCCAGAACTTCCCAAACCCCGGCAGTAGTATTGGTTTGACCGGTCGGGGAAGGCTGCATGGAGTACCCATACGACCACGGTTGTCGTATTGGTTAAAGTGAGAACGGAGCTCGTTCTTCCACTCTTTGAACCTACGGAAAAAACAAAAGTGCATTAGAAATATTATTAATATCATAAAATATTTCAAATTATAAGATAAGGAATTCCCAACGTACCTCAACGACTGCATCGCGTCCGCCCAATGCTGCTTATAGTCTGCAATCTCGAAGTATGTCTGAAACATAATATTTTATTAGTTTTACAATTATAACAATACCGAAATTATTAAATATTACGTAAAATAAATTAAATTTTTTAAATTACTCACCGACGCGGCGTTGTTCACCTCCCTTTTGATCTCTTCGGGCACATCAGCCCACCGCGTCCACAACATAGGGACTCTGTCCCTAATCAGTACCCCCACGCAACCCGTGTAGTCGCGGCGTTTTTTCCCCTGAACCTCCTGATTAGGAGGTTCGTTGATCAGGATCCTCCCGCTGCTCTCAACAGTTCTCCTGAGCGTGTCAAAACATATGACACCTCTCGTATTCCTCGTTGAACTGCTAGTGGCTGTCCCTATCACATAAACGACGATTGGTTTATAAAATTAAATATTAGTGCGTTAATTTTAATAAAACATTTAATTAATAAAATCAAATGTTACCTGAACTGGATGACTCGTCTGTCGACTTTCCTTTTCTCCCCGCCGAAATCAGGAGGTCAGGGTTCTCAAATGGCTGCTGCTGGTATGCCTCCGCAGCACTCACGTACTGAGGCGTAGCAGGCCATATGGGCACACCTCGAAAGTCGACCTCGAGTATCATAGGAATGTTGTACGGGAGGTAGAGCTGATTTGGGAGAGTAGGCCCCTCAGTTGAGTCAGCAGCAGACGTCGTCGGACTACTTTCCGGCTCCCGATGAACCTCAGGCATACGGACCTGAGGAACGTCTGCAGCTATCTCGTCCTGAAATAGCTGCCTACTGAACCTCGGAGCATCTGGCCCGACAGGGGGACGTGAACTGCTCGACGGCCGCCCCGCCTGGAGAAGGGTCTGGTGCCGAGAACTCACACTCCTCCGCGGCTGGGATGAATCCACAGGCCTCCACGGCTGGGATGAATCCACATTCCTCCGCGGCTGGGTGGTGGTCCTCTCAGGCTGGCTAAGGGTCCTGTCGGACTCTGCGGAACCGGCGGAACTTCCAGAACCCCTGGATCTGGAACGACGGCCTCCGAAGAACTGTCCGAATGCATCGACCATCTGCAGCTTGAGGCATTAATACATTAATTAATATTAAATTATATTACATTAAATAACAAATTCTAATTAATATAATAACCAATAATACTAACATATTTCAAAGCATACTAACAAATTAATATTTAAATTTATACTAATTTTAAATAATACTAACCATTAACCTAAATATAACTATTTATATACAAATTAATATAACTATATTTCATTATTAACATATATATAAATACAAATAACCATTTATATATTAACAAAAATATATAACAATTTATATAATTAAAATTAAATATATAACAATTTATTATATAACAATTTATATAATTACAATTAAATATATAACAATTTCTATACCTAAATTATAACAAATATATAACAAATATATAACAATTTATATAATTAAAATTAAATATATAACAAATATATAACAATTTATTATATAACAATTTATATAATTAAAATAAAATATATAACAAATATATAACAATTTGTTAAAATTAAATTTATTAACAAATATATAACAATTTATATAATTAAAATTAAATATATAAAAATTAATAAAATTAAACTAAATTGAAAAAAAAAATATTTAACCGGATCGGAGGAGGAGGCCGGAGGAGGAGGGGAAGGAGGTCGGACGAGGAGGGGAAGGCGGAGGGGAAGGAGGAGGAGGAGGAGGCCGGCCGGAATAGCTTGAGGAAGGACGAGAATCGGAGGAGGATCGGAGGATGAGGCCGGAATTGGAGGAGAGTTTAGGCGCCGATTTGAGGAGGAGGAGGAGTAGCGCGGCGGAAACGAAATCTTTGCGGCAGATTGGAGCAGCAGCAGCAGGAGGAGGAGGAAGAGAGGAAAAAGTCGGCTAGGGTTCGACAGTTTCTAATTTATACCCGATAGAATAGCCGACGATTAAAAAAGATTTCGTCAGCTATTCTTCACTATAGCCGACGAAAACTGTAACATCGTCGGCTATACTTTGAATGTCGTGGGCTATAGATTAGGAGATCAGCAGCCGTCTGATCTGAGCCATCCAACGGCGGACAATGAAAAGGCGCGGATCGCAAGAGTTTAGCCGATGAATTCAAATATTTCGTCGGCTATGCTTTGGACAATCAGAAGCCGTTGGATCTAAGCCATCCAACGGCGGACAATAAGCGGATCGCAAGAGTTTAGCCGACGACATATAATTTTTGTCGGCTAAACTGTTGGTCAAACCACTAAGTCAAACCTCTAAACGATTTAAAACGGAAATTAGTCTAGTTAGATGACGGTTTTTGGCCAGACCTTCAACAGATAATAGTTTCAAATCGATGAGACGCAACTAATCGTTTAAAAATTTTTCTCAAAATATTTACCGAACGTCACGCTACCCATAGGAAAACGGAAGTAAAAAACAGTTAACCGCAATATTCGGCACACAGATTTTGTCGGAATCTTGTCATTTTTCAACCGTAGACGTATTTCATTATTTCGGTCATATCTTATTTGACGACATATTTGCATTTGAAGAGTGTACGTATAATAACTATTTGAAACTATACATTCACTTAAACAGTTAGTAAACAAGTTAAGCAACATTAGTGCATATGTTCCGATTTTGAATGTAAAAGTTTGGAAAATTTATTCCAACCGTCAGATATCACCGTTAAGATTAAATACATGTATGAAAAAAAATCCAACTACATCTGACAACGTTAAAGGCTCGATCGGGACGGTCAACCGGGTGAGCCAACCCTTTAAACGCTTAGAAATGGTAATTGGCCTGTCTAAATGACGCTTTTTGGCCTGACCTTCAACAGATAATAGTTTCAAATCGATGAGACGCAACTAATCGTATAAAAATTTTTCTCAAAATATTTACCAAACGTCAGACTACCCATAGGAAAACGGAAGTAAAACACAGTTAACCGCAACATTCGGCACACAGATTTTGTCAGAATCTTGTCATTTTTCAACCGTAGACGTATTTCATTATTTCGGTCATATCTTATTTGACGACATATTTGCATTTGAAGGATGAAGCAATGGTTTGTCGATAGTGATAGAAAATGGAAGGTGGTCTTTTTTTGTTTTTTTTTTAAATCATAGCCGACGAAATCAAACATTTTTCGTCGGCTATAATTAGTATAGCCGACGAAAGAATGCATTTTTCGTCAGCTATTCTTTGAAAAAAAAAAAAATCAGTGGTGTTACACCTCTCGTATTCCTATGTCCTGTTCATATATAACCAAAATTGAACATAAAAAAAAGAACAAAATACTGGTCACTCCTCCAACTTTCACTGACTCGACAGTTTAGTCCTTAAGGTTTCAATTTCAACAGACACTCCTCCAACTTTCACTGACTCGACAGTTTAGTCCTTAAGGTTTCAATTTCAACAGATCACTCCTCCTACAACTTCAATTTCAACAGATCACTCCTCCAACTACATATTTTGAAATTGAAACCTTAAGGACTAAACTGTCGAGTTAGTGAAAGTTGGAGGAGTGATCTGTTGAAATTGAAACCTTAAGTACTAAATTGTCGAGTCAGTGGAAGTTGGAGGAGTGATTTGTTGAAATGGAAACCTTAAGGACTAAACTGTCGAGTCAGTGAAAGTTGGAGGAGTAACCAGTAGTTTGTCCTAAAAAAAAACAGAAACCCAACAATCAACATATTTCAAATTTTTTTTTTATGGGGTTTGGAACCCAGCCTATGTTGGGAGGCTCATCCCCACGCCCGTTCATTAGAAAAGAGTGGATTACAAATGAAAGGATTACATCATCTAAATTACTTAATTCGTCGGATTGTAATCGGAATCATCGGATGAGTCTTCTTCGGTTTCTGAATTGCTCGATAGGGGTAATCTATGTCGTTCCTGACCACTAGAGTCCTCGTTAGTTTCTTCATTTGGATCAACATCAACAAGCAGTGGTTCTTCACGTCGAATTCGCACCAGCGTGTCTAGGCGAATAAAAGAGGAGTCAGGAATACCGTTTGAGTTGGGCTCTTGATACGCGGTGCCCCTTTTCCTCGTTCTCTTCAGCCACTCCAAGTGTAGACGCCCGGTAAATGTTGCGATGGTGGATAGTGTTGACTACTTTCCACGGGTCACCCTTGGCGAGATCATCAAGATAAAACACTTGTTTCACCCATGTGGCTAAAACGAACGGGTCGTCCTCATACCATGATGTACTAGTGTTTACAGAAGTTATGCCGTATTGATCGGTTTTCATGCTCTGCTGCCGTGTGTCAAACCATCTACACTTGAAAAGGTGTACTTTCATGCCTTCCCCGTAATGCAGTTCCACAACTGAATGGAGAACACCGTAATAGTCAACTCCATCATCCCCACCATGTGCCATAACCTCTGAATTTTGTGTTTTCAGTCTGAGGTCTCTCTCTTCACATCGAAATAACACACCATTCACCTTGCACGTCGCATAAACATCTGAATAGACCGGCTTCATCGCCAGAAGTCTGAGTTTGTGCGACCAATTTGGGTGATTAGCATTTTTAATAAGGTCCATCTGCAACCATCAGAATCAACTATAAATATGAATAATTATACACAATAATATATAATTACGTATAGAATAGTGTTAAAGTTACGTACCCAGCGGCCGAAATACTCTGCGAATGTCCGGTTGTGGTAATCGAGATCACCTCCTACTTGGTCACAGTTTAGATGCATAGTTCTTCTAAAATTGAACTTCTGGACAGTTAATTAGTACCCACCAATGTGCAATGGCTACCTCATAATCTTTCAACTTGTAGGAAACTGGCATGTTTCCACCGAGTACAACATCGTCGGAGAGTATGGAAAGATTGAACTGTGAAGGTACATCTTCTGGTATGCTTTCCTGTAATGCTCCTAAATACAGTTTCATGTAGGTGACGCACTCGTGCGCAATATATGCTTCAGCTATACATCCTTCAGGTGCGGATCTGTTTTGGACAAAATCACCGTATTGTCCAAGTTGCCTATAAATCAAGTTTTAAAAGTGTTATGATAATAAGTTAATACTATATCACATATATTGATGAGGAAATTAACATAAGATGTAAAATACGTACCTTTCCATCGGATACATCCAAGTGAAGTGCACAGGACCGGTAAGCAACAACTGTCGAGGAAGATGGATCATGAGGTGAGGCATGATGTCGAAAAAATTTGGAGGAAATATCATCTCAAATTTACACATGATATGAACGATGTCTTGTTGCATTTCCCGGAGGTCAGATTTTCTCACTTCCCGTGTGCATACCTTCTGGAAAAATCTTGCCAACGCTACTAACGGCTCCACAACGTGACGGGGAAGGAACGGTCGAATGAAAACAGGGAAGAGACGTTGTAGCAGGATATGATTGTCATGACTTTTCAACCCGTAAAGATTGTTGAATTGTCTGTTCACACACTTGGCTATATTTCCAGCAAAGCCTGAAGGATACTTGGCCCGACTTATCCAATGGAAAATTTCTGATTTATGCTCAGGCTTGACGGTGTAAGGAGCTTGAGGCATTTTTCTCTTCCCTTGTTTCAACCATAGTTGTTTTCTGATATTCATGTTTTGCAGATCAGGGCGAGCCTTAGGACCGTCTTTCGTCTTCCCCTCCAAGTTCAGCGTTGTGCCCACCACACTTTCAGAAACATTTTTTTCTATGTGCATAACGTCTAGGAAGTGACTGATCAGCAACTCACACCAGTACAAGAGTTCCCACAATATGCTCTTATGTGTCCAGAATTTGTACTCCTCAGGCCTTTCAGGTATTTCCGCTACAATGTCGGGATGATTGCTGAGGGGCCCAAAATCGTACTCATTAAACACTGCTAAAATTTCTCTTCCCGTCCATCTTCTGGGGGGACCACCGTGTTCTTCGGTTCCATCAAATGCGGCGGACTCGTAACGCCAGTAGTGATCCGCCGGAAGGAACACACGATGACCCATTCTGCATATCTTGTTGCAATGAGGGGTGCTCCCATAATCGCTGAGGCACTCTGGACAAGCCTTGTATCCCCTAACAACGCTGCCCGACAACATCCCATAAGCAGGAAAATCACTGATGGTACCAATAACCATGGCACGCATCTGGAACGTCTCCTCCTTGTACTTGTCAAAAGTGGGATGACCAACGTCCCACAATACCTTAAGCTCTTCAATCAATGGTCTCATATACACATCGAGACATTTTCCTGGGTAACCAGGCCCCGGAATCAACAACGTCAACATATTATATTCCTTCTTCATGCACATCCACGGAGGAAGGTTGTAAGGTACCAAAACCACCGGCCATATACTGTATGAAAGACTCATGGTGCCGAAAGGGTTGAACCCGTCGGTTGAGAGCCCGAGCCTGACGTTTCTGACATCTGACGCAAAATGAGGAAACTCATTGTTTATATGCTTCCAAGCCGCTCCGTCAGAGATGTGTGTCATGATATCTGCGTCTCCCGCGTCCCGCTCACCGTGTCATCTCATAGCTTTTGCGGTGGTTTCTGACATGTACAACCGCTCAAGCCTATCTCTCAATGGAAAATACCGAAGCACTTTCACAGATTTCCTATTGCCTGCTCCTGTCAACTTATATCGGTCAGACTGACATATCGGACATGCGTCAAGGCTAGCAAGGTCATTCCCTTCTGCATCTTTACCCCAGAAGAGAACGCAGTCAAATGCGCATGCATGGATCTTAATGTAGGAAAGCCCTAGATCTTTGAGGATACTTCGGACCTTACGGTGATTGGTAGGATTACGATGACCCTCCTCCAACAACGAAGAAGTGTACTGTAGATATTCATCCACTTGCCTGATAGTCGATTTTGTCTCGACTTTAATCCTCATTACCTCCATCACACTTTCAAGAACTGTCTTCTCAGAACTTGAAGACACAGGGGTCTGTTGCAATGCAATCAGTTTGTTGTACTTATCAAAGGCAGCAGTGTTGACAACTTGTGGGAAGGGCAGCACCGGGTCATGCATATATTGTTCCTCACGTACACCGCTTTCAAAAGGAAACACATCGTTGACGAATGCCATTGTTGGATCGTTGGATGTACTACTACTGCCCGCCTAAAAAAACTGCCCATGATCATGCGATCCATCTAATGATGGCTCACCGTGATATATCTAACGTTTGTACTTCGGCCAAAACCCATTACTCTTTAGGTGCTCCCATACTGTCCTAATCGGAAATCGACACATATCACTGCGACACTTACATTTCTTGCACGGGCAATAATGGTAATCATTCCCGTTTGCATTTTCCTCGACGAACTGTAAAAAATTCACAACTCCTGTAGTGTATCGTCGGTCATGCCTTGGAAGCGAAATCCAACTCTTATACAGATCCATATATAGCCTGATAATAATATATATGTATAACTTTAATTAATAAGAAATTAATTAACACACATATATATATATATATAAATCCTTAATAATTAATTACATTACAATATATATTATTATCAACATCAACTCATATATATATACCATTAATTAACAACCATTATTTAAGTTACACTATATATCAACCATTATTTAAGTTAATTAATTACACTATATATCAACAACTATTAATTAACATATATATATATATATATTTTAACACTAATTAAAATAACATCAAATTAAAACACATATATAATTAAACTAAAACTCAAAATCAACATATATACATACATTCTAACACTAAAACAACAACAAATTAAACAAAAAATCACTTAATAAATCAAAATCACTAAAACTCAAAATCAACTCAACTAAAACTCAAAATCAACATATATACATACATTCTAACACTAAAACAACAACAAAACAAAAAATCACTTACTAAATCAAAATCACTAAAACTCAAAATCAACTCAACAAAAACTCAAAATCAACATATATATATACACATGTACGTACCTATATATAGCTCCACAATGTAAGAGAGGACGGATTTCAACAATACCCACAGATTTTTCACTCTTTCTCCCGTTTTTCCCCTTTTTTTTGAAATGAGCAGCTGCTGCCCAGATATGAAAATATATAGACTTATAGCCGACGAAAATGTCAACTTCGTCGGCCATACTTCCAAAAATTTTCGTCGGCTAATGTTTCGAAGGAAGGCTAACGAAAATACAAATCGTCGGCTGAAATATGAATATAGCCGACGATTTTTTGAAAATACCAACGAAAAAAGGTTTCGTCGGCTATGGTTAAACTATGGCCGACGATTATTTTTTTTTACCGACGAAAAATAAAATCGTCGGCTATTCCTTAGAATTACTGACGAAAATTTTAATTCGTCGGCTGTTTTTTTTTTCGTCGGGAAAACCCTTTTTTTCTGTTAGTGCATCCAAACACACTGTAGATGAAGTAGCTCCAAGATTTCACAATATTGATCATCACACAATAGAGTCTTACTACACCCTATAGTATGAACAACATATGTGAGCTGCATGTTGTTAGTCTTCCACTTAATGATGCATCGATGTAAACGTTTACATCGATCATGTACAATTCAGTCGGTGAAGGTGAGGTTACTCGTGGAATTTTCCGTCTTTATGCTCTTTGTCAATATTAACGTATTAATTTTTATTGTTTAATGATGCATTGTTATCTTATAAAATATTTGAAGAAAATAATTTATATAGTTCTCACTATACTTGTGGAATAACATCTAAACACGTATTTAACTGTGTTATGTCACCATTTATGCTTTTAGGGCATCTAAGCATGTATTTAGTTGTGTCATGCCACTATTTATTCTTTTAGCGAGAAGCTGGTTTCTACTTAGCTCATCAAGTGATTAGAAGAGCTTTGAGTATTCTAAGGGCCACTATTTATGCCACTATTTATGCTTTTAGCGAGAAACTTATTTCCACTTAGATCATCAGGTGATTGGAAGAGCTTTGAGTATTCTATGGGCTACTATTCCAAGGTAGGATAAACGATGTTAGATAAAGTTTATGTCCATATATTACCTTGCGCATCTCTCTCTCTCTCTCTCTCTCTCAATTTGAACATAAGCACGATACAACTGCTAGTGATGTGAGTCAATTACACATACATGACATATAATTAACTAATCAAGTTAAGAATCCTATTGATTGTAGTAAGAATAAATAGAGTATTGTTGTAAGCTGGAGAATGATGGTGTTATTTTTCTAAATTAAAAGGAATAATAAAAACAATAAACAGAGGATTTGAAGTTTTATTTCTACTCTACTTCTTTTAACTAATATATACACGTGACTACTCAAATCGGAATCAAAATAGAAATAAATGAATGAAAGAAAATCGAGATGTAATTCATTACTACTAAAACATTGAACATGGATGATAACATATATCACGAATCAAAGATAAATTGTAACAAGAAATTTATCAAGAATACTCAAGTGGTATGCGTGCTTCATAAGGTCATATTACTTCCCAATATTAGACTAGAGTTGGCGTTTAACAAGCGAGTCTAATTTTATTGATTTAATGCGATGCTAGTGATTCATATCGTTTCAAATATAACATACCAAAAACTTAAAAACGTATGGAACTTTGATCGATTTAAGAAATAGCTACTTTCTTCAATCTACCAAAGTAGTTATAGACTTTTCACTATCATTATTAAGATTGTCCATCCGGCGCAGACATATCTTAATATGAATGCTAATATATGCAACATCCTAATTGTAACCAACCAAACTGAACATATATGAATTTGCAACAAACATGCTTGATATATCAAATTCGAATTCTAAAGCATTTAAAATCCTAAGGTGTTCTCCGGTTGAAGGTTCTAAAAAAAATAATCTATCCACATTTTTGCAGCCCATACTTGGAATAAACTGGTAACTTAAGCGGAAATGAATAGTTGAAGTATTGATTACCTATTAACGAGAGTAGTTGGGACTCATATATAGGCTGTCGGGCATGAGGGCTAGCCTAACCCTTCGATGTGGGATTGTCCCCCTTCTGCTCATATTGCTGAAATGTTTCGGCCCCTGTTTGAGGAGCTGTTATCCCCGGTTCCATGACATGCATCGCATCTGTCAGTAATGACTAGTACTAAACTAAAAGAGCAAATTGAGTCTTTTTTTTTTTTTGAGAACGGCAAACACTTTATAAAATATAATCTAAACAACATGAGATTTCAGTGGTTAAAAACTCCCTACCTAGAACCGAAATGGGTTTAATTGTAACATAACCCATTTCGGAAGCCCGGATACATCTCCTAACTGTCAACATATTCCAACACTATATACTGATGCCAACATACATACATGTATAGATAAAGACTAGTATCTTAAACTAAAATGGCCGGTTGAGTGAGGCTCTTAATAGTCAAAGTAACAGTTCTTATTTGTTCAAAAGCTGAGAACTATCTAAGTAACTATCACAGTAACTATGAAAAAAAAAAAATGCAGGACAGAAAAGTAAGAGCTTAAAAATCGAAAGCAACTGAACCAACAATGAAATACAGGACACAATGCAGCGTGCCGCTGAACCGCAGCACGACAGCGTAAATATCAAAGTAACATTTTCTGTAACTATCTTACTAACTATCTTATTAACTATCTAACTAACTATCATCTTAGTAACTATCTTACTAACTATCTTACTAACTATCTAAGTAACTATCATCTTAATAACTATCTTACTAATTATCATCTTAGTAACTATCTAACTAACTATCATCTTCGTAATTATCTTACTACTATCTTACTAACTATCATCTTAGTAACTATCTTAATTACTAACTATCTAAATAATTATCATCTTAGTAACTATCTTACTGACTATCATCTTAGTAACTATTTTACTAACTATCTAACTAACTATCATCTTAGTAACTACTATCTTACTATCATCTTAGTAACTATTTTACTAACTATCAAACTAACTATCATCTTAGTAACTGTCTTACTATCATCTTAGTAACTACTATCTTACTAACTATCTTACTATCATTTTAGTAACTATTTTACTAACTATCTTACTAACTATATTAGTAACTATCGTACTAACTATCTAAGTAACTATCATCTTAGTAACTATTTTACTAACTATCTAAGTAACTATCATCTTAGTAATTATCTTACTAACTATCTAAGTAACTATGAAGAATAAAAAAAATGCAGGACAAAAAAGTAAGAGCTTAAAATCGAAAGCAACTGACCAAGAATGAAAAATGCAGGACACAATGCAGCGTGCCGCTGCACCACACCACGGCAGCGGACTCAATTGAAAATTACAGAAGCAGCATTAGCATGATGTTTTGTACCTCATTCTACCATGATTGGTAATTGAAAAATGTATCTATTCAAGTAAATACTGTGTAACTACTTAAATAGCTTCATGCAACTAAAGAGTTAATTGCCATGTAACTGTTCCAGTTACTAACTATGTATTGATATTGAGTAACTGTATCGACATTGAGTAATTGTAACTACTCAAGTAACTATCATATAACAGAACTACTCCATGTAACTATTCAAGTAACTGTCTCTTTAACTACTCCAACTCGCTATGTAACTACTCTAGTAACTATCATATAACTGCTCAAACTATGGAAATGTCATGTTAATAAGACAATAAATAGCCATATAACTGGTCAAATTCACTGTCAATCATAAATAAGAAATGATATATGTTGAACAGAGACAATATATTATCTTCAACCTCCATCCACAACGATTTTAAAGAGCTACTCAACTCATAACTTATATATTATGAGATGTCTAGAACATCATAAACATATATTTGACTCGATGATGTGTGTTCCTTTAAACCAAACAGTAACCATTCCCTCAAAATGGCTGACATTTCACCCTATAATGTATTATGGATATTCTCCACATCAAGTTTCTTGAAATCACTGCGGTTTCTGGCAGCGAAAAACTTTCTCCACATCAAGCTTCCCTAGCTGCATTACCAATAGCCAAGGATACTGAGCCCATTCCACCTTCAACATACCTACAAAGAAAATTGGATTTCAATCACTAAGAAGAGGCCAAAACTGGGATGAACAAAATTTGTTCAAAATAAAACAAGTAGCTGTTTCACAATTCCCGGTCTCAGGAAGACCAACTCTGACAAGAAAAAGAAGTAGGAATTATCCAAGGATGTCTCTTAGAGTATGAAATTATTTTGAAATGAAAAGTGGGCAGAACTATGCTAAGCAAGTTGTGGAGTACTTACGACCAAATTCCACGTTCACCATTAGTTTCTCCCATCACATGATGTAGCAGAACATATCCACTACCAGGTGTATGCACACTTCCCTACAGAAATTGAGAGAGAAATGGTTTAAAATTGTTGAAAAATTAGGGTTGTTGTATCTTACACTATCAATTTCTAATGAAACCAAACATGAAACATCTCTGAAACTGGTGGTGAAAGGCTTGTGTTACAGATGATAAAAGGGGAGGAAAATAAAATAAAAATGTGTTAAAGTCACGTCCAGTATTTATCACAAAATATATGTGTTTCTGCCTAAACCCGGGGGCCTGGTAGATACAGATGAATCCAACTTGATCTCCTGCAATCCTGCTCACTAAGGGGAATACCGGGCGGGCCGGTCTTCTCCTCTCCGATGCCTAAGTTAGTATACTTGGAATATATATAACCAAGGCACGTATGTAAGCGGGGAGAGAGATAAGTTACCTATTAAAGAGGGTAGTTGGGGCCCTTATATAGGTGGTTGGGGGTGAGGGCTGGCCTCACCCTTCGATGTGGGACTTGTTCCCTTCTGTTTGTACATTCTGGTGCCCTCTTTGGCAGGCTGGCGCCCCCGGCCCCAGGGTCCCTGGAGGCAGGATAGAGTGCTGGACCCCGAGGCCGGGTGCTGGTGATCCGGTCCCGGGCCTTGGGCCGGGCCCTGGTGCGCTTGCTGCGGGTCTGTGGGCCTACTGTAGCCTCTCTGCGGCTACTGTCAACAAGTCCCCCAAGTTCCCGGTCAAGTGCAATCTTGAATGGGGACTTAAATCTGTCTTGGTCTTGCCCCGCAGACCCGCAGGGTTACCAACCTACCGGTGCCCAGTCCCCCAAGTCCGCGTTAAAGATTGGGCGTGACCGAGGTGAGTACCTGTTACCGATGGTAAGTAAAAGTTTATAAGTATATTTGTAATATAAGTAGTGCTGTGCTTTAGTGTTGTGGTGCTATGAGCATGGAGTGAGGTTCACGGGAGCTCGACCGGGCGTCCTGGCATATCGAGACGAGTCCCGGATGAACTTGCAGACTGGACCTCGCCTGGGCGTTCTGCCATATCGGTGCGAGGCGGAGTTCACGGGAGCTCGACCGGGCGTCCTGCCATATCGAGACGAGTCCCGGATGAACTTGCAGACTGGACCTCGCCCGGGCGTTCTGCCATATCGGTGCGAGGCGGAGTTCCCGGGAGCTCGACCGGGCGTCCTGCCATATCGAGACGAGTCCCGGATGAACTTGCAGACTGGACCTCGCCCGGGCGTTCTGCCATATCGGTGCGAGGCGGAGTTCACGAGAGCTCGACCGGGCGTGCTGCCATATCGAGACGAGTCCCGGAGATGCTAGCCTGCAGGAGGGCCTGTTGGTGCGTGGACTAAGCCAACAGGTACCCCGGAGAGTGTTACGGCCGTACCGAGGCATCGGTTAACACTTGCTAGTTCTTCTCAACTTTTGTTGGTTAAGCGTTGAGGTAATGTGCAGGTTTGTTAGCCTGCGGGGAGACTTGTTCTGTGTTAGAGAAACAATCTACCCAGTGGAGTGGCGTTGAGATAACGAGTCTCGCCATGTATCCTGAACGGTAGCCGAAGCTCGCATGCAATAATAACCCTAAAAAATATCGTTAGTAGTATGAGCAAGTAGGGATCGTTCTAGGCCGGGGATTAAGGGTACCTGAGATATGAAATTGTTAGTCTCAAACATATTCACATATATACAAAATCATCACACATATGGGGGAATAGGGTACGGCAGCAAGCTGCCCTAAACTGCACACGGCACAAACATTGAAAGAAAAGAAATTCGAGACATGAAAATCCTAGGCTCGGCAGCAAAAGGGCTGCCTCTAAATCATGCATAAAAACAGCAAATTAAAATCCTAAATTACTATATACAAGGTTGGTCGACATTCTTCCACAAATTACTAACACAAAAGCACTCAAAACACATAGCAAAGTTATAAGATAAGACACGGCAAGAGCACACAATATCCTAGATCCGACTTAGTTCCAACCTAATTAGCTCCTTATCGGTTTACTAATCGATTAAGACTCTCAAGTACTTCAAGATTAACTTATCGTCTAACCCTAAAGTTATACTAAACACATTTGAGAACACTTATCGTCGAAATCAAACATGCAAAGTAATTAGGCACAAGGTCTTTTTAGTCGGAAACATATCAATCAAGCAAGGCGTCACCACTTCTTGTTAACATGCATAATCGTTTAAACCACTCTAGTCCTATTATTGACGGATACAAGACCAATACTCAAAACACATCGCGAATATGCTAAGTACCAATCTTTGCGGCACACGGATTTAAAGATTAAACCAAGAACGAACTACTAGAATCAGAGTGAACATGCTTGCCTATCTAATCCTATCTCTTTACTTCATATTTTCATTACAAGTTAGCATGCAATTCAAAACTTATCTTTGAAATTCCTTATTAATATCATAAGAATTAAATTAACATGCATCATCATAAAACCAACTTCACAATTGTTTTTCACATAGACATGAAAACACAATAACCAAACATACACATGAGTTTCATAGACAAAACTACACATAACTACATAAAAACTATTACAAACCAAGAGTAGGGAGTAGATCACACATTTGCAGACACCTTTGAGGGCTTCAAGTCGTGTGAATCCAATGGAATATGGCTCGGTGGTGGCTGGATGAAAGGTGAAGATAATCGGCAGGATTGTATGGTGGTGGTGGTGGCTTTTGGTTTGTGTTTTTATGTAGGATCTTTGGCTGAAAATTGGTAGAGCTTTGGCTAGGGTTTTTGCTTTAGAATGTGACAACTTTTCAGAATGAAAAGTGAGGATATATATAGAGGATAGGGAGAGAGGGTGCCGGCAGTCCCTTAAGCCAAAAGGGATTCAGAAAACCTAGTTCATTAAGGTTTTACAACCTTCCTTTCTTAATCCAATTAGGTTTTCTTTTCTGAATTTCTTCTTCAAGGCTTGGGCTTCACATCTTCATGGACTTCTTATATGATCTTGGACTTCATTTGACATGTCTTGGTCCATCGAAAAATGCCCCAATTGCCGGCAGCACACAAAGGCATACAATCTGCCAGAATCGGCAGCTTCTCCTAGTGTGACTAGGAGAACGTCTTTCTTCAAGTTTTTCTTCAATGCCATGGCCTAGTGTCTTCCTCTTCCCTTCATAAAGCTTGGACCATCTTCACATATGCATTTGTACACCATTTGGTCCATCAAAAACAGAAAACACAAAAAGGGGGCAGTAGGTTCCTGGAATCGGCAGATTTGACCTTGATGCAGTAATTCCGGCATATCTCCATCCGTGGAGTTCCGATTGATGCGATTCCAAGTCTCAGATAAACTAGACACATATGGCCATCTCCCCATAAAACAGTTCGATCAAACTCCTTGTGAGTCGTCTGGAATGATTTTTCGAAGTTGGGACACAGTCTCAGGAAAATCCTGGAAGTCCCTGGTTTGGAATGCTCGGACTGCCGTTTTGCAGCCAACTTTTGGGTGACTTCCCAAACTCCGATTGATCTGAAATTTTAATACAACATTCCTCAGTATATGAATATTAAGCACACCAAATTTCATAGAATTCGGACAAGGATAGATCATATTTTCACTCATCTCAAAATCACGAAAAAGACATATTTTGCATTATTTTCCAGATTTCTTAAACTTTGTCATTTTTCGGATTATTAACCAACTTTTCACCAAACTCTACCAAAATTGACACTAACTATATTATGACTCAATCTTAGACAAATAAGGGTTAAACAAAACATAAACGAGGGCATAAGCATATAATATCGTCGCACATTGTGCTCCTATCAACTACCCCACACTTATCCTTTGCTAGTCCCTTAGCAAACTAAATTACACTACGACTCTAAACAAACTATTGCCCCTAACAATTTGTCTCAAGCTCGTATGTACACATAGCTTTCAAGTTAATGCATGGGAATGCTAAGCACGAAAATTCCAAGTTTCATGAACATGTGACATTAATATGAACATATAAAAGGTAAGCATGTAGACATGTAAAAGCTAATTCAAATCACCTCACTAGGCATACTCTCTTCTTTTCTCTTGAAGCATGGTTATTCACACATAAGTATATGCAAGCGAAAGATAATGACTTACAAAGAGTGACTTGCATATATCAAAGAAACGAAAGCACTTTGTGAAATTTTATGGAAAAACCTCATATGATAACTATATGCACCAATGAACCAAAACCATAAGCTTACTCTTGAGATAATCTCCACAAATCAAATTTAACCATCTTAAGAATCATGAAAAAGATCACTAAAAGGGTTGTAATGGGGCTAGGCTAAGAGGTATTCGATATTTGGATAAGGAGGCTCAAAACGTCACCATGCGCTTTAGCAAAGCTCGAATCTCCTTATGTCTTCTCGCCAAGGGTCAAATTTTATCTTGTTGGACCCATACTTCACTCTTTTCTTTCCATAAAACATTACAACAATACTCAAGACAATAGCCATGCACAAAAAAAAAATTTATTTTTCAAACCTATGCCGTGCCTTCTTCTTTTTCTTTTTCTCGGCTCCTTTTTTTTTTTTTTTTTTTTTTCTTTTTAATCCGAGCATTTTTTTTCTTTTCTTTTTCTTAAGGCACGGCATGCATACATTTTACATACAAATTCATGGCTAAGTCTACCCCACACTTGTTCTTCATCACACACGCGAAAACGCCTTCAAAAATTCAAGCTTTGTCGGAACACACAGTAAAGGCATCACTATACTAAGTTCATGGAAAGTGTTTAAGGGTGATGAAAGAAAAGGCTCAACGTAGGCTCAAAGGGGGTTTACTAAGGTGTCCCACGACGGGCTCCAATAGGGCTCATGCTTTATTTGGCTTTGGTGGTAAACCTAAATGATCTTTATTCAATCATATTCAAAATCAAGGTATTTTATGATATAAACGTTTCGAAAATCAACAAGAGTAAGTTCTAGCATACTAGAGTTCATTAAAAATCTATGGCACATAGTCATCGAATAGTCAAAGAATTATGAGGTTTCATGCTTCCTACAAATCTATCGAATTTTATCTTTTATCGCTCAAGAAGAACGCAATTTGGCACTAAAGCTCACATAGGTTATTTAGGACATAAACTAGCTAAAAACATGCATGCTTCGTTAATCAACAAGTCCTACATGCTCCTACCAATGCACATAATCCATGAAACTTACAATTTTAATAGTATGCACAACTATCATCTATGTATGCAAAGAGGAGAAAAACATCATTGACATATTAGGGGCATCCTAAGACTCGAAACAAACAATTTAAACACTCTATTTTTGTGGAACAATTTTCTGAATTTTTCTTTTCTAAACTAAGCACACGAAAACATAAACGGAATACGTTATCCCACCCTACACTTAGAAAAATACATTGTCCTCAATGTACACAAATCTATATCAACGAATTTCCTAAACATGCAATAGTCTAACATATACCAACATATCATCACAAATCAAAGAAAAAGAGAAGGGTTAAGAAATTTCAAACTCTCGGTGATGGCTCCTTCGTTTTTCTTTGATCGACTTGGGTTGCCTCCCAAGTAGCGCTTTGTGTTTATAGTCCATAGCCTAGACTTTTCACCGTGTTTTTTCATGTGTTCATCGTGTTCTAAAACAACTCAAATCGGCAAGAAGAAGTTCGATAAGAAGATCGTTGCATGAGTTGTCCGAATCGGTGCTTGTAGAAGGCTGCGTATCCGAGTGTGGTGCAATCTGCGTGTCCGGCTGTACCGCCTCCGTGTCCGGTACCAAGTCAAACGTATCCGGCGTATCCTTGAGTCCAGCTAGGTTGTGTTGCACCTCATGTGTCATATCATCAAGCCTGCCGGCGATGGCAGGTCCGGCAGGATGCTCGGTTTCAGCAGGAAGTAGGGACAGTTGATTCTCGGCAGCAAGGAGTGTATCCGGCAATGTTGTGTGTAAGCTGCCGGCAATGGCAGGTCCGGCAGCTTCTTGGTCGCGGCATTGGGGTGCTGGTGAAGGGTGCAGCTCGGCATGGACAATAGCAATGGTAGCCCCTTGGCTTGGAGGATCATGCACATCGGTTTCATCATGTATGGGTTCAAATGGCTCGTAGTACGGCTTGAGTCTATGTCCATTTACCTTGAATATGTTTCCCGTAGCTTCATTCCGAATCTCTATGGCTCCATGTGGAAACACTTGAAGAACAATGAATGGTCCAATCCAACGTGAGCGCAACTTACCCGGAAAAAGTTTGAGTCGTGAATGATACAAGAGAACTTTTTGACCAACTTCAAACTCCTTCCGTCGAAGCATCTTATCATGTGCAACCTTAGTCTTTTGCTTGTAAATCCATGTGGCTTCATAAGCTTCATTCCGTATTTCTTCAAGTTCGTTGAGTTGAAGCTTCCTATGAAGGCCGGCCTCATCAATGCTCATGTTGAAGGCCTTAACCGCCCACCATGTTCTATGCTCAAGTTCTACCGGTAAGTGACATGCTTTACCATATGTTAACCGAAAAGGTGACATACCTATCGGTGTCTTGTATGCCGTCCTATAAGCCCACAAAGCATCATCGAGACGATCACTCCAATCCTTCCTTGAAGGTCCAACGGTCTTCTCAAGTATTTGCTTGATCTCTCGATTACTTACTTCGGCCATGCCACTAGTTTGGGGATGATATGGTGTGGAAACTTTATGTGTGACTCCATATTTCTTCAATAAAGCTTCAATGGTGCGGTTACAAAAATGGGATCCTCCATCGCTAATCAAGACTCTTGGAACTCCAAAACGTGAAAAGATGTTGGTCTTGAGAAACTCGGCTACCACCTTAGCATCGTTGGTGCGTGTAGCCTTGGCTTCAATCCACTTTGACACATAATCCACCGCAAGCAATATGTAGAGAAAGCCCTTACTTGAAGGAAACGGTCCCATGAAGTCAATCCCCCAAAGATCATGAATCTCAATAGAAGTGATGGGGTGTAACGGCATTTGATCTCTTGGTCCAATATTCCCCATTCTTTGGCATCGATCACATGACTTACAAAACATGTACGCATCTTTAAAAATTGTAGGCCAAAAGAAACCACAATTAAGTACCTTCAATGCCGTCTTCTTCGACCCAAAATGTCCTCCACACGCCTTACTATGACAAAAAGTAAGGATGGAATGATGCTCATTCTCCGGCACACATCTTCTAAGCACTTGATCACCACATTGCTTCCATAAGTACGGATCATCCCACAAGAAGTGTCGAGCTTGCTTCCTTATTTTTCTTTGATGGTGGTTCGGCAACTCCTTGGGGAATCGGCATGTGGCTAGAAAATTTGCAATGTCGGCATACCAAGGCTCATGTACTTCAAGTCGAAAGAGTTGCTCATCCGGAAAGGTCTCTAATAGGGGCAGCCGATCCACATCTTGTACAAGTCTACTCAAATGATCGGCTACGACATTCTCTACACCTTTCTTATCTTTGATCTCAATATCGAACTCTTGAAGCAAAAGAATCCATCGAATAAGCCTCGGCTTAGCATCCTTCTTCGTCATAAGATATCTTAAAGCGGCATGATCACTATAAACAATAACCTTGGAATTCAAAAGATATGATCGAAACTTTTCCAAAGCAAAAATCACCGCTAAGAGTTCCTTCTCCGTTGTCGTGTAGTTGAGTTGTGCATCGTTGAGAGTCCTTGAAGCATAGTAAATGGCACATGGCTTCTTCTCAATTCGTTGTCCAAGTACCGCTCCAAGTGCATAATCACTAGCATCACACATCAACTCAAACGGCTCGTCCCAATTAGGGGAAACAAGTATAGGTGCCGTACACAATAGCATCTTTAATCGGCAAAAGGCATCCTCACACGTCTCCGACCACTCAAACGTCACCTCCTTTTGTAACAAGTTGCTCAATGGCTTGGCAATTGAAGAGAAGTCCTTGATAAATCGTCGATAGAACCCCGCATGGCCAAGAAAACTTCTCACATCTTTTACACACCTAGGGCTCGGCAATGCTTGTATTAGCTCCACTTTGGCTTTGTCAACCTCTAAGCCTCTTGCCGAAATTATGTGCCCTAGAACAATGCCTTGCGTGACCATGAAATGACACTTCTCCCAATTGAGCACAAGATTTGTCTCTACACACCTCTTAAGTATCTTCTCCAAGTTCCCCAAACATGCATCGAAGGTGCCTCCATACACACTAAAATCATCCATAAACACTTCGATAATGTCTTCAATAAAATCCGAGAAGATAGCATACATACATCTTTGAAAAGTGCCGGGTGCGTTGCAAAGTCCGAATGGCATCCGCCGATAAGCAAACGTGCCAAATGGACAAGTAAAAGTGGTCTTCTCTTGATCGTCCGGGTGTATCATGATTTGATTGTAGCCACTATATCCATCAAGAAAGCAATAGTAAGAATGACCGGCCAACCTTTCTAACATTTGATCCATAAACGGCAAAGGCATGTGATCCTTCCTCATTGTAGCGTTGAGCTTCCTATAGTCGATGCACATCCGATGACCGGTTACAAGTCTTTGTGGCACAAGCTCATTCTTCTCATTCTTGACAACCGTTACACCACTCTTCTTTGGCACTACTTGCACGGGAGATATCCACTTACTATCCGAAATTGGGTAGATCACCCCACAATCGAGCAACTTGATAATCTCTTCCTTCACAACTTTCATCATAGGAGGATGAAGTCGACGTTGAGCTTCCTTTGTCGGCTTAGCTCCTTCTTCCAACAAAATACGATGAACACAAGTAGTAGGGCTTATTCCCTTGATATCCGCCAAGGTCCAACCTATGGCGGTCTTGTACTTCTTAAGCACACGTATCAAATCCACTTCTTGCTTCTCACTAAGCATTGAGGACACAATAACCGGTAGTGTATCTTCTTCTCCAAGATAAACATATTTCAAGTGACTAGGGAGTTCTTTAAGTTCTAACTTTGGGGCCTCTTCCACACTTGGTCGAAATTTGGTTGTGGCACTTGGAATTGACAAGAACGAATCAAAAACCTTGTTGTATGGCCGAGCCTCTATCTCGGCACAAACCTCCATTGGACTCGGCATTATCATGAAAGGCTCGGCAAGGCTTGTTTCGGCAATGCTCCCTTGCTCGGCTTCTTCTTGTTCAAACGTGACTCGTTCTCCCTTCTTGTCAAATCCGACCCCTTGCTCAATCGCTAATTGCTATGCGTCGAGCGAGGTCGACATAACTTGCTCGACCTCCTCCAAAACATCAATGGCACAACCCTCCTTCAAATCAACATTGGGAAATCTCATGGCGTCAAAAACATTGAACTTGATTACCTCACCATCAAATTCCATAGTTAGGTTGCCCTCGGCCACATCTATCTTTGTACGCGCGGTCCTCATGAATGGTCGCCCTAAAAGCAATTGAGTGTTGTTGACCGGCGAATCCTCCATCTCAACCACATAAAAATCGGCGGGGAATATCAATTGGTTGACTTGCACCAACACATCCTCTACATAGCCTTCCGGATATTTGCTTGAACGATCCGCAAGTTGAATGATGACATTATCCTTCTTGAGAGGCCCTATACTCAACGTTTGATACACATTGAGTGGCATGACATTGATCGATGCTCCCAAATCCAACATAACATCCTCAAATCGAGTATTGCCTATGACACAAGGCACATTGAAGCTTCCCGGATCCTTCATCTTTGGTGGCAACTTTCTTTGAATAACGGCCGACACCGTCTCGCTCATTGTCACCACACGAGTCTCTCTAGTATGCCTCCTTGCCGTGCAAAGCTCTTTCAAAAACTTAGCATACTTTGGCACTTGCTTAATGCACTCCAACAAAGGGATGTTGACTTGCACTTTCCGGAAAATCTCCAATACCTCTTCATCGGATTTGTCTTTCTTTGTTCTAGCAAAACGTGAAGGGAATGGGGCACTAGATGATGGCACACCTCCCTTACTTGCTTGGCTCGGCAATACCTCATTCTTTGATGTTGCGGGATCGTACTCAAGCTCATTACGCAGCCCCTTATCTTTAATATTAGTGTTGCCGGCACCATGCCCTTGTTCGGCAGCTTCCTTCTTCTCGGCATCACCATTGTTTCCGGCATTATCATGACCGGCAATGTGTATCTCGGCCTCATGCATGTGGCTGCCGGCAATGTCAGGTCCGGCAGCCCTCTCTTCATCCCCAATGCCCTTGAAAGTCACTCGCTTCTTCTTTGGACTTGTTGGAGGAAACAACTCTCTTCCGCTTCGAGTTTGAATCACTTTGGCTTGCTCGTTCCTCGGATTGGGAATCGTATTGCTTGGCAACTTCCCTTGCTCATTAAATCTTCCCATAAAATCCACAACTTGCCCCATTTGAGTTTTGAGCTCACCAATGTCCTTTTGATGATTTTGTTGCCCCGCGAGTAATGCTTGAGTAGCACTTGACAATGATTGAATCAAAGCATCGTAGTTCGGATTGCTTGGCGAAGCTTGGCCTTGGCCTTGGCTCAGCCCTCCTTGTGACTGGTTCGGCAATGCAGCAAAGTGTCCTTGGTTCGGCATGTATGGCTGCCGAGGCACAAATGGTGGCCTCGGTACAAATGGCGCTCCTCCCTCTCTCGGTTGCATAGGTGCCCTAAGCACGTTATCATTGTTCGCCCATCGAAAGTTCGGATGATCATTGAACCTTGGATTGAAATTGCCAAATCGTTGGCCTCCTTGAAAACCAATTGCATTGCACTCCTCTACTCCCTCATTAACTCCAAATTGAGGGCATTGGTCGGTCTCATGGCCCTCGGTGCAAATACCACAAACAATAGCACGCTTCTTCATCAAATTACTCACCAAGTCGGTGAGCTTGTCCACTTTATCTTCTAACTTTGAGCTCGAAGACGTCTCATGCACTTTTTCATTCCTTTGCACATTGCCTCGTGCCATGCCAAATTGTTGGTTGTTCAATGCACGAACTTCCAACAAACTTCTTGCCGCTCCGGCATTTAACTCCAAAAAGCTACCTCCCGCGGCCGAGTCAAGAAACTCTCTCTCCATGACGCGTAATCCCTCATAGAAATATTGTAGCAAGAGTCCATCGCTAATGCCATGCGATGGACACAAAGAAACTAGGGACTTGAACCTCTTGTAGTAGTCGAAGAAAGTCTCATCACCGGCTTGCTTCACACTTGTAATTTGCTTCCTCAGATCAGTGATACGTGAAGCAGGAAAGTACTTGAGTAAAAACTCATCCATCATAGTACTCCACGAAACAATGCGACCACTAGGCACCTCAAACAACCACTCCTTCGCTTGATCTTCTAAAGAAAACGGAAAAGCCTTCATTTTGAAGTGTTGCAAATCGGTCCCTCTTGGGCACATAGACTCCGTGGTGAAGTTAAACCACTGTAGATGCTTATTAGGGTCCTCACTCGGCATTCCATAAAACGATTTCAGCTTATGGAGGAATCCACTCCTCAATTCAATCTCTCCAGTCTTGTCAGTTTCCAAGGGAGGATAAGTAATATTAGAAGGAGCAACTCCAGCTCCAGCAACATGACCATTCTGTGATCTGATTGATGCCATGATCTCTTCTTCTTCTTCTAATTCGGCAAAGGCCTCAAATTCTGGGTTCTGAAGATCACAAGACGATGACACTACTGATGGTGAACTCGGCACTGACTCTGAAATGGACGGCACTATAGGGGAAGATGGTACGGATGATGCTACTGATGAACTGGTTGGTGATGATGGCGGTAATGGCACAAAACGAGCAATAGCGAGTTCTTGGTCTAAACGTTGCAAACGGCCTTGAATATCTCTTGTCCAAATACTAGACTCGGACATGCACTATTTCTGAAATTTGCAGCATTTAAACAAGTTAGAACCTCGTAAAGAAATAGAAAACAAGAATATACATCATTACAAGCCACGGCATTGGCGATTACATAACATATTTCAACAATAGCACAAGACACAATCGGCAAGCCACAAGAAGGCACACACGGCAAGACACAAGTATACACGGCAAAAGTACAAATATGGTTCGGCAATAAGAGATGATCATGTAATCACTAAGTCTAGTTTCTTTTTATTTTGTTCTAACTCTCGAAGTACGTGGAGCAGAGGAGGTAACGGTGCAATGGACTGATACAGCCCCCGGTAGTATCATGCTGAATCCGATATACCTCAAGAGTTTGAACCACACAACATGTTTTATCTTTGAAGAAAATAGGCCACATATGTCAAGTTATGTTCTAGCGTCTAAAGTGAGGTGATGCTTCGGCACAAGCTGTCGACTAGGTCGTGCGGATTTTACGTTTCAAAGGTCATTAAAATCACGGAGGGCGAACCCCCTACAGGAACCAGGCAGGACTCGTTGTTGGACACCACGGAGGGCGAACCCCCTATCGACTCACTCACCGAGAATGAACATCAGTCTATGGGCCTTGAGATCCAGTTAAACAAACCTGAGAACCATATCTATGATAATAACTTCCCCATACTTTGTAAAACAAACACGGATCCCTAGCGGTCTCAAGTGTTGATTAAAACCGCCCTCAACCTCATAGAAGTAATACTATTACCGAAGAAACGCTTATATGCGTGGGGGGGACGTGTCCCGCGTTTCCCAATCTACATAGAAACGCCCTCCGACATAGCACCATTCACATGAAGGGTTTTGGTTATGATCAACAAAAGAGGCTTCACCTACATGTTACACTTTAGAAACTACAATAAACTCAAACATACACAACATATCAACTTCCTAGAAATTAAACTAAGTGATTACCAACATACATCATTATACATCATGCACTTCCAAAATTTAAACTCTACATGCCGAAGCATATTTCTACTTTACAAAATCCCAAAATAAACTTAAAATTTACAACTTTACAACTTCACAACAAAAATTTCCAGCAACTTTATATACACAACAATAACATAAAACAAGCTTTTATAATCCCCGGCAACGGCGCCAAAAATTGAACGGGAGCCGAAGCTCGCATGCAATAATAACCCTACAAAATATCGTTAGTAGTATGAGCAAGTAGGGATCGTTCTAGGCCGGGGATTAAGGGTACCTGAGATATGAAATTGTTAGTCTCAAACATATTCACATATATACAAAATCATCACACATATGGGGGAATAGGGTACGGCAGCAAGCTGCCCTAAACTGCACACGGCACAAACATTGAAAGAAAAGAAATTCGAGACATGAAAATCCTAGGCTCGGCAGCAAAAGGGCTGCCTCTAAATCATGCATAAAAACAGCAAATTAAAATCCTAAATTACTATATACAAGGTTGGTCGACATTCTTCCACAAATTACTAACACAAAAGCACTCAAAACACATAGCAAAGTTATAAGATAAGACACGGCAAGAGCACACAATATCCTAGATCCGACTTAGTTCCAACCTAATTAGCTCCTTATCGGTTTACTAATCGATTAAGACTCTCAAGTACTTCAAGATTAACTTATCGTCTAACCCTAAAGTTATACTAAACACATTTGAGAACACTTATCGTCGAAATCAAACATGCAAAGTAATTAGGCACAAGGTCTTTTTAGTCGGAAACATATCAATCAAGCAAGGCGTCACCACTTCTTGTTAACATGCATAATCGTTTAAACCACTCTAGTCCTATTATTGACGGATACAAGACCAATACTCAAAACACATCGCGAATATGCTAAGTACCAATCTTTGCGGCACACGGATTTAAAGATTAAACCAAGAACGAACTACTAGAATCAGAGTGAACATGCTTGCCTATCTAATCCTATCTCTTTACTTCATATTTTCATTACAAGTTAGCATGCAATTCAAAACTTATCTTTGAAATTCCTTATTAATATCATAAGAATTAAATTAACATGCATCATCATAAAACCAACTTCACAATTGTTTTTCACATAGACATGAAAACACAATAACCAAACATACACATGAGTTTCATAGACAAAACTACACATAACTACATAAAAACTATTACAAACCAAGAGTAGGGAGTAGATCACACATTTGCAGACACCTTTGAGGGCTTCAAGTCGTGTGAATCCAATGGAATATGGCTCGGTGGTGGCTGGATGAAAGGTGAAGATAATCGGCAGGATTGTATGGTGGTGGTGGTGGCTTTTGGTTTGTGTTTTTATGTAGGATCTTTGGCTGAAAATTGGTAGAGCTTTGGCTAGGGTTTTTGCTTTAGAATGTGACAACTTTTCAGAATGAAAAGTGAGGATATATATAGAGGATAGGGAGAGAGGGTGCCGGCAGTCCCTTAAGCCAAAAGGGATTCAGAAAACCTAGTTCATTAAGGTTTTACAACCTTCCTTTCTTAATCCAATTAGGTTTTCTTTTCTGAATTTCTTCTTCAAGGCTTGGGCTTCACATCTTCATGGACTTCTTATATGATCTTGGACTTCATTTGACATGTCTTGGTCCATCGAAAAATGCCCCAATTGCCGGCAGCACACAAAGGCATACAATCTGCCAGAATCGGCAGCTTCTCCTAGTGTGACTAGGAGAACGTCTTTCTTCAAGTTTTTCTTCAATGCCATGGCCTAGTGTCTTCCTCTTCCCTTCATAAAGCTTGGACCATCTTCACATATGCATTTGTACACCATTTGGTCCATCAAAAACAGAAAACACAAAAAGGGGGCAGTAGGTTCCTGGAATCGGCAGATTTGACCTTGATGCAGTAATTCCGGCATATCTCCATCCGTGGAGTTCCGATTGATGCGATTCCAAGTCTCAGATAAACTAGACACATATGGCCATCTCCCCATAAAACAGTTCGATCAAACTCCTTGTGAGTCGTCGGGAATGATTTTTCGAAGTTGGGACACAGTCCCAGGAAAATCCTGGAAGTCCCTGGTTTGGAATGCTCGGACTGCCGTTTTGCAGCCAACTTTTGGGTGACTTCCCAAACTCCGATTGATCTGAAATTTTAATACAACATTCCCCAGTATATGAATATTAAGCACACCAAATTTCATAGAATTCGGACAAGGATAGATCATATTTTCACTCATCTCAAAATCACGAAAAAGACATATTTTGCATTATTTTCCAGATTTCTTAAACTTAGTCATTTTTCGGATTATTAACCAACTTTTCACCAAACTCTACCAAAATTGACACTAACTATATTATGACTCAATCTTAGACAAATAAGGGTTAAACAAAACATAAACGAGGGCATAAGCATATAATATCGTCGCACATTGTGCTCCTATCATATCCCCAAATGTATCACAGTTCAGTGTGATGCAAGGTTTTTATCCTGCTGGATAAGAGTACATGGGTTAGATGTAAGCTCGCCCGGGTTTATAAAGCCCATGTGTTTAGAAGCTTTGAGTTGTTGTTGGCTCGTTCCTGCCCGTAGGCGAAGGAAGGTGACAACCGGTAGAATGCCTTGGAGTGGGTTAAATGTCACAGGGCCGGTGGAATGCCATAGTGCTCGGCGGATCTCGACCGGGCGACATGCCATATCGAGACGAGTCCCCCAGTGATATGCAACGAAGATGGTGCTAGAAGGAGGGCTCATACCTGGATAGATGCTCTCGAAGCAGTTGGAAAAATCACAACCGGTGAGAAGTCTTCAAGATATACAATGAAGAAGCCATGCAGCCGGTTGAATGATCATAATCGTGAACTGCCATGGTGCCGGATTGATTCAGAGTTGACTTTCTGGGGAAACGAGGGGAGTGGACGCCTCGTTGTTTGCTCCTATCTCCCTAACTGCCGCTTGTAAGTGGGACAGGTGGCGGACATGCGATGAAGGGGAGAGCCCATCAGTCCCATCAATTATGATGGATGGGATCCCTTATCCATGCTGGGACACGTGTCGGCAGGGAGCGGTCTGAGATGGAGGGAATCCACGGCTGGGGTTGCCTTACTTTTCTTGTTGCCCTATTTATTGTGCCCTCTGCTCTCCTCCTGCCGCACTTTGCCTACCTTTTGCCCTCTGCAGATCTGAATTATTTTTGTGTTAGGGTTATGGCGTCTGGGAGATCTGCGTATTATGGCGGTGCAAGCCGCGGGCCCAGAAGGCATGAGCTGCTGGATGGTGATAGGGTGATCCTCTGTGATGAGCCAATCAGAAGCATGGATGAAAGAGAGATTAGGGAGTTTCGGGCGAAGTGGGACATCGACTCTTCTGTTAAACTTCGAGGCCTGCGTCCCGGGGAACTGGCCTGTAACCCGGAACTGGGCTGGGTTGCCGTTTTCGGCGATCAGTTCTGACACGGACTATCGCTGCCGCTGCTGGGATTTGTTCAGTACATGCTGAGCTCACTAAATCTTTCCCCGGCCCAGCTTCCGAGCAATCAGTGGAGGCAGTTGCTTGGGCTCGGGTGCCTGTTTAGTCTGAGCCATATGGACTGGCCCACGGTTAATGAGTTTCGGGCGCTGTACAAGATCTCCTATTGCAGAAAGGCCCAGTGCAGCGGTTGTGTGAATTTTGCCGCGCGGGAATACGGTGTTGCCATCACGCATCTGCCGTCGTCGGTTTCAGATGTCTGGAGGAGGTCGGTGGTGCTAGCCGGTGGGAAGTGGCAGCATACTTGGAGGGGCTATCAGGTGCCCGGGGCTTATCAATCGATCGGGGACCAGTCGTTCCGGCTGGAGGGCTTGGAGAAGCAACGGTTATACCGGTTGTTTGCTAGCTGGGACCATCTGAGCCGGAGCTCCTATAATTTCATCCGATGGAACGTGCTGGAGATATGCGGGATGGGGAGAAAACCTGGTAAGGTGTCTTGCACTTTGCTTTTGCATGGTTGCTTGTGTTCTGACCGCTCGTCTTATCGGTTTGCAGCTAATGCCCCCCGGCTCGCGCTTAAAATTGAGGAGACTATCGAACCGGATGAAGAGCTTGTAGCCTCGAGATTGATGGAGACGGGGGAGACGGCCGCGAAAACCGTTATTGATACGGCTACCCAGAAACGCAGGGAGCATGACAGGCCGGTGCCGCTCGTGTTTCCGGACGCTCACTATGGAAGGCGACCGGGCGGTGAGAATAACTCCCCACTCTTTATTCAGGAAGGGCGGTCTGTGGGACTATCTGGTCCAGAACCCGTGGCACGACCGATGGCGGTACGGACCTCGCGGGAGAGGGAAACGACAGAAATGTTCGGGCGCCGTCGAAGCAGCCATGGTGAAGCTCCGACCAAGAGGGCAAGGGCGCTTGACGCTGGGGCGTCAAGTTCAGGTGGGCCAATCGAGCGGGCGGTGGCTCCGGTCGTGGAGGTGGGTGGTCGAAGGATTCAGGTGCCGGAAGCCAGTCGCAGTTCCGGTGGTGGAATTGGTAGGTTCGTGGTCGCTACCATCGAAACCTTGGGACTTGACCGGGAGGACCCTGGGACTGGACAATCGGGCGAGAGCAGGACGAAGCCCGTGGAACTAGCTGTTCGGGTAAGTGTTTTTGTGCTTCCTTTTCTCTTGGAGTGACACGAGCTAATGTTCCTTTGTTTACCTTTGGCAGCTGGTTCATAGCCTTTATGCCGCGGAGCCCAGAGGGGAGGCTGCTGCGGTTTTGGAGAGGCGGGTGGAGGAGCTGAGCGTGCGGGTGGACGTGGCGGAAGCCAAGCTTGCGGAGGAAAGAGAGGAGGTTGGTCGGTTGAGCACCGAGCTCGTGCGGGAGAAAGAACTAACCGGTCGGTTGCACCATGAACTCTTGCAGGAGCAGGAAGAGGCCGATCGGCAGGCTGCTGCTCGGGAAGGGAGGGTCGCGGAGCTGGAGGCGAGGGTTTTGGAGCTGCAGACCCAGGCTGTTGCCCGGGAAGGGAGAATTGCGGAGCTGGAGGCGAAGGTTTTGGAGCTCCAGAGCCAGGTTACAGTAGTCGCCCAAGGAAGGGAGAAGCTCACGGAATCCCAGCTTGCCGAAGTGGCCGACAAGGCTGTCGACGACTTCCGGGAGTTGGTGGAGCTTGAGGAGATGCTGGATGAGGCCCGGGCGAAGGGCATTAGCGATGCCTATCTGGAGTGGAGGGAGAAAGGATGGCTTGATGCCGAGCAGATGGAGGCTGATATAGCCCTAACCGAGATGGCGGAGCAAGAGCAAGGTCTAAAAAGTGGCGGGCCAGGGACTGGGTGCTCCGGGGGCGGTAGCTAGCTGTTTACCTTGTACATGCACATCTTGTAGCTGCTGTAGTTTATTCTTTAATGTCGTAACTGCGTATTGCAATATTGATGCTAAATACACTGTTGTCGCTCTGTGACCGCTATTACTTAGGGTAGAACCGTAGGTGCTGGATATTCCACGGCCGGGTGGAATAGATGCCCTCGGTGTCTATAATGTGGAATGTTGCCGGTCCCACGGCCGCGGTGATCTGGTAGGGCCCTTCCCATGTTGGTTCTAGGGCCAACGGTTTTTTCTGGACCTTCTTCATGACCCAGTCCCCGACTTGTAGCTTTCTCTCCCGGACCCTTCTGTTATAGTACCGGGCGACCCGCTGCTTGTAGGTTTGGTTGCGCATATGCGCCTGGTCGCGGCGCTCCTCAATGAGGTCCAGGTTGAGCAGTAGCCCCTCGGCGTTTGTTTCGGCATCGTAATTCTCGACCCTGCCACTGGGTATACCAGTTTCTACAGGGAGTACCGCCTCGCTTCCGAATGCCATGCAGAACGGGGTCTCCCCTGTTGCCTCTGCTGCTGTTGTTCGGATGGCCCATAGCACCGCGGGGAGTTCTTCGGCCCAACATCCCTTCTTGGCATCCAGCTTCTTTTTGAGAAGGGTCTTGATAATCTTGTTGACCGCTTCTACCTGGCCGTTGGTCTGTAGGTGTGCCACTGAGGCGAACAACATCCGGGTCCCCATCGAGGCTGTGTACTGGATAAGATCAGCATTATTGAATTGTGTCCCATTATCCGTGACAATAGTCTGCGGTACTCCGAACCTGCAGTAGATGTTCTTCCATAGGAACTTTTTAACCCGTTCCTCAGTGATCTTTATCATGGGTTCTGCCTCGACCCACTTAGTCTGATAGTCCACTGCCATGATGGCATACTTGTATTGTCCCACAGCTGTTGGGAAAGGGCCAATGATGTATAATCCCCATTGTGCGAACGGCCATTGTGCTAACAGGATTGATAATGCGATTGTTGTGGCATGAGGTACAGAGGCGTACATGTGGCACTTGTGGCAGCCGCCTGATATTTTTCTTGATACTGCCGCCATGTCTGGCCAGAAATACCCCGCTCGGAGCGACTTGTGGGATAATGACCTTGCGCCAGAGTGATTACCGCATACCCCTTCGTGGATTTCTCGCATGATAGCCCTCCTGCCTCTTTTGTCACACACCTCAGCTGGGGGAAGCTGTGCCCTCTTCGGTACAACTGGCCATTGAGGAGACCGTACCGGGCGCACCGGGGGTGTAGCCTCCTGGCCTCTACCGCATCCTGGGGGCTGGTTTTGTCAGTCAAATACTTGACTATTGGATCCATCCAGCTTGGCGGCGCTTCTTCCACCGCAAATATCTCGGAGATGGTTTTGTTTATACTTGGCTGCTGGAGAGTTTCAATTTTTGCTCTCCGGTACTCTGGGGGGTAGTTTCCGGTTGCCAGCCTTGCGAGGGCGTCTGCATGCCTATTTGCCTCTCGGGGAATGTGCTGGATCGTGGCGCCCTGGAACGGCTCAATCAGGGTTTTGGCCAAAGCCTGGTAAGAGGACAGCTGGGGATCCTTGACCTCAAACACCCCGTTCATCTGGTTCACCACTAAGCTAGAGTCGCTGTATATCTCCATGGACGGGATTCCCAACTCCCTGGCCAGTTGCAAACCGGCTATGAGGGCCTCATACTCGGCAGCGTTGTTGGAGGTGCTAAAAAGGAACCGTAAGGCATACTCGTACGACTGGCCATCAGGCGAGGTTATCATGACACCGGCTCCGCTCCGCCTGGTCGTTACGGAGCCGTCCACGTAAAGTTTCCAGCCGGTGGGGAGGCCTGGTTCGGTCTTTATGGTTCGCACTGCCTCGGTGTCCTCGTACCGGGCGGGGTGTGCTTCTACCGCCATTGGGGTGAGCTCACATATGAAGTCCGCAGCTGCCTGTCCCTTGATGGCCGTTCGCGGGGCGTAAGTGATGTCGAACTCTCCCAGTTCAACTGCCCACCGCACGAGCCTACCGCTGGTCTCTGGTTTTTTGCAGGATCTGTCGCAGAGGGTGATTGGTATATAAGGTGATGGAATGAGCCTGGAAATAATGCCGGAGCTTCCTGGCACTAACAATCAAGGCCAGAGCCAATCTCTCTATGTCGGGGTACTGGCCCTCGGCTCCAGTAAGTCCCTTTCCCGCATAGTATACCGGAAGTTCGAGCGTGTCTTCCTTCCTGATGAGAGCCGCGGAGACAGCCGTTGCGGATGCAGCTATGTAGAGGTATAACATTTCGCCCGGCACTGATTTGGATAGGAGAGGCACTGCAGACAGATATGCCTTGATAGACTGGAATGCCGCTTCATGCTCCGCTGCCCAGTGGATTTTCCTGGTCTGTTGTGCCTTGAGCAGCTTGAAGAACGGGGCGCATTTGTCGGTTAGGCGGGAGATGAATCTGGCAAGGGCGGCTAACCGGCCAGTCAACATCTGGACCTGGTTTCTCTCCCCTGGCGTTTCCATATCTAAAATTGCCTGGACCTTCAGCGGGTTGGCTTCTATCCCTCGCTGGCTGATGATGTGGCCTAGGAATAGGCCCTCTGAAATACCGAAAATACACTTCTTTGGGTTTAAGCGCATTCCGAATTTGAGCATCTTACCGATGACTAAGGCCAAATCTCGGACGTGGGCCCCTGCAGTCAAGCTCTTGACCAGCATGTCATCAACATAAGCCTCTACAGTTTTACCCATTTCTTGCTCCAGCATTCGGTTTACCGTTCCCTGGTAGGTGGCCCCGGCATTCTTTAGACCGTACGACATCCTCTTATAACAGTAGGTACCTCGATCGGTTGTGAATGATGTGTGCTCCTCATCATCCGGGTGCATCCTAATCTGATTGTACCCGGCGTAAGCGTCCATGAAGCTGAGCATCTTAAAGCCGGACGTGGAGTCTATAAGCTGGTCAATCTGAGGGAGCGGGAAGCTATCCTTTGGACACGCCCGGTTCAGGTTAGTGAAATCCACGCACATACGCCACTGGCCGGTTCCCTTCTTCGGCACCATGACCACGTTAGCGAGCCAGCGAGGGTACTGGACTTCCCGGATGAAACCTATACCCCTCAATTTCTGTATCTCCTCTCTGATGGCCTCATACTTTGCCGGACTGAAGGACCTCCTCTTCTGCCTCACCGGGAGAACGTTGGGTAATAAATTTAGCTTATGGACGGCTATCTCCGGGGATATGCCTGGCATGTCCTCGTAGGACCATGCGAAGACCGAACTGTTGTCCCGGAGGAAGGCTATGACCTCTTGCCTGACAACCGGATCGAGCTGCGTCCCTATCACGACACTTCGCTCCGGGTGGTCTACCGACATGCAGATCGCTTCGGTTTCCTCCACGGCCGAAGGTGGCTCCAGCTTTTCGGTGAATCGCCTAACTCTTTTTGAATTGATGTCATCACGGGGTCAATGCTCAGATCCGGCACTGGCGCCTGCTGAGTGGTTGTGAAGACCTCGGTCCGCTTCCTCCCGTGGGTCAGGGCCTCTGTGTAATACTTACGGGCGATCCTCTGGTCCCCACGTATGGTAATAACTCCGGTTGGTGAAGGCATCTTTAGCATCAGCATATGGCCGGCTATAAACGTTTTAAGCCTCCATAACTCTGGCCGACCGATTATGCCATTGTACGATGATAGGCAGTCGACAATGATGAACTCCAAATGCTCCTTTTTCGTTCTGTCTCCCTCGCTGAAGATGATCGGTAGGTAATCCGATCCCAGAGGCTGGACGACCTCACCGGAGAAGCTTATAAGCGGCTCGTTATCCTGGGATAACTTGTTCCTTCCTCTCTGCAACCCTTTGTATGCGTCTCAGAACATTACATTGACTGAGGCTCCGGTATCGATCAGTATACGACTGGTTATCCAGTGGTCTATTTGGACCGTAATGAGGAAGGGGTCGTTGTGCGGTTGGATCAAATCCTCCGGTTCTTCCTCCTCGTAGAAAGTGACCGAGTTCCATCCGATTTTAGCGGCTTGGCCGCTTCTTTCTCCGAAGGCGTACACCTCCTTCCCCCGGATCGATCTTAGGCATCGCTTCTTTGAGCTCCGGGTGAGCCGATCTATACGGTCCCCGCCGTGTATCATGTTAATGCTCCCGTGTACCTCGATCCCCCCGGGAGTGCGGGTGCTTATAGTTCCTACCTGCCGAGCTCGCGGTCGGTCTTTGTTGGGGTCATTCGGGCGGGCCTGGTCGTTCACGATCGCTTTCTGGGGTTTTTGGTCACCAGTCCGAAGGGCTAGATCTTGGGATTTTCCTGCTGGCGCAATAGCTAAGGCCCATGGTGGTCGCTCTGCTGGCGTAGCTGCCAGGGGCTGCGCCGAGCGCACAAATGGCGGTCTTCTCCCTGGTCGGGAACCGTTGTCACCGCTTCGCCGGGGTTGCCACTCCTCCCGTATCTCTGCTTTCCTGGTGGCTGCAGGCGCACGGTTGTGATCTAGCCGCCCGGTCTTGCTTCCACGGGATGGCGGTAGGTCGTCCGATATTCGCTTGGGCGCCTTGTCCCCATATGTCTCGTGCTCTGCCTGAGCGTGCCTGACAGCCACGGTCATCAGCTCGTCGTACCCCAGCGGCTCCTGTACTAGTAAGTTGTACGAAAGTTCCCCAGGTCTTAAACTCTGCTTGAAGGCCATCCCTGCGATCTGCTTGTCCAGGTTCCTGACCCCGGCCGTGGCAATTTGCCACCGGTTAACGAAGGCGCGTAGCGGCTCGTTGTCAGTTTGCATGTAGTCAAAAAGGATTGTTGATGCTTGGGCTGTCCTGGCTCTGAGAATAAACCGGCCGACAAACTTATCAGCCAACCGCTCGAGGGTTTCGACTGAATTCACTAGTAGCTCGTAGAACCAATTCAACGCCTCTCCCGAGAGCGTCTCTTGGAATACGATGCAGCACATGGCATCCGAGTAGCCCATCGTCCCTGCTTGTGACTTAAAACTGTCCGGGTGCTGGTACGGGCAGCTCGTCCCTGAATATGTCAACTTCAGAGGCCTTTGGTTTCCAGATCTTCCCGATTCCCTAATCCGACGCGGGAAAGGTCCAATACGCTCGTTGAACCGCGCACCGCCCCGCGGTCGCCCTGCCATCCTCTCGCTGGTCTCCATGCGGCCCTTTAGGTCCGACACCGAGGCGGAGAGCGCCTCGAGTGTCCGTGCGGTAGAGCTTTCCTTCTCGCTTGACGCCTGGCCCGTGCGGTACGGGGGCTCGGCCGGGCCGGAGTTTTTCAGAGCTTCCGAAAAGAGTGGCGTGGCCACATACACGGTCTTTCTTCTTCCCGTAGCCTGCCCTACCTCAAGATGCGGGAATTCGCTAGCCTTGCTTGCTGGCCGCGGTGCTGCTCGAGGAGTGCCCTGTTGACCCTCTCGCTCCAGGGCCGCCGCCAATAGGGCAATGTTCACCGCCTTCAATTCTCGGCATCGGGCCTCCGCTCTTAGTCGATCTTGATCGCCCTCTTCTCGCAAGCGCTCGACCTCTGCCTTCATCTTTTTTATTTCTCCCGGACCCTTCCGGTCGGGGTTTTCTGGTTCCTGGCGATCATGAGCCCTGTCTTGGATGGGAGAAAGGGCGAACCTCGCACCGACCTCAGCCTTTATGTTACGGGCCGGGTCGGGGAACTGAATTCGCGCTTTCAATTTTCCGTCTCGGCCGGGGGAAAGGACGAACCTCGCACCGTCCGCAGCCCCTGTACCTTGGGCCCGGTCGGGGAACTGAATTCGCCCTTTCGGTCCTTCCGTGCTGGCTTTTATCTTCCTTCCTTCCATAGCTTCCGGACCGCGGATGTAGCTACCTCTCCAAAGGATCAATAGAGTTCTACTCTCTGGCAGAGCAACACAACTTTTTGAACGAGTTCCCACAGACGGCGCCAATTGTTTCTGCCTAAACCCGAGGGCCTGGTAGATACAGATGAATCCAACTTGATCTCCTGCAATCCTGCTCACTAAGGGGAATACCGGGCGGGCCGGTCTTCTCCTCTCCGATGCCTAAGTTAGTATAGTTGGAATATATATATAACCAAGGCACTTATGTAAGCGGGGAGAGAGATAAGTTACCTATTAAAGAGGGTAGTTGGGGCCCTTATATAGGTGGTTGGGGGTGAGGGCTAGCCTCACCCTTCGATGTGGGACTTGTTCCCTTCTGTTTGTACATTCTGGTGCTCTCTTTGGCAGGCTGGCGCCCCCGGCCCCAGGGTCCCTAGAGGCAGGATAGAGTGCTGGACCCCGAGGCCGGGTGCTGGTGATCCGGTCCCGGGCCTTGGGCCGGGCCCTGGTGCGCTTGCTGCGGGTCTGTGGGCCTGCTGTAGCCTCTCTGCGGCTACTGTCAACAATATGAAACTAGTGCATCACTGCAACTCATGAAAACTCTTACCGTAGCTCCTAACACAGCATCTGTTGCGAGGGTTGCCTTCAGAACATCAGACTGTGAAAAAAAAAAGTTTGTTAGAAAGAAAAACCACTGCAATTATTCTCTCTGTGATCCTAGCTACATAACATTTCAACACAGAACCGTGCCTATATAATGAGAACAAAGATTTGAACATTCCAAACTAACCTATAATAAGAACTAAAAGTAGCGAAACTCATTGATTCCTACGCCATCCAGTACCAATACTCAAAACTAATTGCATTTTACCATTAATTTCATAATCCAATCTTCCTAGGCTCACAAAAATCCACCAAAATTATCAAAAGCATGAAAATGAAGAGCCAAAATCACCTCTTACAGTCGCGCATCTTATCAGTGAGATCCTCGAGCTGCCGGCTCTACCTATTTGAGTCCTTAATCTTCTCCAGCTTCTGAAACCCATTCCTGCCACAAATTCACCATTAAAAACCTTCAATTCAACCAAATCCAAATACACATTGACTCGAACTAAGGCTTACGATAACACACGAAACACGTCGACGATTTGGTCGTCGATCTCCTCCACAATCACCTGCTTCCTCGGCACCACCTCCTCTGCTGCCACGTCATCAAATCTCTCCTTATGTGCCGCGGCGACGAGGCTGATGTCCAAGACGAGATCTTCTCGGGGCTCCGGCGTCGAGTTGGACATTGACGTGCGGCTGCTTGATGTCGAAATTGAATCCCTGGCTGCGGCGAATCGCAGAGGCGTCATCGACGTGGCCGAAAGGGGACGAGGCCGGGGAGGAACCCTAGGAAGAAGAAGAGAAGGTCGGCTTGGAGCGAATAGAAGACGACGTCGTTTGGCACTGCGACCGCTCGGACCTTCCGGCTCCCGGCGCCAGTTGCAAAGATCTCAGCGACGATGAAGAGGCCATTGATTAACGGCGGAATCCAGATGCAGAGAGTTTTCAGATGAAGAAGAAAAGATTCTTGGAAGTTGGGGGTTTAGTAGTAGTAGGAGTCATGAAAATGTGAGAGAGAGAGAGAGAGAGAGAGTGTTTTAATAAAGATGGGAGAAAATCAAAGAAAGAGTATTATGATCATGTTAAAATAAAATAAAAAACAAAAAAAGAGTATTATTGTCACAAATAAAACTAAAAACAGCCTCTTTTTATTATTTAGTAAAATAGAATAGACTATTTTATGAAAACATATTAAAATTATGTCCTTTTTTATAAAGTGAAAAAGAATGGGTTTTTTTTCTTATTTTCAAAGTGAGATGGTCTTTTATTCTAATATGTTGAATAATAATTCCATAAACATGTTTTGGTAATCTTTTGACCCATATAGCAAAATATAAACTTTTTATCCTCACTATGACCTACATTAACCATCACGGCTATAGAATATATGTATAAATTAATTTTTGTTCAAGGAACATTAATTCTGTAACTTCCGTAGTGTGTCTTGTCCTAATAAGGCTAGTTATCAAGATTCTTTATTAGATAAGGAATCTCTGATTACAGGGATACTTGATGTAATGTCTATATAAAGGTCTTCTTATCAATCAATAAAGACACAGTTTTCCTATCATTGTTTTATCCTAGAACACGTTATCAGCGTGTTACTCTAGCCTCCCGTCTAATAGCCCTAAAAAACCCTGATTCTGAAAAAAAAAAAAAAAAAGTGTTTTTTTTCTTTTTCGAAACCCTAACCCTTCGGTCGCCGGTTGCCGTCCTCCCTACCGGCGTCGTCGACCTATTCTCGGTAGCTCCTGCGCTGTCGGCTGCCTGCAAGCCACCCCGGCTCCTGCTTCCTGCCTGCTCCGCGCCTCGGCAGCCCCTTCTGCCCCTCGGCAGCAGCCCTATCCACTCGGCAGCCCCTCCCTTGCGTGCTATTTTTTGCATTCATCCCTCGAAGGTCCAATATTGCTCGCAAGCCTAGCAAGCGCCCTTCGAAGCCGTCTTCGTTGCTTAGAAGAAATCAAGAAAAGTCGAAGAAAACAAGCTTCCCCCAAAGTCCAATTTCTTTCGATCAAGCTTCACTTGAAGAGGTAAATATTTTATAAACATTCCCACTTCTGAATTTTCAATAGTTGGGTTTTGTTATCTTCCGGCACCTTTTCGTGTCCCTGCTACCTCATCCCGATTATATCGCTCCTCGGGACGGCATACGGGGATTTAGTCACCCCGGTGCCAACGGTTTTGGGGTAACTGTGATGTTACCGGCCACCGTTATGCTTGTGACTGTGATGTCACTGTGAACCATAACGTCTCTTTTTCAAAAGAAAATAAAGGGAAGATATCAATTGTGACCAATAGTCACTCTTTGCACCGATTTATGTGACCATAATATATCTTGGCACTGTTATAAAAGAAACAAAAAAAATCAAACTTGATTAGTAGTCAAAATACTAACGTCTCCCTATTTGTGTTTTGTAGATGGCTGACACTCAGCGTCTAGAATTCGACATCTTGGATGTCCAAGGCAAGGAATACAAGAGGTGGGTCTCAGATGTAGAGAACACCTTCATCGGTAAAAGTTTTAAGGCCACCATTGTCCCTCCTGAGGATGGAAACTTGCAAGCTTCTCCTGAACAGAAAGCTCAAGCCCTAATGTTTCTCAGGCGCCATATCCATCCAACACTCAAGAAGCAATATCTGAGGAAAACCGATCCCAAAGAGCTATGGGACATCCTCAAAGACCGCTTCGACAATGTGCATGACGCACAGCTCCCTGACCTTCTATCAGATTGGGAGCAAATCCGCTTATTGGATTTGATTCCGTACAGGAATACCATCAGACTATGCTAAATTTACAATCTGATATGAGCTTTTGTGGGGTCGACAAGACCGACGATGATATGATGGAGAAGACTTTCCCGACGTTCCCAGAATCTGCGTCCATGTTGTCGCATCAATACTGCGATCTCCGTGAGAAAGGCACCCTCAAAACCTTCAGTGATTTGATGAATGTGCTTCAAATAAATGAGAGGTATCATGAGTTGATCCTTACTACCAACAAGAGGCCTAGAGGTCCGAAATTCATGGCGGAATCTCACCAAGCCCGTGGTAAAGCTACAAAGCAAAGGATTCAACCTCGCGAACGTCAAGCACCACCACCACATGCGCCAAGAGCAATACGTGGAGGAAGAGGAGGAAGAGGAGGCGCCGGCCCTAGCCGGAACTTCCCTTGGAGACGGGACAGCGGCGGCACCGCCGCTCTATGAGGAGGAAGACTCTAGGCCATGGCATTGAAGAAAAACATGAAGAAATCAAGTCTCCTAGTCACACTAGGAGAAGCTGCCGATTTGAGGCAGATCGGATGCAACTTCATGCTGCCGGCAATTGGGGTATTTTTCGATGGACCAAGACATGTCAAATGAAGTCCAAGACCACATAAGAAGTCCATGAAGATGTGAAGCCCAAGCCTTGAAGAAAAATTCAGAAAAGAAAACCTAATTGGATTAAGAAAGGAAGGTTGTAAAACCTTAATGAACTAGGTTTTCTGAATCCCTTTTGGCTTAAGGGACTGCCGGCAGCCTCTCTCCTTTTTCCTCTATATATACCCCCACCTTTCATTCAGAAAAACCATCTCATCTCTTGCAAAACACTTGAAGGTATATTGGCCTCCATGAGTTGATGGAGATCAAAGGTTATGTGCATGGAGCTTTGGAAGGAAGGTTTGGGTGTCCTGATCAAATCGATGGCTCGGATGTATGCGTTTCTATCTAACCCTAATGTCATAATGTGGTGCGGCAACTTCATTCTAGGGTTTGATATTTTGAAGAGCCTCCTAGCCGACTAGGAAGGAATTGAAGGTTTAGAGATTACCTAATTGGTATTGATTTACAATGAAGACAAATTGAAGGACTTTCCTAGTTCAACTAGGAAAGTATTGATTGGAAGATATTCATGCATGGTTTGGGTATGGCCGGTTGAATGAGTGATGATTTAACCTAAGTTGGTAGGTTTAAATCATGAAGGTAATTTGCTATTCAAATGGAATTTAAATTATAGAATGTTCCTTTTATGCATGGGATGTAAAAGGTAGCTTGGTTAATTGGTTAATTGTGTAACCCTAATATATAAAGGGATGTTGGCACATGGTTGCCGTCGGCGGTGTGGAGAAAAAGAGAGAGAAATATTTCTAGAGAAGAGACCTTAGTGGCTCATAGAGAGGAGACCTTAGTGGCTCCTAGTGTGAAGACCTGTGTGGCTTCAAGAATCAAGACCTGAGTGGCTTGAAGGAGACGACCTTAGTGGCATCTCGGAGACGACCTGTGTGGCATCTCACAAGAAATATTGATCGACCTTTGTGGCGACATCGACCTTTGTGGCGACCGTTTGAGAGTAACTTTGTATCGAATTAAATTATAATCATTTGTAATATTGGTTGTGATTTACATTCAATAAAAGTTACGAAATTTATCTAATTATTCCGCTGCGTACTTTTTTATTGTTCCGTCTAATATTTTCAACACTAGCCAAAACTCTACCAAATTTCCTACTCAAAGTTCTAAGCCGAAACCCTAGAAACACCAAGTCACCGATTCTACCATACACCACCACTCATCACCGATCCCAATCCCTCACCTCAGCCACTGCCGATCATCTTCCACCACACCAAGACGAAGCTCTCCAAGGTTTCTAAAGTGTGATCCATCCCTATGACTTGTGTTTTTAATTTCGGTTTAGTCACATATTGTTGTTATAAAAATACTTTGTTTCGTTTGGTTTTGTATGATGAACATGAGTTGCAATTTCCAATGAAATTTATGTTATGACTTTTACAAACAATTGCATGCTTGAATCGTATGTTAGATTAGGGCAGTAACATGTTCTTGTATTTTTAGTTTTTATTCGATTAGTTCTTGAATTTGTGCATAAAAATCAATGTTTACATGATGCTAGGGCCTTAGTACTTGTGTAGATTGCGATTTCATTCAACTTAATAATTTGGAATTGAGTTAGGCAACGATCGAACTAAATTCTAGGTTGTTAAAATCAAGGTTATTAATTCATGAACTTGCATGTTGATAGGATGAGTGACGCCATACCTAAAGATATGTCTCCAATTTATAGACTCTTGTGCATAATTACTCTTTGTGTTTGTCTTCGACGTTGAGTGTTTTCAAACATGATTAGTATAATTTTAGGATTCTACGTTGAGTGTTTTCTAAATATTTAAGAAAGAGTCTAGTGATTAGATGACCGTTGAGGCTCTAATTGAAATTGGAATTGAATAGAGTCTAAGAAACTTGAATTAAATTGCCGAGTCTTGCATGATTCTTGTGTGTAATTTGTGTGTTTTGTGTTATGTGATGCGTGAGAGATGATGATCAAACTTGTAAATATCAAACACGATTCCGGCCCTAAGCATGGTGGCCACGCCTCGAGCTCAGTTTCGGCTCCTTGCTTCAAATGCGGTTCTAAAAATCACTTTTAAGGTGATTGCAAAGCAAGTAGAGATGCCCAAGCTGCTTACAAGAAATACAAGCAATACATGGAACAAGAAACGAACTATGTAGGAGACTTTGAGGAAGAAGAGTACGATGAAGAAGATACTAACTTCACCGTCGATGACTTCCAACCTACTAAGAAGCGTAGGACTAAGAAGTATGATACTCCAGATTATAAATAGGTATTTGACTTAGGTCATGAGATACATGTTCAAGTTTGATTTGATTATTATTTTGGCTTGTTTTAGTTATAGTTCCGACTTTGTTCGATAAGTCGTTTATTTTTAGAACATCCTTGATGTACTTTTGAGTTGTCATCAATAAAATTTCTCTTATTCAATGAATGGTTTGAGATTTTTACATTCCTATGAAAGCATAAATGGTTCAATGCGTCCAATTTTCAATGGCATAATTATTTTGAGTTCACCAACTTATGTGATGTTAACTCATATCCGAAAAAAAATCACAAAGACAAAACGAGGTAATCGCAAAAAATCGCGTAGCATATCCGGCCTAACCCTCGGCAGCGCCAAGGCAGCCCCTTGGCAGCCTCGGCAGCTCGTCCCTCAACAGTCTATGGGCAGCCCGGCAGCGCGCCTTGACAGCACGCCACCCGCAAGCCTCGACAGCCTCTCGACAGCCAGGCAACGCGCCCCGGCAATCTGCCTCGGCAGCTCGGTAGCCTTCCGGCAGCCCTGTGTAATGCCGACTCGACACCGAACCCAGATTTTAAGTTTTTGCCTCAGACACGTCTCTACCTTTGTCCCGACACGTCCTCGGCCATAAACCCGGCTTTGAAACCAACAACGATAACCTATCGAAAAATGCAATATTTGCAAAAACGGCTCTGCAACGACTTGTCTTCGGACTCGACATGCTTTGGATTTAGCTCAACCGTCGCATCGATTTGCCTTAACGCCCTACCGGCCCCCATTTCTCGCCTTGCTTTGGCTCGGCCCTAGGGTGACTCCGGCCTTGCCATGGCCTCGGCTTTGGCTTGGCCCCGGCCTTGCTTTGGCCTCGGCCTCAGCTCGGCGACGCCACCAATGATGGCCCCGGTCTCAATCTCTCCACTCTAGGCAATGCTCTCTATCAATGTTGATATTCGGTGATTAAATACGGCTTGCTCAATTATCTAAAGTTATAGGGATTCCATGGCTATATGATCGGCCTTAATGCACTTCGTTTTGTGATGATATAAATTGCTTCAATACACTTCTATTAGAGTGTTCGCCAAAGTCTCAATATAGACAATTGATTCAATTTACATTATTTCTGTAGATGTTTCAAGGCGAGATCGAGTGTCTGTTGGATTGTGCAACGACTCACACGATTCTGAGGAATCGGCAATTGTTTTCGGAGTTTACGCCATGTGGATCGTCATAATCTACGATGACAAGATCGGGACCTATTGTTAAAGGTCGCAGAGTTGCTCAATTCTTATTGCCAAATGGCACTAAAATCAGAGTAGCTGATGCATTGTATGCGCCTAAAGCGCTCAGAACCCTCCTAGCTTTCAAGGATGTGTGTGATAACGACTATCACCTCAGCACTTATGTTGAAGATGGAACTGATTATCAGTTGATTACCTCCACTCAATCCCTGTGTACTGTAAGCGCGTTCGAAATGGCATGTATTTCACAACCATTCGAGCAAATGAATCTCATGTTGTTATCTTATGTGATTCTGATGCTTAGAAGCTTTGGCATGACAGACTCGGTCATCCGGGTCGTGATATGATGATTCGTATTTTGAAATGCTCCCACGGTCATCCGTTTTTCAGATCACAGAAGCAAAAAAGAAACCAGAAAACTGAACAAAACCAAGCCGAAGCCGTGCCTAGGCGTTTCGGCCTTGGTTCGGCCTTAATGCCTTCGCCGGCAGCCTCTCGGCTCCAAGGAGAGGTTCAGCCTCCTCCTGCTGCTCATGCCTCTGTAGCGATGTCCAATGCTCATCGTTCGTTTTGCAAAGCTTGTTCACTAGCAAAACTTCAAGCAAGACCATCTTTTGCTATTGATCAGAAACAGAATATTCCGTTCCTACAACGAATTCAAGGTGATATCTGTGGACCTATAACACTAGAATACGTACCATTTAGATACTTTATGGTTCTGGTTGATGCGTCGACGCGTTGGTAGCACATCGCGTTGGTAACACGTCGCGTTGTTGTCCACGAGGAATGCTGCGTTTGCTAAACTCCTAGCTCAGATCATTAAGCTTCGGGCTCACCACCCCGACAATCTGATTAAGTCAATCAGATTGGATAACGCTGGAGAGTTTACGTCAAAGTGTTTTGATGACTATTGCATGTTAGTTGGGATTGAAGTTGAACATCCTGTGTCCCACGTTCATTCTCAGAACGGTCTTGCTGAAGCAGCCATTAAGAGACTACAGCTTGTTACTCGGTCCCTTGTCATGGCCACTAACTTGCCGGTATCGGCATGGGGATATGCAATATTACATGCAGCTATGCTTATTCGTCTACGACCCACAGATAGCCAACCATTTAGTGTGCACCAATTGGTAACTGGTTACGAGCCTGACATATCGCATCTGCGTACTTTTGGTTGCGCCGTATATGTGCCTATCACGCCTCCACTGCGTACCAAGATGGGTCCACAACGACGATTAGCTATTTATGTTAGATATGAAGCACCAACAATTGTCCGCTACATAGAGCCTACGACAGGTGATCTGTTTACTGCAAGATTTGCAGATTGTCAGTTTGATGAGACATCCTTCCCGCCGTTAGGGGGAGATGGGGCCGCATCCGTCCCTAGTGAACGTCAGAAATTGACGTGGTTCTCTCCTACTATGTCTCATTATGATCCTCGCATGTCTCAGTGTGAGACTGAAATACAACGCATATTGGAACTACAAAAGGTTACGGATTCGATGCCCGACTCTTTTATCGATATTGTGAAAGTGACAAGATCAACCATACCTGCTGCAAATGTACCTGCAAGGCTCAACATCCCTCGCCACACACGAGCACGCGCCGCCGGTCTCGGACCCATAGCCCTAGGTGTCGTAGGCACCTCCAAGTGGAGGGCCGGCGTCGACTTCGGATGCTCCTAGAAAGAGGGGGAGACCAATCGGTTCCAAACACAGGGTACCTAGAAAGAGGACATGTGTCCAGGTACAAAGCGATCCGTTCATCATCAGCGGTATATAAGAGAAAGGAGAGCAGATCCCGACCGGGAGCAGAACCAGGTTTGGTAAGCACGCTCGGACCTAGTGAAGGGTTAGGTGCTAGAAATATCAAGCAGTTAGTTTGGCATATCAACGGTTCAACCAACGTAACATTATAAGATATGTATGCCAACTATTTTGAGAGAAATCCAAGGAATTCCACCAGTGCAAAAATTTATATCCAAAGGGTATAATACAAAAAAAACCGCTCCAGCAGATTTACAAAAAAGAGAGAGCAAACAAAAATCTTAAGGAGCCGCGTCTCCCTCAGCGGGCCCAACCTGTCCACCAGCTTCCTCAGATGAAGCCACCGCATCCTCTCTAACAGTTTCAGATGGTCGAAGCCCGCCTTCCCCTTCCAGCTGCTCCTCTTCTGCAAGCTGCCTATCAGCATCGTCATCGGCCCCCGCCTTCGGCATTCGCGAGGTATCCAGGTACCCCTTCTCTACCCACTCCACGTAGGCATCGGCAATACCCGACTCCCTAGCCTTTTCCATGAGCTCAAGAAACTGATAACTATCGTGATATTTCTGGATAACCCGCTGGAAAAGCTCTGGGTCCTCTTCTCCAACCGCAGCGGCAGCGGCGGCATGCACAGTGGCAGCTCCCACCTGGAGCTCATCCACTCTGGCCTTCAGCTCGGACCTCTCCTCCTCAGCCCGCTCCTTCTCCTCCTCGAGGCTCCGGACCTGGCCTTCTAGCTTGGCCACCTGTTTCTTGGCCCTCTCCTCCAGCCTGACCTTCTCCCGCTCAAGCCTGGACTTCTCAGCTTCCAGGCGCTCACGGGCTCCTGTCAGAGCGGCCACCTGCCTCTTCAACTCCGACAGCTCCTCACTCGGGTCCGGCTGGTACAGATTGTACAATAGCTACAAAACAACAAGGAGCCGATTAAACAAACAACAAAAATAACGAAACCCGGCAGAAGTTTATGAGCGGTGCCGTGGCACCAAGTAATTCTTACCCGGAGGACCGACTCCTTGCTCTTCTGGCGGTTCTCCCCCGACAAGGCTCCAGCGGCCCCAGGCCTATCCAGACCAAGGCCAGCCGCATCTGCCGCCAGCTTCCGGACGAAGGGACTCTCCGGACCTCTCCTCTGTTCCTCCGCAGGAGCAGGGCTACTCTGCTGACCGGCAGAATGTGAGGCAGCAGCAGCCTTGTCCCCAGCGGAACTCGTCACACCGTTGGCCAACTTGAGCCGTTTCGCCAAGTTCTCACCAGACGACCGGCCAGTCAGCGTCACCAGCGCAGAGGAAGGGACGTCCATGATCCTCCGCCTCTTCTCACCCAGGTCGACCGGTGAAGAAGATTGTGCGCCTGTCCGAGAGACCCTGGTAACAAGCGGGACCGATCCCAGTCGGTACGGAATCCTATTCGTCCCACCAGGAACCTTTGGTGGCCCCCCGGTGGTCTTGCCCTTTCCGGGTCCCATCTTGGACGCAGCGGGGTGAGTCTTCACACGCCTTAGGCTATAGGCGTCGTCCGCAACGTCCAGGGCCATCGGTTCGGCATGAACGGTAAGCCGGCCAGACTCCTCATCCACCGAGGTCCGTGAAACGGCCTCCCCTTTCTCCTTTAACCTTGAGACAAGGTCTTCACCGTCCATGGATAGTGTGTTACCGGGCTTGACGACCGTCCGGGAAGATGCACCTGCAGAACAAACAAAGGGTTAGTATCAACTCGGTCAGTAGGAACATCACTACTAAAACCCTGCTACGCACCGGGATCCCGCCCGAGACAGCAGTACTCCAACACCTCCAGCCGTATGAAGTTGTAGGAGTTTCGCTCAAGATCGCCCCAGCACCCGAGTATCGTCATAATCCTATCCCGCTCCAGCTCGGACAGTACGAACGATTGGTCACCTAGGGGCTGGAAGGCACCAGGAACCCGGTACATCCTCCTCCTTTTCTGCCACTTCCCACCTGCCATCATCACCTTCTTCCTCCAATTATTGTCCACCCAGGAAGGCAGGTGGGTGATGATAGGCTGAAAGTGTTGGGCGCTAAAAGTCCCCGACACCCTTTCTTCTTCGAGAAGGACAGTCTGTACAATGCCCGGAACTCTTTCACCGTTGGCATGCTCATCCCGGACAACTCATACAGACAACCAAGGCTCAGCAGCTTCTTCGAGAAGGACAGTCTGTACAATGCCCGGAACTCTTTCACCGTTGGCATGCTCATCCCGGACAACTCGTACAGACAACCAAGGCTCAGCAGCTGCCTCCACTGGTTCCCGGGAAGCTGCGCGGGAGACACATGCAGAGCGCTAAGCATGTACTGCACGAAGTCTGGCAGCGGGAGGGAGAACCCGTGATGAAATTGGTCTCTGTGAACAGCAACCCAACCCGCCTCCGGGTTACAAGCCGATTCTCCGGGATTCAGCGGCCGTAACTTCACCTCATCAGGGATATTTCACATCTCCCGGAAGGCGACAATCTCTGTAGGGCTCATAGTACCCTCCGGTTCATTGCACACTACAGCCTCTTTCCCACTCCTGATAGTGTAACTCACGGGCGGAGTACCAGGAAAGCGCACCCCGTGCGGGATGCCCTCACACCCCAGAGACCCGGAAGACGAGACCCCTCTCCGGGAGCGGGCAGCGGTTTCAGACTACGGGGAATCCGAACCAAGCCAATCCTCCAACCTCTCCTCATCATCCACCACAGGACGCCTGTCGGCCGGTTCGAAAGCCCCATCAGAGCTCGCAGAAGCCATTTAACCTAGGGGGAGGAAAACAAAACCCCACCGCTGGTTAGCAACAAGCTAGAACAGCGCCCTCTGCGGCTGCTCCCCAAGTTTGCCGCAGACGCCCCGCTCAAAACAACTCACAGTCGGCAACAGAGCCCCCACCCCCCCCCCCCCCCCCCCCCCCCCCCCCCCCGCCGCTGCAAAACACCAACCAAAAAGAAAAAACACGAAACAAAGAAGGCGAGACTTACCGATTACTATGCACAACCGAGGAAAGTCAGTCCTACGAAAACACCGAGCAATGGTAGGCAAGAACCAGAACGCTTGAAGCACGGATAGCGCGAGGTACCTCCACAGAACTTTTCGCCGGATTCCTCTCCAACCTTCTCTTCTTCTCTCTGAGCCAAGAGAAAAAACAGAAATAATGAAGACAAAGGAGGCCTTTTTATAGACGGGTCCGATGCCCTAGGCACCCCTGTAATCCCCCCAAAAAAATACTCAATCGGAGCAAGTCAAACGCCTGCGAATCCAGGCCCTCCATCTCAGATCGCTCCCTACTGACACGTGTCCCAGCATCGATAACCTTCCCACGCCATCATAACTGATTGGACCGATGGGCTTCCTCCTTAAATGCATGTCAGCCACTTGTCCCGCCTACAAGCGGCAGTTAAATGAGACAGGGGCTGGAACCGAGGCGTCAAGCCCCCCCCACTTCCCCAAGAGCCAGGCATCCCACCGGTTAGGTAGCATTCAACCGGCTCCATGGCATCCCACCGGTTAGGTAGCATTCAACCGGCTCCATGGCATCCCACCGGTTAGGTAGCATTCAACCGGCTCCATGGCATCCCACCGGTTACGTAGTATTCAACCGGCTCTATGGCATTCCACCGATTTAGCCACCTTCCTTCGCCCCTGCGGGCAAGGACAAGCCAGCAACAACTCAAGGCTTCAAACACATGGGCTTTATAAACCCGGGAGAGTTTACATCTAACACATGCAAGCTCTTCCAACATGCTAAAAAACCTGCATCACACTAAACTGTAATAAATATGGGGATCCATGGCGAGACTTGTTATCTCCACGCCACCCCACCAGGCAGATTGTGTCTCTAACACAGAACAAGTCTCCCTGCAGGCTAGAAACCCTGCACATTACCCCACGCTTATTTCAGCACAAGCTGGGCAGAACCACCGGGCTACTTCCCGGCCTGCCTCACCGTTGGCAGCAATTTTACCTTGGGAACTTGGGGGACTCGTTCGGACATGGCAGTCCACCGGTCGAGTCCTCACATCATCATCCCATGCACTCGTCCGGGTTTCAACCCGCACCATATTCATTGCATGGTGGATTTCAACGCCACATCATCATCCCATGCACTCGTCCGGGTTTCAACCCACACTATATTCATTGCATGACGGATTTCAACGCCACATCATCATCCTATGCACTCGTCCGGGTTTCAACCCGCACCATATTCATTACATGGCAGATTTCAACGCCACATCATCATCCCATGCACTCGTCCGGGTTTCAACCCGCACCATATTCATTGCATGGCGGATTTCAACGCCACATCATCATCCCATGCACTCATCCGAGTTTCACCCCGTTCCATACTCATGGCATGACAACACTTGAGCACAATACCTTCTCTGCCCGAACGCCCGGTCACGCTCGATCTTCAATACGGACTTGGGGGACTGGGCACCGTTGGGTCGGTAACCCTGCTGGTCTGCAGGACAGGAGCGAGACATATTAAGTCCCCATTCAAGATTGCACTTGACCGGGAACTTGGGGGACTTGTTGACAGTAGCTACAGAGGGGCTACATAGGCCCACAGGCCCGCAGCCAGCACGTCCGGGGCCGAACTGAGGCCCGGAGCAGGATCACCAGCACCCGGACCCGAGGCCCAGCAGTTTACCTTGTGACCAGGGGCCCGGGGACCAGGGACGCCAGCCTGCCGAACAGGCCGCCAGATCTCCCCTTTTGTGTACGAACAGAAGGAAACCAGTCCCACATCGAAGAGTAAGACTAGACCTCACGCTCGACTACCTATATAAGGGCCTCAACTACCCTCTTTAATAGGTAACTGATCCCTCCAACTGCTTATCATTCTTGCTTAAGTTATCTATTCATACCAACTGTACTAACTTAGGCATTGGAGAGGGGAAGACCGGGCGGAGATCACATCTAGATTCATCAGTTTCTACTAGGCCTACGGGTTTGAGGCAGAAACAATTAAATATTTGTTATATGCGCATTACAGGTTTGTCATGGTTCGTCTTCTCAATTTAGTATTGTACTTTTTTGGATTTATGACTTGTTGATTAGATAAATTTACTGTTTTATTTAAAATAGATGTGGAAGTACTCTGCTTTTCTAAGTATGTACTCTTTTTTACTTCTTACTAGCTCTATGTTTTGTTGAATATTTTGTGCCATGGAACATTGTTTTTCCAAGTTAAAGAGCTGAACATGATAGTGTTTATAGTATTTTTATGAGATGTATTTGGATTATACATTAATGTACTTTAAATGTTCTATATATTTAGAAGTTCATGTTTTATTTTTCTTTTTGTTTTAGTAACATGAATTGGTTAGTTACGCTCTGTTTTTTTTTTTCTTATATTCTCTCCCTTTTGTGTACAATTGTTGATTTGGTGAGAATCAATCCATACGTGAGTTGCATAAATCTGACCCCCATTGAAGTCTTTTCCTGCGTCCGCCACTGTTCGTAACAGTTCGAGCTCATCATCGGCGTTGTTTAGGCCAATTTATATTTTTCAGGCATAAGAATAAGGAGTACAAGGCTCACTAGCCGCTGGAAAACAACACCGACAGTACCCATCCATGCATATGGGACTTTTGACACTGTGAAATGGATCACAGCTATGCTCTCCTTCATGTATTTTGCCCAAACAACAAATTGCAGCAGATGATAACCACAACACATGATCACTATGTATTTGGAATACATGCAAACGTATGACATAGATGTTTTCATAAAAATCACACCACCAATAATTGATAAAAAGCAATTGAAATGGCACTGCCAGAAAAGATAGAAAGGAGAAGGAATAATGATCTAACAAAATGATAGAAGAAAAAGAGAAACCTCCCTTTCAACTTTGGACACAGAAATTCATATTCGGAATTATATGCGTCGGTCCAGTCGTACAAACACGACCTTCACCTCTTCTTTTGTTCACACATATTGATTGTCATCACATGATCCTAAGTCAAGTGACTCTTAAATAAATCCAATCTAAGCAATAAGACACATACGTAGTCACTCACCCACTTTATATTATTGTATCTATGATTAACAACACTGATCAACTAATCACAAAGTCATCAATACCTATCATATAAAAGGAAATATATTATAAGGTTTAGATGCCCAATGTCATGACATGTAATTGTTTATTAGACTAAAAAGAAATGAAGTTGGATATGAATTCTTTGGGTATGGGATTTTCCTTCACTAATTTTCTGGGTCATGATCTTGGGGCCATTGAGTTAACAGAATACCATAAATGCAATTATTCGTTTTGTAATTTTTTTATTTTTGAAATTAGAGTACTTTTGTTAAGATAATCAAATATAGCACATTACGAATCAACTCAAGTGCTGATAGGTTGAACTAAAGATCAAATGAGACCAACCTATAAGTTTTATACAATACCAAAATAAAAAAGGCTAGCAACAGGTTCTACACTCATATTGAATAATATGGTATACAAAGTTAACTTGATCAGAATTTATCTCGAAGACTACCTAACGGTTAATCTCGATCCAAGTAAAATATATAATTTAGCTGTATATTACAACACGATACTATATCAATTTAACAACTTACGTGAACTGCGAGTAAGAAATTACTAACTCTAGGACGCTCAACCACTAGACACTTATGGCATGTTTACTTCACCGGAATGGAATTGTATTCTCCCGGAATCGATTCTATTCCGGTGTTTACTTGCGTAGGGGAATGGGATTTGTGGTGGGGCCTACCTTTCAAACTCAGAATGAATTCCGGGAGTGACCCGGATTTGTTTTCAGGAGGGGAGAGGTTGGAATGGAAGAAACACAGCAGGAATCAACAATTTATACCGAAAATATCCTCATGCCAAACCACCCAACTCTACACATGCCAAGTCTCAGCAGCCTCTCATTCACGACAAGAGAAACGAAGAAACGCTGTGTCTGCTAGGTTAGTGTTCTTGATTTTTGCTATTCGATCATCCTCTCTCTTTTGTTATCTTTACTACATCACAAGTTTGCATGATCTATGTTGAAATCTTCACAAGGTAAAGCTTCAAACTTTATTGAAACCGAACTCTCAGATACCCAGATCCCAATTCTCAGTTTTAGCACTTTTGAAATCTATCCAAGAATTTGATACCCAATGTTGAGCTTGTGAGAAAATTGGGCATGCCTCAATCGTGTATTACTCATTTGATGACTACTTATGCTAATATTATGATGAGAAAGCCTGACTACTTATACCTCCATTTTTAGGTACTGAAATTGCTGGGTTTGGTGAATTTTGAAGCTTTGAGCTGACCATCTTCGCAAGGTATTGCTTCTCTGGTTGGATTTGATATCTGGGTTTTTCTGTATCCTGCTTGAAATACATCCTGATTTGAAACTTGTGTTTGAAACTTTCTGATTAGTTTGACTAATATGCTTAGATTGAACAATAATGTGTCTCTTCGAGTTAGAAGAGTTTTATAGTTGCTTCAATAATGTGTCTCCTTGATGAGATCTTACGTCTTTAATGGTTGAGAAAATTACAATATGAAGATTGTCTTTGGTGTTTCAAGCCATGTCTTCTTTTGAATCTTTTATTCGATGTTTTCATTGGACTATCATCTGTTATATAGCTTGGTTACTTGATTGAATAATTGGTTTTATGTGATGTAGATATATATGGCTCGTCTAAGTTTGTCCAGAAAGAAGAAAATATTTATCACCATTAATGCATTGCTTGCCTACCTTCGAATACTATTTGCTATGTGTGCGTCCGATTATGCTTATATCAACTTAGCTGTAAAAAAACACCATCAACCAAGTCGATCCTCAACCATTAGACTCTATAAACAAGTAGAGTACATGTATTCTCTAGTTTATTGGAGTAATGCTATATGTATTGATTAACTGCGAATGGATAGACAATCATTTCATAAGTTGTGTCAAATTCTAGCTAGTAAAGGCCAGCTAAGAGCAACCAAAAATGTGTCAATACACGAGATGGTAGCCATGTTTTTAAATATTCTTGCACACCATAAGAATAATCGTAGCATATCTCTATACTTTACGAGGTCGGAGCGAACAGTTAGTAAGTACTTTCATGAGTATTTGAAAGCCATGATTCGGTGCCAAAAGAACTTATGGAAAAAGCCAGTACCTGTACTTGAGGTCTCAACAGATATCAAATGGAAGTGGTTTAAGGTACATATGATTTGATTTTACAAAATTATTTAGTAATATATGCTTTATGTTCTTAAGACTAAAACTGTTATTACATATACCTTAATGCATAATTGTTTAGGAGCATTAGATGGAACACATATTAGGGTGAAAGTTCCAGAACGAGACAAGCCAAGATACAGAACAAGGAAATGTGAGATAGCAACAAATGTTTTAGGAGTTTGCTCTCAAGACTTGATGTTTATATATGTTTTACCGGGATGGGAGGGATCTGCACATGATGCTTGTGTTCTTAGAGATGCTCTGAGTAGGAGAAATTGATTAAAAGTTCCTAACGGTAATTATCAAAACTAAAATTGTACTTATTACAATATTCAGTGCTTAAAATAATATTATACAGAAAATTAACATCTTTTTTTTGTAACTAGGTTTTTAGTACTTAGTAGATGCTGGCTACAGTAATGCAAAGGGCTTTCTTGCACCTTTTAGAGGGCAACGTTATCATCTCAATGAGTGGAGGGATGGAAACAGACCTGATTCGCCATAAGAATTTTTTAATATGAAACACTCAAGTGCTAGGAATGTTATCGAGAGGAGCTTTGGTCTACTAAAAATGCGTTGGGCAATTCTTAAGAGTCCATCATTTTATGATATAGTAACACAACGTCGTATAATATCTGTGTGTTGCATGATTCATGACTTTATAAGAAGAGAGATGGTTGTAGATCCTATAGAAGAGGAATATGATAGGCAACCGCCTGTTGAAGATGATGAAGATGATGAAGATGATGACTATGTTGATACAATTGAGACCTCAAATGAGTGGACGATGTGGAGATAAATCTTGCAAATGAAATGTGGAATATATGGCGTGGAAATAGGAGATCGACATAATTATAGAGTAATGTATTATGTATGAATGTAAACCGAATCTATTGAACTTGTTTCAATGTTGTTGTACTTGTTTTAATCTTTCTGATCTTTTACTTGAATCATGGAATTTGAATTATGAGTTTGCCTTTGTATTGTGCTTCATTGTGTTTCTTATTTTCAAGATGTCAAATTATCAGTATTGATCTATGAGGTTGTGATGTACTCACTTAAAAATTAAAATTAATTGAAAATTAATGATTGTTGTTTTACCTCTCATGTCACCAGACCCCAAGACTTCAAGCTGATTAAGTGACCAGAGTGAAATGTCAATTTCACATGAACTGAGTTCATTCAAATCGATCTGGTGCTACATCAATTGGGTTCCTCATAAAGATGATGATGTGCAATGTGTGAAAAAGAATGTTACAAAATTGGTAAAATTGAACATAAAATGATATTTTAAAAAGACATTTTAGTAATTAATTTAAATTTAATTTCAATTTTTTATCGTAAATAAACAACAACAATCGTAATAGTTTCATTCACATTCCTCCCATATTATTCCATTCTATTTCTCATTCTTTCCGATTCCTATTCCACATGAATTACATTCTAAGTAAGTAAACGTGACCTTAATTTGTGAATCACCGGTAGAGTCTTATGCTATTATTTTGAATTAGTAAAAACAAAAATTGAAAATAAAAAGAAAGATATATCACATATTTAAATTTGTCTTTTCCTTTATCGGGGCGGGTAAGCTCTGCGCTCAGCAGCCAAAGGAATTTATCACAAGCGTACACACCAGTCCATCTCTCTCTCTCTCTCTCTCTCTCAAACCTCTTCTTTTCCTCCCCTTTATTCTATTCTTGTCCTTCAAATTCTCTGAATTCCAAGCGTATGATTACCTATTGATTCTTTCACACAACTTCCCTCGTCTTTGTTTGAATGACTTCCACAGCCCGCATTTGCTAGTTTCTCGCACAACTCAAACCCCAAATTCGCTTCTTCTCATATCTCAGGTTCTTCTCTCTTTCTCTTATTACTTACTGCTCTATTTTTCTTGTTCATCTTCTTTTCATTTTTTCAATTTTTTTTTTTCACTTATTTATATGGATAAGAAAAATATGTCCATTCAGCAGTGATTTTCTGGTTTACTTGTTCTTGCGAAATCTTGAATTTTTTAATTTTTTTATGTATATATTTCTTTGATGGATTTGGCGTCAGTAATGATACTGAATCTAGTATAATTCTTGATTGGCTTGAATTATGATTACATAGTAATGTGGGTTGAAAAAGAGAGGGTGGGATTCTGAAGAGGATTAAGGGTAGTGAAGTGTATTAGAGCCAAGAATCTTAATATGATTGTTGCTGACTTGCTGGTTTATCAGAATTCTAGAAACTCTGAGCTGTATTGTTTTCTGGGTATTTGACTAAAACAACAAGGACCTGTCACTTTCATAGAACTATTCAAACTTTTTCCATTTGGGTTTTCTGAGAAATAAACAAAGGACCCAAATGAAATTACAACCAAATCTGTTGCATTTAACTTTCCAGTTCTTGTGGCTAAATAGTGAAACTTTTGAGTTTGATTGCTTTATGTCTTTTTGCTTTGCTGGGGTTTCAGATGAGTGGAAGTGTTAACTGGCACATTGGTCCCAATTATTGAGCTTGGGTGAATTGTGGGTCACAAAGACCGTTTGATACTAACTTTATTTTTGTTGTTGGGTTCATAGGATAAGTATGAGGATGTCATTTCTTCATGAGTTCACGGGTTATTGTTCTTAAAACACAAGGTAGTAGCTTGGGAAGCTAATCATAGAATAAGTTCACATGTCATGAATTAGGTAGTGTTATTGTGTATACATAAAAATCAAGTACATTTCATGAAGATTGAAGAAGTGAGAACTCTGTTTTGATGGAAAGATCATAAGGTTAAGTAGTTGTTGAATGCGTGATATTAAACCTCAAAATTTTAAATTGCCTGGATGTCAAAGAGCGTTTGAACGTTGTGTTATACTTGAATCAACTTTTGTTTCTAATTTAGACTTGTTTGAGTGAAATATTGGCTACTATTACAGTACACTTAGTGGACTACTATGTTTATTCTCTCCTCTGCTGTGTTTCTACTTCCTTATTTTCCGTTGTGTTGCCATTTGATTTGATTTGCAGGGAAGGAAAACAAAATACAAGATACTAACTCTCATGGAAGAGAAGCAGTTGAATTTTAACCGGCCACTCCTATCTGTGAGACGTTACTCAGCGACAACTGTCTCCTCAGAAGCTGATGACAAAAGGAAGACAGCTAAATCACAACCAAAACTACCTCCTCTTCCTACTTACAAGTCAGAACTGAAATCAGGTCCCCTGAGGAACCCGGGAACTGTTCCATTTGTATGGGAGCAAATCCCAGGAAGACCTAAAGATGAAAGTATACCGAAAAATCATGCTCTTGAAGGGCCTCTGGTTGCACCAAAGCTTCCCCCTGGAAGAATCTCGAAGGTTAAGAAGCAAGGGTTGGATAAAGTTTCTAAAGATACAAGTACAATAACTGCTCAATCCCAAACTGGAAATGTGCTATCTAGTTCTCAAACTATATCAGCTGCGGAGAGAAAAGTAGCTATTAAAGATGAAACATCTAAGGAGCAGAAGGAGGAGAGGTCTAGTTCAGAGGATGGTGATGCGACCTATTTAGATGCACTGGATGCACTTTCGAGAACTGAATCAGCCTATATGAACTGTAGTGTTAGTGGTATAAGTGGACTGGATGGACCAGATATCATACCCTCTGGAACTTTCTCAACAGATCCACAGACACGGGACTTCATGATGGGTCGGTTCTTGCCTGCAGCTAAAGCAATGGCTTCAGAGACACCTCATAATGCTCCTAGAAAGCAGCCAGTGGCTAGAGATCAACCAATTTCTAGAGAGGAACCAAGAAGGGTGATAAAGGCAGTGACTGGGGATAAGCAGCATCAATCTAATCAATATAGGCCAATTTATGTTCGAGATATAGCTGAGGAAGCAAGTGACGATGAAGGTAATGCTTACGAAGGATCTAAATTTTTTTTAGATAAAGTTTGTGGATTATTACCTGGATTTTGCCTGAAAAGTTTCTTTTACTTTTCGAAACCTGTTTCAGGGATGAGAATGCCGGTGCAAGTATCCGTTTCTTCGATTCGTAGAGTGCGTGGTAACTCTTCTTATGCTGGTTCTCACACTGAAGCTAAAAAGAAGGTATTTATCATTCTCAATTTTTTCTTTCTGCTCATTTAATGGTTTCCTGTTATTATAAGATCAATACGATTTTTTAATGTTACCTGCTTGTTTCTCTAGCATGGTGGGACTGGCGTATATAAACAAAGATTAATCTGTCGTGATCAAGAAGCTGGTCTGCATGAAGATAAAAGTGATTTGAAACGTGAATCAAACCAGATCAGTAACAGAAGTGACGACCTGACATTAGATGGGTCATCAGTAAACCGGCGTTTGCAGGGTCGTGGCATATCACCCTACCGTAGGGAATGTACTCACTCTGTCCTTCTTGACGGAAAATGTTTTCTCGGTATTCCTGATAAATCGAAGAGTTCCAAGGAGACTAGGAGCTCGGATAAATATAGAAATGGCCGCAGGTTTCTGGAGTTATTGGCTAGTGAGAATGCTGAATGGGAGGAGAGCGTAGGAAGTCCTGTGGTCGAGAAGACACTGTATATTGATTCTGTACAGACAGTAAAATCTCCAAGTTCCAATTCATTTTCCTCGGATATAAAAGGAGAGATAAAGGGACTTATCGATTACAAACAGAATGATTTGTACATTCCTGAAAGAAGTGGTGAAATGGAGGAAACTTCATTGGCAGAGTCTTCATTTCAAGATATTGAACACTTGGTGGATGTAAATGAGAAGGCAGCAGTTCAATCTAAATGTTTGGACTTTTCTAACTCTAGTTTTCTTTCTTCTTCTGGCAAATCAACTGGTGATGTCCAAAAAAGAAATGGTTCTCTACAGGATCAAAAGGATTATAACAAACTGGCAATCTCAAAAGTGGCCAACAGAGAGGAGTTTCATTTAGAAAGCCAGGAGAATTCAGATGATCCAGAAAATTGCCACGGCCTTAATCAGGGATGTATTAGGTTGACAAGTGTGAAGCTGGCAGATGAGGAGAGTGCTAATTTACAAACCCTACAGCGTAAGACTTCAGATACTGATGACATGTCTCACGGCCTAGTTCAAAATTCTATTACCTTGATCAGCTCGAAAGTGGCCAAGAAGGGAAAGATCGATTTAGAAAGCCAATGTCTTGTGAAACTTGGTAATCAAGAAAGTTTCCAGGGTGACAATGCACAACTACCTCTTGGACCTCCGTTGCCAAAATCACCGTCAGAGTCGTGGCTAAAGCATACCTTGCCTACCATTTCCTCCAGGAATTCATCTTTACAGTCTTCTCTTGGTTCACGCATTTATACCAGCAGTCCGGTTTCTAAGATATCCTCTCTTGATCCCAAGTGGGAGACGATTGTCAAAACTTCTAATGTGCGTCATGGGCGTTCACGGTTCTCTGAGGTAGTTTTTGACAGTAGCTGTTCTATTATTCACCACCAACAACTAAAACATATTCTCTCATATACATATGTGGTGACAAGCTGTTGTTTATGTTACTAATTTTTTTATTTCTTTATTTTTCTTTCACCAGGAACTTCTTACACTTATACCAGAAGCTTAGATTGTGGAAGTCTTATCTGAAGCTCACCAGCTTATTCATTTCCCTTGGTTGAATGTCTCTTGATGGGCTTTTTAGTGGTGCTAAAAATTTCTTTTTCACTTCTTAAAAGATTTACTCTCTAAAGGCTGCTATACTCTGAACTTAGGAAACTGTACATGACAAGCCCATCTCTTGGCCTGTAAAAATCTTGTAAATCATAGTTTTTCTTTCTTTGAACTTGAAGTTTTTTACTGTGCTTAGATTCTTGTATAAATGGAAGCAATAGCTGTATTTTGTTTAAAAAAAGAAAAAAGGGATTTGATGCTAAGTGAGTGAGCCATGTGGATTATCTGTCATGCATATGAAGCAGGGAATTCTTTTCTTATAAGTGGTTATATGGGGATCTTATCTGTTCTTTTTATTGATATATTTGGGAGTTCAAACTCAAGAAATGCACAACTTTTGCTGGGATGGAATTTATTGGTGTACAGCGTAATGACTTTTTCATTGTTTTTAGATTCAACCTCAAAAGAATGTGAGCAAATGTGATATAGACATTTTGCATTATTCATGCATATGTTACAGCATGAATCATCTTGTAAGACTTTTATAAGCTTCAACCCTATCAAGTAAATTTTCTGGGAAATGGTACTGAAACTACAGATACCAGTTATAGATCTGATTGCAATTTCTAAGCAACTAGTCAATTTAGCACACCTGGTAATGTGGATCAATTCAAATGAGTTGAGAAGTACGGCTTTGAAAATTCACCTTATTAGCTCATAGGCGCGTGTGACATGTATGCTTGAAATTCCTATATATAGCTGTTATTCGATTATAATTGAACACAGTATTAGCCGGACCAAAGAAATGGCTAGAACTTATTTTGTTGTTGGTGGTGGTGGTCATGAAGTCGGAGTAAGTCTCAATTTTTTGGCAGACAACTCCGGGCGCCTGGTTTTGGTTGGCATGGTTCTTATGTCTCTCTCACTTATATCGATGGTCATATTTGCTTGTGGATCAAGCAATAAAAGGAGAGGTAGAGGTGGAGGTGGAGGAGGCGGTTGTGGTGGAGAAGCCGGTTGTGGTGGAGGGGGTGGCTGTGGAGGAGGAGGAGGTGGTGGTGGAGGTTGTGGAGGCGGAGGCGGTGGTGGTTGTTAGAAAATTATAATTGCGGTATATTATTCATTTATGTATACAAATAAAGGTTAGCTTCCAGTTATGGACGTGACCTTGTTTCATTGCCTTTGTTTTTTTTTTTTTTTTTTTTTTTTTTTCAGATGTAGGTATCATTGATTTGGTTCTTATGCTTCATAGTTTTCTTTTATGATTTAGCCTGCTGGCTCCCTAGTTTGGTCTAGTGTTAAGTTTTTGGTTATTTTTTTGGAGTGTGGCTTTAGCATCGTCGACTTCCACCTTTTCTGTACTATTTTCTCTTTATCAATAAAATTTTGGGTAGGGCGTGGAGTTAGCCCTATTCCCGCTAAAAAAAAAATGTATACAAATAAAGGTATATTGCCTCATTGCCGGCTGTATAGATTAGCTTTGGAAAAAATTCTCATATAGTGGAGCATGTAGATCGATATGTAGAGCATGTAGAGCATGTAGAGGATGTTTTTTGTTTCTCATCTTCAATCCGTTCACTACATTTACTTGACAAAACTGCAACAAAATTTTCCAATTCACAAGCAAAACTGTGCAAAAAGTTCACGATCGTCTTCCAACTTGAAATAGAATTTGAGGTAGCTTTCTTTATCCATAAAAAAAGTCGGACGAGTTCACGCTTAACATATATATAGTCCTTAATCATTATCTTAACATGTTTAATTATCTTAACCAATAAACATTTGGATTGAATTAGCACGTTAATACGAGAACATCAATGAAGTGGTAGTACTAGTAGTGCTTATTGGCTATACTTCTGTGTCGGGTGTACGTTTCCCATCTTAGGAAGAGCTAGATAGTTAGATTTATGTTGGTACGTAGTTGAAATTCCATGATAAAGATTTATGAAGACAAACCAACGCCTATGCTGCTGTTTTCAACGCCGGCAATAGACCCAAAGATACGTAGTTGAAATTCCATGATAAAGATTTACTTGTGGACGATGATGTACCCATGAAGCTGACTACGTGCCGATCAGTGGGGTAGTTTTTTAAGAGAAATATATGAATTTAAAACTTAAAAGAGATTGAAGAGTTCGACAGTATTACCAACACTTTAACGTCAATCAGAAATTGCTTTGCATAATTTTATGTCTTTTTGCATCCCCCTCTAGCTTCCTGATTTTGCTTGTACATGGTAATATGGTAATACAAGATCGAATATTACGAGGAGAGAAAATAACATTTGATAAAACTAAGTTCTAGTCAAAGGCTTGATGGACTGGAAAGAAGAAACTGGGATAGAAGTCCACAGATATATTCAAGCGATATTTCCAGGAAGCATCAGTTTTGAATACGTAAGACGCTGACGATGATCCCAAACCCAGTTTATATATACATGTTTGGAGGCATACCTTGAAAATTAAAGAAGCAATAATGGCCCGAAAATATGTTGATTTTGGTGGTGGGAGGCATGCAGAGGGTGTAGTAGTGCCAGAGTACTCAGGGGGCCTGCACTCTGGAGGTGTGTTCTTGTTCTGTATGATGATTCTTTTTACCCTCTCGGTCGTACCATTTGCGTTATTTGCTTGCGGTAGGTCGTCTCGCAAGAAGAGGAGAGATGGTGCAGATGGAGACGGCGAGGGCGGTGGCGGGGGTGGTGAGGATGGAGGCGGCGGGGATGGTCCAGATGGTGACGTCGGGGATGGTGGTGGTGGTGGTGGTGGACATCACTCAAGTGGTGGTGCACATCATGGCGGCGGTGGACATCACCATGCAGGCGGGGCACACCACGACGGTGGCGCACATCATGTAGGCGGCGGGCACCACCATATAGGAGGCGGGCATCACCATGTAGACGGCAGACATCACCATGTCGCCGGCGGACATTATGGTAGCCATAACTTTGAAGAGAATAAGGATTGTTGCAACAAAACAAACTCTATTACTGGATGAAATTCCTCTGTATATTCAATATCAAATGCAGCTATTAAATAGCATGAAGTTCTAACAAACTAAACTAAAAACACGCTCACGTATCGGCTACACACAGCCACGTGATTTAATAGAAATAGGTCTGAATCAAATGCTTAACAATACCCTACAGTTTAGGATTCTTATTCAACAAACTAACAACTCCAAAGGACTCGGACAACACCCTTCAATCTCTCCCTTAAGCTAAACTCAGTGAAACTGTGTAGCTTACTTCAGTAATATCACACAATCCCAGCATGTTTCGGAGCTTGACAAATGTATCAGACTTCAGAGGTTTAGTCATGATATCAGCAACTTGATTAGAACTCCCACAATGAATCAAAGCAATGATACCTTCCTCTGTAAGATCTCTGAGAAAATGGTACCTAACACGTATGTGTTTACTACGTCCATGAAAAACATGATTCTTTGAAAGTTTGATGGTGGAAGTACTGTTATCACACAAGATGCTGGTGCAATCTCCTTCTTCATGTCCGAGCTCCTTCAAAATCTTTTTCAACCAAATTGCTTGACACGCACATGTTGCTGCTGCCACAAATTCTGCCTCAGTTGTTGAAAGTGTAACAATTGGCTGCTTCTTTGAACTCCAAGAAATGGTTCCTGAACTCAACATGAAAGCATACCCACTCGTACTCTTGATATCTTCCATGTCTCCGGCATAGTCACTATCGGTGAATGCCATTAGCTTGCTGTCACCCCCATTCTTGTAATAAATACCATAGCCTACTGTGCCTTTTAGATACCTGAGAGCTCTCTTGGCAGCTTGTAGATGCAACTCAGTTAGCTTGGCCATGAACCTACTCAAAAGGCTTGTCACAAACATTAAATCTGGCCGGGTATGTAACATCCCGAACCTAGAGTTACCTTTTGACTGAGTTACTTTTACTTTTACTCCTCGGGAATTGTTTTTACGATTCAAAAGTTCTAAAGGTTGACTTTTAAATAAGTTGACCCGACCGAGGATTTTATTTTATGATGAGGTAGAAGACGTTGAAACGAGTTCGTGGACACGTGACACGTTTAATTTGGAGTTCGCATGAAAAAGTTATGATGTAAAATCGGAAATTGTCCGATTTTGGACAAGTATAAATAGCAGGAGGAAAATTTCCCGAAAGGGAAAATCCCCCATTTTTCTCTTTTTCCTTTTCTTTTATTTTTTTTTTATTTTTTCTTCTCTCTCCTTTCTCTCTCCTCTCCCCCGACTCGGCCCGACCTCCGGCCGAACCTCCGCCGTCAGGCCGAACTGGGCCGGCGCACCGGTCACGTTCGGACCGGCTCTGCCTCCTCTTCGCGTCGGTGGCAGCGGCGAGGCGTGAAACGCCGCCGTTTGGCCATGCGACGTCCGAGGCCGTCTGCCCCCGATTGAACGGAGCTCCTTCCTCTGGTCGCCGTTCGTCTCGATTCCGGTCGAAAATCGAAGATCTTGATCCGTGCAACAATTCTATGGGAGGAATTGAACCGATTCGAACCAGGTAAGGAGGAATTAGTAGTTTTTACTGTTGACTTACCGTAAAAAGGTTAAAAGCTGATTAAAAGGGTTTTACAACGGAATAACTAGGAAAAGAATTAATCGGACACGAAGTGGGTGTCCTGAGTAATTTTGGACTTAGATTATTCGGTATTGAGGCGAAATTCCTATACCGATAAGTGAAAAAGGAAAAATTGGAAGTTTCGGACGAGTGAGGACGTCCGTAGATTTATCGATTATAATTAAATTCTGAGTTTCGTAATATTTAGAATTTCGTCCCTGTTACAGGTCGAGAGGTTATTCTACGGGACGAGAGATCAGATTAGCGGCGCGCTCGGCAGTACTGTGAGTGGATTTTTATTTTAAATAAATGCATGCATAATTGTTTTAATGAAATGAAGTTTATTTTAAATACATGATTTGAGAAGCATGAGAATTCATATAATTAAAATGAAATGATATTTAAAGAAATATATGGTTTCACTACCAGAAAAAAAACTTTTGCCGACGAAAAAAAAAAAAACGGCCGACGAAACCAATTTTCGTCGGCTATTCTCAATAATGGCCGACGAAAATTTTTTTCGTCGCTAAAAATTAAAAAATCGTCGGCTATTCCCCTAGAATGGCCGACGAAATTTTTTTTCGTCGCTAAAAAAAAAATTCGTCGGCTATTCCCCTAGAATGGCCGACGAATTTTTTTTTCGTCGGTCATTCTAGGGGAATAGCCGACGATTTGAATTTTCGTCGGCCTTTCTCTAAAACTTTAGCCGACGAAAATTTTTGGAAGTATGGCCGACGAGTACTAGGTTTGATTTCATCGGCTATGATTTAAAAAAAAAAAAAAAAAAAAACAGCTTCCATTTTCTATCACTATCGACAAACCATTGCTTCGTCCTTCAAATGCAAATGTGTCGTGAAATAAGATATGACCGAAATAATGAAATACGTCTACGGTTGAAAAATGAGAAGATTCCGACAAAATCTGTGTGCCGAATGTTGCGGTTAGCTGTTTTTTACTTCCGTTTTCCTATGGGTAGCCTGACGGTCGGTAAATATTTTGAGGAAAATTTTTATACGATTGGTTGCGTCTCATCGATCTGAAACTATTCTCTGTTGAACGTCAGGCCAAAAAACGTCATTTAGACGGGCCAATTTTCATTTCTAAGCGTTTGAAGGGTTGACTCACCCGGTTGACCGTCCCGATCGAGCCTTTAACGTTGTCAGATGTAGTTGGATTTTTTTTCATACATGTATTTAATCTTAACGGTGATATCTGACGGTTGGAATAGATTTTCCAAACTTTTAAATTCAAAATCGGAACATATGCACTAATGTTCCTTAACTTGTTTACTGAGTGTTTAAGTGAATGTATAGTTTCAAATAGTTACTATACGTAGGCTCTTCAAATGCAAATATGTCGTCAAATAAGATATGACCGAAATAATGAAATACGTCTACGGTTGAAAAATGACAAGATTCCGATAAAATCCGCGTGCCGAAAGAATGAAATCAGTCAAAACCCGGTTTACTGTAGATTTGGCGTCCGGCGTCCGAATGACGATTGTGATACCATTCCGGAAAGGGAACGACGCCAGGAACAAAACTCGTGGCTTTGCCACGATGTGTGGGCTTTTTCGGGCTTTCGAGTTCGTTTAGGGCCTCAAAACGGCATTTTAGTATGTTTTCATAGAATAGCCGACGAAACATTCAAATTTCGTCGGCTATTCTCTAAGTATAGCCGACGAATTCAAATATTTCGTCGGCTAAACTCTTGATCCGCGCCTTTTTATTGTCCGCCGTTGGATGGCTCAGATCCGACGGCTGTTGATTTTCCAAAGTATAGCCGACGAAATATATTAATTTCGTCGGCTATTCTCTAAGTATAGCCGACGAAATTAAAATATTTCGTCGGCTATTCTCTAAGTATAGCCGACGAAATCTTTTATTTCGTCGGCTATACTTAGAGAATAGCCGACGAAATTAATATATTTCGTCGGCTATACTCCTTCTAAATCTTTTAAATCCTCCCGCCTTTTTTCTCTCCTCCTTCCCCCCCTCCTCCGGCCTCCTCTTCCTCTTTCCCCTCCTCCGGCCTCCTCCTCCTCCTTCCCCTCCTCCTCCGGCCTCCTCCTCCTTCCCCTCCTCCGGCCTCCTCCTCCTCCTTCCCCCCCTCCTCCGGCCTCCTCTTCCTCTTTCCCCTCCTCCGGCCTCCTCCTCCTCCTTCTCTAGCTTCCTTCCCCTCCTCCTCCTCCTCCTTCTCCTCCTTCCCCTCCTCCTCCTTCTCCTCCTCCTCCGGCCTCCTCCTCCTCCTCCTTCCCCTCCTCCTCCTCCTTCCCCCCTCCTCCGGCCTCCTCCTCCTCCTCCTTCCCCTCCTCCTTCCCCTCCTTCCCCTCCTCCGGCCTCCTCCTCCTCCTCCTCCTTCTCCTCCTTCCCCTCCTCCTCCTCCTCCTTCTCCTCCTTCCCCTCCTCCTCCTCCTTCTCTAGCTTCCTTCCCCTCCTCCTCCTCCTTCTCCTCCTTCCCCTCCTCCTCCTTCTCCTCCTCCTCCGGCCTCCTCCTCCTCCTCCTTCCCCTCCTCCTCCTCCTCCAAAATGTAATTAATTTAATTTAATTTAATTTAATTTTTTTTTTCCCAAAATTAAAGAATAGCCGACGAAATTGACCAAATTTCGTCGGCTATAACAGGTATAGCCGACGATTTTTACCAAATTTCGTCGGCTATTCTTTAAAATATTAATATATTCGGAGAAAATAACCGACGAAATTGACAAATCGTCGGGTATTTATGAAGTATAGCCGACGAAACAGACTAATTTCGTCGGCTATAGTTGGCAAAATCGTCGGCTAAACTCGAAAATTTCCGACGAATTTCGTCGGTTATTTTTCAAAGGTTTGGTCGACGAAATCAATTTTCGTCGGCTATACTTCAGAATGGCCGACGATTTCAAAAATTTCGTCGGCCATTGGTATTACCGACGGCGTTTTACCGACGAAGAATAGCCGACGAAAATTTCGTCGGTAGAGGGAATAGCCGACGAAATTTTGGAATAGCCGACGAAAAAAATTTCGTCGGCTATTCTGTCAAATCTGGTAGTGTTTTGGGGTTTATGTTTTTACTACTATTTTAGTAGTACGAGATTTTATCCGGAAACTAGGTTTCCGGAAATAGTATGTTTTAATTATTCATATCTGGATTATGTTGAATAAGCATATGTGTATTTAAAGGTAAAGACCAGAAATGAGATTTCCGGGGATTTTATTATTTCATTATTTGTGATTTTGACATGTGAGACATGTCGACATTATATTTTCTTATCGATATTATTTTTACGACATGGGGACATGTCAGATTTATATTTATATATTCTTTCGTGGCTATGATTCTATTTGATTATATATGTATAGATAAGCCTCAGATGTACGGTCGGGGACTGTACGGATTTATATATAAGGGGAAGCGTATTTTCGGTTTTGTTTTCGGATTTTCACCATAACAGGGTCCAGATATATATTGATGCTAGCTAGCTTATTAACCTCATCCCACGCGAGGTGACGACTTGACCATATATGTCAGATTCACGCTCGGTGGTCGTCGGAGTGTGGTGTAGAGGTTTAGCGTGGGACGCTATATAGAGTCTTGGAGGCTCTGACCCTTAGTCTTGGAGGCTACTATTATATGGTGGTAATGACGTTCCCCTATCTTATTATGTGACCAATGGGATTGGTCTTGATTTTTTTTATATTATCTGGTTTTCGGGAACATTTCTGTTATTTAATAAATTCCCGAACCAGCGGGGCTGGGGTTTTAATGCGACCAATGGGATTGGTCGAGAAACATCACAAATGGTTTTCAAAAGTATATTGTTTTGAATACATATAAAAAGAATAATTATTTATTTATTTGATTTTATATCAGCGGGGCTGATGATTTTTAAATATGATTTTCTTAAAACGTGGGACGTTTTATTTATAATGCATGCACTGTGGTTTTATTTCTAAAACTCTGGGAAAGTAATACTTTCATTTAAAGTACTATATTAAATCATATTATTTTTATCCACTCACTCTTAACATTTTTATATTATTTTCCCCTGGGCCCTTCGATTTAAATCGCCCAGTGTGCAGAGTAATAGTCAGAGGTCAAGAGTACTCGGAGTCGAGGCATAGCTGTCATCCTTGTTGCTTCCGCTAGGTGGGATCTGTGATCCCTTACTCTTTTATTCTTATATTCTATTTCTTGTTTTGTAATTCCAGTTCATTGTATTAGATTGCTCTGATTACCTGTGAGCCAGTTGAGTTAGATTATATTGTATTTATTTGTGGCGGTTGTTGTGATTTGGGGAGCAGGTGGCTCCAGGTGTTGAGGATGAATCTGGATTTAGAAGTGTTTTTGGTTGTTGCAGGCCTTAGGGTTGTCCATCCTAAGATTGACTTTATCGATAGAGTTAGTCTTAAGGTGGTCCCCACAGGACCTTATCCGGATTTCAGGGTGAAATCTGGGGCGGGTCCTGTCAGGGTAGAAGTCAAATACATCAAGCTTCCTACAAGTTGCTTGAAATAAGTTTCATCAATTGGAACACCATGTTTGGCCTTCCTTATCTTGGAACCTGGCACAATGGGACTGCTGACCATGTTGCTTTCTAACATTCCAAACCTCCTTAAAACTTCCAGAGCATATCTTTTCTGACAAATAAAAATACCTCCAGTCCTTTGCAGTACTTCTATCCCAAGAAAATAGCTCATGCTCCCCATATCAGTCATATCAAAAACTTTCATCATGGAGTTCTTATATTCCAACAGCAAACTTGCATTATCACCAGTAAAAATCAAGTTATCAACATAAATACTTACAATGATGATGTTGCCTTTGCTGCTTCTCTTAGTGAACAAGGTTTGTTCACTTGTACACCTTTGAAAGCCTTCATGAACAAAATACCCTTCAATGCGGTTAAACCAAGCTCGAGGAGCTTGTTTCAAACCGTATAAAGCTTTGTGTAATTGATAAACCATGTGCTCTTTGCCCTTCTGCTCATATCCTCTAGGTTGCTCCACATAAACCTTCTCATTTAAATCTCCATGGAGGAAAGCTGACTTAACATCCAATTGAAAAATTTTCCAGCTCCTTTGAGCAGCTAATGCAATAATGGTTCTCACTGTATCTAACCTTGCCACCGGAGCGAAAACCTCAGAGTAGTCAATTCCCTGCCTTTGAGAGTATCCCTTAGCCACAAGACGAGCTTTATGCTTGATCACTTCACCATGTTCATCTCGTTTTGTTTTGTATATCCACTTGACACCAACCTTTTTAGCTCCACTTGGTAAGTCAGTAAGAACCCAAGTGTTGTTCTTCTCGATTCATCCTTTTGAACTTCTTCTCATGAACCACGAGTGAGCTTTGCAACTCATCAATTGACATGTTGTGTGTATCTTTTGACTCTTCTATAGAAACAACCACATATGTGAATCTCTCAGTCAAGGTTCTCAGTTTTCTCTACTATCTTTGAGTCCGGCAAGACTTCATGATTACTCCTCATCTTGTTAGCTATAGCCATGACTCTTGCGAAATACTCTATTATTGTTTCGCTCTCCTTCATCTCTAACACCTCAAAGTCTCTTCTTAAAGATTGGAAGAGAGACCTTTTAACTCGATCATTCTCACCAAATTTCCTTTTCAGTGAATCCCAAATAATTTTGGAAGTGCGTCTATCCAAAATCTGTTCGAAAGTCGCTCTGTCGATGGTCTGATAAAGATAGTGCTTCACCTTGTGATCCTTGGTCCTCGCATTCTCCAATTGCTCTTGTTGTGCTTCAGACAACACAGTACCTGCTCGTGGTTCTTCGAATCCATTTTCTACGAGACTCCATAACCCCTTTGATCTGAGCAGATTTTCCATCAACTCACTCCAATGATCATAGTGTAGACCATCGAAGTGAGGGATTTTTTATCGTCACTCATCTCTCTGTATTTTACTCTCTGTTTCTCTCTAGGCTGTGGCTTTCCTTTCTTTGTTTTATATCAGGCCCAGAGGGGGCTCTGATTGAAGAGAATAAGGATTGTTGCAACAAAACAAACTCTATTACTGGATGAAATTCCTCTGTATATTCAATATCAAATGCAGCTATTAAATAGCATGAAGTTCTAACAAACTAAACTAAAAACAAGCTTACGTATCGGCTATACACAGCCACGTGATTTAATAGAAATAGGACTGAATCAAATGCTTAACAATACCGTACAGTTTAGGATTCTTATTCAACAAACTAACAACTCCAAAGGACTCGGACAACACCCTTCAAACTTTTAGTTCTTTCTAAATCTCTAGGATTATGAATACTATATGACATGAATAAGGAAGGAATGAGATCCTCTGCTCATGCTTCTCTGCTCATATTTTCTCATAAAGAAATCTGGGTCATCCAATTTGAATGAATGGCCAAGATTCCTCATACTCTTTTTTTCAGAGATATCCTCGTCGTCCTTCTCTTCTCATACTTTATTTTGGCTTTTCGTTTCCTATGTTCTCTATTCCCAAACTCTCCAATAAAATCCAACTTCCCAGTTGAATAGAATCATTCTAATAATCAAACCCAGTTCAAATAAAACAATTAAACTCAAAACCCAGTGCCCAAGTAGACAAATGAATCCTCCAACACTTGAACAACATTAAAACCCACCCACAGTTTACTAAAGCCACAATAACCCAGAGCCTTGTTCATTCTATACATGCATAAATCACCTTCAAATGAGATTTAGTTTGCTTTAGGATTTTTGTTATGGAAGAATTTGAAATCCATTCCATTTCTTTGGCGATTCGGGTTTTGAGGGTAAGAGTGCAGATTGTGGCTTGTAATTTAGGTTTTGTTGTCAGTTTGGATTTCTTCCGGGATGAGATTTTGTCGATGAACACGGTGAGAAGAGATGGTCGTATCCGATTGTTATCGGGAAAGGAAAGAGTAATTTGTGTCCATTTTTGAACTTGGTGAGTAATTTGTCGTTGGTTGCTATTATTGCTAGCAGAGAATTTGAGAGAAGATGAGAGGGTGATGAGAAGAGGACGAGATGATTTCACGAGAAATCTCATATTCGGAAAAAAGAAAACAAGGTATGAAAAATCTTAGCCTTTCAATCAGATTGGATGGCCCAGATTTCTTTATGAGGCAATACGAGCAGAAAGACATGAACAGAGGATCTCAGTCCAGGAATTGAGTGTGTTCTTTATCTGCATGCATGGTGATCCTCATATCTGTCTTGGTTGCACCAATTGAAGTGTTAATTTTATGATTCGTCTAGCAAGAACAAAAGAAGATGGTCTCTAACTCTTTATTATCACTACCAGCTTTGACAGAATAGCCGACGAAATTATTTTCGTCGGCTATTCCAAATTTTCGTCGGCTATTCCTTCTACCGACGAAAATTTCGTCGGCTATAATTCGTCGGTAAAAGCCCGTCAGTAAAAGTAATGGCCGACGAAAAAAATGACATCATCGGCCATTCCAACCTTCGCCGACGAATTATGGCCGACGAAAATGATTTCGTCGACCAAAGCTTGGCCAAATATCCGACGAAATTCGTCGGCTATTTTCGAGTATGGCCGACAATTTCGTCGGAATATATTAATATTTTAAAGTTATAGCCGACGAAATTTGGTTTCGTCGGCTATTTGTTCTGAAGTATAGCCGACGATTTGGGCTATTTCGTCGGCTATTTCGTCGGAATATATTAATATTTTAAAGTTATAGCCGAAGAAATAATGTCAATTTCGTCGGCTATAACTGCATTTTGGGCAAAAAAAAAATACCGGATCGGAGGAGGAGAAGGAGGAGGAGGAGGGGAAGGAGGAGGAGGCCGGAGGCCGGAGGAGGAGGAGGAGGAGGAGGCCGGAGGAGGGGGGGGGGAAGGAGGAGAGAAAAAAGGCGGGAGGAAGCGATTTAAAAGATTTAGAAGGAGAATAGCCGACGATTTAATATATTTCGTCGGCTATACTTATAGAATAGCCGACGATTTAATATATTTCGTCGGCTATACTTTAGAAAATCAACAGCCGTCGGATCTGAGCCATCCAACGGCGGACAATGAAAAGGCGCGGATCACAAGAGTTTAGCCGACGAAAATTATATTTCGTCGGCTATGCTTTGGAAAATCAGCAGCCGTTGGATCTGAGCCATCCAACGGCAGACAATAAGCGGATCGAAGGAGTTTAGCCGACGAAATATAATTTTTGTCGGCTAAACTTAGAGAATAGCCGACGATTTACAATATTTCGTCGGCTATTCTATGAAAACATATTAAACTGCTGTTTTGAGGCCCTAAACGAACTCGAAAGCCCGAAAAGACCCACACGTCATGGCAAGGCGACGAGTTTGATTCCTGGTGTCGTTCCCTTTCCGGAATGGTATCACAATCGTCATTCGGACGCCGGACGCCAAATCTGCCGTAAACCGGGTTTTCACTTGCAACGGTCAATCTGCTCTTCAATTTTATCGGAATCTTGTCATTTTTCAACCGTAGCCGTATTTCATTATTTCGGTCATATCTTATTTGACGACATATTTGCATTTGAAGAGTGTACGTATAGTAACTATTTGAAACTATACATTCACTTAAACACTTAGTAAACAAGTTAAGGAACATTAGTGCATATGTTCCGATTTTGAATCTAAAAGTTTGGAAAATCTATTCCAACCGTCAGATATCACCGTTTAGATTAAATACATGTATGAAAAAAAATCCAACTACATCTGACAACGTTAAAGGCTCGATCGGGACGGTCAACCGGGTGAGTCAACCATTTAAACGCTTAGAAATGGTAATTGGCCTGTCTAAATGACGTTTTTTTGCCTGACCTTCAACAGATAATAGTTTCAAATCGATGAGACGCAACTAATCGTATAAAAATTTTCTTCAAAATTTTTACCGAACGTCAGGCTACCTATAGGAAAACGGAAGTAAAAAACAGTTAACCGTAACATTCGGCACACAGATTTTGTCGGAATCTCGTCATTTTTCAATCGTAGACGTATTTCATTATTTCGGTCATATCTTATTTGACGACATATTTGCATTTGAAGAGTGTACGTATAGTAACTATTTGAAACTATACATTCACTTAAATAAAATTTAATTTTAATCATAGCCGACGAAATCAAACCTAGTACTCGTCGGCTATATAGACTTATAGCCGACGAAAATGCCAATTTCGTCGGCCAAACTTTCAAAAATTTTCGTTGGCTAAAGTTTCAGAGAAAGGCCGACGAAAATACAAATCGTCGACTATTCCATGGGAATAGCTGACGATTGTTTTTTTTTACCGACGAAAATAAAAATCGTCGGCCATTCTTGGGAATAGCCGACGAAAATTTTAGGTCGTCGGCAGTTTTTTTTTTTTTCGTCGGGAAAAGTGTTTTTTCTGGTAGTGTATGGTGGGAAATTCATTAGTGACAGGCTCCAGTTATTCATCAATAAAATGAATAAACACAGTCATCAACTCCCCAAAAATAATTGCGACAGACTAAACTCAATTTGACACAAATGAAAATATAGTTTTAGAATTCATGCAACAATTCTATGATCGAATTGATATAAATATATCGATAGATCGATACAATATTACGTTGAGCTGAACGTATGTACAAATAATATTAGGATACTGTTACGCCCTATATAACCAAATTAGCTAAGAGGACTTCTCAAATATAGCGAAAGGTACTTTCACAAATTGTACAGCCAGAATTATTTAGGAAATACTAGTCAATTAATTTACGTGACTTGACTTTAATCAGAAGATTCTGGTGTGTATCTCGTCCTAAATAGATTTAAGATTGAAATGTTGCCCGAATTAATTATATATTCTAGAACGTTTGAGATTTTTCTAATGTAATGCCTGATCATCTTATCATTGAATAAGGTTTCAGTTTCCATCACATTTCATTATGTCTCAGTCCTTTTGTTGTAGCCCTGAATTCAAAGCCTAGAAAAAAAAACACCAAACCCTAAAACCCTAACACTACCAGAAAAGGGGTTATAGCCGACGACGCCATCTCGTCGGCCGTTTTCATTAAATCGTCGGCTATAGTCATAGCCGACGAAGTATCGTCGGCTATACTCTCGTCGGGAATGCTCCGTCGGCTATAGTATAGCCGATGACACCGAGGGTAAGTCATCGACTTATACACCATGCAGTATAGCCGACGAATAAAGCGTCGTCGGCTATACTTCGAACATTGCCGACGACAGAATCGTCGGCTACAACAATTACGTAATTGCCCCTAACCCGGAAGTATAATCGACGACACTATCGTCGGCTATACATCAGTCATAGCCGACGAATTAATCGTCGGCCATAACATTCTCCGGTGCCGGGAACGGCTTTTTTTGCCGGAAGCCGGGAGGGTATAGCCGACGAAATATGGTCCATTTCGTCGGCTATAACCCCTAAATATTTAAAAAAAATTAAAAATTTTACTCGGGCCCAATTTCACTTCGTTTCGGTTTGGCTGCAGAAAATCCACAAACAAACATCCAAATATCCAACAAATATCCACATCAATCCATCCCTAATATCCTACCTACTGTACAAATTAAATTAACCCCCTAACTAGTCATCTACTCATCATCACCCCCTAAACGCGTAGCGTCGTCATAGGGATCGTTCGAGTTCCGGTGGCTATGGCTAGCCTGATCGCCTGGCGTACTCCGATGCGGGGGGGGGGGGGGGAGTGGGGACGACGAACTCGGGCATCTGTGGCGGAGGCGGGGGCTGGAGTCCAGCCTGCTGGGCCTCCCAAGATTGCTGCATCCATCGGTACATCTGCGCCATAGATGCGTCTCTGGCCTGATGCGCCGAAGCCTCCGCCGCCCTCGCCAACTCCGCCTGCTGGAGCGCCTCCACCGCCCTCGCCAACTCCGCCTGCGTCCTCTGCAGCTGTGTCTGCAAGTCTCCTCTCGTCGAAGCCGCACGCTGCGTGCTGGGATTGGCCGGCGTGTACTTGAGAACCCTATCTCCCGCCGCGCCTAGGCCTCTCTGGTAGAAGTAGTTGTTGCCCGTCCCTACCGCCGCGTGCATGATCTGAGAGGCCAAGCGCGGCTCAAGGGTGTCGATCGTGGAGGCAAACTCCGCGATCGCCTCGTCGGACGCCCCTTCCCCCAGGGTGTCTCGCGCGATCCCGAAGGTGATCGCGTCGGTCTCCGCATCTATTTCCGCCTAATTGACAAGAAAATATAATAAATGAATTAATAAAAAAAAAATATAAATTAATTTAATGAAACACTTTTATTGAAAATGGGCGAATACTTACCACTTGGTCGGGACGCCCCGGATACATCTGCGCATGAATCCACGACAACGACCTCAGCGGTCGGTCCCTCCTCGCAATCTCTGCCCACTGCCTCCAGGAGCGGGCGCCGCCGTGGTGGGGGTGCTCGTTCATCTTGCGGTTGTCGCTGTTCGTCTTCGAGATTTTCTGTATTATAAGAACGAACATATAAACGCAAATATAAATTAGTAACTAAATTAAAATATTAGGAACTAACCAAAATAAAATTATTAACTAATTTAGTTACTAACTAATTTAATTTAATTAGTAACTACTTAACTAACTAATTTAATTTAGTAACTAACTAACTTACTAACTACCTAATTTAATTTAATTTAATTTAATTTAGTAACGAACTAACTAACTATGTAACTAACTAACTAACTTAATTTAATAACTAATAACTAATAACTAACTAACTAATTAATTTAATTAAGTAACTACATAATTTAATTATTAAATAACAGTAAAAAGTTATATACTAGCAGGCTAAATTTTCTTACCGAGACCCTGTCGCTCCCGAAGTAGGCTACCAGCCATAGCCACTCATACTCCCTGTACCGGAACTCGTGGGGGGTTGCAGCTCGCCCCAAGGCCTGCTCCACATGGTACGTCCTGTAGTGCGTCGACAGCCCGTTCTTCCACTCGGAGTACATATATTAACAAAACACAACTGTTAGATATATTCGTATACTGCCAATAAATAGTATGATAGTAAAATAACGTGAAACACATAACCTGTTCTTCAGCTGCTCGTCTCTCCACCAGTCCAAGGTAGGATGGACTCTAAACCATTGCTGCAATATTATAAATTAATTAGAAAATATTTTTATATAGTTATAAGCAAGGACTCAATGCATAAATGTTTATTTTCTGTAAAAAATTTCGATTTAACTCACCGACAGTGCATTGTACACTCGCGCCTTGATGTCATCGTGCACAGAGCCCCAGTCGGGCCACAACATTGGGACCCTGTCCCGCACGATCATGCCCGTCGCGTTGATATACTTTGTCGTGGTGTCTCTCCTCTCGACCGGGCGTCCATCCTCACCGGGACCGGGCAGGATCTCCCTGATCCCACCGGCGAGTTCCCTCTCCAGGGTCGACATGTTCGCGGGCCCTCTGGTCCTTCTCGTCCCCGCGGGTTTATTGACGAGGACGCCTGTTTCATAATTAAAATGAATACATAGTTAAATAATTATTTAAACTAACTAATTAAATAATTAATTAAACAATATAAATAATTAATTAAACTAACCAATTACCTGCGTCGTTGTACTGCTTGTCCTTCTCACGAACACACCACAGGCCGCGGCAGTCCTCTGAGTCGAAAGGTCTGTGGACGTAGGCCTCCTCCCAGGGAATCTCGTGGGGCCGGTCGTGCCTCCAAATCTGCCTCCCCCTGGCGTCGTACTCGGGGATGGCAGGGAGGAACTGGACCATGTACATCCCCGATGGCGGAGACATACGAGGCGTGGACCCTGAGGGGCCTGATCCCCCTGACGGTGGGCCCCGTAGCTGTGGACGCTGTCGCTGTGGGGGGACAGGGAGCATCTCTGGAGGGTCCAGATCGGCGGGCGGTGGGGTCGGCTGCCGATCCTGGAACAGTGCTGAAGTGCACTGGGGTCTGGAGGATGCGGCTCTGCGTCCTCCTCCGACACTCGAGGTTGGGCCCGCTCCCGTCGACTCATACGAGGAGCCCCCACGTGGATCGCTCGGGGTCAATCCCATCAAGGTCTCCTCTCGTCGACTCATAGGCCGGCGTAGACCCCGACGACCGCTGGATCCGCTCCCCCCACGGCTGGGTCCTGCCTGAGCGTCGGGGTCGCTCTCGGTCGGTCTGGCAAGCCATCGGTCTACAGCGCGGCGGTTTTCTGCACAATTAGTATATAAATTCCATAAATTTCACAAAAATTCCACAAAAAAATTAAAAACTTCATTAAATGTATATATACCTAATTATATATATACCTAAATATATTTATACCTAATTATATATATATATATATATATATATATTCTGAAATATATATATATATATATATATATAGATATATATATATATCCTCCTAAAAATCGTTGTTAATTCCACAACATTAAAAAAAAATCCACAAAATTCCATAAATTTCACAAAAAAATAAGAAACTTCATTAAATATATATACCTAATTATATATATACATAAATATATTTATACCTAATTATATATATATATATTCCGAAATATATATATATATATATCCTCCTAAAAATTCCACAAAATTACACAAAATTAACAAAAATTCCACAACATTAAAAAAATTTCCACAAAATTCCATAAATTTCACAAAAAAATAAAAAACTTCATTAAATATATATATACCTAATTCTATATATACATAAATATATTTATACCTAATTATATATATATATATATATTCCGAAAAAAAAAAATATATATATATATATATATATATATATATCCTCCACAAAATTAACAAAAATTCCACAACATTCCATAAATTGCACAACAACCCTAAATTCCACATAATTTCACAAAAACCATAAAATTTCACAAAATCCCTAAATTCCACAAAACCACAAAATTCCATAAAATTTCCAAAAACCATAAATGAGGGAGAGCGGGACTACCTGACATGGTGGTGCGGCTAGGGGAGGTGGTGCGGTGCGGCGGCGACGGCGGCTAGGGGCGGCGGCTAGAGGCGTTGCCGTTCGGAGAGATTTCCGGTCGGGGAGGGATCGGGAAGGAGGGGGCCGGGGCTGGGAGGGGTCGGGTGGGGCCGGGGAGGGTCGATCGGCGTCGGGGAGGCTCGGTGGTGGCCGGTCGGCGTCGGGGAGGGGTGGGGAACGATTGGGAAATTAGGGTTCTAAGCAGAAAATGAGGGAGGGGCGCCTCTGTTGCGGTTTAAATCGAAGGACTATAGCCGACGATTTAATTTTAATTCGTCGGCTATAGTCATAGCTGACGAATATACTCTGACCCGAAATCCGGGCCGGGCCGAAGTTGGGCTTTGCGGGCCGGTTATAGCCGACGATTTAATTTTAATTCGTCGTCTATAGTCATAGCCGACGAAATTCGTCAGCTATACTCTGACCCGAAATCCGGGCCGGGCCGAAGTTGGGCTTTGCGGGCCGGTTATAGCCGACGAAGTATGGATTTCGTCGCCTATAATATGAATCTCGTTGGGTATACTTCACGCTCTCAGCAGCCGTCAGATCTCGCCCATCCAACGGCGGACAATGAAACGGCGCGGATCGCAAGAGTTTAGCCGACGAAGTTAAGTATGTCGTCGGCTATTCTTTGGTCAAACTATAAAGTCAAACCTCTAAACGATTTAAAACGGCAATTGGCCCGTCTAAATGACGTTTTTTGGCCTGACCTTCAACAGAGAATAGTTTCAGATCGATGAGACGCAACTAATCGTATAAAAATTTTCCTCAAAATATTTACCGAACGTCAGGCTACCCATAGGAAAACGGACGTAAAAAACAGCTAACCGCAACATTCGGCACACAGATTTTGTCGGAATCTTCCCATTTTTCAACCGTAGACGTATTTCAATATTTCGGTCGTATCTTATTTCACGACACTTTTGCATTTGAAGGGTCTACGTATAGTAACTATTTGAAACTATACATTCACTTAAACACTTAGTAAACAAGTTAAGGAACATTAGTGCATATGTTCCGATTTCGAATCTAAAAGTTTGGAAAATCTATTCCAACCGTCAGATATCACCGTTAAGATTAAATACATGTATGAAAAAAATTCCAACTACATCTGACAACGTTAAAGGCTCGATCGGTACGGTCAAACTGCAAAGTCAAACCTCTAAACGCTTTAAAACGGAAATTGGCCCGTCTAAATGACGTTTTTTTGCCTGACCTTCAACAGAGAATAGTTTCAGATCGATGAGATGCAACTAATCGTATAAAAATTTTCCTCAAAATATTTACCGACCGTCAGGCTACCCATAGGAAAACGGAAGTAAAAAACAGCTAACCGCAACATTCAGCACACAAATTTTGTCGGAATCTTCCCATTTTTCAACCGTAGACGTATTTCAATATTTCGGTCGTATCTTATTTCACGACACTTTTGCATTTGAAGGATCAAGCAATGGTTTCGGTCAACATCCGGGCCAGGGGTTATAGCCGACGAATTACAGGTCGTCGGCTATACTTTAGCCGACGACCTTCAACATTTTGTCGTTAGCCGACGCCGGCAATATTTAGGGCCTGAAAATTGTCTATTTCACCTGATAAATTCCTGAACATCGCACAAACAATTCAATACAATTTCCCATAAACTCGGAAACCGGTAATTAAGGACGAAAAATGTATTCATACATGCATGCACCATCGTAGACAAATACATACATAAACAGTATACTAAGGATGATAATCAGAATCATCCTCATCACTTGAGTCAGATGTAGTATAGTAGTTAATATCTGGCAACCGGTGCTCGTACTCGTCGTCTGAGTCATCGTCTGCCTGATATAGACGATTCGGATTAACATCATACATGGGCACCTGACCCCTAGGAAGTCGAACCACTCTGCCCGGCGTCACATTATTATCGCGGATGGTGGAGGATTCCGGAATGTCGCCGGCGTCCGGCTCTTGGTATGCGGTCGCTTCTTGACACTCTGTGCTCACACCAAGTGTGGTAGCACTGTATATGTCTCGCTGAGACACATGGTTAACTACCTTCCACGTGCCTTTGTTCAATGGATCGTCAAGATAAAAGACCTTTTTGGCCGCTGTGGCGAAAACAAAGGGGTCATCTTCATACACACTAGTGGCGGTATTCACCGAAAGTATGCCGTACTGATCGATCCGTATGCGGTGCGGCCTAGTATCAAACCATCGACACTTGAACAAGTGGACTTTCATGCGGTTCCCATAAATGAGTTCAACAACTGACTGTAGGACACCGTAAAAATCCACGCCCCCCTCTGCACCATCGACCATCACCCCACAATTCTGTGTTTTGCGTTCCCCGTCTCTAGCTTCACATATATACTTAACGCCGTTGACATCACACATTGGGCGGACTGTGGAAGATATCGGCTTCATCGACAACAGCCTCAATTCCTCTGAGTAATTTGTATGACCACCCCTCGTAGCCACTTGCATCAGCTGAAAAATATAACTCAAATCACTTGGTGTGTTTATGATTAAAGAATAGGGAACTGTAAAAGAAAGCCATGTTGTGGAAAATAGTCTGCAAACGTCTTGTTGTGGTACTCGACATCACCGCGAACTTCCTTGCAGTGAAGATGGGTTCGTTTCCAATATTGTACCTCCGGACAGTTTATTAGAACCCGCCAGTGGGCAATCCCTACCTCATGGTCAGGCAACTTGTCCACACCCTTCTTCTTGAAGCTTCCGTATGGTACAACAGAGTTGGCGACGATAGATAGGTTGAACTCAGGGTCATCTCGACTTGGATGTTGTGGGGGGTCCTCCATCGCTCCCAAGTACAACTTGGCGTACGTTACACACTCATGCGCAATGTAAGCTTCAGCAATACACCCCTCAGGCGCAGATTTATTGTTCACATATTTCTTGTAGTCTCCAAGTTGTCTGCAAGGTTAACAAGTGCATATTAAGAGCATGCAACTTTTATTTAAAAACATGTATAAATCAAATTTATGAATAACATGTACCTTTCGATGGGATACATCCAAGTGTAGTGTACGGGACCGGTAAGCAACACTTGTTGGGGAAGATGGATCATCAGGTGAGGCATGATGTCAAAGAAATTTGGGGGAAATATCCTCTCGAACTTGCACAAGATAAAAACGATTTCCTCATGCATTCTCATGAGGTCTGATTTTCTAACTTCTCTAGCGCATAACTTCTGGAAGAATCTTGACAACGCCACCAACGGCTCAACCACTTCATCCTCCAAGTACGCTCGAATGAAAATAGGGAAGAGGCGTTGAAGCAGTACATGGCAGTCGTGACTCTTCAATCCGTACATCTTGTTGTCTCGGTAGTTAACACACTTGCTTATGTTACCCGCATAGCCATAAGGATACCTGCATAGCCATTAACAACAATTAGATTTCATGCATATATAGTCGTCCAACAACAGATGGATTCTTTAGGGAATACATGCCTAATAAAAAGTTACCTGACATTACTCAGCCATCCAAAGATTTCATGTTTCTGGTCCCTGGTGACGGTGTAAGGAGCTTGGGGCATTTTGCTCTTGCCCTCTCTCAACCACAAATGGTCCCGCAGTCCCATATTTCTTAGATCAACGCGTGCCTTGGGGGTGTCTTTTGTTTTCTTCTCCCAATTCAAAAATGTGCCAACCACGGCTTCACCCATGTTCTTCTCTATATGCATGACATCCAGGTAGTATCTGGTAGCCAACCTGGCCCAATAAGGAAGTTCCCATAAGATGCTCTTGTGTGACCAGAACCTATACCGATCCGGCCTCTCTGGAATCGTGCGCAACACATCGGGATGATTGCTAAGCGGACCAAAGTCATACTCATTCAACACTGCCAATATTTCCTCCCCTGTCCATTGCTCGGGTGCCCAGCCCCTTTCTTCAGTCCCATCAAAAGCCTGTGCATCGTCCCTAAATGGATGGTCATGCGGAAGCCAACGACGGTGACGCATCTGGACAATCTTGCTGCAATGAGGACTGGAGCAATCAACAGTCATGCATTCTGAACAAGCCCTGTAACCCCTGGTGACGCTGCCCGACAACATACCCCTCCCAGAAAAGTCACTGATCGTGCCAACAAGCATGGCATGCATCCGGAACATCTCATTTTTGAACCGGTCGTAGACCAGGTGGCCGTTCAGACTCAAGTACCGAAGCTCCTCAATTACGGGTCTCAAATACACATCGAGACACTTTCCCGGATAACCTGGGCCTGGAATCAACAATGTGAGCATGTTATATTCCTTCTTCATGCACATCCACGGTGGAAAGTTGTACGGAATCAAAATAACTGGCCACACACTGTACTGAAGCTCTTTCTTGCCAAAAGGGCTGAAACCGTCGGATGATAGCCCTAGCCAAACATTTCGAACCTCTGATGCAAATTCAGGAAACTCCAACACATTCTTCTTCCAAGCCTCTCCGTCGGCGGGATGTCTAAGGGTGTCATCGTCAGGCACATTCCTCTCAGCCCACCATCTCATAGCTTTGGCCGTGAAAGCACACATGAACAACCGCTCAAGCCTATCAATCAGCGGGAAGTACCGAAGTATCTTCACAGCTTTCTTGTTCCCTTTAGGAGTGAACTTATACCGCTCTGTATTGCATACTGGGCAGTATTCAAGATCTGCAAGTCCTTCCCCGTAAAACAGAACGCAATCGTATCTGCATGCATGAATCTTGATGTAGGAAAGGCCGAGATCTTTAAGGATATGTCGCACCTTATGATGACTGGTAGGAAGCCGATGTCCGGGGGGCATCGCCCCACCCCATATCTTCAGCCAATCATCAACCGATTTGACAGTGCCTTTGTTCTCCGTTTTGATCTTCATCACTCCCATGACAGATTCAAGGACAGTCTTACTGCATCCGGGGTACAACAGAGTCTGTTGCAATGCGATCAGGTTGTTGTACTTTTCCATACCACTTCTGTTGACCGGAGATCGGGGTAATGGCTCGAGTGGCTCAATATCAGGGAAACACTCCATCTCCGGAGGAGGGAGTTGCACATCTGGTGCTTCATCAAAGACACCGCTCTCACGAGGAAACATATCGTTGATCCAGTTCGTTGTTGGATCATTGGAGGAACTCCCTCTCTCGGCAAATTGTCCATGATCATGAGGACCCGCAAACTTTGGTTCACCGTGATAAATCCAATTAGTGTATAGGACCCAAAATCCATATCTAGCCAGGTGTTGCTCCACTGTCTCTATGGAAAACCGGTGTCGTGGGGTGGCACACTTGCACTTTTTACACGGACAATAATGAAGTGTAGTGTCTCCACAGTTAGCCATCACAAAATCCAGGAAACTCCTAACTCCATCATGATACGCCTGATCCCATCTTCCAAGGGTAATCCAACTCTTGTCCATCCTGTAAATTCAAGAAATAAATATAGCTATATATAGATATGTATATATGCACGTACTACGTACGTACGTACGTACTAATTAATTAAAAAATTCATCATTACACACACACACACACACACACACACACACACATATATATATATATATATATATATACACATGCATCCCTAAATTAATTAAAACATCGTCAATCTCCCTAATTAATTAAACACAATGTATTTTTTATATACACCAACAATATATTTTTAATTACAATTAAATTAATTAATATATATATATATACATTTTTTCATCAAATTCATCTAAAATCACCTATAAATCAACAATCAATCACTAATCTTCAACAAAACTTCAATTCTATCTAACCAACATATCAACCCATTAATAATCTCATCTCAACACACATATATATATATATATATATATATATATATCTCTCAAATTAATCACACATTTATTCTAATTAAACTCTAAATTAACACACCTCTGCATATAACCAACTAAATCAACACACACAGCAATATACGTACCTTTCAAGCTTATGGCCGAGGTTTTGGACGATTTCAGAGCGTTTTCGAAATATTTTCGACGAATGAGCTCGCTGCTGCAGAATAGATCTGATATAAGAGTTATAGCCGACGAATACCCTCCTCGTCGGCTATAACCAAAAACTTTTCGTCGGCTATAGTTATAGCCGACGACGTCCGACAACTCGTCGGCTATAATATTATAGCCGACGATGTGGCCGACGAAATAGTAATTCGTCGGCTATGACCCCTTATAGCCGACGAAGTACTATTTCGTCGGCCGTTTTTTCCCATATCGTCGGCTATAACCCCTTTTCTGGTAGTGTAATTTGTGTACAGGATGTCAGCATATTGACCTATTGCATGCATTGTTGTTGGATTCAACCTCAAAAGAATGTCAGCAAATGTGATATAGACATTTTGCATCATTCATACATATTTTACAGCATGAATTACGTTGTAAGACTTTTCTAAGCTTCAACCCTTCAACATCACGCCCAGTAATTATCAAGTAAAATTTTTAGGAAATGGTACTGAAACTACATATACCAGGCCAGTTATAGAACTGATTGCAATTTCTAAGCAATTATATATTTATATTATTCAATTTTGGCGCAAATTTATATACGAGGGCCTTCCACTAAGGGATCCCTCATTTTGTTCATTTTAAGGGATCGATTATTAAACCAACTTTTTGATTGAATTTTCGTATCTCCAACGTTCAATTATTAGGTTTGTATGTGTAGATTATTCCTGTAAATTTTTAGCCAAAATGGTGATCGTTAAGGCATCTAACTAGATGAAATCAATAGATGTTTGAAATTTGTCAAAGCTGAACCGTTCATATTTTTATTTGTAAATTTCAATTTTCAATGCTCTAACGATTATCAAATGGAATGAAAATTTTCAGATATGATCTACTCATATAAACATGAAAGTTGAACGGTGGAGATATTAATATGTGATAAAAAAAAAAGTAGGTTAAATGATCGATCCCTCAAAATGATCAAAATGAGGGATCCCTCATTTAACCTATTTTTCGATAACATATTAACATCTCCACCGTTCAACATTCATGTTTATATGGGTAGATCATATCTGAAAATTTTCATTCCATTTGATAATCGTTAGAGCATTGAAAATTGTAATTTACAAATAAAAATATGAACGGTTCAGATTTGACAGATTTCATACGTCCATTGATTTTATCTAGTTAGATGTCTTAACGATCACCATTTTGGCTAAAAATTTACATGAATGATCTACACATATAAACCTAGTAATTGAACGGTGGAGATGTAAAAATTCAATCAAAAAGTTGGCCTAATAATCAATCTTTTAAAATGAACAAAATGAGGGATCTCTTAGTGAAAGGACCCTATATATATATATATATATATATATATATTAGGTTTTAACATTTGAACGGTGGAGATGTGAAAATATGACCGAATATTGTGCTAAAAAAAAACTTCGCACGTTAATTTCAAAGCGAAGCTTTGCTCTGTAGAAGAATTGTATATACACTACTAGAAAAAAGGCTTTTCCCGACGAAATAAAAAAAAACAGCCGACGACATAAAATTTTCGTCGGCTATTTCCAAGAATGGCCGACGATTTTTTTTTTCATCGCTAAAAAAAAAAAAAATCGTCGGCTATTCCCCTAGAATGGCCGACGATTTTTTTTTTTCGTTGGTATATTCATATTTTAGTCGACGATTTGAATTTTCGTCGGCCTTTCTCTGAAACTTTAGCCGACAAAAACTTTTGAAAGTTTGGCCGACGAAATTGGCATTTTCGTCGGCTATAAGTCTATATATTTTCAGATCTAGACAGCAGCTGCTTATTTAAAAAAAAAACGAAAAAAAACGGGAGAAAGAGTGAAAAATCTGTGGGTATTTTATACGATTAGTTGCGTCTCATCGATTTGAAACTATTATCTGTTGAAGGTCAGGCCAAAAAACGTAATTTAGACAGGCCAATTACTATTTCTAAGCGTTTAAAGGGTTGACTTACCCGGTTGACCGTCCCGATCGAGCCTTTAACGTTGTCAGATGTAGTTGGATTTTTTTTCATACATGTATTTAATCTTAACGGTGATATCTGACGGTTGGAATAGATTTTCCAAACTTTTAGATTCAAAATCGGAACATATACACTAATGTTCCTTAACTTGTTTACTAAGTGTTTAAGTGAATGTATAGTTTCAAATAGTTACTATACATACACTCTTCAAATGCAAATATGTCGTCAAATAAGATATGACCGAAATAATGAAATACGGCTACGGTTGAAAAATGACAAGATTCCGACAAAATTTGTGTGCCGAATGTTGCGGTTAACTGTTTTTTACTTTCGTTTTCCTATGGGTAGCCTGACGTTCGTTAAATCAATTTTATAAAATTTTTATATGATTAGTTGCGTCTCATTGATTTGAAACTATTATCTGTTGAAGGTGAGGCCAGAAACTGATGTAGGAAGGATGGCAGCAAACATTGAAGAGCAGATTGACCGTTGCAAGTCAAAACCCGGTTTACTGCAGATTTGGCGTCCGGCGTCCGAATGACGATTGTGATACCATTCTCGTAGCTTCGCCACGACGTGTGGGCCTTTTCGGGCTTTCGAGTTCGTTTAGGACCTCAAAACGGCAGTTTATTATGTTTTCAAGATTTAAGTTTTCTAATTTGTTTTGGATTCGTTTTGTTTTAATTCCTTGGGCTTTTAGGTTTCCTTGTTAGTTGCCCTAGGGTTTCTTTTCAGTATTTAAGCATCCCTTTGGGATCGCATACAATTAATTAATCATATTTTATCAAAACCCTAAGAGTTTTCTCTTGATTCCTGGTGGATTCCAGACCTGTTCTTTAGAGTACGACGTTGATTGTACTCTCCATTCATTGAGGGTTCGACGTTGATCAACCCTTCCACACTTCTACTGCGTCAGAAACCGTCGTTTAACTAGACTAATTTCCGTTTTTAAGCGTTTAGAGGTTTGACTTAGTGGTTTGACCTATAGTTTAGCCGACGAAAATTATATTTCGTCGGCTAAACTCTTGCGATCCGCGCCTTTTCATTGTCCGCCGTTGGATGGCTCAGATCCGACGGCTGTTGATCTTCCAAAGTATAGCCGACGAAATATTGTAAATCGTCGGCTATTCTCTAAGTTTAGCCGACGAAAGTTATATTTTGTCGGCTAAACTCTTGCGATCCGCGCCTTTTTATTGTCCGCCGTTGGATGGCTCAGATCCAACGGCTGTTGATCTTCCAAAGTATAGCCGACGAAATCTTTTAAATCGTTGGCTATACTCTCTGTTTAAAATCTTTCAGCCCGTCTTTTTTCTCTCCTCCTCCGGAAAAACTCCTCCTCCTCCTCCTCAAATCGGCGCCGGCGTCCTCCTCCTCCTCCGGCATCCTCCTCCTCCGGCCTCCTCCTCCTCCTCCTCCGGCACCCTCCTCCTCCGGCCTCCTCCTTCTCCTCCTCCTCCTTCTCCTCCTCCTCCGTCCTCCGTCCTCCTCCGGCCTCCTCCTCCTCCTTCCCCACCTTCTCCGGCATCCTCCTCCGGCATGACTATGGAAGATTGCATATTCAGTTGAACCAAAGCATAATTTAATTTTTTTTCCCCAAAATTTAAGAATAGCCGACGAAATTGACCTTATTTCGTCGGCTATAACTGTTATAGCCGACGATTTTTACCAAATTTCGTCGGCTATAACTTTTATTACGGACGAAAATCACATTATTTCGTCGACTATGCCTCTTAAAATATTAATATATTCTGAACAAATAGCCGACGAATTTCGTCGGCTATAGTTTACGATATCGTCGGCCATACTCGAAAATACCCGACGAAATTCGTCGGATATTTCGCCCACGTTTGGCCGACAAAATAAATTTTCGTCGGTAAATTCGTCGGCCATACTCTACTATAGCCGACGATTTCGTTATTTTCGTCGGCCATTGGTATTACCGACGGCGTTTTTCCGACGAATTATAGCCGACGAAAATTTCGTCGGCAGAAGGAATAGCCGACGAAAATTTGGCATAGTCGACGAAATTTTTTTCGTCGGCTATTCACTCCGATCTGGTAGTGATAACTCTTAATTTTGGTCAAATAATGATTTAAGCCGATGGACCATATCATTGTTTTATAGTACGTATAAGGGGAAGCGATCAAACGAGTGTCCACTGCTTTTGTTTCTGCTAATTATATTCAGGCCCCTCTTTGCTTTTCACCTTTTAGATTTATGTCCTCACCTGTTCTTTTTGAGTGAAATCAGCTCAAGGATGCATTACAGCTACTATAACATTTGATTATATGATATAAATTTCCTGGTTCCTGAATTTTGTGTATCAACTCATAGTACGTAGTATTAACTTGATCAAACTAGTTTACAAGTTCATCTATAGACAGTAGTTTCCGACCATTCATTGAAGTACCAATCAAACTAGTTTACAAGTTCATGCGCTTCGATCCAATATGCACTTGTAGCTTCTTAATTTTCTCTTCGATCTAGAGCTGCATGAAGAATTAATTGAAACAGTAGCGTTCTTAAGTTTCTTATTATTAGAAGAAAGTAGCATTCTCAAGTTGGTGTTCTTAAGTTTATTAGCCACGGTATTCATTCACTACTAGAAAAAAGAAAAAAACTTTTCCCGATGAAATTAAAAAAAAACGGCCGACGAATTAAAATTTTCGTCGGTACTTCCAACGAATAGCCGACGATTTTATTTTTCGTCGGTGGAAAAACAAAATCGTCGGCCATAGTTTAACCATAGCCGACGATACTGTTTTTTCGTTGGTATAAACAAAAATCGTCAGCTATATTCATATTTCAGTCGACGATTTAGATTTTCGTCGGCCTTTCTCTGAAACATTAGCCGACGAAAACTTTTGAAATTTTGGCCGATGAAATTGACATGTTCGTCGGCTATAAGTCTATATATTTTCAGATCTAGACAGCAGCTGCTCATTAAAAAAAATACAAAAAAAAACGGGAGAAAGAGTGAAAAATCTGTGGGTATTGTTGAAATCCGTCCTCTCTTACATTGTGGAGCTATATATAGGTACGTATATGTGTATATATGTTGATTTTGAGTTTTAGTTGAGTTGATTTTGAGTTTTACTGATTTTGATTTAGTAAGTGATTTTTTGTTTTGTTGTTGTTTTAGTGTTAGAATGTATGTATATATGTTGATTTTGAGTTGTAGTTGAGTTGATTTTAAGTTAGAGTTTAATTATGTGTTTTAATTTGATGTTATTTTAATTAGTGTTAATATATATATATATATATATATGTGTGTGTGTGTGTGTGTGTGCGCGCGCATGTGTGTGTGTAGTTTAATTATATATATATATATATATATATATATATGTTGATTAATAAATAATGGTTGATATATAGTGTAACTTAAATAATGGTTGTTAATGGTAGATATATATATATGAGTTGATGTTGATAATAATATATATTGTAACGTAATTAATTATTAAGGATTTATATATATATATATATATATATATATATATATATATATATGGATCCAGATAAGAGTTGGATTTCGCTTCCAAGGCATGACCGACGATACACTATAGGAGTTGTGAATTTTTTGCAGTTCGTCGAGGAAAATACAAACGGGAATGAATACCATTATTGCCCGTGCAATAAATGTAGGTGTCGCAGTGATATGTGTCGATTTCCGATTAGGACATACGGGAGCACCTAAAGAGTAATGGGTTTTGGCCGAAGTACACACGTTGGATATATCACGGTGAGCCATCATTAGATAGATCGCATGATCATGGGCAGTTTTTTGAGGCGGGCAGTAGTAGTACATCCAATGATCCAACAATGGCATTCGTCAACAACGTGTTTCCTTTTGAAAGCGGTGTACGTGGGGAACAATATATGCATGACCCGGTGTAGCCCTTCCCACAAGTTGTCAACACTGCTGCCTTTGACAAGTACAACAAACTGATTGCATTGCAACAGACCCCTGTGTCTTCAAGTTCTGAGAAGACAGTTCTTGAAAGTGTGATGGAGGTAATGAGGATTAAAGTCGAGACAAAATCGACTATCAGGCAAGTGGATGAATATTTACAGTACACTTCTTCGTTGTTGGAGGAGGGTCATCGTAATCCTACCAATCACCGTAAGGTCCGAAGTATCCTCAAAGATCTAGGGTTTTCTTACATTAAGATCCATGCATGCGCATTTGACTGCGTTCTCTTCTGGGGTCAAGATGTAGAAGGGAATGACCTTGCTAGCCTTGACGCATGTCCGATATGTCATTCTGACCGATATAAGTTGACGGGAGCAGGCAATAGGAAACTTGTGAAAGTGCTTCGGTATTTTCCGTTGAGAGATAGGCTTGAGCGGTTGTACATGTCAGAAACCACCGCAAAAGCTATGAGATGGCACGGTGAGCGGGACTTGGGAGACACAGATATCATGACACACATCTCTGACGGAGCGGCTTGGAAGCATATAAACAATGAGTTTCCTCATTTTGCGTCAGATATCAGAAACGTCAGGCTCGGGCTCTCAACCGACGGGTTCAACCCTTTCGGCACCATGAGTCTTTCATACAGTATATGGCTGGTGATTTTGGTACCTTACAACCTTCCTCCGTGGATGTGCATGAAGAAGGAATATAATATGTTGGCGTTGTTGATTCCGGGGCCTGGTTACCCAGGAAAATGTCTCGATGTGTATATGAGACCATTGATTGAAGAGCTTAAGGTATTGTGGGATGTTGGTCATCCCACTTTTGACAAGTACAAGGAGGAGACGTTCCAGATGCATGCCATGGTTATTGGTACCATCATTGATTTTCCTGCTTATGGGATGTTGTCGGGCAGCGTTGTTAGGGGATACAAGGCTTGTCCAGAGTGCCTCAGCGATTATGGGAGCACCCCTCATTGCAACAAGATATGTAGAATTGGTCATCGTGTGTTCCTTCCGGCAGATCACCACTGGCGTTACGAGTCCGCCGCATTTGATGGAACCGAAGAACACGGTGGTCTTCCCAGAAGATGGACGGGAAGAGAAATTTTAGCAGTGCTTAATGAGTACGATTTTGGGCCCCTCAGCAATCATCCAGATATTGTAGCGGAAATATCGGAAAGACCTGAGGAGTACAAATTCTGGACACATAAGAGCATATTGTGGGAACTCCCGTACTGGTGTGAGTTGGTGATCCGTCACTTCCTAGACGTTATGCACATAGAAAAAAAATGTTTCAGAAAGTGTGGTGGGCACAACGCTGAACTTGGAGGGGAAGACGAAAGACGGTCCTAAGGCTCGCACTGATCTGCAAAACATGAATATCAGAAAACAACTATGGTTGAAACAAGGGAAAAGAAAAATGCCTCAAGCTCCTTACACCGTCAAGCCTGAGCATAAATCAGAAATTTTCCGTTGGATAAGTCGGGCCAAGTATCCTTCAGGCTTTGCTGGAAATATAGCCAAGTGTGTGAACAGACAATTCAACAATCTTTACGGGTTGAAAAGTCATGACAATCATATCCTGCTACAACGTCTCTTCCCTGTTTTCATTCGACCGTTCCTTCCCCGTCATGTTGTGGAGCCGTTAGTAGCGTTGGCAAGATTTTTCCAGAAGGTATGCACACGGGAAGTGAGAAAATCTGACCTCCGGGAAATGCAACAAGACATCGTTCATATCATGTGTAAATTTGAGATGATATTTCCTCCAATTTTTTTCGACATCATGCCTCACCTCATGATCCATCTTCCTCGGCAGTTGTTGCTTACCGGTCCTGTGCACTTCACTTGGATGTATCCGATGGAAAGGTACGTATTTTACAGCTTATGTTAATTTTGTCATCAATATATGTGATTTAGTATTAATGTATTATCATAACACTTTAAAAACTTGATTTATAGGCAACTTGGACAATACGGTGATTTTCTCCAAAACAGATCCGCACCTGAAGGATGTATAGCTGAAGCATATATTGCGCACGAGTGCGTCACCTACATGAAGCTGTATTTAGGAGCGTTACAGGAAAGCATACCGGAAGATGTACCTTCACAGTTCAATCTTTCCATACTCTCCGACGATGTTGTACTCGGTGGAAAAATGCCAGTTTCCTACAAGTTGAAAGATTATGAGGTAGCCATTGCACATTGGTGGGTACTAATTAACTGTTTAGAAGTTCAGTTTTGGAAAAAACATGCATCTAAACTGTGAACAAGTAGGAGGTGATCTCGATTACCACAACCGGACATTCGCAGAGTATTTCGGCCGCTGGGTACATAACTTTAACATTATTCTATACGTATTTATATATTATTGTGTATAATTATTCATATTTATAGTTAATTCTGATGGTTGCAGATGGACCTTATTAAAAATGATAATCACCCAAATTGGTCGCACGAACTCAGACTTCTAGCGATGAAGCCGGTCTATTCAAAAGTTTATGCGACGTGCAAGGTGAATGGTGTGTTATTTCGATGTGAAGAGAGAGACGTCAGACTGAAAACACAAAATTTAGGGGTTATGGCACATGGTGGGGATGATGGAGTTGACTATTATGGTGTTCTCCATTCAGTTGTGGAACTGCATTATGGGGAAGGCATGAAAGTGCACATTTTCAAGTGTAGATGGTTTGAGACACGGCCGCAGAGCATGAAAACCGATCAATACGGCATAACTTCTGTGAACACTAGTACATCATGGTATGAGGATGACCCGTTCGTTTTAGCCACATGGGTGAAACAAGTGTTTTATCTTGATGATCTCGCCAATGGTGACCCGTGGAAAGTAGTCAACACTATCCACCATCGCAACATTTACCGGGCGTCTACACTTGGAGTGGCTGAAGAGAACGAGGAAGGTGGCACCGCGTATCAAGAGCCCAACTGAAACGGTATTCCTGACTCCTCTTCTATTCGCCTAGACACGCCGGTGCGAATTCGACGTGAAGAGCCACTGCTTGTTGATGTTGATCCAAATGAAGAAACTAACGAGGACTCTAGTGGTGAGGAAAGACATAGATTACCCCTATCGAGCAATTCAGAAACCGAAGAAGACTCATCCGATGATTCCGATTACAATCTGACGGATTAAGTAATTTAGATGATGTAATCCTTTCATTTGTAATCCACTAATTTCTAATGAACAGGCGTGGGGATAAGCCTCCCAACTAGGCTGGGTTCCAAACCCCTTAAAAAAAAATTTAAAATATGTTGACTGCTGGGTTTCTGTTTTCTTGATGTTCAATTTTGGTTATATATGAATAGGAAATAGGAATACGAGCGGTGTAAACCTACTGATTTTTTTTACCTTTTTCATATAATAGCCGACGAGAAACACGTTATTTTGTCGGCTATACTCATAATAGCCGACGAAAAATGCATTATTTCGTCAGCCATAACTATATTGAAAAATACATATTTTATTTTAGACAGAAAACGACAAAAGAATAGCCGACGAGTACGAGGTTGTCTCTCATCGGCTATGATTTAAAAAAAAAAAAAATGACCAGATTCCATTTTCTATCACTAACGATAAACCATTGCTTCATCCTTCAAACAGAAAAAAGTCGTGAAATAAGATATGACCAAAATGATAAAATACGTTTACGGTTGAAAAATGACAAGATTCCGATAAAATCTGAGTGTCGAAAGATGCGGTCAAAGGTTTTATTCCTTCGTTTCCCTAATGGTAGCATTACCTTCAGTAAATATTTTGAGGAAAATTTTTATACGATTAGTTGCATCTCATCGATTTGAAACTATTATCTGTTGAATGTCAGGCAAAAAAACGTCATTTAGACAGTCCAATTACCATTTCTAAGCGTTTAGAGGTTTGACTTACCCGGTTGACCGTTCCGATCGAGCCTTTAACGTTGTCAGCTGAAGTTGGATTTTTTTCCATAATGTATTTAATCTTAACGGTGATATCTGACGGTTGGAATAGATTTTCTAAACTTTTAGATTCAAAATCAGAACATATGCACTAATGTTTCTTAACTTGTTTACTAAGTGTTTTAAGTGAATGTATAGTTTCAAATAGTTACTATACGTAGACTCTTCAAATGCAAAAATGTTGTGAAATAAGATATGACCGAAATAATGAAATACGTCTACAGTTGAAAAATGACAAGGTTCTGATAAAATCTGTGTGCCGAATATTGCGGTTAACTGTTTTTTACTTTCGTTTTCCTATGGGTAGCCTGACGTTCGTTAAATCAATTTGGTAAAAATTTTATATGATTAGTTGCGTCTCATTGATTTGAAACTATTATCTGTTGAAGGTGAGGCCAGAAACCGTCGTTTAACTAGACTAATTTCCGTTTTTAAGCGTTTAGAGGTTTGACTTGGGGTAAGTTTGGTATTGAGGTGAAAAAACTCAAATATGGAAAAACTGTGTTTTAAATAAGCAACATGTCACCTGCTTTTTAAAATCGTGGTTTTTTCAACTAAATTTTATAAATAAGTACCTTATAAAAAACTTACCAAACACATAATCAACTCATAATGATAATTATAAGTGATTATTTACTCCAAAACACAATACCAAACTAAACCTTAGTGGTTTGACCTATAGTTTAGCCGACGAAAATTATATTTCGTCGGCTAAACTCTTGCGATCCGCGCCTTTTTATTGTCCGCCGTTGGATGGCTCAGATCCGACGGCTGTTGATCTTTCAAAGTATAGCCGACGAAATTCAAAGAATAGCCGACGAAATCTTTTAAATCGTCGGCTATTCTCTCTGCTAGAAAAACTGAAAGTCGCAGCAGCCCGACTTTTTCTCTCCTCATCCGGAAAAACATCTCCTCCTCCTCCTCCTTCTCCTCCTTCTCCTCCTCCGGCCTCCTCCTCCTCCTTCCCCTCCTCCTTCTCCTCCTCCTCCGGCCTCTTTCCCCTCCTCCTTCGTCCTCCTCCTCCTCCTCCTTCTCCTCCTCCTCCGGCCTCCTTCTCCTCCGGTCCTAAGGTAATTTTTTATTTTTTTTTATTTTTTTTGTAATTTATTTTAATTGTATAATTTAGATATTTAAGTGTGTGTTAAATTGTTATATATATTGGTTATATATATAAATTGTTAGATTAATTATATATATAAATTTGTAGATTAATTATATAAATTGTTATATATTTGTTAATATATACACATATTTGTATATATATATATATGTTAATGTATATTTTAATTGTTATATATAAATTGTTAAATTAATTATATATATAAATTGGTAGCCTAATTATATAAATGGTTATATTTATGTTAATATATAAATAGTTATTTGTATGTATATATATGTTAATGATGAAATATAGTTATATTTGTATATAAATGGTTATATTTATGTTAATGGTTAGTATTATTTAAAATTAGTTAAATTATAAATATTAATTTGTTAGTATGTTTTAAAATATGTTAGTATTATTGGTTATTATATTAATTAGAATTTGTTATTTAATGTAATATAATTTAATATTAATTAATGTATTAATTTATTTGTTTCTAGATGGTCGATGCATTTAGACAGCTATTCAGAGGCCGTCGTTCCAGATCTAGGGGTTCTGGAAGTTCTGGCGGATCCGGAGACTCCGAGAGGACCCCTAGCCAGCCTGAGAGGACCACCAGCCAACCTCAGAGGATCGATTCATCCCAGCCGCGCTGGAGTGTGAGCAACCGGCACCAGACCCTTTTATCGGCGGGGCGGCCGTCGAGCAGTTCATGTCCCCCTCTCCGGCCAGATCCTCCGAGATGTAGTACGCAGCTATTTCAGGACGACATAGCTCCAGACGTTCATCAGATCCGTATGCCTGAGGTTCATCGGGAGCCGATGACGAGTCGCTGCTGACTCTACTGAGGGGCCTACTCTCCCTAATCAGCTATACCTGCCATACAACATTCCTGCCATACCCGAGGTCGACGAGCGTGGTGTGCCCATATGGCCTGCTAGGCCTCAGTACGTGAGTGTTGTGGAGGCATACCATTATGAGCCATTTGAGAGACCTGAGCTCCTGATTTCGGCGAGATTAAAAGGAAAGTCGACAGAAGGGTCATCGAGTTCAGGTAACATTTGATTTTATTAATTAAATGTTTTATTAAAATTAACGCACTAATATTTAATTTTATTAACCAATCGTCGTTTATGTGATAGGGACCGCCGCTAGCAGTTCAAGCAGGAATACGAGAGGTGTCATATGTTTTGATACGCTCAGGAAAAGTGTTGAGACCAGCAGGAGGATCCAGATTAACTAACCCCCTAATTAGGATGTTAAGGGGAAAAAACGCCGCGATTACGCGGGTTGCGTGGGAGCACTAATTAGGGATAGAGTCCCAATGTTGTGGACACGGTGGGCTGATGTGCCGTAAGAGATCAAGAGAGAGGTCAACAATGCGGCGTGGGTGAGTAATTTAAAAAACTTAATTTCTTTATCGTAATATTTAATAATTTTCAGTATTGTTATAATTTTAAAACTAATAAAATATTATCTTGCAGGCATACTTCGAGATTGCCGAACACAAGCAGGCTTGGGCGTACGCGATGCAGAACTCGAGGTACGTTGGGAATTCCTCATCTTATAATTTGAAATATTTTATGATATTAATAATATTTCTAATGCACTTTTGTTTTTTCCGTAGGTTCAAAGAGTGGAAGAACGAGCTCCGTACCCACTTTACCGAATACGACAAATATGGTCGTATGGGTACTCCAAGAGAGTTCATGTTCATGGAGTACGAGTGACGTTGGTTGAAGACAGTAGACTTCAACAACCCAGTTATGCAGGTATATACTAAACTTAACTATAAATGTTTATTTTGTTAATATTTTAATTATTTTATAATTATTACACTAATATTTTTTTATGCATTTTTCTAATATTTTATTATTTGTTTGAAGGAACGGTCTCGGATAAACTCTGCGAACCGCCGCCGTAACAGAACCCCCCATCATGGTGGTTCTAGGCCATTTTCACAATATCAGGAGGAGGCGCTTAGAGATCATCCTTTAAGCAACTCGTACGTAGAGACGTTCAAGAAGGCTTATCCATTAGCGACAGAAGAGCTTGTAAGTCGTTGATTACGATTTTCAAATTTTAATTATTAATTTTACTTAATTATATATTTGTTAGAATATTAATTTTTTTTTTCCCGTTCAATTAGGAGAGGGTGAACCGGGCCGAAGAAGAAGTGTTGCAGGAAGTAGTTCGGGAGACACAACCGAACATTTCAGAGGAAGATCTGCAAGAAGCCTTGAGCCAGGTCGACCGATCGAATGTCCAAACTGCAGCGAGGATATTCGACGCAGCCTTCCCAAAACGGTCAAAAGACTACTACTGTCGGGGTTTGGGAAGTTCTGGAATAGGGGTCCTGAAGACCACTAAGGGAGCTCAAAAGAGGGGAGGCGGGGGCACCCAACAGATGAAGGGGGAAATACAGAGATTGGCAGAAGAAAATGCAAGATTGGCGGCCCAGTTCCAGAGATCACAGGAGCAACAACGCAGAACACAGCAGTATCAGATGGAAATGAAGCGTTGGCATGCTGAGTGCGAGACAATTCGGCGACAGAACTACGCCGACCAACAAAACTGGTGGTATGCTATGTTCGCGGCACAACAACAAGGCCTTGAACCCCCGCCCCCGTTTGAGCCGTTAGATGAACCTCGAATGCCGAGAGCTCCCGAGTTCATTCAGCAGGATGACGAGCATGATGGACAGCAGGATAGTGGCCAGGATGGAACAAATTAAATAATTAATGAAAAACGTGTTTCTTGTTGGATTGTCATTGTGAATTGCAGGTTGCTTGGAATAGTAATTTAGAAATTAATTTAATTTTTTTTTCCTAAAATGTAATAACAGCCAACGATATTGACATTATTTCGTCGGCTATCACTGCTATAGCCGACGATTTTTACCAAATTTCGTCGGCTATAACTGTTATAACCGACGAAAATGACATTATTTCGTCGGTGGTCTATGTTAAATAGTGACGGTTTCGTCGGCTATAACTAATTAATGCCTCTTAAAATATTAATATATTCTGACGAAATCTGCATGTCGTCGGCTATATTTCAGAACAAATAACCGACGAAACAGAAGAGATCGTCGGCTATATTTTACGATATCGTCGGCCATATGTGAAAATATCCGATGAATTTAGTCGGGCATTATGCCAAGGTTTGGTCTACGAAATGTATTTTCGTCGGTGATAACTTTGGAATGGCTGACGATTTCGTTATTGTCGTCGGGTATATTTTTACCGACACCGTTTTATCGACGAATAATAGCCGATGGCGAAATTTTCGTCGACAGAAGGAATACCCGACGAAAATTTTGAATAGTAGACGAAATTTTTTTCGTCGGTTATTCTGTCCGATCTGGTAGTGATTCTCAATGCATCTCACATTCATATTAACTTTCAATCGTTATAATTTGGTAATTCTAAAGTAATTACTGGCTTGTAGTAAAATATATGTTGATTTTGATGTTAAATTTTCGCCCATACACTACTACAAAAAACTCAATACACAACGGTGCTGCACCGTTGTGTAAGTTCGGAAAAACCGTCGTATATCTCGAGCTTGTGTGATGAAACGTCCAACAACCAGATTATAATTTCTGTTGTACAACTTATATGCCATGCCATGGCTGGCTTGGCATTCGCTGCACTGACATGTCTAGTTCATACAACAGAATATACATACTTTTATGTTGTGTAAGTTTTAAACATACAACAGAATATTGCAATTTTATTCTGTTGTCTCATTCGCACAACAGATTTCATCTCCCACTTATTTAGTTGTCTGATTCAGACAACTGGTTTTGTTTCATATTTATTGAGTTGTATGATTCACACAACTGATTTGATCATCTACCTAGCTTGTTGTAATGTTGTATCACACAATAGACTTAAGCTTTTGGTCATATGAAAATTTGTTGTCTGAACTTCAAACATACAACATATTTAACACAAAAGCATGTACACTGTTGTACAAAACCTGCACCATTACCGCAAAAAAAATTGATCAAAACCATTGCATATAAATTAAGCTTCATTACATTTCATTCAAGTACTGTACCACATACATGCAACTAGCCTAAGCTGCTACATTCCTAGCCATGATTAAATGATGCACACCCTCTACCATATACACAAGTACCATATACACAAGTTCAAAAGCTGCTAGCAATAATGGTTTCTACAGAGGACAAGTCACCTATGAGAACTGCATTAGTCATAGACTAGCTTCAAGTCTTTGGCCTAAGGTTGAATATATCAAACATGCCATCTATGAATCAAAATCCCGGAACTGTGCATGCTCAATCGATGTGTGAACAATTTACCCAAATTGGTTCAGTTCTTTCAATCCACAGACCTGCACCCTCATTGAAACCAAACAAGGTTCAGAATAATAAGTAAACAATATGAAACCAGAAAGAAGGGAAATTACCATCTTCTTCCCAAGAAGGAAGAAGCGCCAGATCTCACAGATGGAACACTGCCAGGGAAAGAAGCGGCCCAAATGCAGATCCCACCACTGAAACATTCCCACACAATGAAACAAGAGCAGTGTTAACAAACAGATAGCCACTCATAAAATATGTACAATGTCATCAAGCAGGAACTCTGTTACTTGCCTGCATGCCACAGCAAGTGTTCTCCCGCCATTTGGCCTCCATTCAAGTAGCTTAACGTCTTTCTGTGATTCATTAGCCAAAATGCACGGCTCCTTCCCTTCCGTCGAAGTAAAATTAGCACGAACATATACACAAGTCAAGCGAAAGACAAAGGAAAACAAATCAAGCCAGCAAAATAAAAACAGAAAGCAGATAAACATCTAACCCGAATCCTCATAATCTCGAACCAGAAGCTGATTAGAGCCGGATATAAATGCCATAACATGTTTATGCGGGTGCCAGCTCAGCCCCTGAAGATCAACTTCCGGTAACAAGTTCACCTACACATTAACAACCTTTTCTATCACAACTTTGCTATAAACTGAACTAACAGCAACGCGAAATAAAGTCGCTAATAATGTTGAAACTAATGATAGTATTCATTACATCAGCCAGATATAAATTCTTGGGGTTTCCTTTTCCCACATTAGGATTTCCTTTCTCCACATTCGTCAAATTCAAATTTCCTTTCCAATCAGCGACAATGCCAACATAGAATGATTTCACTAATTTTACTGAACATAATCAACAAGAGAGAATGTGAAGTGGCGTGTCAAGTAACAAGACTCACCTCTGTGATTGGGGTATCGAGAACCCTTTCAGGGCCGTACTTATCCAGCAGTCCCTTGGTTATCTGTATACATTGGAGAGTAAACAAGACATGTAAGTACACATATGTTCTCGATGAAAATGAAACAAACAGAAACTTAAAATCCATTTCTTTAAATGAGTAATCCTAACCTTGTAAGCACCTTGATACTCCCCAACCTGCAGAAAAAACAAGCAAAAGATCAAGTTCACGAAAATAAAAGTCGGTTAGGTCACATATCATCAACAACAACAACAACAGAACCTATCCAGGTCTCCTCACCTCTTCACCCATCAAAAACACTTTAGGATCGGCAGACATTTCCTCATCAAGGGCAGAGTTCAGAGCATCCCTCACTGTCATCTGCTGCACAATTCAACAATAAACAAATTCAGTGCTTCAAAACTTATGTGACCTAACAAACTGAGAATCTGAAACAGATTGTACAGCTATACATAACCAACTGGAATCGAAAACGACAATACCTCTTTTGCAGAAGATGAGAAGCTTCTCAATGCCGAAACGGCGGGGCGGATTATCTGCAACTGCCCCAGCACCTGAGCCACCGGAAATTATCCAATCAAATCAAAGCAACTCAATCACAAATTTGGCACATAAATACAGAAAAATCAAGGTTTAGGTGTTTTACCGTAGCAGACGAGCTTGCAGCTCCAGTCTAAGAGCTCATCCGGATATCTGCGTCGATACTGCTGCCGCCACCGAAACCTACGAATCCAAAAGGCCAAAACAACCAAACTTAAGAGCTCCACTAAACAAAACAAAAAAAGCACATCACTCTCAGAAATCAAATCCAAATTCTGAAACTGTATAAACTGAGCTCAGCCCAGCTCAAATCCACATACTCCACATAATCATTATAGTAAGTTTTGATGACTTACTATAATTCAAAGTGATGTAAAGTGTATACAGAGGGAAATGATGTAAGAAACATACCCAAGAGCGCCTTCAGATTTGACAAACTTGGGAAGTCCGTCAGCATCTCCCCTTTAAGCACAACAAAAGGCATCCTTTTGAAATCCCAACCCAAAACCCTGCACAGCACCTGCCCCAAAGCCCTATGAGCCCTCTTCTTCTTGGTCTTGCTTATCATAACAGCGTGCTGCACAAGGCCAGCACAGCCTTTGATCTTCTTCGTCTTCCCCAACCCACCACACACCAAGCAATAAAACAGACCACCATCCCAATTCCCCTCATAAAAACTCCTCAACTCTCTATCCTCCACAAACAGCTTCATTAATTTCTCTGTCAGTGACTATGCAGAGAAAGCTTTAGTAGAGCAAAGTCGTGTACTTCTTGAAAAACTCGTAGAAGCCGAACTTGCAGGCACCTTGACCACTGTAACCGAGGAGTGTAGGCACCCATCCCTTGAAGAATCCTCTAACACCCTGCTCCTTCAACAGAATTCCAAAACCAGAGGAAATGCTTTTGTACTTTGTAGGGTCAATCTGGAATTAATCAACAAATCAGATTCCCAATGAAACATAATCAAATAACCAATAAAACTAGATCAGGTTTCAGATCAAGATCCAGAAACATATGAAACAGATCTAGAAAGAGAGAGAGAGAGAGAGATGTGGACCTGCATATTGCACTTGACGAGGTCAACAGGAGTGACGGCCATGTGAGTGAGACCACAGCTGAGAATACCACCAGCAGTGCAGGCAGCATAGAAGGCAGGAGAGTACATCTCGATCTTCTTGGAAGGCTCGGAGGGAGTGGGAATGAGGAGACCCTTAGAGGACTCGACGGAGGAGGTGGGGGTCGGGTGAAGCATCTTCTCGAGGCCAAAGATCTTGGCGGAGGAGGAGCCATAGAGGAAGCTAGGGATCAGAGCCTGACGGGATGATGATTTCGCAGAGAGATCCATGGCGATGTGAAGAGAGAGAGAGACAGCGAGAGAACGAGAGAAGGAGGCGGAGGACTGAAGCGGAGGCTGGGGACGGTTGTTGGGGTCCGGAACCGGAGAGGAGAGAAAACTGTTTGGGATTTTGAGAGAATCAGAGATTGGGATTTTGAGAGAATGAGAGATTAGTTTCGAGTGATGTGAGGCGAGGGTTTCTCTGGGTTTGTAAGACCGAGGGTTTCTCTGGGTTTGTAAGAGAGAGCTGTTGGTTTTTGTGAGAGTAATAGAGTTATGAGTTTTTGTGAAGAGAGGGGGTTTTTGTGAGAGTAATAGAGCTATGGGTTTTTGTGAGGAGGGAAATTTGCCGCTCCCCTAAAATTTGGCAAGTTTGGCATGACTATATTAGGTTTACATTCACACAACTAAACACTTTTAAACAGTTGTACCAACTTACTTTACTCTATACTAGGTATTCCATAAGAGTGTCCTAGTAGAAGCAGCAAACCAATTGCACAACAGAATCAAAATACACTGTTGTGAGAATTGTAGCACATGTATGTTTTTCAAACCAAAAAACCATGGAGGCAACTTTCCCGCTTTCAGAAATGCTGCCTCTGCCATTGGAGCCAAAATGAAAATGGGGCAATGACAAGCAAACCAACTCACACAACCAAACTATGAAACTCTGTTGTACAAGTATTTGTCACTTTGCACTTGGTGACACCTAATGCAGGATGTGACATTATCACACAACACAAAAAAATTACTTTGTTGTCTGTCCATCTAGACCTTGCCCAAATTTGAGTTTCAATGTCGGAGGGAATTCTGCCGCCCAGATTTTCATTAATCACACAACAGAAAATGTGTCTCAGAGTTGTGTGACAAAATCTGGAAATTTTTTTTTCAGACTATGAAAAATGTGTACCATCATACAACACAAGTTATTCACTTCAGGTCGTCTGAAACAGTTAAGTGATTCACACAATATGTAACTTTCAAAGTGTTGTCTGATTTGTGTTGTGTATTGAGTTTTTTGTAGTAGTGATATACACCATGAGATTCTTTTTTCTTTTTGTTAGACTAGGAAATGGCTAAGGAATTATTACCTGAGCATGGCCTCTTCACTTTGATCGCGAGGTAATATTTTTGTTTGGCCTATTCAATCAATTGAGTTTTACACTCTAGATAGATCGATGCTTCAAATCAGAATAGAATGATCGATCACTCGAACTTGGTAGGTAGAATGGCTCCCATAGTAAAAGCATGAGACGACCGGACCATGAAAAATGTATTCCTCTAGCTAGGATCTCTATTTGTACTGGGAGCTCGTAAAAACAACCACACCTGCTCGCATTAACAAAAATGGCTAGATCAATGGCTGCTGTAGCTGATAGTTCTGATCATGTAGGTGTAGGTGGTCTCTTGCTTAGTTCTGGAGGTGTGTTCTTGTTCTGCATGATGATCCTAATGTCCCTCTTGGTCATATCATTTGTAATCTTCGCTTGCGGTGATTCCTCTCGCAAGCCGAAAGGAAACACTGGAAACAGTGGTGGGACTGGTGGCCGAAAAAAAAACAAGAATACCAGTGTAGAGACTGGTACTGATGGAGGCGTGGTTTCTAGTGTAGCTAATTGTTGTTCTGACTGTTTTCGAGGCGGAGGCGGAGGCGGAGGCGGAGGCGAAGGCTCTGCTTGTGCTACCGTTCCGCCGGTTTAGGGATGTTTATGCTAATTTACTAAGTTCTCATGAGTCATGGGTATTAGACTACTAGTGTTGTAGTCCTCTCCATGTATCCTAAATCTCATCCAAGTTATCAATAAAATGTTATTTGCTCATCTCCTTCTATGTGTCAATTTTTCTGAGAAAAATTTCCTTCTATGTGTCATAAGTCTGAATCAACTTATAATTAACGAACATTTTTTTTGTGGAAAATACTTGCAACCATCCATACCCAAACCCAAACTGCCACGTGTAGTTTTGATTTTTAACTTATTGTTTTACATGATTATCATTTATTTTTACATGATTATCATTTGTTTTTTTTTTATAGAAAAATCTAAGATAACGTTGTATCAAAGTCAAGTGGATCAGCTACTACAACCCAAAATGACAATGAGTTTCATCAGGAGAACTGGTTTCATATCATAAGAATGAGCACGAGAAGTTTAAGGCCTAGGACATCACATACACCACTATCATGGTTTCTTAAAGAAAACAGTGCAAAACAAATTACTCCATCTTAGGCACCATCTGACTGGCTAAAGGGGTTTGCGCTCTCATCGATTTGTACCATCTGTTGGCGACACAAGCATCACAGCAGTTCCCCTACAAACAATTAGGCCAAGGCCCCTGGTTTGGTCAGTAGTCTTCAATGGATCATCAATTAAGAATCTCTTATGAACTCAATTGCTTCATCTAGAACAAGGTTTAACCACTGATGATCATATCCTTGGTATCTCAGTAATGATACTATGTGTCGTTGTTGAGGAGCGGGAGCTTGTAACGTTTTAGATGATTATCAAACCAAAACAGTGCGGAATGAATCGAATATAAAGTTGGGTTCTAGATAGATAAAGTAATCAGAGTAATTAGGGTTTATAGAGTAGAGGAGGAAGAAAGAGGACTGTATGCAGAGATAAAGGAGCGTATTGGTCTTGGAGACGCGCTGTTTGAAACCCTAATTATCAAAAATATATAAATAGAAAATATTCATGTGACAGCTTGTAATTAAGCGAAGAAGGAGAGTATGGATACAACCGTCCATACCAGTATGGACAAAAGTATTTTTTTTTTGTGTGTGAATAAAATAGTATATGTGTGAATAAAATAGTATATGTATTTGATAAGGAAAAAAGATTTTCACTTGAATTTGGATTGGGAAATCTTCTCGTTACGGTACTAATTTATTAGTGTAGAGATCAGCAAATAAGTGATTTAACCAAGAGAACTGTCAACCGATCGAACTAGAAATGGTCTTTGATATTATCATTTCTTATCTTATCTTTGTCAAGAATTGAAAATAAGATAGAAATCCAGCATCCGAACTCGACCATTGCTTGTGCAGTCAACAATGCCACCAACTAAGAACTACAATAAACTTTAGCACATACAAAGAGATTCTCAGAGAGACCAATGAAACCATTATGAAATACAGAACTACAATAAACCATTATGAAATACAGGACATTCACGTAGATACTCTCTCATCAACAAGGAAGGAGTCAGCGGATGGGTTCCGAGAGGGGGATGAGTTCTGATCTCTGGGCCTCATCATCTAATGGAAGAAGCTGTCCCCAACTCCAATGGGACTGTCTGACCAAATTCATGCTCTCGAAAGCTGATTTTCAATTGGAGTCACATCGCATGTACGATCTCAAGCAGCTGCTGGGGGTTGTGAACTGGCTGGGAACTGATAAGTCCATTATGTGCGACTGCAGCTCTGTGCCACAGACTCATACTTCTAGCAGACAACTCAACACCTTTGTTCTTTCTAAATATTTGTTCTGCACTTGCAAAGACGAGTCATCTGTGGCACACCATGTAATATATTTGTTTGGGCCACAATTGGAATTTACTCCAATTGGGCTTTTACCCTGAGGCCCAGAGGGGTTTAGGTTTAAATCAGACCCGGTATTCATGTTTTCCCGCTTCTTTCAGGAAAGATTATTTGGAGGGAAACATGGATTTATTGCCTAATCAGTTCGGGGTTATTTTATAGTAATCCAACTATACAATATACGATTCTCTTTAAGGGATAATGAGGTGTAATTACTGATTGAGATAATTTGGGATTGTTTCGGTAGCAACCCATCCGAAAAGGATATCTTCGCCGAATCAGTGATTGATCGGCAGTGGACTCGATTTGGCTAATCACGACTTTAATGAGTAGTGATCTGGACATATTTAACGGAGAGGAAGTTGCCTAAACAAAGAAGAAGTCTGATCTCGATTGATTTTTAATTAATGAGATTGGAAGCAGAATAAGGAAGGACAGTCCTAATGAAACTCAGAATCCGCCGGGCTGGATCTCACAGCCCTAGGGTTTCGAGAGCGATATAAATATAAATCTTCCTGCAACTAGGAAGAGGTTCTCAACCAAACACAAACAACCCCAAGTTCTAGCGCACCGCTAACTTGCCAAAGCCTCTACGGAGCAACTCACGCAACTCGCCTCCACCACTACGATCGATCTTATCTCGTACTCGTGCCGAGCGTTTGCTGAGCCTATCGAGTCAGTCCGCTACTCAGGTAGCAATCGAGTCTGTCACTACTCAGGTAGCAATCGAGTCAGTCCGCTACTCCAGTAGCACACACCCGTGGTCTTGGTATTAGCTCTGCTTTGCTTCTCCGGATCAGAGTAAGATCCTCAATCCTCAGGGGGTTGGGAAGAAAATCCTGTTAGAGAGTTCTATTCAGGTCTTGTTCGAGTCCTGTACGCCGGCTTAGTCAGCGCCCGCGTAACAGTCGCTTGACCAGGAAGTCAGAGTCAATTGGGAGCAGACGAGAAGACTCGCCAGGGGTCGCACGCGATCGAGTTGCACCGCTCCAAGGGTGCTGGCACGCCTAAAGCACACAGAAGACACGCAAAGGACCTCACGTCCGCCACGCCACGTGCTGACTGTTCGCCGGGTGCTGAATCCGCCACGAACATTTTGGCACACCCGGTGGGACACAGTGTCAAGATTGCGGGATCTACAACGGGTCATCCTTGCAAAAGGGTAACTATGTTTTGTTTGAAGAATTCCCACAAAGAGCTAATCAAACATAACACAGCTGAGTGTAGGGGATTAACCGAAGCTGAAGCTATTGAAGTGTTTGGCGGGACCTTGGGAGTTGCAGCGGCTATTGCTACAGCCCTCAAGGCCGTGCGAAGCAGGAAGGATTTGAACCCGGTTTCCGCGACACCAGTTACGGAAATTGAGGTAGAAGAACTAGAGGGGATAGTTGCTCCTCGGGTTGACAACACCGCTCTGGGTTTTGTTAACCGAGCAGCTGCATCTAGTTTCTTGGAGGAGGGGTTCGCGGATGAATCCGCGGATCCGCCGACGTCACCTATAGCACCATTCACTGGGGAGACTGCAACTCCCACAGAGGTGACGGATACTCTGAGAATGCTGATTGAAAAATCTTGTGAGACAGATACAGCTCTGAAGAAGGCCAATACTGTGGTCGTTAATCTAAGTGAATCCGTTAGGCGGATGGAAACTGAGCAGAGGGGGTTCACTGCTAATTTCAAATACCTCGCCGGTCAGCAAGGCCGGCTGGGGGATGACTTGGCTGCCCACATCAAGAATTCTGATATCTATTGGCAACAACAACAGGAGCAGGTGGCAGCTACTAACGCCACGCTTGCAAACTTGAATGTCTTGATGGGATAGTTATTTGATCGGGTCGACCAGTCTGAAGGGCCCAGCCGTGGGGTTACAAATCCGCAGAGGGATCAGCGGAGACGCACAAATGGTCGTGGCGGAAATGGCGGGCCTAACACTGAGGCCGCTAACCATCAGGCAGGGGACCAGGTTCCACCTGCAAGGCCGGGTAATAACAATGCGCTGGAGCAACCAGCAAACGTCGTGGCCCAGATAACTTTAGATGATATTAGCAGGATTTTCTCTGACAGGCTCAGGGAACTACAGGGATTGCCCAACGTCGACAGGACGTATGAGAATCCATTGACTCAAGAGGTGAATGCGATCCCATTCCCTGCTGGGTTTAAGCCGATCCGGTTTACTCCGTTTACTGGCCAGACGTCACAGGATGCTGAGACGCCCATCATGCGTTTCACCAATGAATCGGGTCAGTACGGGGAGGACCCAATCATGAAGTTGAAGCTCTTTCCTACATCCTTGGCAGGGGAAGCAGCCATCTGGTATAAGCGTTTGAAACCAGGGTCCATTCCAGACTGGAAGACCATGGAGGTTCTGTTCAGAACCATGTTTGGCATTGTGGAAGCGAAGATCGGGGTCAAGGACCTGGCAGAAACTGAACAGAGGTCTGATGAGTCGGCCACTGATTATTTACGAAGGTTCAAGCTGGAACTGACCCGCTGCGAGATGGAAATTCCAGAGGAGCATGCAGTAAGAATGGCGATTGATGGCCTGGTAGATGAGATCCGCCAGGGGTTCAGGCAGGTGCACGTGACCACGATGGCGGATTTGACTAATCGCCTGGGTCAGGAGCAGCACTACGTTGATCGGTCCAGGGACAGAAACGAGAGGCGGAAGGGTACTCCTACGTCCTATTATCCGGGAACTTTGAAGCCCAAAAATCCACTGCCGACTGCGGCTAAAACCGTAGCAACTATCCAGGCAGATGCTGTTCCTAGGCCAATCCTAACTTGGGTTGATGAAGAGTTGGAGCACGAGGTGGCGGTTATTGAGCGGACAGATAAGAAGCCTTTGCAGTCCCATATAGCAAAGCCGGTCAGGGAGACCGTGAAGTTAATAGCACCGCTCCCAACTAAGTCAGCTTTTCAGGAGTATACCTACAACGCCCACAGGGCTCCTGAGATTTTACAAGAGCTATTCAACTTGGGGCGTCTGCACCACGACAGATTCATCCCCAAGCCTGATTACATGGCGGGAAAGACGTACTGCAGCTTTCACAATATGAACAATCATAACACCAAGGATTGTGTGAAGCTGAAGGACCAGCTGCAAATATGGATCAATGACAATACCCTGCAGTTGGAGAATCCTAAGGTGCCTCAGTGGACAGCTGCTAAGGGCGCTCCGCGGGTGAATGCGATTGAGATCAGCGTCGGTCCAGGTCCAACACAGCAGAGCGGGAAGCAAGTTTCCAGGTTTCAAGCGTATACTTACGACGCAAGCAAGGCGCAGGAGATCTGGGAAGCAATGGTGCATCAGGAGGCACCAGAGATTCAAGAGTTTTTCCGATGCCATCCCAACATTGGGGATGGCGGATTTACATGTTTTTTCCATCGTACCCTTGACCACTGTACTTCTGAATGTGTAGGTCTTAAGGATCAGTTGCAGGAGTGGCTAAACGATGGCAAGCTGGAGTTTGATGGCGACCAGTCTAGTCCCTGCCCAGAGTTTTGGGTTGGGGCTATTGAAGAAGAGGATATGGTGATGGTCCCTCGTTCCAAGCTCTGCCTCACATGTAGGTTGACTACAGGGCAACCGATTACTTATGATGAGTTTCAGGCAGCTTTGAAGGAGGCAGAGGAGAAGGCCGAGAAGAGAGCCCTTGAAAAAGCTAAGCTAGAGCATCCGCCTCCCGAAAAGTCAGGCCGGGAGAGTTCCAAGCGGATGAAGTACCATCACGGGGCTGAGGACAGCTATGCTAGCAGGACAAGGCCCAGGCAGGATCCTGGGACGTCCGGAGTTAAGTCCGCTACGACTGGGGGTTTGCACAGGGCTGCGAATCCAGAGTCATCTGCGGAAGTTTATATTCCGCCAGCTTCCAGGAATGATCCGAAGGCGGACAGGTGGTATACCCAGCGAGATGGCAAGGCCATTGAGCTTGCTGCAGTGACCACCCGGAACGAGAGGAGACGCTTTGGAAAAGCAAAGAGGACCTTGGCGGATCTGGCTTCGGGAAAGGTAACAGAGGATGAGTTGTCGGTACCTGTGGAGCAGGTGGAGCAGATCCATAGGCGCTACAGAGTAAGAACTAAGTCCTACGTGGACTCTAGACGACAGCGGTCCACTGAGGTTCCACCGGCACCTCGAAGGAGCGCACACGACCGGGTGGCGGATCTACCAAGATCCACTGGGGCACCTCAGTCCAGGCCGAGGCGCAAGCTGGAGTTTTCTCCTGAGTGTTCGAAAGCTAGGCAGTCGCCCCCAAGAAGGACACAACCAGAGGCTGCCGGAAAGCAGAAAGAGTCGGAGGATCAAGAAGATATGATGGTGATTGACACCAGTAGGGGTTCCACCGTTATGAGGTGGGTACCTAAAGAGAGCAGCGCAACATTGGCTGCAAACACGAGTAACGTGGGGGTTCCTGTGAGGGAGAATGCTCTGAAGGAATCCAATGTAGCTTTGGCGGATTCGTGCGGGCCGTCCGCTACCACATCTCAGGCCAGGCCAAAGGAGCCGAAAGCGCCTTCTAACTTTCTAGAGTACGCGGCTAAGAAGCTGCAGATGAATGTGCCAACTAGGCCATCCTCAGTCGCCTCCAGCGTAAGGGCTGACTCTGAAACAGGAGACGTGGACCTCGATAAGGAGGACGAAATGGTCGACTACGAGGAAGAGGTGCCGATGGACAAGGAGCAGCCTGAGGACGAGGCCATGGTTCATGATTGCAACATGGTGTTCATACTCTCTTCGGCTTATGCTCTGCCAGAGCCCGTGCCCACTGCTCATTTTATTGACGTTGAAGAGTCACCCAAGCCTGTGTACTCAGTACAGGAACCCGAGGATGAGAGTGAGGCAGAATCCGAGCCTGGGATTTTTCGTTCCAGCCACGAATATCCTGAAGGGGCTGGGGATTTTTTGAAGCAGTGCGTGATGTTCGCCAAGCCCACATTCGATATGTCCCAACATATGAAACCTTTATATGTCACGGCTGAGGTGGAGGGGGTCAAGGTCCGCAAGGTCTTAATAGACACAGGGGCCGCAGTGAACGTCATCACCACCACTACTGCGGAGCAGCTCAAGGTTCCGAAGCAGAAGTTTATTCAGTCTGTTTCCAAGGTGAAGGGTTTTTCGGGGACTATTGCTCCTACTGCTGGGGTGGTCATGCTCAGAGTCAAGATAGGACCATCCGACGCCTATTAGGCTTTCTTCGTGGCTGAGGCGAACGCTCCCTATCATATGATCTTGGGGAGGGACTGGATCCACAAAGCATTGGCCGTTCCCTCGTCTCTTCATCAAGAGATGATCATGTGGGATTCAGTCGCGGATCTACCAGTGCTCATCAAAGCGGATGAGCGTCCTTATTCTGTAGCGGCCGTCCAGTTGGAGGCCAGCTATTACAATAGGATTATGAGACCTCTCAGAATTGAGGGGGTCGATCATAAGGGGCATCCAATCGGGGTGACCCAGAACGAATTGTCTCAATGGGGAATTTCCCAGGGCATGGTAGATTACAGCCAGCCAGTTTCCATTGAGCTTCTTCCGCATGTTCCCAATGAGTGACGTCCTCTCACATGAGGCGTCAGAGGCCTTTGCTCTTTTTATGCAACGATTAGCTATTTATCGAATGGAGCAAATGGCTTGGGAGGAGGTAGCACTGGTCGAGTGCATTGAGGAAGAAGATTTTGAAGCTTCGACAGGGGTGGAAGTAATTCAGCCTGCTCCCGCAGCGTTGGATGATACTCCACCCAAGGTACGTGATCCCGTAGAAAAGGTCAACCTGGGAACAGAAGCTGAGCCCATGGAGGTGGGGATTAGTCAGTACCTTGAAGCGGATTTGAGGCGGCAGCTGATAGGGTTGCTGCAGGAGTTTAAGGACTACTTTGCAGAGAAATACCAGGATATGCCGGGATTATCAAAGGAGTTGGCTTGTCATCGTATCCCCATCAAGGAGGGATGCAGGCCAGTAAAACAAGAACAACGGCGGATGAATGCGGAAACTGCAATGGCGGTCAAACAAGAAGTTCAAAGCATGGTTGATGCTGGGATAATCAGACCGACTTTATATCCGGAATGGTTATCCAACATAGTTCCTGTCAGGAAGAAGAATGGCAAGATTCGAGTTTGTGTGGACTACAGGATTTGAACGCTGCATCACCAAAGGACGTCTACCCTATGCCGATAGCGGATATGTTGGTGGATGTAGTAGCGGGGCACGAGTTACTATCGTTTATGGATGGAACAGCAGGTTATCACCAGATTCCCATATTCGAGCCGGACATCTCCAAAACTGCCTTTCGCTGCCCTGGGTTCACCGGAGCATTTGAATATCTCAGTATGCCGTTCGGCTTGACCAACGCGGGGGCTACATATCAACGTGCGATGAACATAATTTTTAGCAAGATATTAGGGGACATCCTTGAGGTCTACATCGACGATGTGGTGGTAAAATCGAAGAAAAAGGAGGACCACATTGATCATCTCAGAAGGGTGTTCACTATCATGCGAAAGCATCAGCTTAAAATGAATCCAGCCAAGTGTGTTTTTGGGGTTTGTGCTGGTGACTTTCTAGGGTTTGTGGTGCATGAGAGAGGCATCGAGGTGGCTGGCGATAAGGTCCAGGCTGTGTTAGACGCACCAGCACCACGGAACAAGAAGGAGTTACAGAGCTTGTTGGGAAAGATTAATTTCCTCAGACGCTTCATATCCAATTCAGCAGGCAAAGTGGCGCCTTTCTCTCCTCTACTCAAGCTCAAACCAGGAGAAGTCTTTAAGTGGGGTCCTGAGCACCAGGCTGCTTTTGACAGGATCAAGGAGTACTTGGCTAGTCCGCCCGTCCTTCGGCCGCCTACGCCCGGTATTCCTCTTAAGTTATATATTTCTGCATCTGATATTTCTATCGCATGACTACTGGCCCAGGATGAAACCCTGGCGGATGGAAAGAAGATCGAATACGCAGTATCCTACATTAGTCGGACACTTTTGGATGCAGAAACCAGGTATTCACCAATCGAAAGGCTGTGTTTAGCCCTGTATTTCGCTGGTATTAAGCTCCGCCATTACATGCTTTCCTTTACAACGATAGTGGTGGCACAAACGAACTTGGTGAAGTATATGCTGACGAGGCCTATCCTAAGGGGTAGGATTGGCAAGTGGGTTTTGGCCCTTTCAGAGTTTTCTTTGCAATACGCGCCACTCAAGGCTAGGACGGGTCAGGCCATCGCGGATTTCTTGTTACACCATCCTATTGAGGAAGAGTTTACAGAGCCGCCGGAGTTTGTTCATATGATCCGCTACCAGCCTTGGATTTTATACTTTGATGGTAGCAGTACCAGTAAGTTGGCTGGCGCCGGGATTTGCATTCAGAACCCAGCTGGCACTAAGTATCTTTATTCGTTTCTGCTGGAGTGGACGTGCACCAACAACCAGGCAGAGTATGAGGCTCTACTCATTGGGTTGGAGTTGTTGCTCGACCTGGGGGCACAAGAAATCGAAGTACTTGGAGACTCAATGCTAGTTATCAATCAACTGCTTGGGGTCTACAAGTGTTTATCTTTCCATTTGGTGCACTACTACGAGCAGGCTATCGAGCTGCTGGATCATTTCATCGACGTTTCCTTGGACTATGTTCCTAGGGAATTGAACTCTGCAGCTAATGAGTTGGCACAATTGGCCACAGGAATCAGTTTAGCCCAAGGGGTGAGGGAAAGAATCCTTCGGGTAGAGCGCAGAACTCTACCATCTTTTGCTATCCGCCGGGAGGACCGCGGAGAGTGGTTGGTCGCTACAGTCGAGCCCATTGATGCTGACTGGCGGATACCAATCATAGCATATCTAAAAGACCCATCTGCACCGTCTGAGAGAAAGATCAGGTACCTCGCGACTAATTACCTTCTCAAAGGAGAAGACTTATTCCGAAGCGGGGAGGATGGAGTTCTGTTAAGGTGTATCTTCGGCGTGGAGGCCAAGCGAATTATGAGAGAGGTACACTTAGGGGTCTGCGGTTCACACTAGTCCGGACCCAAAATGAGGTGGCTTATTCGTCGATACGGATATCATTGGCCATCTGTGTTGAAAGACTGCCATAGTTTTGCCCAGGGTTGTCTGGATTGCCAAAAGCATGGGCCGGTCCAGCGGATTCCAAATATCCCTTTACAACCTATCATCAAGCCTTGGCCCGCCAGGGGTTGGGCATTGGATTTTGTCGGAGAAATTCACCCACATTCGTCTGCGCAGCACAAGTTTCTTTTGCTCGGGACAGATTTCTTTACGAAGTGGGTGGAGGCTATACCGACCAGGAACTGTGATGCAGACACCGTCATCCGCTTTGTGTTTCAGAATATTATCTGCCGGTATGGCATTCCAGAATGCACAGTGGTGGACCGGGGGCCAGCCTTTATGGCTGAGAAGACCCAAGCCTGCCTAGCGGATTACGGTATCCAGTTCCTACATTCTTCTCCTTATTATGCTCAATCCAACGGTCAAGCAGAGGCTACTAACAAGGTTATCCTATCCATCATGAAGAAGATGCTCGCGGATAACCCAAGATCATGGCACACTCAGCTGGATAACACACTTTGGGCCTATAGGACTTCTAAAAGGACTCCTACGGGCACCACTCCTTATGTATTGATGTACGGCCATGATGTTGTTCTGCCATTGGAGATCAATGTAGCTTCTTTGAGGGTTCGTGAACAACACCAGCTGCTTGGCGACGACTATGTGCAGGCCATGTTCCAGGAACATGAAGACCTTGACGAGAAGTGGCTCGAAGCCTTGGAAAGCATCATCCTTGAGAAGCAGCGGATCGCCAAGGCATATGACAAGCGGACCAAGGGTAAGTCTTACGGCGAAGGAGACTTGGTCTGGAAGGTCGCTCTGCCCCTCGACGAACCAGGTCGTGGTAAATGGAGTGCCTGTTGGGAGGGTCCATTTGTCATTGACCGTATCATGGGCAAGGGAGCTTACCAGCTCCGCGACTTAGATGGGGAAGTACACAGAAACCCCATCAACGGGAGATATCTTAAGAAGTACTTTTCAAGTGTCTGGGAATTCGAGGTTCCTCCGGCGGATGAAGATTCTGGTCAGAACCTTTCGTAATTTAGCGCGCTCGGGGGGCAACAAGTTAGAACGGCACATCCGCTAGGGGTGTTTCTGCCGTGTTTTGCGTTTTCCAAGTTTTTCATTGCAAAATCATTAGGGTTTTGCGTTTTTCCTTGTTTATTTCGACATCTGCTTGGGGTGTCTGTGTCCTTATACTTTTCCTCATCAATAAAGTTCGTATCTTTGGGAATGGTATTGCAATTGCAGCTTCCTTTCTATATATAAAGGCTTTGCGGCCAAGGGCGTTACAAGGAAAAAAGATACATAACAAGAGCTACTAGCTAGCTCTGAAACCATGCCTACTTCTCTCTAAGTCTTGAGCCTGGCGGATTCCTCATGGTCATTCGTCAGCCGCCCGCGGAGACTCGGAGAGTTGTATCTTCACCATCACCAGCGAAACGGACCTCTGCTAATTCCAAGAAGGGATAGACTTCTGCAAGGCAGAGGGAGGAGTTTGCAAAACTAGCGGAGGTAAAGAGTGAGCTTGCCGCACTTCAGCCAAAACACCACTTTCCGCTGACGGAACTAGTGGTTGGGTTGGCTGCGATGACGGGCACTTTCAACCCTTCCTCCGCGGGTGATGGTACCTAACCAGATCCCTAGCGCTAGTCCGCATGGGGAACAGCCATGTTTGGCCGGGTATAGGCTACATACCTCGAAGCGCAGGTTCAGGCCGCCTAACGCTAGGTGACCGGGGTTAGGATTTGGTTAACGCTGGGTGACTGAGGTTACTGGGGTGTCTAGCCGGAATTTCAGTTTCTTTGGTGGAAAGGCCTGTGGCAACCAGAGGGTTGCGCTATATGTGAACCGTACTAGGGTTGCCATATCGGCTCTAAGTTGGCAAGTCTATTGAGATTTCGCTAATGCCAGGGGTTTCCTTTTATACTGAATTTCGGGGGAAACCCAACTGTTAGGGGTTACCGGGGCTTTAGTGCTTTGGTCTGCCCGTATTTATGAAATCATCCGTTCCAGGCGCCTGTTCAATTGGGAACCGGTGCGTATTAAAATGGGGATTTGACTTACGACTTCTCGGGTTTCCACAACGGTTCGGTGACCGTCAAATCCTACATTAATCACAGTTTACGTTTCCCATGCACCCATTGGGCCGCCTGACGCTGGGCTTTTTCTTAGGCGCTCGGAGGCTAGATTTGTTTCTGGAGGATGGGCTTCTACCCGTTTTAAGGAGAGGCCGTTTGTTTTGTTATCTAGTTTACTCGGCTTTGCTTTCTCATTGCATATCCGCGCAGCCCAGTAAACTAGGGGGGCAACATGAGGGCAGTACCCGCGATCATCTTATCATCTTTGGTGGCGGATTTTCGAAATTTTTTGATGCTTTTCTGAATCCCCCTTAGGGTTAAGCCCTGTTGCTTTGAGAATCATGATTTTCAGGGACAGCCGCTTGGCGGCTGCCCAATTTGTTTCGCCTTTGTGAATAGGGTTTCGACGCAAGTTTTGTTCCCAACATTTTTATTTTTGATAAATTAGGAGGGCTTTGCGGCCATGGCTATTACAAAGGCAGAATTTAATTACATACAAAAGAACCAAATACATATCCGCGAACTAGCTCTGATGCCATCTTTGTATGAAAGGGATTTCCGTTGGTTCTTCGATCTGGACTCTTTCCGAGCAGGGGTCGAAGACGGAGATCTTGAGAGTTTGATGGATGGAGCATGAAGATTGTTTGGCAGGGATTGTCTTGGCGCCGAAGCAGAGTGGCAGATAGGCATCCGCTGCCTACAATCCCTCGTGGCTCCGAGAGCCCAATAGACGAACACCGGCTATCTCCGCAGAGGAAATACATATATCAGATCCGGGAGGGGATGGCTGACACAGAATTTCCTTCATATCGAAGAAGACAACTGGTCTATTGAGGCTTGACCATCCTCACGCGGGCGGGTCTTCGATTCAAACGGAGACTAATGGTCTCATGAGGCGTGAGGAGGATACCCGAACCGGCATCCATGCTAGGTCTCCGGCCGATGCAAATAATGGGGTGCTAAATCAGCAGCTACCAATCTATGATCGCATCCGCCTGGGACATAACATGGGATGTTATGGTTCGGGATTTGTTTAACATGGGGTGTTATGATTCGGGGTGTCCAAGAGAACATCCGAACTAAATCTGGTGGAAATGATTGAGGAAGCCATAGCGGCTGATAGGAGAACCTAAAGGAAGAAGTAAGAAAAAACATTCTAAGTTGATTTGGGGTTCTTATTTTTGACCATTAAGGGGTTGCTTTTATAGTCTTATTAGAAAGCAATCCAAGGGCTGAGATTAACTCGCGCAGTTATTAGGCAGTTGGATGTTGGAACCGCGTTGGCGTTTGAATCTCGAATTTTGGAGAAACGGTTCTGCAATTCCCACAGTAATGACGAGACAGTTGCGCAGGGATTGGTTTTTGAACCGAACTAAATTGGGCTTGGTTGTCAATTATATAAACAGAATACATGTATTTATCAAGCCAATGTTCATTGAGGGTTGGGCCTAAATTCATACAGCAGCAGGCCCAATCTCTTGATTTTTGCCTTGGACCTACCGATCGAGCGGTCCAGTTCTACATTGACTTTCTTGGCCTGACGCTCTCTCTCCTGAAAATTGGTTGCCAAAAGCTTTTGCTGGTTTAATTGTTCCGCGCGGTTGGCTTGCTTCTGGCGGAGGAGGGAGATTTTCTGCTTTATGGTCGCCTCCATCTCCTCAAGTCTGGCTATTTCAGCTGCCTCCGTGGCATTGCCAGCTGCAATGAGTAAATCTTGATAGGCACGGGCGGCGTTGGTGAAGGCCACGCCAGCTTCCTGGATTTGGGCATGCTGAGGTGACCGGGCAGCTAAACGTTCCTGCAGACTCTTCAGTTCTGTGGGGAGGCTGAGAAGGGCAGCACTGACTTCAGTTTGGTGCTCGGGGGGCAGCTGCTGGAGTTGGCCTTTAAGAATGTCAAGGGCGGAGATGAGTTCGTCCGCCACTTGAGTGTCTGCGGGATCCTTCTCTCCCAGATGCTCTAAGAATCCCCATGCTTCCTGCACCTCTATAGGTTCCTCTTCAGGGCTGTCTGGCCGGGGGAAGAGGTTTTAAGCCAGAACGGAGAAGGAAGCAGCCTCATCCGGAAGTCCAGAGTCAGATCCGCCAGGGGTCACAGAGGACTGTGCGAATGAGGCAGTGATCGGGCCCGAGATGGCCTCATTCTGATGCAAGGGGATCGACTCTATAGTTGATTCCGCTGGGCCGGGGTCCGCCACCAGTAGGGTGGCACCCGTGGTTGCCACCCTTTCATCTTCCGCCTGTTCATTTTGAAGGAGAATCGTTAGTAATTCCGACCAAGGGAGGCGCCAATTCAAAGTATAGGCAGTGTATACCTCAGTAGTCCCTTGGTGAGGGTTTGTTTCTGGCAGGTCCAGAGGGACCTCTTGCTGCCCTTGTTGATCAGGGTCAGTTGGGTCATCCGCGGGAGTTGAAGGTTGTTCAACCCGGGGGGCAGTTTCAGCCAGGGATTCCACGCCAGCAATCGCTTCTTCTTCTGCTAGTGAGACATCAGGTGTAGAGGGGGAAGGCTCTCCAGCTTCTGGCTGCTCGGCGCTTTGGTTGGCGTCCTCTTCTTCCTCTTCTTCTTCCCCTTCTTCTTCTTGCTCCACCTCATGAGTTGAGCTTGAGGCCGGCGGATTTGGAATGGAAGGACTGCCGGGGGCACCAGCGGTCAATAGTAGGGGCTCGTCTGCCGGGCCCTCCGCCATGGTGTCATTTGGGTTTTCCTCCGCCTCCGGTCCAGTTTCTGCAGTGGCAGGAAGTGTCAGGAGTGATTGGATAGAACTCTGACTAACTGCTAGAGCTAGGTTGGAGGAAGTACCTGCATCAAGACAGCGCAAAGGAACAGGTTGAGGGAGACTCTCGCCGCAAATTTCAAGAGCAGTTTGGTAGAAGTTCAGAAATTCCTCATCAGAGTTGGAAGAATTTGTTTCCTCAGAAGGGCCAGAGGACTCACCGGAAGAGATCTCAATCGGAATGGGGCCTCGGCTGTTTGCTGCAGCAGGCGAGGAGCGCTTCCTCCGAGGTGTCTGCAGGGAGGGATAAAGATGGGATATCTACGTTATGTAGGTATCTATTTGAACTCATATTTAGAGATGCGAGGGAATAAAGGAGCTTTTAAGAGTACTTACAGGTGCGTCTTCGTCCTCGTCAGTTCTCTCATCCGTTTCACTGATGGTTTTGCTCTTCTTGGGAGGCGGATGAGCTCTACATTCGGCCTTCCGTTTTCCTTTGTCCATTGGGGTTTGCTCAATTGCCTAGTTCATTAAACAATCAAGATTACGCGAGAGTTTTTCGAGCAAACCAAAACAGTAGTTTCAAATAGGGGCATATTACCTTTCTTAGGGGCAGGTCAATGTATAGCGGACCGCCCTTTAACACTTCTTGATCAGCTGGGGTAAGTTGTCCACCCCGATTCTGAAAGAACTTCTGGAAATAGAAGACAGATGGTTGGTTGAAGAGCGGACCTCACATGCGTGACCACCATACCTGATATGAACCCGTAGAGTCCAGAGAGGCCCTTAGGTCTGAGTAGCAGTCCGGGTTTCGCAGGACGAGTAGCTCTAGGTCTGATCCGTCGCTGGCATCAGACGACCGCGGGTATTTTCTGCTGTTCCGCCACGCCGAGAACAGATTCGCACTTTTCAGCGGCGGATACGGCAGGATTTGGGTCAGGCCGAACTGCCGAGCAAAGAAGTGAGGCGCGTAAACCTCGTGGCCCAAGGATTTCTTGTCACTGTGGATGAATGGCAAGTCCACCATGGAGACGCATTGAATAAAAATCCGTTGACCTTTGGATTCTTGTCTGCTGGAGGGGAGGAAGCCTCGGGCTAGTCCGCGTGGATACTTCAAATGAATCAGCCGATGTGCCTCGGTAAAAAATTCCTTGGCAGATGTACTGAAAAAGATGTCGAGGCAGACGGCGTAGCTGAGGTCAGAACTAGCAGCGCATCCGGCATACTCTTGCCCCACCACTTGATCGGGCCTTGAATCCCTCTTCATGGTTGGGCTGAGTTGAGGAAAGTGCATTTGGCACCAAATATCCAGAATCCAGAGGGGGCCAGATTGTGCACACTTCATGGGCGCGGCGGATATCTGGTGCAGACAGCGGTAGAGTTGGGCCAAAACGTGTTGGGCGAGGCCAATTTCGTGGCCAGCGTAGATTACCTCCGCCATTCGGTGGTAGAGCTTGGTCATCTTGTTGGTTTGGGAGCAGAACACGAATTTGTTGAGCCAAAAGGATAGAAAGGCTACTCCGCTGATATCACCACCCAGATGGGAGGTATCGTTCTTCCACTTCTCAAAGCCAGCGGGCTCAATCCCACCAATAGCGCTTTTGGGGGCTGTCCTCTCTGGGTAGTAGCGCTCTTCAAAGGTGTGGGGGCAAATGGGGAACCCAAAGCCGGCATAGAGATCAAGTAGGGTCACGGAGGCGTGACCGGATTTGAACTCGAAGGCGTTAACTGTGGGATTCCAGAGGCTCATCAGCGGAACAAGAGCGCACCTGTTGCCTCCTTTTGGGCTGAGGCTGAAGCAAAGCTTAATCGCATCAGCAACCCCGGCTTTCCTCCAAATTTCTCGGTCGAGAGGGCGCCTTTCTGCGTACCAGGCTGTCATGTAGGGCTTCACCAGCGGCCAGGCGGCATGGTTTACGGCGGATTGGTGAGGATTGGTTTGAAAATTTGGGCACTCCGCCGGTTCGTCAGAGCGGAAAAGCGTCGGCAGCGGGCGTGCCGGGCTATCGAGGATCTGATGGGCTCCGTTGTTATCCTCAGGATGATAGGCCACCACGAAGGGACCCAGGGTGGCACGGTCCTCTTGAGGAAGGCTGAGGTTGGTCCGGTCATCTGCCCCGGAGCATTGGATAAGAGGGAGAAGTTGAGCCTTGGCTTGCTCCCCCACGGGGTACTGAATAACAAAGTTCTTTGAAGGGGCCATTTGGTTTGAATCTGGGTTTCTTCTGATTTCGGGCTAAGGAAGAGGAAGAAAAGGTGGTTTGAAGAAGAAACCAAGGGTCTCAGTTTGATTTATAGGAATCCGAAAGGGGTTCTTAAGTTGCGAAACGCTGGGTTTTTGCAGCAATCAAGGGTTTAGGTGAACAGTGTTACCGTTTCGAATTGGGAAGTCGTGATTGGTGAGGAAACGGTGCAACAATCCAATATTTAAATGCTGCGGATGGGCCGGAGATTGGGGCTCAGTCTCTCTTCTATTTCGATAAAGCTCTCAATATCGGAGACTGGGGGGCAATGTTTGGGCCACAATTGGAATTTACTCCAATTGGGCTTTTACCCTGAGGCCCAAAGGGGTTTAGGTTTAAATCAGACCCGGTATTCATGTTTTCCCGCTTCTTTCAGGAAAGATTATTTGGAGAGAAACATGGATTTATTGCCTAATCAGTTCGGGGTTATTTTATAGTAATCCAACTATACAATATACGATTCTCTTTAAGGGATAATGAGGTGTAATTACTGATTGGGATAATTTGGGATTGTTTCGGTAGCAACCCATCCGAAAAGGATATCTTCGCCGAATCAGTGATTGATCGGCAGTGGACTCGATTTGGCTAATCTCGACTTTAATGAGTAGTGATCTGGACATATTTAACGGAGAGGAAGTTGCCTAAACAAAGAAGAAGTCTGATCTCGATTGATTTTTAATTAATGAGATTGGAAGCAGAATAAGGAAGGACAGTCCTAATGAAACTCGGAATCCGCCGGGCTGGATCTCACAGCCCTAGGGTTTCGAGAGCGATATAAATATAAATCTTCCTGCAACTAGGAAGAGGTTCTCAACCAAACACAAACAACCCCAAGTTCTAGCGCACCGCTAACTTGCCAAAGCCTCTACGGAGCAACTCACGCAACTCGCCTCCACCACTACGATCGATCTTATCTCGTACTCGTGCCGAGCGTTTGCTGAGCCTATCGAGTCAGTCCGCTACTCAGGTAGCAATCGAGTCTGTCGCTACTCAGGTAGCAATCGAGTCAGTCCGCTACTCCGGTAGCACACACCCGTGGTCTTGGTATTAGCTCTGCTTTGCTTCTCTGGATCAGAGTAAGATCCTCAATCCTCAGGGGGTTGGGAAGAAAATCCTGTTAGAGAGTTCTATTCAGGTCTTGTTTGAGTCCTGTACGCCGGCTTAGTCAGCGCCCGCGTAACAGTCGCTTGACCAGGAACTCAGAGTCAATTGGGAGCAGACGAGAAGACTCGCCAGGGGTCGCACGCGATCGAGTTGCACCGCTCCAAGGGTGCTGGCACGCCTAAAGCACACAGAAGACACGCAAAGGACCTCACGTCCGCCACGCCACGTGCTGACTATTCGCCGGGTGCTGAATCCGCCACGAACAATATTAACAAGGTGGAATGTTAATTATTGAAATGCAACACAGCAAGTTGAATTATTAAAACCAAAACTAATGCAAAAAGCAACTGAAGCAAGGTATCCCAAATCAACTTAACGAATAGTTATATATTGTGCTGGAAAAATATTCCATGTTATATGAACATCAATCCTCTTTTTCCTCCCAATTGGAACTCCCATATTCCATGTTATAAGGAAATGCTCGTCATTCTCTATAAACCACGCACCTTATTTGTTCCTCACCAGTAAAATCCAGTATTGCAAGTACTTCACTCCCATATCTCATTCAAGTCTAACTTTGTTGTAGTATATTTCATACTATTTAAATATGTAACCCTATTCAACATACACGTTATCAAGTATCAACAAATATTTTGCGTAAAAGAAATTAAAAGTAAAAACTTATATTTTGTACACAAACCTTGATCAGACAGAACAGGGAAAAAGAACCCAAGTATCATGATTTGCAGAACAAAAAAAGATTAATAGACAGAACAGAAAAAAAGATTCAGCACCCTGTGAAGTGTTATGTTACCGAAATTGCAAACATTATGTGGGTGAGTTATTCCCTCAATTTTTAATATTTTGTTGACAAAGCATTAATTTAAAAGAAAGAAACGAAGAAAAAACAAAACAAGAATCAAGCAAACCACATCTGCAGATTATATGTAGAGATACCAGGACCAACCAGCACAGAGTTAATAGTCTTTCATCTACATGAAGAGGCTCTTATTTCAGTACCCAAATCCTTCCAATATCAATAGACATGAATACAAATATTATAACTGTTGTAGGAGAAACAATATAGATACAAAGCGTAGTCTTTATTGATTGATAAAGAGGCCTTTATATAGGCATTACATCAAGTATCCCGAATAATCAGAGATTCCTTATCAACTAAGGTAACTACTAATCTAGTCTAATTAGGTCAAGACACACATAGGAAGTTACAGAATTATCCTTCCTTGAACACTCCCCCTTGTGTCGCGTACCTAATGTGACACGGTGCATAACATGTTGCCTCACTAAAACCTTGCCAAACAAAACAAAACCACTTGGGTAAAAAATAAAAAGCTTGGTCGAAGGGAAAAGAGCACAACGCACCAACTACAATTGAAGATTACATGTGAGGTAGACTCCCCCTGATATCTACAAGACAACTCCCCCTGATTGGTAACTCAATCTAGGAGTGTAGATTAATGACGTATACAAACGCTCCTCACAAGCCTCAAAAGTAGGCGTAGCCAATGATCGAGTCATTGAATACGGCCACGTTATCCTTGTATTAGACCAGCTACACTTAGCTTTACTTGGTCTTAAGGAAGAAGGTTGCTTAATAACTCAAAACTAGAGTTCGCGTTGAAAATCAGATTCACACGCAGCATGACCTTCGTGTACTTAAACAGTCATAACTCTTTCGATATAACAGGTATGAAAAAACCGTAAAGAGTTCTGGAAACTAGACACCCATATCTTTCCAGTGATGTAAATTACACAACTTAGTTCATTTTGAGCTGATCACAAAGCTCTATCGAATGTGACTGATCTGCAAATTACCGGACAGATTCATCCTACTTTGTAAAAACAGCCATAACTCACTCAATATGATAGCTATGATTAAGTGGTTGGTGTCTTTGGAAAGTAGACACATAGATCTTTCTAACGGTACCAAGTTTACCATTTGCCGATGAGTGAACTGTCATGTCGGTCATGGGGAAGTTGACGTACAGAACTAGACAAAATCTGGAATTGCCTTTTAATGTGTCTTTCATGATGGGATCGAATGAGCCTAAACCTTTCTCTCTTAAAAGAAAGTACCGTCATATACCATGGCATTGCATGGGCGCGTCTAGCCATCACTTTGGCTTTATAAGTTTATAGCGAATGAGATGTCAAGTCGAGCATATTATGACAAGTACATGATTGCGCACATGGTACTTAGATAGAGAGTTTCATCTCCCAAGACTTCTCGTCACATAGACGAAACGAGTCTTCTCAAAACATCGACTAATCATGGGATACATATAGGCTTTGGTTTAACGTCCATTAGTTTTCCATAAGCCGATAGATGAACAAGTTCATCACTGACGGTTCTCACATTCAAGACCAAGTATTCCCAAGATCCTTTCATTCTTAACGTCGGATTAGTGATATCTCAATCACAATTCATCCGTAGTTTACACGCAAATAGGCATGATTCTTTACATTTCATCTCCAATCAAGTAGTCACTCAACCGCGTTATACAATATCCAACCAGAAGATTTGAACCCATATAGAGAACATCCTAATCTGATAACATACGCACTTCGAGGTTTTTGCTTACTTAACTTGGGTGAAAACTGATCCGTTCATAATATTTATGTACATCTCTTTACTTAGTCCCAATAGAGATGATTCATAAGCTGCATGTTCAGTTTTTTTTTCGGAACTACCTAACTGACAAGGTAGTGGAGTGTGATATGACTCCATTACGAGAGCATATGTCATCATAGTCGATTCCAGGGCGTTTGTGAAAGACCTTGTGCGACAAGGTGAGTCTAGGCTCTTTTTCTCACTACGCTTTCCATAAAAAATTATCGATAGGGTTTACACTTGCGGTGTCGGCATCACCTGACCAAGGACCTATCTCTTTGTATAAACTGGATCGTATATCTTTCCGTGTAGGCCAATTCACAACATTGGTATTTGCTTCAACGAAGTGAGTGTGTTCGATATCTAACTCATAGACCATGCACGTACTCATGTACACTAGTGTAATTCACATTTGTAGAGATCTCTATATGGATTGGCTTCTCATTGAGGCGTCCCCCAATGATGACCTTAATCCAGAAAATCCATGAGACGAATGAGTTGTCATTGATCCAAGGATCAAGTTGTGCCATACTCGCATTCGGCGAGTGTATATCGAACTAAGTGTCCTCTCTACACTTCTTGTGAGAGTCACGGCCTAGTGACACCATCTACCACTTTTGTGGAGTCACCATGTCACCATTTATGAATGGCAATATGTCCATTGATTTGGACATCAATCCTTACAGGCATGTTGATACAAGAGTACTATTCTGATCTTTTCCTTGAAAGACCAATAGTTTGCTCTTTGCAGCATGTATATCAAATCTCGTCACTTTGGTTTATGGGACTTTGGGAACATGATGAGGCACAGTGGGGACAAACCACGGCAATTCCAAGTTGTTCTATTTGAACAAACTTGTTCTTCTCTCCCCCTAACGACGGGGAGACAGGCTCATCAAAAAGTGACATAAACGAGATCGCCTGTTAAGGTTTTATATAGCGGACTATAGGTGGAAGCTGACGTCTTATTCAAAGACGTTATTCATAATCAAATAACCCATCATTGAGCACTTGTGGTAGCGCAATATGGCACATAAATTATGTGGACGATAAAGGGTATTGATCGTTAACATTTATACGTTAACAAGATGCATTCTGTTACAAAATATAACATGCATGTATGCTTCCTGAAACGTTTCACTAAGTTTCGGGACACCAAATGCCACCAAATTTTAACAGTAGGTAGGCACATGTGTTAGGATTCCAACGCCGCCGGTCTCATTACCGGAACCGGTCGGAAACATACCGAACCGGTTGGAATAGTCGCCGGTGGTCAGTGAACGTTTGTGTCGAGTGGTTCAGTACCTTCCAGGTGTCCAATGGCTCTGAAATTTTATGAGCAGGTAGGTATGGATGTTAGGAATCGGTAGACCAAATTTCACCTCAAGAACCGGCCTAAAAGTAGGTAAACCGGTCCTCACAATGACGAGTCCGCGAGCTGAAAAACCAGAAAGTTTAAGTTTTTGCTACTTTTCAATCATTGTGATGGTGCTTCATACCATCTAAGTGTTATGGCTTGAGTTTAACCATGAGGTATATCACCATAGTATCATTGTGTCTTAAATTGAACTATAAGAAGGCATCAATGCCATCATCTTATGTATCATTGCTTTTAGCGTAGGAGGGCGTTACTCCAAAACTTTGCTAAATAATAGCTTCCATATGTTGAGCATAGCTAATTAAGGATCATAAGGGGGATCATATGCACGTTTAAATGTATAGATGGTGCTTTCATTGACTTGGAGGAAGACTTGGGTGACGTTATTGTCATCCTTGAGCCTTGTACATTGCTCATGACGCTACCAAATATTCTTTTGGTAATCTTTGATCCCAATAGCTTCTTTGCTCAAAAGAAACGATGTCCATAGCTTTCTTGCATATATGGATCATCAAGTCATGTCCAAAATTTCGGACGATGTATAGAAGAGTCTAGCTACATGAGTCGCCGATTCAAAGAATCCGAATCATAGTATACGTGAAATACATTCACAATATTGACTCATAAGTTGTGCGCATTCATTAGAAGCGATACATAAGAAATCAATTCAATTTTCACAATGAGTTTCAAGGTGATAAACGTTGGCACCAATATCTTTAAGTGGTGATCAAGGTTCGATGAAGATTAGCTACACACTCAATGTCTCTATGATACATTCATAAGAGTGTAGAGACAAGGGTTTTATGCCAAGACATATAAACCGGAATATATATATACTCAATTCCTATAGAGTGTGTAACATGGCGTGTAGTATCACAAGATAAAACATAGGCATGCTTAAAGGCGTACTAAACACATCCGTTAACGCTCAAAAATAGAGCCGGAAAACAACCAAATGAGCCAACATTGATACTATATAGACATAAATGTCTAAACCAAGTATCCAAGACCGAGGCCCTGAGCTAGCTATCCGACGCCGAAGCCAAGCTAGAGTGGAAGCCAAGCCGAAGCAAGAGCGTGCTAGGCTAGCCAAGGCCAAAGCTGAGGTAGTGCACGGGCGGGCCGAGGCCGAGCAAATGTCAAGGCACACCAAGGCCGAAACCATGGCGTGTCGAGGCAAAAGCAAAGGCTTATGGGGCCGAGGCTTGATGTTGGAGTCGAGGTCATGCGAGTTGCCGATGGCTAGCCGAGGCCGAGGCCGAAGCTAAGGCTTACCGAGGCATAAAGCAAGGACCTGACGAGGCCGATGCCATGCAAAGGGGCCGAAAGCATGCCGAGGCCGAAGCCAAGGTGTGTCGGGGCGTGTGCATGGGCTTATAGGGTCGAGAGGGCTGCGGGCCGGGCCGTGTGTAGGCCGACGCCAGGGCCGAGGCCGGGGCGGGGCTAGGCGTGCGCGTGCGTGCCTCATTGTTTGGTTGTGGCGGAGCTGTTGTCCAAGCAGCGTGCAAGCCAAGCCAAGGCGGGCTTTGGTGTGCTCTAGAGTGCCGAGGCCGAGGCCGGACAATGCGCATGCATCCGCGCATGTACGTAAGCATGTCTATTTTTTTCTTGACGAGCATATGCTCATTTATCTTTGTGATTTTCAGAGTTAACATCACCAATTAGATTGGTGAACTCAAATCAACATGCCATGTAAATGTGTAATGCAATTCATTGCATTCACGTATAGCTTTTTAGGGAATCGAACCATGTATGCATCAAAATGCCAACGGTTACATCGAGATCTTGACCATAAAGAGAGTATCGACTAAGTAGCATTAGTCACATATGTGAGGTCTATGCCTGCACAAAATCAACGGATTGGTAGTCACTTTGACTATGAAATTGAAGTCATATGCTTCATATTTATCGCAAATTATCTTTTGCTTTTGAAATCCGTAATCATGAGAATATACTCTCATCTTCTTCCATGTATCTTTGTATACATTGACCATATGATTGCATTATTTGCAATTATTGAACCGATAGAACCATATCAATGACATGATTCTCTCTTTTTTCAATGGCCATTTTCTAGGCGCATTTTGTGGTCAATTGTTTCTTTGTATCAAAAGAACAAGAGGGAAGGTATTGAATGGTCGAGACCAAGATTCTGGTTACTCAATTCAATATGTTGTGACAATTTCCGTCACATATCGATGTTACAGTGACAATTTCCGTCACACATCATGAGTTTTTTCCCTTTGTGACTCCCTTAGGATCGTCACAAGCATCGACAATATTATGTCAGAATCGTGATAAAATAGTCACGAAGAGTTGTGGTTCACAGTGACATCACAGCCACAAGCACAACTTCGGACGGTAACATCACAGTTACCCATTAAATACTGTGATACGCAGGGGTGGGTGGGGCCCCTTTGTATCGTCCTGAAAAACACACAAGTTCCAACACATGTACACAAGTTCAAATAATTGAAATTGCGAAAAAGCGGGAACTTTTATTAAATCATACTTGCTAGTTCGCCAAATGAACTGCGTTTAAAAATTGCGCTTGAGGACTTGGTTCTGATCCTTGTGCAAATTAAGATGCTCTTCCATGTACGTGCAACGAAATAATCCTCGCAATTACATCGCGATGCGTCGTGCAATAAGTTTCATGGAAAAGAAAAACATATGGTTAGTCATATTCACCATATTCAAGACAGTAAAACTAATAAAGAAATACTGCAGTAACTGTTTTAACCCGTATGGTAAAAACGTTTTATCTTAGGTAAGTACAATTACCGTTTTGCCCCTGGGTCGGATCAGAAGATCCGGGTTGAGCCGAGCCAGGTCGGGTTGGCAAACCGGGTCGGGCAAAATCGTATGCTGCAACGCTAGGTCGCTGCCGAATTTGAGGGCAGCGCTGGGCAGGGACGTCGTCAGAGGCTGCATAATCTATCGATGCTCCTCGTTGATGCTGCTAGGCGAAGGCGGCGCTGGGCTGGGACTTCAAGCTTCAAAGTCCAGTCGAGAGCGACGGCGGAGTAGGGAACCAGCCATCGGTGCTGGGATCACAACTGGGAGAAGGAGACGTCATTCTGGGCTCGCCAGCTTTGGGGCGGCGTCGAGCTGCATCGTCCGACCATCGAGCAGATGCACCATGGGTGCTCAGAGCGAATTACTGGGTGCCCTGAGAATCGTCAGTCTCTGCCGACAAGGCTGCCGTCGACAGAAGTGCATTGAGGGGTTTCTTTTCTTTGCCGACAAAATGGTTGTCGGCAGAGCTTGGTGCCTGGGAATTTTTTCTCTTTCTTCCGACGAAGCAGTTGCCGGCAGAAGGTGGTTTTTGGGGAGGGTCTTCTTTGCCGACAAGCAGTTGCCGGCAGAAAAGCTAGGGTTGCTGAATTTTATTTTTAATTTTTTCCGGCAAAAAGCTAGGATTTTTGCTATCAAGCACAAGGTTAGAAACTACGTGCTGATAACGTGTTGTAGGAGAAACAATATAGATGCAAAGCGTAGTCTTTATTGATTGATAAGGAGGCCTTTATATAGACATTACATCAAGTATCCCGAATAATCAGGGATTCCCTATCAACTAAGGTAACTACTAATCTAGTCTAATTAGGTCAAGACACATATAAGAAGTTACAGAATTATCCTTCCTTGAACAATAACCACTATATCCAACTCAAACCCCTTATAAAACAGACTCGCCACAACGAAGAAAAATCATTCCCCTTATATTCAACAAATCAAATTAAACTTCAATCTCAAACTCAATATACAGACAGCATATAAACCTTAATTCACTACCAGAAAAGGGGTTATAGCCGACGATATGGAAAAAAACGGCCGACGAAATAGTACTTCGTCGGCTATAACCCCTTATAGCCGACGAACTACTATTTCGTCGGCCACATCGTCGGCTATAATATTATAGCCGACGACTGCCGACAACTCGTCGGCTATAACTATAGCCGACGAAACGTTTTATGTTATAGCCGACGAGGATGGTATTCGTCGGCTATAAGAGTTATAGCCGACGAAAAGTTTTTGGTTATAGCCGACGAGGAGGGTATTCGTCGGCTATAACTCTTATATCAGATCGACCTTCTGCATCAGGGAGCTCATTCGTCGATGAAATCGTCCAAAACGCTCTGAAATCGTCCAAAACCTCAGCCATAAGCTTGAAAGGTACGTATATTGCTGTGTGTGTTGATTTAGTTGGTTATATGCAGAGGTGTGTTAATTTAGAGTTTAATTAGAATAAATGTGTGATTAATTTGATATATATATATATATATATATATATATGTGTTGAGATGAGATTATTAATGGGTTGATATATATGTTGTATTGGTTAGATAGAATTGAAGTTTTGTTGAAGATTAGTGATTGATTGTTGATTTATAGGTGATTTTAGATGAATTTGATGAAAAAATGTATATATATATTAATTAATTTAATTGTAATTAAAAATATATTGTTGGTATATATAAAAAATACATTGTGTTTAATTAATTAGGGAGATTGACGATGTTTTAATTAATTTAGGGATGCATGTGTATATATATATATATATGTGTGTGTGTGTAATGATGAATTTTTTAATTAATTAGTACGTGCGTACGTACGTAGTACGTGCATATATACATATCTATATATAGCTATATTTATTTCTTGAATTTGCAGGATGGACAAGAGTTGGATTACCCTTGGAAGATGGGATGAGGCGTATCATGATGGAGTTAGGAGTTTCCTGGATTTTGTGATGGCTAACTGTGGAGACACTACACTTCATTATTGTCCGTGTAAAAAGTGCAAGTGTGCCACCCCACGACACCGGTTTTCCATAGAGACAGTGGAGCAACACTTGGCTAGATATGGATTTTGGGTCCTATACACTAATTGGATTTATCACGGTGAACCAGAGTTTGCGGGTCCTCATGATCATGGACAATTTGCGGAGAGAGGGAGTTCCTCCAATGATCCGACAACGAACTGGATCAACGATATGTTTCCTCGTGAGAGCGGTGTCTTTGAGGAAGCACCAGATGTGCAACTCCCACCTCCGGAGATGGAGTGTTTCCCTGATATTGAGCCACTCGAGCCATTACCCCGATCTCCGGTCAACACAAGTGGTATGGAAAAGTACAACAACCTGATCGCATTGCAACAGACTCCGTTGTACCCCGGATGCAGTAAGACTGTCCTTGAATCTGTCATGGGAGTGATGAAGATCAAAACGGAGAACAAAGGCACTGTCAAATCGGTTGATGATTGGCTTCGGCTATGGGGTGGGGCGATGCCCCTCGGACATCGGCTTCCTACCAGTCATCATAAGGTGCGACATATCCTTAAAGATCTCGGCCTTTCCTACATCAAGATTCATGCATGCAGATACGATTGCGTTCTGTTTTACGGGGAAGGACTTGCAGATCTTGAATACTGCCCATTATGCAATACAGAGCGGTATAAGTTCACTCCTAAAGGGAACAAGAAAGCTGTGAAGATACTTCGGTACTTCCCGCTGATTGATAGGCTTGAGCGGTTGTTCATGTGTGCTTTCACGGCCGAAGCTATGAGATGGTGGGCTGAGAGGAATGTGCCTGACGATGACACCCTTAGACATCCCGCCGACGGAGAGGCTTGGAAGAAGAACGTGCTGGAGTTTCCCGAATTTGCATCAGAGGTTCGAAATGTTTGGCTAGGGCTATCATCCGACGGTTTCAACCCTTTTGGCAAGAAAGAGCTTCAGTACAGTGTGTGGCCAGTTATTTTGATTCCGTACAACTTTCCACCGTGGATGTGCATGAAGAAGGAATATAACATGCTCACATTGTTGATTCCAGGCCCAGGTTATCCGGGAAAGTGTCTCGATGTGTATTTGAGACCCGTAATTGAGGAGCTTCGGTACTTGAGTCTGAACGGCCACCTGGTCTACGACCGGTTCAAAAATGAGATGTTCCGGATGCATGCCATGCTTGTTGGCACGATCAGTGACTTTCCTGGGAGGGGTATGTTGTCGGGCAGCGTCACCAGGGGTTACAGGGCTTGTTCAGAGTGCATGACTGTTGATTGCTCCAGTCCTCATTGCAGCAAGATTGTCCAGATGCGTCACCGTCGTTGGCTTCCGCATGACCATCCATTTAGGGACGATGCACAGGCTTTTGATGGGACTGAAGAAAGGGGCTGGGCACCGGAGCAATGGACAGGGGAGGAAATATTGGCAGTGTTGAATGAGTATGACTTTGGTCCGCTTAGCAATCATCCCGATGTGTTGCGCACGATTCCAGAGAGGCCGGATCGGTATAGGTTCTGGTCACACAAGAGCATCTTATGGGAACTTCCTTATTGGGCCAGGTTGGCTACCAGATACTACCTGGATGTCATGCATATAGAGAAGAACGTGGGTGAAGCCGTGGTTGGCACAGTTTTGAATTGGGAGAAGAAAACAAAAGACACCCCCAAGGCACGCGTTGATCTGAGAAATATGGGACTGCGGGACCATTTGTGGTTGAGAGAGGGCAGGAGCAAAATGCCCCAAGCTCCTTACACCGTCACCAGGGACCAGAAACATGAAATCTTTGGATGGCTGAGTAATGTCAGGTAACTTTTTATTAATTAGGCATGTATTCCCTAAAGAATCCATCTGTTGTTGGACGACTATATATGCATGAAATCTAATTGTTGTTAATGGCTATGCAGGTATCCTTATGGCTATGCGGGTAACATAAGCAAGTGTGTTAACTACCGAGACAACAAGATGTACGGATTGAAGAGTCACGACTGCCATGTACTGCTTCAACGCCTCTTCCCTATTTTCATTCGAGCGTACTTGGAGGATGAAGTGGTTGAGCCGTTGGTGGCGTTGTCAAGATTCTTCCAGAAGTTATGCGCTAGAGAAGTTAGAAAATCAGACCTCATGAGAATGCATGAGGAAATCGTTTTTATCTTGTGCAAGTTCGAGAGGATATTTCCCCCAAACTTCTTTGACATCATGCCTCACCTGATGATCCATCTTCCCCAACAATTGTTGTTTACCGGTCCCGTACACTACACTTGGATGTATCCCATCGAAAGGTACATGTTATTCATAAATTTGATTTATACATGTTTTTAAATAAAAGTTGCATGCTCTTAACATGCACTTGTTAACCTTGCAGACAACTTGGAGACTACAAGAAATATGTGCACAATAAATCTGCGCCTGAGGGGTGTATTGCTGAAGCTTACATTGCGCATGAGTGTGTAACGTACGCCAAGTTGTACTTGGGAGCGATGGAGGACCCCCCACAACATCCAAGTCGAGATGACCCCGAGTTCAACCTATCTATCGTCGCCAACTCTGTTGTACCATACGGAAGCTTCAAGAAAAAGGGTGTGGACAAGTTGCCTGACCATGAGGTAGGGATTGCCCACTGGTGGGTTCTAATAAACTGTCCGGAGGTACAATATTGGAAACGTCACCATCTTCACAGCAAGGAAGTTCGCGGTGATGTCGAGTACCACAACACGACGTTTGCAGAGTATTTTCCACAATGGGTAAGTGTATAAATATATATATTAGATGGCTTTCTTTTACAGTTCCCTATTCTTTAATCATAAACACACCGAGTGATTTGAGTTATATTTTTCAGCTGATGCAAGTGGCTGCGAGGGGTGGTCATGCAAATTACTCAGAGGAATTGAGGCTGTTGTCGATGAAGCCGATATCTTCCACAGTCCGCCCAATGTGTGATGTCAACGGCGTTAAGTATATATGTGAAGCTAGAGACGGGGAACGCAAAACACAGAATTGTGGGGTGATGGTCGATGGTGCAGAGGGGGGCGTGGATTTTTACGGTGTCCTACAGTCAGTTGTTGAACTCATTTATGGGAACCGCATGAAAGTCCACTTGTTCAAGTGTCGATGGTTTGATACTAGGCCGCACCGCTTACGGATCGATCAGTACGGCATACTTTCGGTGAATACCGCCACTAGTGTGTATGAAGACGACCCCTTTGTTTTCGCCACAGCGGCCAAAAAGGTCTTTTATCTTGACGATCCTTTGAACAAAGGCACGTGGAAGGTAGTTAACCATGTGTCTCAGCGAGACATATACAGTGCTACCACACTTGGTGTGAGCACAGAGTGTGAAGAAGCGACCGCATACCAAGAGCCGGACGCCGGCGACATTCCGGAATCCTCCACCATCCGCGATAATAATGTGACGCCGGGCAGAGTGGTTCGACTTCCTAGGGGTCAGGTGCCCATGTATGATGTTAATCCGAATCGTCTATATCAGGCAGACGATGACTCAGACGACGAGTACGAGCACCGGTTGCCAGATATTAACTACTATACTACGTCTGACTCAAGTGATGAGGATGATTCTGATTATCATCCTTAGTATACTATTTATGTATGTATTTGTGTACGATGGTGCATGCATGAATACATTTTTGTCCTTAATTACCGTTTTCCGAGTTTATGGGAAATTGTATTGAATTGTTTGTGTTATGTTTAGGAATTTATCAGGTGAAATAGGCAGTTTTCAGGCCCTAAATGGCAAATTTTCAGAAAGATCAGAATTATAGCCGACGAAATGGACCATAATTCGTCGGCTATAATGCCCATACTTTAGCCGACGAATTGCAAGTCGTCGGCTATAATGCCCGTACTGTAGCCGACGACTTGCAAGTCGTCGGCTAAAGTATATTGACCGAAACCATACGTAGACCGTTCAAATGCAAAAGTGTCGTGAAATAAGATACGACCGAAATATTGAAATACGACTACGGTTGAAAAATGGGAAGATTCCGACAAAATCTGTGTGCCGAATGTTGCGATTAGGTGTTTTTTACTTCCGTTTTCCTATGGGTAGCCTGACGGTCGGTAAATTTTTGGAGGAAAATTTTTATACGGTTAGTTGCGTCGCATCGATTTGAAACTATTCTCTGTTGAAGGTCAGGCCAAAAAACGTCATTTAGACGGGCCAATTGCCGTTTTAAAGCGTTTCGAGATTTGACCATGCAGTTTGACCGTCCCGATCGAGCCTTTAACGTTGTCAGATGTAGTTGGTTTTTTTTTCCTACATGTATTTAATCTTAACGGTGATATCTGACGGTTGGAATAGATTTTCCAAACTTTTAGATTCGAAATCGGAACATATGCACTAATATTCCTTAACTTATTTACTAAGTGTTTAAGTGAATGTATAGTTTCAAATAGTTGCTATACGTAGACCGTTCAAATGCAAAAGTGTCGTGAAATAAGATACGACCGAAATATTGAAATACGACTACGGTTGAAAAATGGGAAGATTCCGACAAAATCTGTGTGCCGAATGTTGCGATTAGGTGTTTTTTACTTCCGTTTTCCTATGGGTAGCCTGACGGTCGGTAAATTTTTGGAGGAAAATTTTTATACGGTTAGTTGCGTCGCATCGATTTGAAACTATTCTCTGTTGAAGGTCAGGCCAAAAAACGTCATTTAGACGGGCCAATTGCCGTTTTAAAGCGTTTCGAGATTTGACCATGCAGTTTGACCGTCCCGATCGAGCCTTTAACGTTGTCAGATGTAGTTGGTTTTTTTTTCCTACATGTATTTAATCTTAACGGTGATATCTGACGGTTGGAATAGATTTTCCAAACTTTTAGATTCGAAATCGGAACATATGCACTAATATTCCTTAACTTATTTACTAAGTGTTTAAGTGAATGTATAGTTTCAAATAGTTGCTATACGTAGACCGTTCAAATGCAAAAGTGTCGTGAAATAAGATACGACCGAAATATTGAAATACGACTACGGTTGAAAAATGGGAAGATTCCGACAAAATCTGTGTGCCGAATGTTGCGATTAGGTGTTTTTTACTTCCGTTTTCCTATGGGTAGCCTGACGGTCGGTAAATTTTTGGAGGAAAATTTTTATACGGTTAGTTGCGTCGCATCGATTTGAAACTATTCTCTGTTGAAGGTCAGGCCAAAAAACGTCATTTAGACGGGCCAATTTCCGTTTTAAAGCGTTAAGAGGTTTGACCAAAAGTTGACCAGGGAATAGCCGACGAACTACTTAACTTCGTCGGCTAAACTCTTGCGATCCGCGCCGTTTCATTGTCCGCCGTTGGATGGGCGAGATCTGACGGCTGGTGAGAGCTTATAGTATAGCCGACGAGATTCATATTATAGCCGACGAGATTCATCGTATAGCCGACGACATTCATATTATAGCCGACGAGACACGTAACTTCGTCGGCTATAATCGGCCCGCAAAGCCCAACTCCGGCCCGGCCCGGATTTTGGCCCGGCCCGTAAGAGTATAGCCGACGAATTTCGTCGGCTATGACTATAGCCGACGAATTAAAAGTAAATCGTCGGCTATAATCCGTCGATTTAAACCGAGCCCTAGGCGCCTCTCCCTCATTTTCTGCTTAGAACCAAAATTGCCCAATCGTTCCCCACCCCTCCCCGACGCCGACCGACCACGACGGAGCCTCCCCGACGCCGATCGACCCTCCCCGGCCCCACCCGATTCCTCCCCGCCCCGGCCCCCTCCTTCCCGAGCCCTCCCCGACCCGAAAGCCCCTGCCGGAGCCGCCCGAGCCGCCCTAGCCGCCCTGCCGCAGCCTCCCCTACCCGCCCCTGCCGCAGCCGCCCCTGCCCGCCCCTGCCGCCCCTGCTGCAGCCGCCCGTAGCCGCAGCTGCCCCTGCCGCAGCCGCCCCTGCCGCCGTCGCCGCCGTCGCCGTCGCCGCCGCACCGCACCACCTGTCCTCGTCCAGACTGCACCACCATGTCAGGTAGTCCCGATCGAGCCTCATTTAGGGTTTTTATTAATTTTGTCGAATTTTGTGAATTTTAGGGTTTTTGTGAATTTTTTGTGGAATTTAGGGTTTTTGTGAAATTTATGGAATTGTGTGGATTTTTTGTTAAATTTGTTAATTTTGTGGAATTTATATACTAATTTTGTGGATTTTTTGTTAAATTTACGGTTTTTATATACTAATTGTGGAATTTTGTTGAATTTATATACTAGTATACTAATTTATATACTAATTTATATATAATTAGGTATAAATATTTTTTTTTCATTTTTATGACGATATATATATATATATTTTTCGGAATATATATATATATATATAATTAGGTATAAATATAGTTATGTATATATATAATTAGGTGTATATATATTTAAAAAAGTTTTTTATTTTTTTGTGAAATTTAAGGAATTTTGTGTTATATTTCGGAATATATATATATAATTAGGTATAAATATATTTAGGTACGTATATATATAATTAGGTACATATACATTGAATGATGTTTTTAATTTTGTTTTGTGGAATTTTTGTGCAATTTATGGAATTTATATACTAATTGTGCAGGAAACCGGCGCTTTGTAGACCGATGGCTTGGCAGACGGACCGAGAGCGACCCCGACGCTCAGGCAGGATCCAGCCGTGGGGGGAGCGGATCCAGCGGTCGTCGGGGCCTAGGCCGGCCTTTGAGTCGACGAGAGGAGACGTTGATGGGATTGACCCCGAGCGATCCACGTGGGGGCTCCTCGTATGAGTCGACGGGAGCGGGCCCTGACTCGAGTGTCGGAGGAGGACGCAGAGCCACCAGACCCCATTGCACTTCAGCACTGTTCCAGGATCGGCAGCCGACCCCACCGCGCGCCGATCTGGACCCTCCAGAGATGCTCCCTGTCCCCCCACAGCGACAGCGTCCACAGCTACGGGGCCCACCGTCAGGGGGAGCAGGCCCCTCAGGGTCCACGCCCCGTATGTCTCCGCCATCGGGGATGTACATGGTCCAGTTCCTCCCTGCCATCCCTGAGTACGACGCTAGGGGGAGGCAGATTTGGAGGCACGACCGGCCCCACGAGATTCCCTGGGAGGATGCCTACTTCTACAGTCCTTTCGACTCAGAGGACTGCCGCGGCCTGTGGGCCGTTCGTGAGAAGGACAAGCAGTACAACGACGCAGGTAATTGGTTAGTTTAATTAATTATTTAGATTGTTTAATTAATTATTTAATTAGTTAGTTTAAATAATTATTTAACTATGTGTTCATTTTAACAGGCGTCCTCGTCAATAAACCCGCGGGGACGAGACGGACCAGAGGGCCAGCGAACATGTCGACCCTGGAGAGGGAGCTGGCCGGTGGGATCAGAGAGATCCTGCCCGGTCCCGGTGAGGATGGACGCCCGATTGAGCGGAGAGACACCACCACCAAGTACATCAACGCGACGGGCATGCTCGTGCGGGACAGGGTCCCACTGTTGTGGCCCGACTGGGGCTCTGTGCCCGATGAGATCAAGGCGCGAGTGTACAATGCACTGTCGGTGAGTTAAATATGATTTTTATTATAGAAAATAAACAATTATGAATTCAGTCCTTATAACTATTTAAAAATATTTTCTAATTAATTTATAATGTTGCAGCAATGGTTTAGAGTCCATCCTACCTTGGACTGGTGGAGAGACGAGCAGCTGAAGAACAGGTTATGTGTTTTGCTTTTTTTTGTATAAATATATTTATTGGCAGTGTACGAATATATCTAACAGTTGTGTTCTGTTAATATAGGTACTCCGAGTGGAAGAACGAGCTGTCCACGCACTACAGGACGTACCATGTGGAGCAGCGCTTGGGGCGAGCTGCAACCCCCCACGAGTTCCGGTACAGGGAGTACGAGTGGCTATGGCTGGTAGCCTACTTCGGGAGCGACAGGGTCTCGGTAAGAAAATTTAGCCTGGTAGTATATAACTTTTTAATGTTATTTAATAATTAAATTATGTAGTTACTTAATTCAATTAATTAGTTAGTTAGTTAGTTATTAGTTATTAAATTAAGTCAGTTGGTTAGTTACATAGTTAGTTAGTTCGTTACTAAATTAAATTAAATTAAATTAAATAAAATTAGGTAGTTAGTAAGTTAGTTAGTTACTAAATTAAATTAGTTAGTTAAGTAGTTACTAATTAAATTAGTTAGTTAAGTAGTTACTAATTAAATTAAATTAGTTAGTAACTAAATTAGTTATTAATTTTATTTTGGTTAGTTCCTAATATTTTAATTTAGTTACTAATTTATATTTGCGTTTATATGTTTGTTGTTATAATACAGAAAATCTCGCGGACGAACAGCGACAACCGCAGGAGGAACGAGCACCCCCACCACGGCGGCGCCCGCTCCTGGAGGCAGTGGGCAGAGATGGCGAGGAGGGACCGACCGCTGAGGCCGTTGTCGTGGATTCATGCGCAGATGTATCCGGGGCGTCCCGACCAAGTGGTAAGTATTCGTCCATCTTCAATAAAAGTGTTTCATGAAATTAATTTATATATATATTTTTTAATTCGTTTATTATATTTTCTTGTCAATTAGGCGGAAATAGATGCGGAGACCGACGCGATCACCTTCGGGATCGCGCGAGACACTCTGGGAGACGGGGCGTCCGACGAGGCGATCGCGGAGTTTGCCTCCACGATCGACACCCTTGAGCCGCGCTTGGCCTCTCAGATCATGCACGCGGCGGTAGGGACGGGGAACAACTACTTCTACCAGAGAGGCCTAGGCGCGGCGGGAGATGGGGTTCTCAAGTTCACGCCGGCCAATCCCAGCACGCAGCGTGCGGCTTCGACGAGAGGAGACTTGCAGACGCAGCTGCAGAGGACTCAGGCGGAGTTGGCGAGGGCGGTGGAGGCGCTCCAGCAGGCGGAGTTGGCGAGGGCCGCGGAGGCTTCGGCGCAGCAGGCCAGAGACGCATCTGTGGCGGAGATGTACCGATGGATGCAGCAGTCTTGGGAGGCCCAGCAGGCTGGACTCCAGCCCCCGCCTCCGCCACAGATGCCCCAGTTCGTCGTCCCCACTCCCCCCCCGCATCGGAGTACGCCAGCCGATCAGGACAGCCATAGCCACCGGAACTCGAACGATCCGGTCGACGACGCTACGCGTTTAGGGGGTGATGATGAGTAGATATAGTGGGTTAATTTGTACAGTATGTAGGATATTAGGGATGGATTGATGTGGATATTTGTTGGATATTTGGATGTTTGTTTGTGCATTTTCTGCAGCCCCCGAAGACGAAGAGAAATTGGGCCCGAGTTAAATTTTTTAATTTTTTTAAATATTTAGGGGTTATAGCCGACGATATTGGCATTATTTCGTCGGCTATAAGTGCTATAGCCGACGATTTTTACCAAATTTCGTCGGCTATAACCGTTATAGCCGACGAAGATGACATATGTCGTCGGCTATACCCTCCCGGCTTCCGGCAAAAAAAGCCGTTCCTGGTACCGGCGATTGGTATGGCCGACGATAGTGTCGTCGGCTATAACGGACGGATAGCCGACGACAGTGTCGTCGGCTATACTTCGGGTTAGGGGCAATTACGTAATTGTTGAAGCCGACGATCTTGTCGTCGGCAATGTTCGAAGTATAGCCGACGAGTCTTTGGTCGTCGGCTATACCTAGTGTTTTATAAGCCGACGACTTACCCCGTGTGTCGTCGGCTATACTATAGCCGACGGAGCAATCCCGACGAGATAATAGCCGACGATACTTCGTCGGCTATGACTATAGCCGACGAATTAATGGAAACGGCCGACGAGATGGCGTCGTCGGCTATGACGCCTTTTCTGGTAGTGATTGCAGATTTCGTGATGGGAATCTCATGTCCCACAACAATCTCATTCAACATAACATAGAAATCAAGATACCCATTCCTAACGGCATACAATCACTTAGCCTAAAAGGAATCCTGTAATTCCATTTGAAAATAGAATATCTTTACCCAATCAGTTTATTTGCATCTTCAATAAAGAAACAGATACATAGGAGATACAGGTTGAAATCTAACCTTTAGCCGGAACAAGAGAATGCAAGCATAAGAGGTATCAGAAACTTTGGGAGTACTGGCTGTGCAATGGTTGTAGCTAGCTTGACAGATACACGGGGTTGTTTCGAATGGATGACACCGTTTCCTTGCGAAGTGAAGTTGCATGCCTACAGCTCCAATATCAAGGATGGTTTTCACACCTCATGTTGACTCGATGGGCCAGGATACTAAACTTCGAAAGTGGAAGGAAGAGGATTGTGAATTGCTGAGTTTCAATTGAACTCCAGACTCTTCTTCCCCATCTTAAAATACTATAGAGTAACATTTTGAATCTTTATCACAACATGTGATTTGCCTGAACTAAAATTTTGTTGAGCAATCTTATACATTACCAATAATCTCTACAAGAGCAATGACCTTCTCTAAAGCGATGAAAACGATTGTTATCTCTGACAATAATTTCTCTGTCTACAATACCTGAAATGAATTTGATTGCACCATGGCAATCTCCAGAGATCCTAAGGTTTTTGTTGATCCTTATAGGCAACCCAGAAGGGATAGTTATGAGGCCAAAGGCAAGGGCAATCTTCTCGCTGTGGTACCAGACTTCTGATACTTTCTCTTCTTCTTCTAAATCAAACAGCGCAAAATTGGTGTCTGGAACATACCCAGCTTCCTCCATTCTCCTCTTTAAATAGATCAGCATTGCCTGAATTTCTGAGTTCCTTTCATGGGAGGTATCCTTTGCTTGGAAGATGTGGACTGCATTCTTGACAGCAATCCAACTGTAGCCTGCCCCCTTTTTTATGCCAACATCTTTCATCTCCTTTCTCACAAGAGTGGCTTCTTCCCACCTGCATTGGATAATTGTCATATATAAAATAAATTTGTTTAAATAAAGGAGGTAAAGGCAAAACAAATATAACCAAAAACAATGTCTCATAGGCATCCATTTCCCAAATGCTTATGATTTTGTGTACTGGAATATTAAAACCATAGCCTCTAGGATTCTAGGTATTAACAATGCTAATTGAACCACCCTCAGATATGTTATTAATAAATCATGATGGTGACCAGATGTTTATAAATATATCAACTACAAAACTATGTGCAACAATGTGGATGAAAAATGTGGTCCTCCAATATTAGTCTTCTGGAGGTACTGTGGTTATGCAGCAGACAGTTTCTATGTGAAGTGTCTTCTACTATCAAATGTGACATATCTGGTAAGCTATATAGTATTCTGTATGAAAAGAAATGGCATAATACTACAGAAGGCTTTTTGGTACCTGCCAGTAGCTGCTAGCAAATTAGAAAGGACCACATGGTTGCCGGAGTCTTTAGGATCAAGTTCAAATAACTTGTCAGCTGCAATCTTCCCCAATTCTGGCTTCCTATACATTTTACAAGCCCCAAGAAGAGTCCCCCCAAATAGATATGGTTGGACGAATTGGCATCTTTGTAATAAACTCGTACGCACGCTCTACCATCCCAGCTCGCCCTAGCAAGTCCACAACACATGCATAATGCTCTGCCCCTGGCTCAACACCGTACCGTGTTTTCATTGAATCAAATATCTGCATGCCCTTTTGCACATCCCCCGCCCTACTGTTCGCGTCGGTTTTGACACCTGTCGAACTATCAACACGTGGGGGTGGCGGACGTAAGTTTCAGTCCTGGTGCGAGCGTGCCAGTACCTTTGGGTTAGGTACAACCTTGGTGACGGACGAAGTCTGGCGAATGAATCACCCTTGGTGAGCGGATGACTCTGGCGAACGTGCTCGTCTGCTCCCTACTACCTGACTTCTCGATCAAGCGACTGTACGCGGGTGTTGACAGGCCGGCGTAGAGGCTCGAACAAGACCTAAGTAAACGGTTACTAGGATTTTCTACTCAACCTCTTGTAGATTGAGATAATCTTACTTTGATCCTGGGATGCAAAGCAGAGCTTTAAATCAAGACCGCGGCTTGTGTTCGTCCAACCTCTTGCAGATTGGGAAAGACTGTTACCGGGGTAACGACTCGATTTGTCACAAGGCGTGACGACTGGACTCGATATGTCTCAGCGATGCTTCAACACGAACGCAAAGCACTTTCGACAACAGCGGCAGGTGTACGGTGACCGGTGGTGGGCGTAGGTTTGCGGCTTGGTTGGAATAGTGGTCGTTTGCAGTTGGTGGAAGGCAGTTCGCGAGAGATTGCTCCGGAGAGGCTTGCAAGATTTGCAGGACAAAAGCTTGTAGTTGTATGGTTGTGAACCCTTTCTACGTTGTCCTAGAGTTCTTTATATAGTGATCTCAAAACCCCAAATATGTGTGTATCAAGCATAATGGATTCTGATATCGAATAGGATTGTATTACCCTAAACCATCTCCAACTCGGATTCCTATTAAGACTCCAAATCCTCTCCTAGAAGGAAACTGATTTAAAACATATCAGATTACCCTTAATGGGTGACCCTCTGGGCTTCGGCCCATAATCTTGGATAAATGTTAATTTAGGCCCAAACATCTACTACACACCGATAATACACACACCAATGTGACGTAATTAGGTTTAAGTTGATGGCTACAGTCATTCATCTCCTCAAACAATGCCAAAGCCATGTTGGCATGTCCTTGATGCGTAAACCCACCTACCATTGCCTTCCAACTGATCAAGTTCCTTGAAGGCATCAGTTTGGAGTACATGTTGATGAGGTGGTTGGAGAAGAAAGAGGGGTGTGGGGGTTGGAGGGTTCTGATGACGTGGGCGTGGGCGGCTCGGCCGAGTTGAGAGGAACGAGTGGCGACTGCGGATTGGAGAAGGGTGGCGAGGGAGTTGGGGGTGGTGTGTAAGGTCATGCTTTGATTTGGGACAAGAAGGCGGGAGATGGTGGCGACTCAAAATGTTGCCTTTGAAAATAATAATAATGGGCCTGAAATTGGCACACCAAAAATTGAAATCTACACACCCTTCCTATTTTTTTAATAATTTTTCTTTCTCACCTTTCTCCACTTCCTAAAATGTCCTTCAATAATCTTTTTTCTGTCTCTTTTCTCTCTCTTCTCTCCTGTAGACAATTCGGTGGAAAAAAGTTTGTTATTGTTAAAGGAGAAATTATAATAGGGAGAACTTCTACTTTATTCATTGATGAGGAGGCCTTTATATAGGCATTACAATAAGTATCCCGATAAATCAGGGATTCCCTATCTATTACATAATCATCTAATCTAGTCTAATTAGGTCAAGACACATCCAGGAAGTTACGGAATAACTTTCCTACAGCACTCCCCCTTGTGTCGAGCGCCTAATGTCTTCATGGTGCTTACCATGTTGCCTCACTAAAACCTTGCCAGCAAAACAAAAACCTCTTGGGCAAAAATAAAATGCATGGACGAAGGGAAAAGAGCACAACGCACCAACTACTATACTTGTGAATGACATGTGATGTAGACTCCCCCTGATGTCTAACAAACTTAGAGCTCTGATAACTAGCGCATGCCAATGCTCTTCACATGTTTCACAAACATAGATTTTCTCAAAGACTTGGTAAACAAATCTGCAACATTTGCATCTGAACTCACTTGATTAACTTGGATGTTCAGGAATTTCTATTGTTGCACATTATAAAAGAACTATGTGGGACAGAGAGATACCCAGCATCTAAAAACCAACTAACACATTGTTGGGAGTCTTTGGATAAGGGAGACGACCATTGAAGGGCGAAGAAGGGCCAAAATCATCACCTATGCTGGTCTCCACATCGCCGGTGCCGGCGGCAGTTCCGCGGCGTACAACGGCGCTGCCGGGGCTGCCGGTGGCGTTGGTGTGAGGAAGACCAGTGGTGGAAACTTCTCTGGTGCTAAAGGGGTAGAACAAACCCAAGTCAATGGAACATTTCAGATGTTTAACACCATTCCAATGACGATGCGTAGGCGCTGAGCTAAATCTAGCTAATAAATTCACAACGAAAGCGATGTCTGGTCTAATATCACTACCAGGAAAAATACCTTAGGCGACGAAATATAAATAGTTTCCTCGCCTAAGAGTTCTTAGGAGACGAAAAAAATTTCTTCCTCTAAGATAGAAATTTCGTCGCCTAAGACTATTCTTAGGCGACGAATAATTATTTTCGACGTCTAAGAGAACACTTTAACGACGAAAATTAATTTCGTCGTCTATGCATTTTCTTAGGTGACAAAAAAACATTTCGTCGCCTAAGGTTTTTAGTTAAGTGACGAAAAAAACTTTCGTCACCTAAGATCTTTACTTAGGTGAAGAAAAAATTATTTTTCGTCGCCTAAGTATTTAACTTAGGCGAGGAAAGTGAATTTTCGTCGCCTAAGAAAACACAAATACGCCGACAAATATTTGTCGTTAGAGTTATTTTCTAAGACGACGAAAATTAAGTTTTCGTCGCCTAAGATTTACACTTAGACGAGGAAACCATTTTTTCGTCGCCTAAGTGTGCATCTTAGGCGAGGAAAGTACCATTTCGTCGCCCAAGTAAATATTAGGTCAACATTATTTAAACTTATCTCTCTCAATTGGGAGCCATAGTATCGGGAGGTAAAAGTTTCTAAATTTTTACATGGATAATTAGGTTTCATCTATATGAGAGTTTAATATTTAGAAGAGTCGACCAAACAAAGTCATCTAAAAGTGCGTAATAGCGTTTTCGTGTGATAAGTTTTATGAAAATCTGGTTGACCATTTGGAGATTTCGCTGGTTATGATGGATTAGAGTTTCCTCAAGATAATAAAACTGGGCTTATTAATTTTTTTGTGTATTAATTAATAAATATATATATATATATATATGTATATTTGGGGTCCGAGTCGACCAAATGCACCTATGAACTCGTCGCAAAATTTTAAACACAATAAAATTAAGCCGCCAATAGATTTTTAAAAAAATTACTTTTACTTAGACTACGAAATAATCAGTTTCGTCACCTAAGTTCTTACTTAGACGACGAAATAAAAAGTTTCGTCATCTAAGTAAGAACTTAGGCAACAAACATAGCTATTTCGTGGTCTAAGTAAAAAACCCTAAACACATTAAAACTAAGCCGCAAATAGATTTTAAAAAAAAATTATTTTCTCTTAGACCATGAAATAATCATTTTCGTCTCCTAAGTTTTTACTTAGGCGAGGAAATCATTTTTTCGTCGCCTAAGTGTGTATCTTAGGCAAGGAAAGTATTATTTCGTCGCCTAAGTAAACTTATCACACAAATACAGTATTGCGTACCTTTAGATGACCTTGTTTCATCGACTCTTCTAAAAATTAAACTCTCATATAGATGAGACGTAATTATCCATGTAAAAATTTAGGAACTTTTATCACCCGATACTATGACTCCTCATAGAGAGAGATAAGTTTAAATAAGGTTGACCGCATCGATCGGGACTCTAACTTAGTCGGATTTAAGTGATTTTTTTACCATCGCCGTATTTCATCATAACGATCAAATGCTATTTCACAGCGTTTTTCAAAATTTGACTTCTTTTATATAGTTGTTTTGAAAAGTTGTACACTTCAATATAATCTACTAATCAAGTTATACCGCATTAGTAAACATGTTGTCATTATAATGGCTAAATTCACAAAATGAAAATTTTTACCGTCTGATGTGATCGTTATAGTTAAATCTGAGTAGAGTATAAAAATCAAATCGTTTCGTGAACGTTCGATGCTCGATCGAAACGGTCAACCACATTTTCATAAAACTTATCACACGAAAACGCTATTACGTACCTTTATGTCCTTGTTTCGTCGACACTTCCAAACATTAAACTCTCATATAGATGAGACGTAATTATCCATGTAAAAATTTGAGAACTTTTACCATCTGATACTATGGCTCCCATAGAGAGAGATAGGTTTAAATACGATTGACCCAATCGATCGGGGCTCTAAGTTTGTCAAATTTAAGTGATTTTTTTACCATCATCGTATTTCATCATAACGATCAAATGCTATTTCACAGCGTTTTTTAAAATTTGACTTCTTTTATATAGTTGTTTCGAAAATATAATTTTTAACTGAGGCTAATAGATTTTCAGAAAATTCTTTTTACTTAGGCGACGAAAAATATAAATTCGTGGCCTAAGTTTTTACTTGGACGACGAAAACAACATATTTGTGGCCTAAGTTATCACTTAGAAGACGAAACTTATTAGTTTCGTGGCCTAAGTGTTAACTTAGGCCACGAATATGTTTTTTTTCGTCGTCTAAGTAAATTTCATTTAAAAAAAAAATTCTATTGGCGGTTATTTTTCCGCCTAAAAATTTTGTCAAAATTCGAAATTAACTTAGGAGACGAAACTATTTTTTTCGTCGCCTAAGAACTTTTCTTAGGAGACGAAGAGATCGATATGTTTCGTCGCCTAAGTCAGTTAAATATACTCGATCAGTTAGTTCTGCAATCCCTAATTTGCATTCTCTCGATCCCCAATCCAAAATTCTTCAGTCCTCCGCCTTAGTCGCCGGTCCCGCCTCTGCCTAGTGGCCCCCGCTCTCGCCTCCGCCTCGGTCGTCGGTCCCTCCTCCGCCTCTGCCAGCTATCCCCACCCTCCGCTTCAGTCCCCGCTCCCGCCTCCGCCTTGTGGCCCCCGCCCCAGCCTCCGCCTCGGTCGCCGCTTCGGCCTCTGCCTCTGCCTCTGCCAGCGCCCCCGCCCCACTCTCCTCCTCACCTGAACCAAGTCAAAAGTGTCGGTTGTGTATTTTCTTTCAATTGCCGGCAGTGATTGTGATGTCATTGCTTATCTGGTGAGGCACCTAAACGATTTCTTCCACACTGATTTGTACCAACTTGTTTGATAGAATCAAAGCATGAATAAGTCTTAGTTTCATTTGCATCTATCAGTTTGATCAAGTTATGAGATGATGAGTTTTTGCTATGATGGACATGTATTTTCATTACTTCTATGAGTTTGATGATGAGCAAAATTTGTGATACTTCTGTTATCTGTTTTAGTATGAAGAGTTTGGAGAGGACTGTGTGGGCATGCTTGATGGCATGTTCTCTTTCGTGCTGCTGGATACCCGTGACAACAGCTTCATTGTTGCTCGTGATGCTATCAGAATCACTTCCCTCTACATGGGCTGGAGTCTTGATGGTAATATTTCTGCAGCAAAGCTTTGTTTTTGATGCAATTGCTCCTTTAGGTGCCTCATATTGGAATTTATACTGTGTTACTTGTACATGTTAATTGCCAAAGAGAAATATGGAATTATAGCTTACATGTTTAGTGTAACTCATGCAGGCTGTGATCAAAAGACTAATGTGCCTTTTGAAGTTCTTCTGTCTGGAGGCTTAGATTCATCTTTGCTTGCCTCTATCACTGCTCGTCACCTGGCGGCACAAAGGCAGCCAAGCAATAGGGAGCACAACTCCATTCTTTGCTGGCATGCAGATCAAAGCACTGCACATGTATGATTGCCTAAGGGCAAACAAATCAACATCTGCCTGGGGCTTAGAAGCTCGAGTCCCTTTGCATATTAATTGTTGTTCGGTTTAATATTAAGTATTAAATATTTTAATTTGTATGTACAAATTTATTAATATTAAGTATTTGATTTGTATTAATAAATTTTTTAATATATTAATTAATATTTTGTCTCAATTTCGGTTTTTTTTTTAATATAAATTCTTACTTAGGTGACGAAACTATAATTTTCCTCACCTAAGTGATTTACTTAGACGACGAATATATTATTTTCATCGACTAAGTGATTTACTTAGGCGACGAAAATTCTTTTTTTCGTCGACTAAGTAAATCACTTAGGCGAGGAAAATAATAGTTTCGTCGACTAAGTAAATCACTTAGGCGACGAAAAATGATAGTTCGTCGACTAAGTGATTTACTTGGTCGACGAAAAATTTTAGTTTGTCGTCTAAGTAAATCACTTAGTCGACGAAACTATAATTTTTCGTCGCCCAAGTTATTTACTTAGTCGACGAAACTATAATTTTTCGTCGTTTAAGTAAGTCCATAGCCGACGAAAAACATCGTCCTCTAAGAATTTTTTTCGTCACCAATCCTTCTTAGACGACGAATTTTATTTGTCGTCTAAGTACTTTCTTAGGCGACGAAATTTATAATTTTCGTCGTCTACTTGCTTAGGTCACAAACTTTAGACGACGAAACTTAGGTGACGAAAATTTCGTCACCTAACTGCTTAGGAGACGAAAATTACTCTTAGGTGACGAAAGTTTTTCGTCGCCTAAGATTGCCATTGTTGTAGTGTATATTGTGATAAATACAATAGCGCCCCAATTGCACTAAGATACATGTATTTAGCTCAAAGCATCTCTTCATCATCCTCTTTATGACGGAATGGATTCTTGTGTCTAGACTTTGTCTTTCTTATGAACACGCATAGGCATAAATCATTGTTTTTATATCCCCTCCAAATCAAGTATTACAACAGACGTTACAATCTAGTTGCAACGACTTTGTGGTTTAAAGTCACTTGATCGAGGCATTAGAAGTCCTTCAAACACTTTCGTGTATATATCTGCATCTATATCCCCATATAGGTATACATTAACCACATTCATAAGCTGCAAACTTCAGTTTTTGGGACACTACTAAACTGATTAAGTAGCGGAAAGTAATGATGTCCATTACGAGAGAATACATCTCATCGTAGTCAATACCAGGTCGTTGAGAGAAACATTGCGCCATGAGTCTTGCTTTATACCGCATGATCTCATTCTCTCATTACACTTACGAACAAAGGCTCTCTTATGTCCAACAGGTTTAACGTATTTCCAGATCAACTTAACAGATCCCAAGACTTGCCTTTTATTTAACGAGTCTAGTTCTGCCTGTATTGCTTCTTTCCACTTCGGCCAATACATTCTTCGTTGACATTCTGTAACGGAATAAGCAATTACATCATCAACATACGTGGAATTTTATCCACAGAATACACGTGCGCACTTGTGTAATTGAGATTTATGTGTACTCTGACATCAACAAAGGTTCTGTGGCGTCCCACAAAAAATACATAGTTGATCATGGACATAATTATAGTCAGAGACAATCTCATTGATGATGAGCGGATTAATTTGTGCCATCGCAACTCGCTTCTTTCGAGGTTTTAAATTTCGAGAATTAAACGGTCTCTCCCTCTTCTTGGTGGGAGCCGAGGCCGAAGCTGCCCCTTCAAAGTCCATCAAGGCACCGTTGCGATTCAGCAACAGTGACGACGTCCCGTAGGGCGGCGCCGCCGCCGGCGTTACCCTCTCCTGAGGATATGCCGACGGCATTAGGTCTTAGGGCAACCAAACCGATCCCATATGATCGGATCTTCAACCTTACCGGTACATTTGCAGTATGTATGTGCGATCTCGTCACTTTCTAACTCACTTTGAGAAGTGCAGGGATCATGATGAGACAAATCGTTTGGGGCACACCATGTCAATTCCTGACGTTCATTCAGAATGTGAGCATTCCTATCTCCCCCTAATGAGGGGAAGTGTGTCTCATCAAAGTGACAATCTGCGAAACGCGCAGTAAAGAGATCTACGATGGTTGGTAGTGGACTATTGTTGGGGATTCACATCCAACATATACCTAAACGTCTTTATAGACCCATCTGTGTATGCAGAAGAGGCGTAATAGGCACATAAACAGTACAACTGAAAGTACGTAAGTGCGCAATATTGGGTTTATAACCAGTAACCAGCTGGTCTGCACTAAACGTCTGGTTGGCATTGGGTCTGAAACGAATAAGCATAGCTGCATGCAGTATTGCATATCCCCATGCAGAAACTGGCAATTAGTTCCCATAAGCAAAAGCCCTAGCTAATAGCCGAAGTTGCTGAAGAGTGGCTTCTGCAAGGCAGTTCTGAGAAAGAACATGAGAAACGAGATCTTCAACTTCAATCCCTTTGGATATGCAATAATTATCGAATGTCTTGGAGTTAAACTCTCTAACATTATCCAACCTAATAGATTTAATAGGATGGTCATGGTAGTGAGCCCTTAACTTGATGATTTAAGCTAAAAGCTTGGCAAATACAGCTTGTGGACAGCAAATCGACGTGACCAACGTGTCGATGCATCAACCAGCACCTTAGAATACACAAAGGGTCCGCTTTCTGGTTGATAGGTCCACACATATCATCTTGGATTTGTTGTAAGAATGGTTTCTTTTGTGTCCATAACAAAGGAAAACAATGGATTCATCTTTGCTAGTGTACAAGCTTTGCAATAAGAGCATTATGCATCTTAAAATACAAATTCGCGCTGAAAATCAGATTCACGCGCAGCATGACTTTTGTGTACTAAAATGGTTATAACGTCTTCATTACAGAAGGTATCGACAAACCGTAAAATGTTTTGGAAACTAGACATCGGTAGCTTCCCATTGATATAAAGTACACAATGTAGTTCGAATCGAGCTGATCACAAAGCTCTGTCGAAGTTGATGGATCTATAGATTTTCGGACAGATCCATCCTACGTTGCCGAAACAGCCATAACTCACTCAATATAATCACTGTGATCAAACAGTCAGTGTCTCTGGAAATTAGACATATAGACCTTTCCATCGGTATAAAATATACTATTTTTGAATGAGTGAGCTATGATTTATAGGTCATGCAATATCAAAGCTTGTATGAGTCATAAGATCCAATAACAAGAACTGGAATGAGGTATTCTCATTGAATCTGACTCAACTTCTTCTCTAGAATGATTCATTAGAGGAAATACACAAGTAATTGTTACCATTCTCATATATCCAAGTGATAACATATGGCAATTAGGTTTTGGAAAACACAGCAAGATTCGATTTTTTCTTGGTGCATAGAATACGTTCAATGACATCGATAACTGTACCATTAGATAACGTAAAGTTAATGAATCCACACTCTTTAACAACCAGCGAGGTTCTAATCGATATAGTCATTGATCATCTATATTGCACATAATACTTAAATGAATCTATCTCCCTTAGGATAGTGTGGGTTGTCCCACTATCAGCTAGACACTCAACTTCACCGCGAGACATCTAAATAGATGAAAAACTATGGGTGGTTTTCTCGCTGGACACAGTCTAATCACTACCCCGTAGGATAGAGAAAGAAAAGGGGATGAAATCCCATCGAGTGTATCACATGACATTTGGACTTTATAACTTCGACTAAAGTCGAAAAGTGCAAGGTTGAATGTTACATAACCGAGCAATTATCATCAGAAACCAAAACGAAGCTGAGGCTTCGCACGTTGTGGTGTTGAACACCTTTGGTGACTAGAAGAATGGAGGCTCAGCCTCCTAGGATCGGTGCTAAGCACCTTCTCGGGCGGCTATGGAACCGAGGCCGAAGCCTCCTTGAAAGCACGGTGTTGTGGCACCTTTGTGCTGTCGAAGCCGAGGTATCATCACCATGAAGCCGACGTCGGCCACTAGGCTTGTGACGTCAAGCCTAGCTCCAATTATTCTTTGATTTTGATTTTGATTTGAGCTGAAGTGGAATTATAAGTCCAATATACTAAGCCAATGTGACCCAATAGTGTTTCAGAAGAACCACGTGAGTCGTTAAAACACGAATCTGGATTGCTTAAAAACATAAAATTTCTCACAATATGGGAAAACAGAGAAATTTTATTAACTTGGCAACTTTTAATACATCAAAAGCAAGCTTCTAATTCCAAAGAAAATGACTAAGAGATCAAAGTCTATAAGATATGGCAAAGCCATTACAATACTTGAAAAATTCTTAATGAAAAGTCAAACATAAAGACTAATCAAAATCCGGGACATCTAATGCTTGAGTAGGCTCTTGAGTCTTAACTTCAGGAATGAAGTGCTCAGCCACAAGATTAACGTGAGGGTGTCATCACTAGTTCTCACTCAGCATGATAATTCTCTTTGCTAGAATTATCTCTTGTAGGCATTAATCATCTCTTTGCTAGAATTATACACGTGGTGCATATGCTTAGAGGAACCACACTTGTAACAAGGAGCAAAACTAGTGCTTTTGTTGTTGTTGTAAGACGAGGGAGGAGGTGGTGCGTGGCCACCTTGACGGGTTCTATGGCCGAATCGGCCTCCCCCTGAAGGTGCGGTATTGCCGCCATCTCGTCTCCAAGTGTTGGAGCGTCGTGTCACACGGTTTCTACTATTTTGATTTCCTCCACGTATCGGTTTAGAAACTTGTTGATACGGGACATTCTGATTCTTATTTCTTTTATTTTGAAGCCTTCCCATAGTGAGCCTGTGGTTCATGAATCTTTTTAATTCCAACAGGTCTCAAAATTATTGTTATTTATTCAGCCTAATCAACCGAATTTCGGTATGGGTGTCATAAGACATCATAGGCTATGGGCAATTTATCAAGAGTCTTATTGATAAGATCTCTATCATTTTTGTTATGCCAACAGTGTCAAGGTCATAATCTAAAGAACCGAATGGTTTCCCATTTCAATGAAATCTCTGGGATAAGTATGTCATTGACATTATTTAAACGCTACTGGAGCGTATCCCTTAATTTTTTTCTTTAGGGATCTTTTATCGACAGATGTTGTCGCTTCAGAGTTGGATGAATATAGCGTTCTCAAAAATGAGTGCCTAGGCCTTGACATAATCCCCAAATGGGGTAGTGGCTACTGCTTCATTCAGAATGACTGAGAAACTTTTGCTTTGAAAAGCAAGCTACACATCAGAAACTCATCAATGGTATTGTTTGCCCTCGAGATTAAGAATCTCAAAATCGGGTCGTGACTATGACGACATCTACAAGAAAAGAGATACGTCGGATTGGTATGAATATGACATATACCATTCAAGTATGTAGAATGGAATTAGAAGGGCTATGACGTATATGGTCATAAATTTATCTTTTCGATGCACAAAACCGGCGACATCATATCGTACATTCAAATAGCGGCGTACTCAGACATCCACATAAGCATCTTTTTTCTTTTAATTTCCCTTTCAAACGTGATTCCCCCAAGACCATCACTTAAAAACTTCGACCGTAGGGGTAATTACATCCCCATCTTAGGTCTCATTGGCGATATAAGAATGGTCGGGATCGGAGTAGAAGAAGGCTAATAGCGCCCGATATATATATCGTATATGTTCAAAAGCTGGAACTTTTATAAAATCTTACTTGCTAGTTCGCCAATGAACTGCGTTGTAATATAAAATGCGCTTGAGAACTCGGTTCTAATCCTTGTAGAAATTTGAGTTGCTCTTCCATGTACGTGCAACGAATAATTCTCGCAATTCCAAAACGATGCGTCGTGCAATAAATTTCATGGAAAATAAAATCGCATATGGTTAGTCATATTCACCACATACAAGGCAGTAAAACTAATAAAGAAATACTGTAGTAACTGTTTTAACCTGTAGGGTAAAATTTTTTTATCTGAGGTAAGTACAATTACCGTTATGCCCCTCTTCCCATTGAATCGGGTCGCCGATTCGGGTCGGGTCTGACTCCAGGAACCGGGTCGGGTTCGACGAATCCAGGTTGGCCTGGGCTATGGGGCGTGCGCACGGAGCTGCGATGGTCGTCGGCGCTAGGGCTGGGCTGAGAAGCGCGCAACGAGGTGGCGTTAGGCTTCGTCGACGATGGACTGGGGCGGCGCCGATCGCGCACTCGATCTGGGCTTCTTCGAACACGCACTCGAGGGGTGCCGCATGGGGCTAGCAAAGCTAGACGGGGTAGGCATCGTCGCTGGATTGAGGATCGGCGCAAGGCCACCGCGGCGGCGCTGGCTTTGGGTCCGAACTAAGATCGGAAGAGGAGGATGCAGCGGGTGGGTGCCCATAATAGATTTCTGGGTGCTCTGAGAATTCCAACTCTGCCGACAAAGATGTCATCAGTAGAAGTGCATTGGGGAATTGCTTTTCTTTGCCGACAAAAGAGGTGTCGGCAGAGTTTGGTGCCATGGGAATTTTTCTTTCTTCCGACGATGGGGTTGCTGGCAGAAGGTGAATTCTGGGGAGGGCCTTCTTTGCCGACAAGCACTTGCCGTCAGAAGAAAAAGCTAGGGTTTCTGAAATTTTTTTTCAGATTGGAAACCTAGGGTTTATGAATTTTTCATGGCTATTAGACGAAAGGCTAGAGCCACGTACTAATAACGTGTTAAAAGAGAAATTATAATAGGGAGAACTGCTACTTTATTCATTGATAAGGAGGCCTTTATATAGGCATTACAATAAGTATCTCGATAAATCAGGGATTCCCTATCTATTATATAATCATCTAATCTAGTCTAATTAGGTCAAGACAGATTCAGGAAGTTACGGAAATAACTTTCCTACAACAGTTCTCTCTTTCTTAATTCTTCTTCAACTGAGTGCTCCATTCAATTCTTTACTTCCATCACAGTAATACAACCTTTCGTGAGCCAACCCAGCTAAAAATCTCAACCCTCCCTCTTACTCTCTCACATATATGCACCAATTTGATGCTCAATTTGCTTCATTATTCTATAATTCAAATCTATCTTTGTTGGTGTTTCCTAATCTTTTGTCTGCATAAGATTCTTTCCTTACGATTCATGGGTAATATGTTTTGGGTCTGAGAAATTGAGTAATTTGAATCTCAAATTTGGTTTGAAAAGTTCATTTTTATGCCCAAATCAGATGCTGGGGAGGTTAGTGTGATGGAAGAAGATACAGTGGATTCTGGTTTGCAAATTTCTACGGGTTCAGATGATATGCAAGAAAACATACAAACGATTGAACAATTTAACGCCAGTGGTGATCCGCCGGAAGGAACACACGATGACCCATTCTGTATATCTTGTTGCAATGAGGGGTGCTCCCATAATCGCTGAGGCACTCTAGACAAGCCTTGTATCCCCTAACAACGCTGCCCGACAACATCCCATAAGCAGGAAAATCACTGATGGTACCAATAACTATGGCATGCATCTGGAACGTCTCCTCCTTGTACTTGTCAAAAGTGGGATGACCAACGTCCCACAATACCTTAAGCTCTTCAACCAATGGTCTCACATACACATCGAGACATTTCCCTGGGTAACCAGGCCCCGGAATGAACAACGTCAACATATTATATTCCTTCTTCATGCACATCCACGGAGGAAGGTTGTAAGGTACCAAAATCACCGGCCATATACTGTATGAAAGACTCATGGTGCCGAAAGGGTTGAACCCATCGGTTGAGAGCCCGAGCCTGACGTTTCTGAAATCTGACGCAAAATGAGGAAACTCTTTGTTTATATACTTCCAAGCCGCTTCGTCAGAGATGTGTGTCATGATATCTGCGTCTCCCGCGTTCCGCTCACCGTGCCATCTCATAGCTTTTGCGGTGGTTTCTGACATGTACAACCGCTCAAGCCTATCTCTCAACGGAAAATACAGAAGTACTTTCATAGGTTTCCTATTGCCTGCTCCCTTCAACTTATATAGGTCAGAATGACATATCGGACATGCGTCAAGGCTAGCAAGGTCATTCCCTTCTGCATCTTTACCCCAGAAGTGAACGCAGTGAAATGCGCATGCATGGATCTTAATGTAGGAAAGCCCTAGATCTTTGAGGATACTTCGGACCTTACGGTGATTGGTAGGATTACGATGACCCTCCTCCAACAACGAAGAAGTGTACTGTAGATATTCATCCACTTGCCTGATAGTCGATTTTGTCTCGACTTTAATCCTCATTACCTCCATCACACTTTCAAGAACTGTCTTCTCAGAACTTGAAGACACAGGGGTCTGTTGCAATGCAATCAGTTTGTTGTACTTGTCAAAGGCAGCAGTGTTGACAACTTGTGGGAAGGGCTGCACCGGGTCATGCATATATTGTTCCCCACGTACACCGCTTTCAAAAGGAAACACGTCGTTGACGAATGCCATTGTTGGATTGTTGGATGTACTACTACTGCCCGTCTCAAAAAACTGCCCATGATCATGCGATCCATCTAATGATGGCTCACCGTGATATATCCAACGTGTGTACTTCAGCCAAAACCCATTACTCTTTAGGTGCTCCAATACTGTCCTAATCGGAAATCGACACATATCACTGCGACACCTACATTTATTGCACGGGCAATAATGGTATTCATTCCCGTTTGCATTTTCCTCGACGAACTGCAAAAAATTCACAACTCCTGTAGTGTATCGTCGGTCATGCCTTGGAAGCGAAATCCAACTCTTATCCGGATCCATATATAGCCTGAAAATAATATATATATATAACTTTAATTAATAAGAAATTAATTAACACATACATATATATATATATATATATATATAAATCCTTAATAATTAATTACATTACAATATATATTATTATCAACATCAACTCATATAAATATATACCATTAACAACCATTATTTAAGTTAATTACACAATCAACAACCATTAATTAACATATATATATATAATTAAACTCCACACACACAGGCACATATACACACACACACACACACACACACATATATATATATATATATATATATTTTAACACTAATTAAAATAACATCAAATTAAAAAACATAATTAAACTCTAACTTAAAATTAACTCAACTACAACTCAAAATCAACATATATACATACATTCTAACACTAAAACAACAACAAAACAAAAAATCACTTACTAACTCAAAATCACTAAAACTCAAAATTAACTCAACTAAAACTCAAAATCAACATATATACACATATACGTACCTATATATAGCTCCACAATGTAAGAGAGGACGGATTTCAACAATACCCACAGATTTTTCACTCTTTCTCCCGTTTTTTTTTCGTTTTTTTTAAATGAGCAGCTGCTGTCTAGATCTGAAAATATATAGACTTATAGCCGACGAAAATGTCAATTTCGTTGGCCAAAATTTCAAAAGTTTTCATCGGCTAATGTTTCAGAGAAAGGCCGACGAAAATCCAAAATCGTCGACTGAAATATGAATATAGCCGACGATTTTTGTTTATACCAACGAAAAAACAGTATCGTCGGCTATAGTTAAACTATGGCCGACGATTTTGTTTTTCCACCGACAAAAAATAAAATCGTCGGCTATTATATGGAATTACCGACGAAAATTTATAGTCGTCGGCCGGTTTTTTTTATTTCGTCGGGAAAAGCCTTTTTTCTGGTAGTGATCTTCTACTATCACTTGACTTATGCATCTTCAATATATCATGCATGTGTTTAATTAGTTAAAGACAAAAAAAAAAGAGTTTTTAGTTATGTTTTCTTTGTTTGATTTACTTGAAGGGTCGCCTCCCTTATGATTGATGTTTCTACTCAATTCATCTCCTTATCAACAAAAGTTTTTGAAAATAGAGAAGAACTTGTCAATGTTGTTCATAAGATTGGGTTGCAGCAAGGGTATGTTATGGTAATCTGAAGGTCTAAAGGCAGTAGGTATGTTCAAATTGGCTGTGATAGAGGGGGTTGTTATCGAACCACCATTGCACTTGAGGAGACGAAAAATAATTCGTCTTCTCGCCGGATAGATTGTCCGTTCAAAATTGTGGGAAGAAGGTCAGTGGACGAGTCGCCGAAGCGAGCATCAAGCAATAATAACCCTACAATCGTTAGTAGTATAGAATAAGTAGGGATCGTTCTAGCCGGGGATTAAGGGTACCTGAGATATGAAATTGTTAGTCTCAAACATATTCACATATATACAAAATCATCACACATATGGGGAAATAGGGTTCGGCAGCCCTAGGGCTGCCCTATACTAAGTACGGCATAAAAACAGAAAATAAAATCCTAGGTCTACTATATACAAGTTTGATCATCATCTCTCACGCATCACATAACACAAAACACAATTTAACACAAAGATTCATATGCAAGAAAGTAAGAGACAAGTATTAGCATGTTCAAAACTTAACTTAGTTTCGACCACAATTAGAGCGATTAGCCTTTTAACCAATTGTTAGACATCTAATGTTTTAAGATCATGCTATTCGCCTTCGATCCTAAAATTTATGCTAATCCGGTTTTACGCGTTTTAACATTTAAGCGCAAGAGTCTAAAATCGAAAACATGTAAACAAGTAAGGTTGTCAATCATCTTATTTAGCATGCAAGTTCTAAGATTAATAGCCCTTAGTGAATAACACAAATCATAGAGTCTGTCAGGTCCATCTAGTTTGTAATTACCCTAGCAGATTAAACCTAATACCTAGATTATGTTCAAAGACAACACCAAGTATCGATTTTCATGCCCTCACCTTAGATTACTAACCAATTTAAATCCTAAACATGCTTCTAATACCACTGCTCTAATTATCTAAACATACAAAAACCATGTATTAAAAATCGCACAAGTCATCACATAAACTTCAATGAAAATTGCAAATCATGCTCATCATACAAAACCAAACGAAACAAAGTATTTTTTATAACAATACATGTGACTAAACCGAAATTAAAAACACAAGTCATAGGGATGGATCACACTTTAGAAACCTTGGAGAGCTTCGTCTTGGTGTGGTGGAAGAGGATCGGCAGTAGCTAGGCTAGGGATAGGGATCGGTGGTGATTGGTGGTGGTGATTCGGTGACTTGGTGTTTCTAGGGTTTCGGCTTAGAACTTTGAGTAGGAAATTTGGTAGAGTTTTGGCTAGTGCTTTGCAAGAGATGAGATGATTTTTATGATGGGAGCAGGCTTCTATATATAGGAGAAAAGGTCTGTGCAGTTTGAAGCCTTTCCTTGTTCAAATCGGCAAAGAAATCTTCAGTAAATAAGGTTTCCCAATCCAAGTTGGCATAGGCTTTTCTTTCCGTATCGAACAAAGAAACCTTGCTTGGTCAACTTATAATTTCTTCTTGGCCATTTCATAGCTCTTTGGAATGATTTGGCATGCTTGCCGGCAATTGATGACAATACAGGAAATTCCTCTCTGCTCGCGAGTACAGACTTTGCTAGTATCGGGTACTGGCGAGGCTAATCTGGGTGGCGAGGCTAGGCTTCTGGCGATAGCGCGAACATGCATGTAGGCATGTGCGGATGGTTGGCGAGCGAACATGTACTAGCTGGTGAGCTGACCAGTTCTGCTGAATCTGCTGGCGGATGAAGCTTGGCGGATGCAACTTGGCGGATGAGCTTCTGGCGAGCAAGATCGTTGGCGAGCGAGCAAGGGCTTGGCGAATGAGACCTGGCGGATGAAGCTTTTGCATCTTCAGTCGAGAATAACTTTTTCTTCAATGCTCTGATTGATGCGATTTCAAATCTTAGATAAACTAGACACAAATTGCCATCTCCCCATAAAACAGTTTGATCAAAATCCTTGTGAATTGACGGGAATGAGTTTTTGAAGTTGGGACAAAGTCCCAGGAAAATCCTGGAAGTCCCTGGATTGAAATGCTCGGACTGCCGTTTTGCAGCCAACTTTTGGGTGACTTCCCGAACTCCGATTGATCTGAAATTTTAACACAACATTCCTCAGCATATGAATATTAAGCACGCCAAATTTCATAGAATTTGGACAAGGATAGATCATAGTTTCATTCATCTCAAAATCACGAAAAAGACATATTTTGCAATATTTTCCAGATTTCTCAAACTTAGTCATTTTTCGGATTCTTAACCATTTTTCACAAAACTTTACCAAATTTGACACTAACTATATTATGACTCTATCTTAGACAAATAAGGGTTAAACAAAGCATAAACGAGGGCATACACATATAATATCGTCGCACATTGTGCTCCTATCAACTACCCCACACTTATCCTTTGCTAGTCCCTTAGCAAACTAAATTAAACTAGACTCTAAACAAACTATTGCCCCTAACAATTTGTCTCAGGCTCGTATGTACACATAGCTTTCAAGTTAAATGCATGAGAATGCTAAGCACGAAAATTCCAAGTTTCATGAACATGCGACATCAATATAAACATATAAGAGCAAAAAGGTAAGCATGTAATCATGTTAAAAACTAATTCAAATCACCTCACTAGGCATACTCTCTTCTTTTCTCTCGAAGCATGGTTATTCACTCATAAGTATATGCAAGCGAAAGATAATGAATTACAAAGAGTGACTTGCATATGTCAAGGAAACGAAAGCACTTTGTGAATTTTGATGGAAAAACCTCATGTGATAACTATATGCACCAATGAACCAAAACCATAAGCTTACTCTTGAGATAATCTCCACAAATCAAATTTAACCATCTTAAGAATCATGAAAAAGATCAATCAAAAGGGTTGTAATGGGGCTAGGCTAAGAGGTATTCGATATTTGGATAAGGAGGCTCAAAAACGTCACCATGGCCTTTGGCAAAGCTCAAATCTCCTTATGTCTTCTCGCCGAAAGGGTCAAATTTCATCTTGTTGGACCCATACTTCATTCTTTTCTTCCCATAACATTACAACAACATTCAAGACAATAGCCATGCACAAAATTTTTCTTTTCTATGCCATGCCTTACACATTTTTTTCTTTTTCTTGCTCTTTTGGTCCGAGCACATTTTTTTTTCTTTTCAATTTTCTAAGGCACGGCATACATACTTCACATATAGATTCATGGCTAAGTCTACCCCACACTTGTTCTTCTTCATCACACACGCGAAAACTCCTTCAAAAATCAAGCTTTGCCGACACATAAGGTAAAGACATCACTATACTAAGCTCATGGAAAGTGTTTAAGGGTGATGAAAGAAAAAGGCTCAACGTAGGCTCAAAGGGGTTTACTAAGGTGTCCCACGACGGGCACAAATAGGCACATGCTTTATTTGGCAATGGTGGTAAACCTAAAAGATCTTTATTCAATCATATTCAAAATCAAGGTAGTTTATGATTAAAAATGTTTTGAAAATCAACAAGAGTAAGTTCTAGCATACTAGAGTTCATTAAAAAGCTATGGCACATAGTCATCGAATATGCAAAGAATTATGAGGTTTCATGCTTCCTACGAATCTATCGAATTTTATCTTTTTGTCACTCAAGAAGAAAGCAAATTGGCACTAAAGCTCACATAGGTTATAATCGAAATAAATTAGCTAAAACATGCATGCTTGATAATCAACAAGTCCTACATGCTCCTACCAATGCACATAATCCATGAAACTCACAATCTTAATTGTATGCATAACCATCATCTATGTATGCAAAGAGGAGAAAAACATCATTGACATATTAGGGGCATCCTAAGACTCGAAACAAACAAATTAAAACACTCTATTTTTGTGGAACAATTTTCTGAATTTTTCTTTTCTAAACTAAGCACACAAAAAAAAATAAACGAAAACGGAATACGTTAACCCACCCCACACTTAGAAAATTACATTGCCCTCAATGTAAGCACAGAACAATATCAATGAATTTCCTAAGCATGCAATCGACTAACATATTCCAACATATCATCACGAAGCAAAGAAAGAGAGAAGGGTTAAGAAATTTCAAACTCTCGGTGATGGCTCCTTCACTTTTCTTTGATCGACATGGGTTGCCTCCCAAGTAGCGCTTTGTGTTTATAGTCCATAGCCTAGACTTATCACCGTGTTTTTGCATTTGTTCATCGTGCTCCAAAGCATTCCAAATCGGCAATAAGAAGTTCAATGAGAAGATCGTTGCATGAAGTGTTCGATTCGGCATTTGAATAGGTGGTTGTATCATGCATTGTATCGGAGGCAGAGGAAGACGTGTCCGAGCCAGCGGATGGTGTGTCCGATCTTGGTTCTAACGTATCTGACGTATCCTCTGGCGTGTCAGCCTTGTGCTCGGCCTTGTGTGGCTGTGTGTCAACCCTGCCGGCAATGGCAGGTCCGGCAGGGGGTGTTGGCTCGGCTGAAACCGGTGGCTGCTGCTCGGCAGCATGAAGGTTGGCCGGTTGTGCTCTATATCCGGCAGCTCGGCTTGTTGGTGGTGTGGAATTGGATGGTAGCTCGGCAATATCATGTGGTGGGGGATCATCGAAGTCGGATGCCTCAACGGAATATGGTTTGAATGAATCGTAGTAAGGCTTAAGTCGGTGGCCATTAACTTTGAAACGCTTGGATGTCACACTATTCTCAATCTCAATTGCACCATGTGGAAAAACTTGAGTAACAACAAAGGGACCAACCCATTTAGAGCGAAGCTTACCCGGAAAAAGTCGAAGTCTTGAATTGAATAAAAGAACTTGTTGCCCAACTTCAAACCTTTTACCCCGAATCATTTTATCATGATATGCCTTTGTTTTCTCCTTGTAAATCCAAGCGGCATCATAGGCTTCATTACGGATTTCTTCAAGTTCGTTGAGTTGAAGCTTCCTATGAATGCCAGCATCATCTATGTTCATGTTTAAGGCCTTGATTGCCCACCATGCCTTATGTTCTAGCTCAACCGGTAAGTGACATGCTTTTCCATAAACCAACCGAAAAGGGGACATACCAATCGGTGTTTTGTAGGCGGTCCTATAAGCCCACAAAGCATCATCGAGACGATCACTCCAATCCTTCCTTGAAGGTCCAACCGATTTCTCCAATATATGCTTGATCTCTCGATTACTTACCTCGGCCATACCACTTGTTTGGGGGTGATAAGGTGTAGACACCTTATGTGTGACTCCATACTTCCTCAATAAGGCTTCAATGGTGCGGTTACAAAAATGGGATCCTCCATCGCTAATCAAGACCCTTGGAACTCCAAAACGTGAAAAGATGTTGGTCTTGAGAAACTTGGCTACCACCTTGGCATCATTGGTGCGCGTAGCCCTTGCTTCGATCCACTTTGACACATAATCAACCGCAAGCAATATGTAGAGAAAGCCCTTACTTGAAGGAAACGGTCCCATGAAATCAATACCCCATAAATCGAAAATTTCTACCTCAATGATAGGCGTGAGCGGCATTTGGTCTCTAGCTCCAATGTTCCCCATTCTTTGGCATCTATCACATGCCTTGCAAAACATGAATGCATCTCTAAAAATCGTAGGCCAAAAGAATCCACACGTAAGTACCTTCAAAGCCGTCTTCTTTGATCCAAAATGTCCACCACAAGCTTCGCTATGACAAAAAGCAAGGATGGATCGATGCTCATTCTCCGGCACACATCTTCTAATAACTTGATCACCACATTGCTTCCATAAGTACGGATCATCCCACAAGAAGTGTCGAGCTTGCTTCCTTATTCTCTTTTGTTGGTGGCTCGGCATCTCTTTGGGAAATCGGTTTGTGGCAAGAAAATTTGCAATGTCGGCATACCAAGGCTCATGTACTTCAAGTCGAAAAAGTTGCTCATCCGGAAAGGTTTCACATAGGGGCAGCCGATCCTCCTCTTGCACAAGTCTACTCAAATGATCGGCTACGACATTCTCTACACCTTTCTTATCCTTAATCTCAATATCGAACTCTTGAAGCAAAAGAATCCATCGAATAAGCCTCGGCTTAGCATCCTTCTTTGTCATAAGATATCTTAAAGCGGCATGATCACTATAAACAATGACTTTGGAATTCAAAAGATATGATCGAAATTTGTCCAAAGCAAAGATTACCGCTAAGAGTTCCTTCTCCGTTGTTGTGTAGTTGAGTTGTGCATCGTTGAGAGTCCTTGAAGCATAGTAAATGGCGCATGGCTTCTTCTCAATTCGTTGTCCAAGTACCGCTCCAAGTGCATAATCACTAGCATCACACATCAACTCAAACGGCTCATCCCAATTAGGGGAAACTAGAATTGGTGCCGAGCACAATAGCATCTTCAATCGGCAAAATGCCTCCTCACACGCCTTTGTCCACTCAAACGTCACCTCCTTTTGTAACAAGTTGCTCAATGGCTTGGCAATTGAAGAGAAGTCTTTGATAAATCGTCGATAAAACCCCGCATGGCCAAGAAAACTTCTCACATCTTTCACACACCTAGGGCTCGGCAATGCTTGTATGAGCTCCACCTTGGCTTTGTCAACCTCTAAGCCTCTTGCCGAAATTATGTGCCCTAAAACAATGCCTTGCGTGACCATGAAGTGACACTTCTCCCAATTGAGCACAAGATTTGTCTCTACACACCTCTCAAGTATCTTCTCCAAGTTCCCCAAACATGCATCGAAGGTGCCTCCATACACACTAAAATCATCCATAAATACTTTGATAATGTCTTCAATAAAATCCGAGAAGATAGCATACATACATCTTTGAAAAGTGCCGGGTGCGTTGCAAAGTCCGAATGGCATCCGCCGATAAGCAAACGTGCCAAATGGACAAGTAAAAGTGGTCTTCTCTTGATCGTCCGGGTGTATCATGATTTGATTGTAGCCACTATATCCATCAAGAAAACAATAGTAAGAATGGCCGGCCAACCTCTCTAGCATTTGATCCATAAACGGCAAAGGCATGTGATCCTTCCTCGTTGTAGCATTGAGCTTCCTATAATCGATGCACGTCCTATGACCGGTTACAAGTCTTTGTGGCACAAGTTCATTCTTCTCATTCTTGACAACCGTTACACCACTCTTCTTCGGCACTACTTGTACGGGAGATATCTACTTACTATCCGAGATTGGGTAGATCACCCCACAATCAAGTAACTTGATAATCTCATCTTTAACAACTTTCATCATGGGAGGGTGAAGTCGACGTTGAGCTTCCTTTGTCGGCTTAGCTCCTTCTTCCAACAAAATACGATGAACACAAGTAGTAGGGCTTATTCCCTTGATATCCGCTAAGGTCCAACCTATGGCGGTCTTGTACTTCTTAAGCACTCTTATCAAATCAACCTCTTGCTTCTCACTAAGCATTGAAGACACAATAACCGGTAGTGTATCTTCTTCTCCAAGATAAACATACTTCAAGTGACTAGGGAGTTCTTTTAGCTCTAACTTTGGGGCCTCTTCCACACTTGGTCGAAATTTTGTTGTGGCACTTGGAATCGACAAGAACGAGTTCCTCGGATAAGTTGGCGTGGCATCAAGCTCGGCAGCCACCTCTCTAAGGCTCGGCAATATGGCACAATGCTCGGCATGGTTGCTTGGCTCGGCTCCATTATACACTCGTTCTCCCTTCTTGTCAAATCCGACCCCTTGCTCAATCGCTAATTGTTATGCGTCGAGCGAGGTCGACATAACTTGCTCGACCTCCTCCAAAACATCAATGGCACAACCCTCCTTGAAATCAACATTAGGGAACTTCATGGCATCAAACACATTGAACTTTATCATCTCACCATCAAACTCCATAGTTAGGTTGCCCTCGGCCACATCTATCTTTGTGCGCGCGGTCCTCATGAATGGTCGCCCTAAAAGCAATTGAGTGTTGTTGACCGGCGAATCCTCCATCTCAACCACATAAAAATCGGCGGGGAATATCAATTGGTTGACTTGCACCAACACATCCTCTACATAGCCCTCCGGATATTTGCTTGAGCGATCCGCAAGTTGAATGATGACATTATCCTTCTTGAGAGGCCCTATACTCAACGTTTGATACACATTGAGTGGCATGACATTGATCGATGCTCCTAAGTCCAACATCACATCCTCAAACCGCGTATTGCCTATGACACAAGGCACATTGAAGCTCCCCGGATCCTTCATCTTTGGTGGCAACTTCCTTTGAATAACGGCCGACACCGTCTCGCTCATAGTTACCACACGAGTCTCTCTAGTATGCCTCCTTGCCGTGCAAAGTTCTTTCAAAAACTTAGCATACTTCGGCACTTGCTTAATGCATTCCAACAAAGGAATGTTGACTTGCACTTTCCGGAAAATCTCCAATACCTCTTCATCGGATTTATCTTTCTTTGTTCTAGCAAAACGTGAAGGGAATGGGGCACTAGATGATGGCACACCTCCCTTACTTGCTTGGCTCGGCAATACCTCATTCTTTGATGTAGCGGGATCGTACTCAAGCTCGTTACACATCCCCTTATCATTCATACCATGGTTGCCGGCATCACTTTTTTTCTCGGTTGCCCTACTGTCCCTCTCGGCAGCAACACTGCCGGCAATGCTATGCTCGGCATCATTTGTCTCGTCATCCCTCTTCTCGGCATTTCCATCATGGCTGCCGGCAATGACAGGTCCGGCAGCCCTCTCATCCTCATTAATACCTTTGAAAGTCACTCGCTTCTTCTTTGGACTTGTTGGAGGAACCAACTCTCTTCCACTTCGAGTTTGAATCACTTTGGCTTGCTCGTTCCTCGGATTAGGAATTGTATTGCTTGGCAACTTCCATTGCTCATTAAATCTTCCCATGAAATCCACAACTTGCCCCATTTGAGTCTTGAGCTCACCAATGTCCTTTTGATGATTTTGTTGCCCCGCGAGCAATGCTTGAGTAGCACTTGACAAAGATTGAATCAAAGCATCGTAATTAGGGTTGCTTGGCGAAGCTTGGCCTTGGATAGGCACGGCTTGGTTTTGGTTTTGGTTCGGCACTGCCCCATAAACTCCTTGGTTCGGCATGTATGGCTGCCGAGGCACAAACGGTGGCCTCGGTGCAAATGGCGCTCCTCCTTCTCTTGGTTGCATAGGTGCCCTAAGCACGTTGTCATTGTTCGCCCATCGAAAGTTCGGATGATCATTGAACCTTGGATTGAAATTTCCAAAACGTTGGCCTCCTTGAAAACCAATGGCATTGCACTCCTCAACTCCCTCACTAATTCCAAATTGAGGGCATTGGTCGGTCTCATGGCCCTCGGTGCAAATGCCACATACACTTGCACGCTTCTTCATCAAATTACTCACCAAGTCGGTGAGCTTGTCCACTTTATCTTCTAACTTTGAGCTCGAAGACGTCTCATGCACTTTCTCATTCCTTTGCACATTGTTTCGTGCCATGCCAAATTGTTGGTTGTTCAATGCACGAACTTCCAACAAACTTCTTGCCGCACCGGCGTTTAACTCCAAAAAACTACCTCCCGCGGCCGAGTCAAGAAACTCTCTCTCCATGACGCGCAATCCCTCATAGAAATATTGTAGCAAGAGTCCATCGCTAATGCCATGCGATGGACACAAAGAAACTAGGGACTTGAACCTCTTGTAGTAGTCGAAGAAAGTCTCATCTCCGGCTTGCCTCACACTTGTAATTTGCTTCCTCAGATCAGTGATACGTGAAGCAGGAAAGTACTTGAGTAGGAACTCATCCATCATAGTACTCCATGAAACAATGCGACCACTAGGCACCTCAAACAACCACTCCTTTGCTTGATCTTCTAGCGAAAACGGAAATGCCTTCATCTTGAAGTGTTGCAAATCGGTCCCTCTTGGACACATGGACTCCGTGGTGAAGTTAAACCACTGTAGATGCTTGTTAGGGTCCTCACTCGGCATCCCATAAAACGACTTCAGCTTATGGTGGAATCCACTCCTCAATTCAATCTCTCCAGTCTTGTCAGTTTCCAAGGGAGGATAAGTGATATTAGAAGGAGCAACTCCAGCTCCAGCAACATGACCATTCTGTGATCTGATTGATGCCATGATCTCTTCTTCTTCTTCTAATTCGGCAAAAGCTTCAAATTCTGGATTCTGAAGATCACAAGACGATGAAACTACTGATGGGGAGCTCGGCACTGATGATGATACGGACGGCACAGATGGTGAACTTGGCAAGGATGATGACACTGATGAACTGGTTGGTGACGATGGTGGTAATGGCACAAAACGAGCAATAGCGAGTTCTTGGTCTAAACGTTGCAAACGGCCTTGAAGATCTCTTGTCCAAATACTAGATTCGGACATGCACTATTTTTGAAATTTGCAACATTTAAACAAGTTAGAACATCGTAAAGAAATAGAAAGCAAGAATATACATCATTACAAGCCACGGCACTGGCGATTACACAACAAATTTCAACAATAATACACATATGCACATTCGGCAACACATATAGTACACGGCATAGCAACAAACATTTCGGCAAAGCATACATATACAATCGGCACAAGAGAAGAAAATTTGACAAGTTCATGAGCATGTAATCGCTAAGTCTAATTTCTTTTAAATTTGTTCTAACTCTCGAAGTACGTGGAGCAGAGGAGATAACGGTGTAATGGACTGATACAGCCCCCGGTAGTATCATGCTTAATCCGATATACCTCAAGAGTTTGAACCACACAACATGTTTTATCTTTGAAGAAAATAGGCCACATATGTCAAGTTATGTTCTAGCGTCTAAAGTGAGGTGATGCTTCGGCACAAGCTGTTGACTAGGTCGTGCGGATTTTACGTTTCAAAGGTCATTAAAATCACCGAGGGCGAACCCCCTACAGGAACCAGGCAGGACTCGTTGTTGGACACCATGGAGGGCGAACCCCCTATCGACTCACTCACCGAGAATGAACATCAGTCTATGGGCCTTGAGATCCAGTTAAACAAACCTGAGAACCATATCTATGATAATAACTTCCCCATACTTTGTAAAACAAACACGGATCCCTAGCGGTCTCAAGTGTTGATTAAAACCGCCCTCAACCTCATAGAAGTAATACTATTACCGAAGAAACGTTTATATGCGTGGGGGGGAAGTATCCCGCGTTTCCCAATCTACATAGAACCGCCCTCCGACAAAGCACCATTCACATGAAGGGTTTTGGTTATGATCAACAAAAGAGGCTTCACCTACATGTTACACTTTAGAAACTACAATAAACTCAAACATACACAACATATCAACTTCCTAGAAATTAAACTAAGTGATTACCAACATACATCATTATACATCATGCAACTTTCGAAATTTAAACTCTACATGCCGAAGCATATTTCTACTTAACAAAATCCCAAAATAAACTTAAAATTTAAAACTTTACAACTTCACAACAAAAATTTCCAGCAACATATATACACAACAATAACATAAAACAAGCTTTTATAATCCCCGGCAACGGCGCCAAAAATTGGACGAGTCGCCGAAGCGAGCATCAAGCAATAATAACCCTACAATCGTTAGTAGTATAGAATAAGTAGGGATCGTTCTAGCCGGGGATTAAGGGTACCTGAGATATGAAATTGTTAGTCTCAAACATATTCACATATATACAAAATCATCACACATATGGGGAAATAGGGTTCGGCAGCCCTAGGGCTGCCCTATACTAAGTACGGCATAAAAACAGAAAATAAAATCCTAGGTCTACTATATACAAGTTTGATCATCATCTCTCACGCATCACATAACACAAAACACAATTTAACACAAAGATTCATATGCAAGAAAGTAAGAGACAAGTATTAGCATGTTCAAAACTTAACTTAGTTTCGACCACAATTAGAGCGATTAGCCTTTTAACCAATTGTTAGACATCTAATGTTTTAAGATCATGCTATTCGCCTTCGATCCTAAAGTTTATGCTAATCCGGTTTTACGCGTTTTAACATTTAAGCGCAAGAGTCTAAAATCGAAAACATGTAAACAAGTAAGGTTGTCAATCATCTTATTTAGCATGCAAGTTCTAAGATTAATAGCCCTTAGTGAATAACACAAATCATAGAGTCCGTCAGGTCCATCTAGTTTGTAATTACCCTAGCAGATTAAACCTAATACCTAGATTATGTTCAAAGACAACACCAAGTATCGATTTTCATGCCCTCACCTTAGATTACTAACCAATTTAAATCCTAAACATGCTTCTAATACCACTGCTCTAATTATCTAAACATACAAAAACCATGTATTAAAAATCGCACAAGTCATCACATAAACTTCAATGAAAATTGCAAATCATGCTCATCATACAAAACCAAACGAAACAAAGTATTTTTTATAACAATACATGTGACTAAACCGAAATTAAAAACACAAGTCATAGGGATGGATCACACTTTAGAAACCTTGGAGAGCTTCGTCTTGGTGTGGTGGAAGAGGATCGGCAGTAGCTAGGCTAGGGATAGGGATCGGTGGTGATTGGTGGTGGTGATTCGGTGACTTGGTGTTTCTAGGGTTTCGGCTTAGAACTTTGAGTAGGAAATTTGGTAGAGTTTTGGCTAGTGCTTTGCAAGAGATGAGATGATTTTTATGATGGGAGCAGGCTTCTATATATAGGAGAAAAGGTCTGTGCAGTTTGAAGCCTTTCCTTGTTCAAATCGGCAAAGAAATCTTCAGTAAATAAGGTTTCCCAATCCAAGTTGGCATAGGCTTTTCTTTCCGTATCGAACAAAGAAACCTTGCTTGGTCAACTTATAATTTCTTCTTGGCCGTTTCATAGCTCTTTGGAATGATTTGGCATGCTTGCCGGCAATTGATGACAATACAGGAAATTCCTCTCTGCTCGCGAGTACAGACTTTGCTAGTATCGGGTACTGGCGAGGCTAATCTGGGTGGCGAGGCTAGGCTTCTGGCGATAGCGCGAACATGCATGTAGGCATGTGCGGATGGTTGGCGAGCGAACATGTACTAGCTGGTGAGCTGACCAGTTCTGCTGAATCTGCTGGCGGATGAAGCTTGGCGGATGCAACTTGGCGGATGAGCTTCTGGCGAGCAAGATCGTTGGCGAGCGAGCAAGGGCTTGGCGAATGAGACCTGGCGGATGAAGCTTTTGCATCTTCAGTCGAGTATAACTTTTTCTTCAATGCTCTGATTGATGCGATTTCAAATCTTAGATAAACTAGACACAAATTGCCATCTCCCCATAAAACAGTTTGATCAAAATCCTTGTGAATTGACGGGAATGAGTTTTTGAAGTTGGGACAAAGTCCCAGGAAAATCCTGGAAGTCCCTGGATTGAAATGCTCGGACTGCCGTTTTGCAGCCAACTTTTGGGTGACTTCCCGAACTCCGATTGATCTGAAATTTTAACACAACATTCCTCAGCATATGAATATTAAGCACGCCAAATTTCATAGAATTTGGACAAGGATAGATCATAGTTTCATTCATCTCAAAATCACGAAAAAGACATATTTTGCAATATTTTCCAGATTTCTCAAACTTAGTCATTTTTCGGATTCTTAACCATTTTTCACAAAACTTTACCAAATTTGACACTAACTATATTATGACTCTATCTTAGACAAATAAGGGTTAAACAAAGCATAAACGAGGGCATACACATATAATATCGTCGCACATTGTGCTCCTATCAGTCAGTTGAAGGGTTGTGGAAGGTAGAGATAGGCAGCTTATTACATAACCATGAGCCTTCTTCTGATATGGCCGGACATCCATATTGTCGCCGATTTTCTGAAGAGGAAGATGTATAGCTGAAACAAATGAGTAAGGCTGGAATAAAACCACGTCAAATTCTCTCTTCACTTCGACAAAAAAATTATAATCTTCTAGCTGTTTCCAGAAATGTATATAGCAAGACGGCTCAATTAAGGAGGGAGAGTTTGGGTGGACGTTCAATTATTCAAGCTTTATTAGATGAGCTTGGTGGTGCTGGTTTTGTCCATAATGTCAAATATGATCATCTTGGTCATTTGACTCATTTTTTTTTTTCTCATCCAATTTCCATTGAGTTGAGTAGAAGCTACTCTAATGTCTTTGTGATGGATTGTACTTATAAAACAAATAAGTACAAGATGCCATTACTTGAGATTATAGGAGTGTCGAGTTTCAACACATCATTATGTTCGTGTTTTATTTTCTTGCAAAAAGGAGTTTCAAGAAGATTATCAGTGGGCTCTTGAAATGTTTAGTAAGTTGTTGGGAGAAGGTAATCATCCATTGACGATCATAACTGATAGGGAGTTAGCATTAATGAAGGCAATACAGATTGTATTTCCAAGGACTCCTAATCTTTTATGGATTTGGCATATTGAAAAAAATATTCTTGCTAATTGTAAGAGTAAATTTAAGGAAGAAGCAGATTGGGATGTTTTTATGTCTTCTTGGATTACTCTTGTAAAGTCTTGCAACGTCTCGGCATTTAATGAAACTTGGGACCATTTTCAAAATGAGTATAGACTACAGAGACTATGCTTTAGTTCTGACCTATATTAGCAATACTTGGCTTCAACACAAAGAGAGGGTTATCTATGCATGGACGGGACAAATTTTACATTTGGGTACCAATGTTACATCTAGAGCAGAAGGCGCACACGGAACCTTGAAGAAATATCTTCAAGTCTCTACTGGTGGTCTACGTGAAGTGAAGGAGAATGTTGTTCTTCTTATCCAAAATCAGTTTCAAGAAATCAAAACTCAACTTGTAAGTGAAAAGATTCGTGTTCCCCATAAGATCTGCATCCCTTTCTTCAAAGAGGTGATTAATAAGGTATCTTTCTATGCTTTGTTTGAGTTACACAAGCAATATTTATTGGCAAATAGCAAAGATTACTCATCTCAGTGTGTTTCTGTCAGAATCCGTAGACTCACAGAGACTGGTGGATCTTGGTATGATTCCTTCCTGCAAATCCTACTAACTAAGGGAATACCGGGCGGGGCCGATCTATTCCGCTCCGATGCCTAAGTCAGTATAGTTGGGATAAACTGATAACTTAAGCGGGAATGAGTAGTTGAAGTATTGATTACCTATTAATGAGGGCAGTTGGGACCCATATATAGGCTGCTGGGTGTGAGGACTGGCCCTACCCTTCGATGTGGGACTGGCCCCCTTCTGCACATATTACTGTACTGTTTCGGCCCCTGTTTGGGGAGCTGCCATCCCCGGTTCCCGGGCCCAGGTCACAGTTAAGACCTGCTCGGGCGCGAGTGCAGGTGTTCATGTTTTGCCACCAGGCCCTGAGCCGGGTCCAGGAGGCCTGGCTGCGGGTCTGGGGGCCTGAGTAGCCTCTCTATGGCTACTGTCAACACAGTGCAAAGGACAATTCTCCAAAACCATGGGTCTTCCATGTGTGCATATGATGAAGGAGATGAATATCGAAGTGTTGCCTCTAAACCAGATTCATCTTCATTCATCTTCAGTGGAGGATTGACACAAGATCATTTACTAATGATCAAACAGCTAGCTTGGATAATGAAGATTCATTAAGTAGTCTTCTGTTGGAGATAAAACAGAAGTATGGAAAGCTACCACTTATGCAAAAGGAAGATACCTTGAGGCAGCTTTCTCAAATTCTTGGTGCACCTGGTCCTTTAATCTTCGAACGTATCATTCAACCTCACAAAGGTCGTCCGATAGGATCATCTAAAAGAAAGGAATCTGCCTTTACAAGGAGAGAACCTTCACATTTTGAGATAGTAGAGAATGCACCTAGAAAATATAGTAGTTGCGGTAATATCGGTCATTATCGAAACAAGTGTCAATCAGTTAATAACTCTACTCCATTTGGAACACAATGAGATGAAGCTGCAAGCCTTTCTTGGGTTAGTTGTCACTTTTAGTTTACTTTCTTTCTTCTGTCTAATTACGTTTTATATCAGTTATACATAGAGGTTTAGTGTACTTTTTGGCTTTGCTGAATTATTAGTTGTATTGCTAAATAAGTAAATTTGCAGTATGCTAGAGATATATATAATTTTTGCTTTTTTATGTCCTCGACAGGAACATCCACTACCAATTTGTAATTTTACAATTTAAAAAGTAATTCACCAGTTTTTTTACTTCCGGGTACCCTTCCCCATTGAGGTTTGTATTTTGCTGCGTTTACTTTCACCTTATTGAGATAAGCTATGTGTATTTGTTTCCTGCTTTCTTGTTTATTAGTTGTCTCAAGTGTTGAGTATGATTAATGTAAATACTTCCTACTACAGGTGTGAGCATTATCTACCATTTCTTCAGACTATGAGAAGCTATCCATTAATTTTAGGGGAATGAATTGGTTCTTTTGTCATCCTTATGATATTTATGGCTTGATTGTTATGATATGCATCTGATGGAGAGGAGAGAATTGTTGAACTCATCGAAGCTACAACAAAATCTTTTGGGTGAAGGGGACTTGGTATATATCTAATATGTACTTTATTCTCTTGAGTACAATGTTTAATGAGAGGAGAAGACAAGAGTTTCTGATGTAAGTTATTAGATAGCAAGACCAGCAATATGTCTATTGTTTGGGCCTGAATTAAATTTATCCGAGATTGTGGATACAAGCCCATGAGGTTATTCATTAAAGAATAATCTGATATACATTTAGTATTTCCTTCTTAGAAAGGAGTTGGGGTTCCTTTGGGAATCCGAAAAGGAGGTGGTTTAAGGTAATTGAATTCTGATTGATCTCCAAATCTATTATGCTGCTTGATACGCAAGTATTAGGGTTTGGCATCCTCTATATAAAGAGCTCTTGTCCAACGTAGAAAGGGTTCACAACTATCTAACAAACACACAAGCTTTTGCACATCGCAATTCTTGCAAAGTCTCCCCGGAGCATCTTACGCGCACTGCCTCCACAAACCGCAAACAACCACCATCCAACCTCGCTACAACCTTACGCCCTCCACGGTTGTCGAAGTGTGCGTTGTATTAGTGTTGAGAGTCCCTGAGACCTATCGCTTCCAGCATACTGCACATCGTAGCCGTAACTTACCACCATACGTACAGAGCCGCACCTCGTCGCCATACGTACAGAGTCGCACGCTCGCCTCGTGTCCGCGTTCGCTGAAACACCTAGTGTCAGTCGCTACGCCAGTAGCAAATCGAGTCGTTACTCCGGTAACAAAACGTAAACCAATCTACTATAGGTTGGAGGAGAACTATTCCCCGCGATATTGAATTATTGCTCTGCTTTGCATCACGGGATCGAAGTAAGATTACTCAACCTGCAATAGGTTGAAAGAAAATCCTAATATACTTTTGTTAGGTCTTGTTCGAGCCTATTACGCCGGCCTAGTCAACGCCCGTGTAACAGTCGCTTGGTCAAGAAGTCAGGAATTGAGAGCAGATAGATACGCTAGCCAGAGAAGTACGCTCGCCAGAAGTACGCTCGCCAGAGGTCGTCCGCATCGAAGTTGTACCTAACTCAAAGGTACTGGCACGCTCGCACACATCACAACAGGACTGAAATTGACGTCCGCCACACCACGTGTTGACCGTTCGCCGGATACTAAATCCGCCACGAACATCACTTCGATATTCATCTCCTTCATCATATGCACACATGGAAGACCCATGGTTTTGGAGAATTGTCCTTTGCACTGTGTTGACCCATGGTTTCTTTCAACCTATTGCAGGTTGAGTAATCTTACTTCGATCCTGTGATGCAAAGCAGAGCAAAGGACAATTCTCCAAAACCATGGGTCTTCCATGTGTGCATATGATGAAGGAGATGAATATCGAAGTGATGGTCGTGGCAGATTTAGTATCTGGCAAACAGTCAACACGTGGGGTGGCGGGCGTCAATTTTAGTCCTGTTGTGATGTGTGCGAGCGTGCCAGTACCTTTGAGTTAGGTACAACTTCGATGCGGACAACCTCTGGCGAGCGTACTTCTCTGGTTAGCGTATCTGTCTGCTCCCAATTCCTAACTTCTTGACCAAGCGACTGTTACGTGGGCGTTGACTAGGCCAGCATAAGAGGCTCGAACAAGACCTAACAAAAGTATATTAGGATTTTCTTTCAACCTATTGCAGATTGAGCAATCTTACTTCGATCCCGTGATGCAAAGCAGAGCAATAATTCAAGATCGCGAGGAATAGTTCTCCTCCAACCTATAGCAGATTGGTTTACGTTTTGTTACCGGAGTAACGACTCGATTTGCTACTGATGGGTGCGACTGGCACTGGGTGCTTCAGCGAACGCGGACACGAGGCGAGCGTGCGAATCTGTAGGTATGGCGGCGAGGTGCGGCTCTGTACGTATGGTGGCAAGTTGCGGCTACGATGTGCGGTATGCTGGAAGCGATAGGTCTCAGCGACTCTCGACACTGTTGCAAGGCACACTTCGACAACCGTGCAAGTATACAACGACCGGTGGAGGGCGTAAGGTTGCAGCGAGGTTGAATGGTGGTTGTTTGCCGTTTGTGGAGGCAATGCGCGTAAGATGCTCCGGGGAGCTTTTGCAAGAATTGCAATGTGCAAAAGCTTGTGTGTTTGTTAGATGGTTGTGAACCCTTTCTACGTTGGACAAGAGCTCTTTATATAGAGGATGCCAAACCCTAATACTTGCATATCAAGCAGCATAATAGATTTGGAGATCAATCAGGATTCAATTACCTTAAACCACCTCCTTTTCGAATTCTCAAAGAAACTCCAACTCCTTTCTAAGAAGGAAAGACTAAATGTATATCAGATTATTCTTTAATGAATAACCTCATGGGCCTGTATCCACAATCTCGGATAAATGTTAATTTAGGCCCAAAAATTGCCCCCCAGCCTTTGAAATTGAAAGCCTAGTGAAATTGATAAAGGTTAGAAAGCCCAATCCGAACCCATTTAAAAACTGAAACGCTGCGACGTTCCCTCTAACAGAGCAACTTTACCAAACTGAGCTTAGAGAACTGTTCTTGAAACCCTCAAACGCTGTCGATCCTACCTCTTCAAAATTCAGAGAACCCCTTTCGGATTCCATAAAACCCAGATCAAAAATCACCAATTCACATCTCAACCTCCATCTTCTCATCTTCTTTAACCAAAAAGATCATGACTTTCGAGATTCCATACCCCGAAGCCCTTAGAGGAAAGGAAAGAATCGTCTCCAACATTATCGAGGTTGGAAGCTCTTATCAAACCTCCATCACACCACCCGACGACTATGGCCGTGCCGGGCTGGGTCCACGCCAACAAGAGCTTCGTCAAGATTCTATCTTTCCATTTATTGATAGCTCGCGATCTTTTCCGGTGGCCTTTCGCGAACAAGGTGTCAAATGTGGGGATTGACAGACCTCCAATCACTACGAAATTCCAATAGCATCTGCCTCTTGGCCGTTGCCAACCCCGATAATGGTACAATGGTATGAGGAAAGGCGGTCAATTAATGAAGGCCGATGGCGAGCTGCAGGGATTAGTCTTTGGAACCCATCCGCCAATGCCTTTGATTTTAGGTTTGGGCAAGCTAGTATCACCTTACTAGACATGCATGCTGGCTTAGGATTTCCCTTAGGCAGAAAACCCTTTAGTGTGGATGATTACTCTGAAGCGGATGTGCCCTCAATCACCCTTCCCGAGCCCCCTACTCGGAGCTGGCAAAACTGGATAGCCAAGTTCCGAAATTATAAGGACGACATAGGTGGGATAGCCTTTCTTGATTTCTGGTTGAACAATTTCGTATTCTGTTCAACCGCCAACAAGATGACCAAAATCTACAACAGAATGGCTGAGATTCTGTACGCTCGCAAGGAAATTGGCCTTGGCCAATTAGTGCTGGCTCACCTATATTGGTGTCTTCACACCCTATCCGCCACACCCCTAAGCTGCAAAGTATCTGGGCCTCTTTGGATTTTAGAAATTTGGTCGCAGATGTACTTTCCTGGGTTGGCACCTCCTGAGCCTATCAAGATTGGCGAAGACAGATGCTCGGGGATCGCCTATGCTGGATGCAAGCCTAACTACGGTCAAGGCTATACAGTGTGCTTTGACATCATATTCAATACTGATGCTCAAGGCTTCTACTCAGAAGCTCAGATGCTCCTGCACAAGAGGCACCCCAAGGCTTTGAAAGATGGTTTCCTCCCTTCTACAAACCAGTGCGAGGAAGGACGGAGACTGTTCCTCCACTGTATATCCATGGCAGACTTCCCCCTCTTCACTTCTGACAAAGGCGAGCAGGGTGTCGAGGTATATGCCCCCCAACTGTTCGCCAGACAGTTGGGGTTGACCCAACTTCTGCCCTATCCCCCAGTCCAAAGCCTGAACATGTTTTCAGCATGGCGGTCAAGCAGAAACACCCATGCTGATGAAGATGCTAATCTCTCATCTGCCCTGCGGCCCACCAACTTCCCAAGCTTGGATCAATGCCCAGAACTGGAGATCTCTGGCGAGGCTGCCAAAGAATACAATGCTTGGTGGGCTCAACTTAGAGGAAGGTTCTTTCAAAAAGAATCCCTTCACTACTTCCGGGCTCTCTTCGAAAGCCAACGCCAGTTCCTCACCACCGACGATGTCAAGGTGCTTGAAGGAGGACCTCTCTACCTAGAAATAGACCCCGAGCAGGTATGTCTTTATTCTCTGGATCTATATGTCTATATGTTAATTTCTAAATGAAGACCACTAAATGATTTTCATTATCATAGACTCCTAACAAACCAAGCAAGAGCAAGGGGAAAAGGAAAAGCTCTCAGACCTCTACAAGTAAGCCTGCTAAAAAGAAGGCAAAACCTATAACCGTGGCTGAAGAGGCTGAAGAGTCAGATCCTGAAGATCACGAGCCAGTAAATTATCTGCACTTACTCTAATGTATTACTGCACCATTGATTTATACAATGATTTAACATATCAAGCCTGATGCAGTTATCAAATTTTCTCCCCCAGGGATTAGTAAGGAAAAAGAAATCAACTTCAACCTCGTCCACCACGGTGATTAAAGTATCTTCAGGTGAGTCATCCGAATCATCTCATAGTTCCTCTTCCTTTGGGGATTCTGAAGAGCCTGTTGACTTTGCTGAAATCCTACAACAAATTGAAAAAGGAGATTCAACGGTTTCGTGAGAACACTGTTCTTGATGCACCACCACTAAGATTTCTTCCTGCTGATATAGGTACTCCTAGTCTTCCAATCAATCCTCTGGCGATTGCTTCGATTACTACCGAGGTTCTCCCTCTGATCACTCCAACTCTCCCTGCAGAGCCAGTGATTGAGGAGGCGGTTGCTACACAAGTCCCTGAAGCTGTGGCGGATGCTGAGCAATATCCTGCCCTCACTTGGACAGAACCAGAAAACGTCCCAGTATTCCAAGCGGCTATTGGTGAGAAGGACACCTCTCTGTCTCCCGAGGTGGTCATCTTGGAAGACCCAAATGTAGCTCCTCGCTCGCCTCCTAGAAGCTATACAGACGCTGGAGCGAGCTCAAGCAGGTTGTCCAAATCTCCAGAACCTCAAGAGCAACCCCAAGCTGAACATCTGACAGATGCCTCCCCTGTGTCTGAGGTACCTCTTAAAATCCCTTGAGCTCTTTGTATTTTTGATGATATCTTTATCAAGCCTCACCACAATTATGTTTGTATAGGTAAGTGAAGTTCCTACTGCAACTAGGAATGATGAGGCTTCTGGCGAGCAAACTTCAGTTGCAATTTTGCCCAGCTAGGGTGTGCAGATTGAGGCATCTCCTATCCAGGTTTCAACTCCTCAACCTCTCAAGACAGGATTGGTCTTACCTCCACTAGGAGAGGATCCACTTTTAAAGTTCCCAACCCCCAAGAGAGATCCCCCTGAACTGAGAGAAGCATGGAACTTCGTGCAACAGCTGGGAAGCTTGGATCTGAAAGACGCGGCAGTAGCGACCAAATTTCATTCTTTTGTTCAAACATTGCAAAATCATATTGACCGCCTGCCGCCCATGGTTCAAGCAGACTTTAAGAACCTCCTGGCGAGCCTTCCTGATCTTCTAAAATCTCTCCATGATAAATTAGGAAAGGTTCCATCTCAGCAAGGTAAGACTCAAGATGCAACCGCAGCCCTCACCAGTGCTATGAATGCATATTCTACCCTTGTATCTGCTGCAAGAAATGAATGGGAGGACGAGATCACTCTCCTGGAAAAAGAAAGGGAAATTCTTGATTTGAAAATAGCTAGTGCCAGGGCAAGGCAAGCAGAATGTCTTCAACAGGCGAATGATCAAAGAACACTTCTAACCTCTCTCCACAACGAAACTCAAAGAAGTCAAGCCGAGGAAGAGGATCTTATGGACTACATTGATCACTTACAGGCTAAGATACGGAAAATAGGGATGAACATGATTGAACTTAAGACAATGCCCCCCAAGTAAATTGGGCTTTGAGTTTGTAATATTTGTCTCATATAATCCAAGCCCAATGATGGCAACTCAACCCATTTTTTCAAACCGCTTTGTTAACTAGCAAGTCAACATTTCGATTAAATGCTCAGTAATTGCAAGTATCAATTTTCGAGGATTCGGTATTCAAACCCCTCCACCGCTCTTAACGCAAACGATTGAAAATGATAACTACACAATAATTTCGGCAGTTCGGGTGGTAAACCTGAATCATCCCAGCTGTTGGATTACTTACGGATTCAATTATATAAAGGAACCCCTCCCCTAAGATTGTTCAGTCCTTTAGTCTTGCCATGACTTCTATTCTTTTCTCTCTGTTTGCCTCACAACCCTTATGGCTTCCACAATCTTTTCCTCCAGATTACACCCAGATGTTGTTATGAACACCTCTAAGTCGTATAATCTGGTATTAGCAAAATCCTAAGTCGCATAATCTGGTATTATGCCCTTGGATGTCGTGATATAAGATGGTTGGTTAACATTTGGCCAGATTCTTCACGTCCTCCCTTGGTATAATACTGGGCTATTGACTTAGGCGTCATCTGTCAGCCTCGCGGCCCTCCTCCGTGAAAGATCTGGCAGGAAAGATGGTAACACATCGATTGCCTTGATCTGGCTGATGAAGGATCCTTGCCTTTTGTTCTTCTGCCAACCAAGAAGTTCTTAATCCCAAGAAGATGGCCTACTCATTCGTCAAGGGTCAATTTGAAAATTGGCGCATGAGGATTGCTGTCTATTGGTTCCCAAAAGACAAGGAGGATGAAAATGAAGGACGATCAAGGAAGGGAATTCTACATTCAGCAAGTCAAGGAGATGAACCTGATCTCGAGTCCATCTTTTTATCGGAGGAATTATGAAACAGAGTTCAAAATAGAAATTCCAACCATCCTTATGATCGATCAAAGTTCTTTAGCATAGACATGGTTTCAGAGCTAGTTAACAGCTCTTCATATTGTAACTTTTATGCTTTGTAAAAGCTTTGACCGCAAAGTTTTTGAATGAATGTAAATTCATAAAAACATATATACTGTCTTCCTTCATGAATTTAACTTTATTCCATTAATGAAAATACAAAAATATAAGAGTAGGACCACGGGTATTGGTCCCAGGGTTGGATTCGAGATTAATAAACCTCAATGAAACTCTTTCAGTTTCAAAAATTCCTTGGGTTGAATCACTTCTGGCTTCTGTCTTCTGGCGGACGTAAGTGCACTGATATTGCCCTATGTTGCCCCTCAGTTTTCATTGGCTGAAGCGAGTACGAAAATGCGAAGTGAAGGGAAGCCAAGAAAACTAAGTCTGGTTGCCCCCCAAGCGAGTAAAGTAAAGGAAAAGATTGCCCCCCAGCCTCAACCATGGCTAGTGGTTCCTCGTATTCCCAGACGCTAGGGAAATATTTTTTGAGATGGCGGCCATTAATGGGATTTGTGTAGACCTCTCCATCAATGTCTCTGAGTTGATAAGCGCCCTTGCCAATAATCCGGTTAATGACAAAGGGACCTTCCCATTTGGGAGACCACTTACCATGACCTGTATCGCGCTCGCCAAATGGAAGTATTACTTTCCAGACTAAATCGCCTTCGCCATAAGACTTGCCCTTAGTATGTTTACATAAGCCCTCGCGACCTGCTTTTTTTCCATGATTATATTCTCTAAAGCTTTTAGGCGCCTCATATCGAGATCTTCATGTTCCTGAAACATAGCTTGAACATAGTCATGACCAATCAACTGATGCTGCTCTTGAACGCGAAGGGAGTGCACATTAATTTCCAAGGGCAAAACTGCATCATGGCCGTACATCAAAGCGTATGGTGTAGTCCCTGTAGGAGTTCTTTTGGATGTACGATATGCCCACAGAGTGTTGTCTAATTCAGTATGCCATGTTCTTGGATTATCTTCCAGCATACGCTTGATAATGGAGATAATCACCTTGTTGTTAGCCTCTGCCTGGCCATTGGATTGAGCATAATATGGGAAGGAATGGAGAAATTGACACTACCAGAAAAGGGGTTATAGCCGACGATATGGGAAAAAACGGCCGACGAAATAGTACCTCGTCGGCTATAACCCGTTATAGCCGACGAACTACTATTTCGTCGGCCACATCGTCGGCTATAATATTATAGCCGACGACTGCCGACAACTCGTCGGCTATAACTATAGCCGACGAAACGTTTTTAGTTATAGCCGACGAGGATGGTATTCGTCGGCTATAAGAGTTATAGCCGACGAAAAGTTTTTGTTATAGCCGACGAGGGGGGTATTCGTCGGCTATAACTCTTATATCAGATCGACCTTCTGCATCAGGGAGCTCATTCGTCGATGAAATCGTCCAAAACGCTCTGAAATCGTCCAAAACCTCGGCCATAAGCTTGAAAGGTACGTATATTGCTGTGTGTGTTGATTTAGTTGGTTATATGCAGAGGTGTATTAATTTAGAGTTTAATTAGAATAAATGTGTGATTAATTTGATATATATATATATATATGTGTTGAGATGAGATTATTAATGGGTTGATATATATGTTGTATTGGTTAGATAGAATTGAAGTTTTGTTGAAGATTAGTGATTGATTAATGTTGATTTATAGGTGATTTTAGATGAATTTGATGAAAAAATGTATATATATTAATTAATTTAATTGTAATTAAAAATATATTGTTGGTATATATAAAAAATACATTGTGTTTAATTAATTAGGGAGATTGACGATGTTTTAATTAATTTAGGGATGCATGTGTATATATATATATATATATATATATGTGTGTGTGTGTAATGATGAATTTTTTAATTAATTAGTACGTACGTAGTACGTGCATATATACATATCTATATATAGCTATATTTATTTCTTGAATTTACAGGATGGACAAGAGTTGGATTACCCTTGGAAGATGGGATCAGGCGTATCATGATGGAGTTAGGAGTTTCCTGGATTTTGTGATGGCTAACTGTGGAGACACTACACTTCATTATTGTCCGTGTAAAAAGTGCAAGTGTGCCACCCCACGTCACCGGTTTTCCATAGAGACAGTGGAGCAACACCTGGCTAGATATGGATTTTGGGTCCTATACACTAATTGGATTTATCACGGTGAACCAGAGTTTGCGGGTCGTCATGATCATGGACAATTTGCCGAGAGAGGGAGTTCCTCCAATGATCCGACAACGAACTGGATCAACGATATGTTTCCTCGTGAGAGCGGTGTCTTTGAGGAAGCACCAGATGTGCAACTCCCACCTCCGGAGATGGAGTGTTTCCCTGATATTGAGCCACTCGAGCCATTACCCCGATCTCCGGTCAACACAAGTGGTATGGAAAAGTACAACAACCTGATCGCATTGCAACAGACTCCGTTGTACCCCGGATGCAGTAAGACTGTCCTTGAATCTGTCATGGGAGTGATGAAGATCAAAACGGAGAACAAAGGCACTGTCAAATCGGTTGATGATTGGCTTCGGCTATGGGGTGGGGCGATGCCCCCCGGACATCGGCTTCCTACCAGTCATCATAAGGTGCGACATATCCTTAAAGATCTCGGCCTTTCCTACATCAAGATTCATGCATGCAGATACGATTGCGTTCTGTTTTACGGGGAAGGACTTGCAGATCTTGAATACTGCCCATTATGCAATACAGAGCGGTATAAGTTCACTCCTAAAGGGAACAAGAAAGCTGTGAAGATACTTCGGTACTTCCCGCTGATTGATAGGCTTGAGCGGTTGTTCATGTGTGCTTTCACGGCCGAAGCTATGAGATGGTGGGCTGAGAGGAATGTGCCTGACGATGACACCCTTAGACATCCCGCCGACGGAGAGGCTTGGAAGAAGAACGTGTTGGAGTTTCCCGAATTTGCATCAGAGGTTCGAAATGTTTGGCTAGGGCTATCATCCGACGGTTTCAACCCTTTTGGCAAGAAAGAGCTTCAGTACAGTGTGTGGCCAGTTATTTTGATTCCGTACAACTTTCCACCGTGGATGTGCATGAAGAAGGAATATAACATGCTCACATTGTTGATTCCAGGCCCAGGTTATCCGGGAAAGTGTCTCGATGTGTATTTGAGACCCGTAATTGAGGAGCTTCGGTACTTGAGTCTGAACGGCCACCTGGTCTACGACCGGTTCAAAAATGAGATGTTCCGGATGCATGCCATGCTTGTTGGCACGATCAGTGACTTTCCTGGGAGGGGTATGTTGTCGGGCAGCGTCACCAGGGGTTACAGGGCTTGTTCAGAGTGCATGACTGTTGATTGCTCCAGTCCTCATTGCAGCAAGATTGTCCAGATGCGTCACCGTCGTTGGCTTCCGCATGACCATCCATTTAGGGACGATGCACAGGCTTTTGATGGGACTGAAGAAAGGGGCTGGGCACCGGAGCAATGGACAGGGGAGGAAATATTGGCAGTGTTGAATGAGTATGACTTTGGTCCGCTTAGCAATCATCCCGATGTGTTGCGCACGATTCCAGAGAGGCCGGATCGGTATAGGTTCTGGTCACACAAGAGCATCTTATGGGAACTTCCTTATTGGGCCAGGTTGGCTACCAGATACTACCTGGATGTCATGCATATAGAGAAGAACGTGGGTGAAGCCGTGGTTGGCACAGTTTTGAATTGGGAGAAGAAAACAAAAGACACCCCCAAGGCACGCGTTGATCTGAGAAATATGGGACTGCGGGACCATTTGTGGTTGAGAGAGGGCAGGAGCAAAATGCCCCAAGCTCCTTACACCGTCACCAGGGACCAGAAACATGAAATCTTTGGATGGCTGAGTAATGTCAGGTAACTTTTTATTAATTAGGCATGTATTCCCTAAAGAATCCATCTGTTGTTGGACGACTATATATGCATGAAATCTAATTGTTGTTAATGGCTATGCAGGTATCCTTATGGCTATGCGGGTAACATAAGCAAGTGTGTTAACTACCGAGACAACAAGATGTACGGATTGAAGAGTCACGACTGCCATGTACTGCTTCAACGCCTCTTCCCTATTTTCATTCGAGCGTACTTGGAGGATGAAGTGGTTGAGCCGTTGGTGGCGTTGTCAAGATTCTTCCAGAAGTTATGCGCTAGAGAAGTTAGAAAATCAGACCTCATGAGAATGCATGAGGAAATCGTTTTTATCTTGTGCAAGTTCGAGAGGATATTTCCCCCAAACTTCTTTGACATCATGCCTCACCTGATGATCCATCTTCCCCAACAATTGTTGCTTACCGGTCCCGTACACTACACTTGGATGTATCCCATCGAAAGGTACATGTTATTCATAAATTTGATTTATACATGTTTTTAAATAAAAGTTGCATGCTCTTAACACGCACTTGTTAACCTTGCAGACAACTTGGAGACTACAAGAAATATGTGCACAATAAATCTGCGCCTGAGGGGTGTATTGCTGAAGCTTACATTGTGCATGAGTGTGTAACGTACGCCAAGTTGTACTTGGGAGCGATGGAGGACCCCCCACAACATCCAAGTCGAGATGACCCCGAGTTCAACCTATCTATCGTCGCCAACTCTGTTGTACCATACGGAAGCTTCAAGAAAAAGGGTGTGGACAAGTTGCCTGACCATGAGGTAGGGATTGCCCACTGGTGGGTTCTAATAAACTGTCCGGAGGTACAATATTGGAAACGTCACCATCTTCACAGCAAGGAAGTTCGCGGTGATGTCGAGTACCACAACACGACGTTTGCAGACTATTTTCCACAATGGGTAAGTGTATAAATATATATATTAGATGGCTTTCTTTTACAGTTCCCTATTCTTTAATCATAAACACACCGAGTGATTTGAGTTATATTTTTCAGCTGATGCAAGTGGCTGCGAGGGGTGGTCATACAAATTACTCAGAGGAATTGAGGCTGTTGTCGATGAAGCCGATATCTTCCACAGTCCGCCCAATGTGTGATGTCAACGGCGTTAAGTATATATGTGAAGCTAGAGACGGGGAACGCAAAACACAGAATTGTGGGGTGATGGTCGATGGTGCAGAGGGGGGCGTGGATTTTTACGGTGTCCTACAGTCAGTTGTTGAACTCATTTATGGGAACCGCATGAAAGTCCACTTGTTCAAGTGTCGATGGTTTGATACTAGGCCGCACCGCACACGGATCGATCAGTACGGCATACTTTCGGTGAATACCGCCACTAGTGTGTATGAAGACGACCCCTTTGTTTTCGCCACAGCGGCCAAAAAGGTCTTTTATCTTGACGATCCTTTGAACAAAGGCACGTGGAAGGTAGTTAACCATGTGTCTCAGCGAGACATATACAGTGCTACCACACTTGGTGTGAGCACAGAGTGTCAAGAAGCGACCGCATACCAAGAGCCGGACGCCGGCGACATTCCGGAATCCTCCACCATCCGCGATAATAATGTGACGCCGGGCAGAGTGGTCCGACTTCCTAGGGGTCAGGTGCCCATGTATGATGTTAATCCGAATCGTCTATATCAGCCCGACGATGACTCAGACGACGAGTACGAGCACCGGTTGCCAGATATTAACTACTATACTACGTCTGACTCAAGTGATGAGGATGATTCTGATTATCATCCTTAGTATACTATTTATGTATGTATTTGTGTACGATGGTGCATGCATGTATGAAAATAATTTTTGTCCTTAATTACCGTTTTTCGAATTTATGGGAAATTGTATTGATTTGTTTGTGCGATATTCAGGAATTTATCAGGTGAAATAGGCAGTTTTCAGGCCCTAAATGGCAAATTTTCAGAAAGATCAGAATTATAGCCGACGAAATGGACCATAATTCGTCGGCTATAATGCCCATACTTTAGCCGACGAATTGCAAGTCGTCGGCTATAATGCCCGTACTGTAGCCGACGACTTCCAAGTCGTCGGCTAAAGTATATTGACCGAAACCATACGTAGACCGTTCAAATGCAAAAGTGTCGTGAAATAAGATACGACCGAAATATTGAAATACGACTACGGTTGAAAAATGGGAAGATTCCGACAAAATCTGTGTGCCGAATGTTGCGATTAGGTGTTTTTTACTTCCGTTTTCCTATGGGTAGCCTGACGGTCGGTAAATTTTTGGAGGAAAATTTTTATACGGTTAGTTGCGTCGCATCGATTTGAAACTATTCTCTGTTGAAGGTCAGGCCAAAAAACGTCATTTAGACGGGCCAATTGCCGTTTTACAGCGTTTCGAGATTTGACCATGCAGTTTGACCGTCCCGATCGAGCCTTTAACGTTGTCAGATGTAGTTGGTTTTTTTTTCCTACATGTATTTAATCTTAACGGTGATATCTGACGGTTGGAATAGATTTTTCAAACTTTTAGATTCGAAATCGGAACATATGCACTAATATTCCTTAACTTATTTACTAAGTGTTTAAGTGAATGTATAGTTTCAAATAGTTGCTATACGTAGACCGTTCAAATGCAAAAGTGTCGTGAAATAAGATACGACCGAAATATTGAAATACGACTACGGTTGAAAAATGGGAAGATTCCGACAAAATCTGTGTGCCGAATGTTGCGATTAGGTGTTTTTTACTTCCGTTTTCCTATGGGTAGCATGACGGTCGGTAAATTTTTGGAGGAAAATTTTTATACGGTTAGTTGCGTCGCATCGATTTGAAACTATTCTCTGTTGAAGGTCAGGCCAAAAAACGTCATTTAGACGGGCCAATTTCCGTTTTAAAGCGTTAAGAGGTTTGACCAAAAGTTGACCAGGGAATAGCCGACGAAATACTTAACTTCGTCGGCTAAACTCTTGCGATCCGCGCCGTTTCATTGTCCGCCGTTGGATGGGCGAGATCTGACGGCTGGTGAGAGCTTATAGTATAGCCGACGAGATTCATATTATAGCCGACGAGATTCATCGTATAGCCGACGACATTCATATTATAGCCGACGATACACTTAACTTCGTCGGCTATAATCGGCCCGCAAAGCCCAACTCCGGCCCGGCCCGGATTTTGGCCCGGCCCGTAAGAGTATAGCCGACGAATTTCGTCGGCTATGACTATAGCCGACGAATTAAAATTAAATCGTCGGCTATAATCCGTCGATTTAAACCGAGCCCTAGGCGCCTCTCCCTCATTTTCTGCTTAGAACCAAAATTGCCCAATCGTTCCCCACCCCTCCCCGACGCCGACCGACCACGACGGAGCCTCCCCGACGCCGATCGACCCTCCCCGGCCCCACCCGATTCCTCCCCGCCCCGGCCCCCTCCTTCCCGAGCCCTCCCCGACCCGAAAGCCCCTGCCGGAGCCGCCCGAGCCGCCCTAGCCGCCCTGCCGCAGCCTCCCCTACCCGCCCCTGCCCGCCCCTGCCGCCCCTGCTGCAGCCGCCCGTAGCCGCAGCCGCCCCTGCCGCCGTCGCCGCCGCACCGCACCACCGGTCCTCGTCCAGACTGCACCACCATGTCAGGTAGTCCCGATCGAGCCTCATTTAGGGTTTTTATTAATTTTGTCGAATTTTGTGAATTTTAGGGTTTTTGTGAATTTTTTGTGGAATTTAGGGTTTTTGTGAAATTTATGGAATTGTGTGGATTTTTTGTTAAATTTGTTAATTTTGTGGAATTTATATACTAATTTTGTGGATTTTTTGTTAAATTTACGGTTTTTATATACTAATTGTGGAATTTTGTTGAATTTATATACTAGTATACTAATTTATATACTAATTTATATATAATTAGGTATAAATATTTTTTTTCATTTTTATGACGATATATATATATATATTTTTCGGAATATATATATATATATATAATTAGGTATAAATATAGTTATGTATATATATAATTAGGTGTATATATATTTAAAAAAGTTTTTTATTTTTTTGTGAAATTTAAGGAATTTTGTGTTATATTTCGGAATATATATATATAATTAGGTATAAATATATTTAGGTACGTATATATATAATTAGGTACATATACATTGAATGATGTTTTTAATTTTGTTTTGTGGAATTTTTGTGCAATTTATGGAATTTATATACTAATTGTGCAGGAAACCGGCGCTTTGTAGACCGATGGCTTGGCAGACGGACCGAGAGCGACCCCGACGCTCAGGCAGGATCCAGCCGTGGGGGGAGCGGATCCAGCGGTCGTCGGGGCCTAGGCCGGCCTTTGAGTCGACGAGAGGAGACGTTGATGGGATTGACCCCGAGCGATCCACGTGGGGGCTCCTCGTATGAGTCGACGGGAGCGGGCCCTGACTCGAGTGTCGGAGGAGGACGCAGAGCCACCAGACCCCAGTGCACTTCAGCACTGTTCCAGGATCGGCAGCCGACCCCACCGCGCGCCGATCTGGACCCTCCAGAGATGCTCCCTGTCCCCCCACAGCGACAGCGTCCACAGCTACGGGGCCCACCGTCAGGGGGAGCAGGCCCCTCAGGGTCCACGCCCCGTATGTCTCCGCCATCGGGGATGTACATGGTCCAGTTCCTCCCTGCCATCCCTGAGTACGACGCTAGGGGGAGGCAGATTTGGAGGCACGACCGGCCCCACGAGATTCCCTGGGAGGAAGCCTACTTCTACAGTCCTTTCGACTCAGAGGACTGCCGCGGCCTGTGGGCCGTTCGTGAGAAGGACAAGCAGTACAACGACGCAGGTAATTGGTTAGTTTAATTAATTATTTAGATTGTTTAATTAATTATTTAATTAGTTAGTTTAAATAATTATTTAACTATGTGTTCATTTTAACAGGCGTCCTCGTCAATAAACCCGCGGGGACGAGACGGACCAGAGGGCCAGCGAACATGTCGACCCTGGAGAGGGAGCTGGCCGGTGGGATCAGAGAGATCCTGCCCGGTCCCGGTGAGGATGGACGCCCGATTGAGCGGAGAGACACCACCACCAAGTACATCAACGCGACGGGCATGCTCGTGCGGGACAGGGTCCCACTGTTGTGGCCCGACTGGGGCTCTGTGCCCGATGAGATCAAGGCGCGAGTGTACAATGCACTGTCGGTGAGTTAAATATGATTTTTATTATAGAAAATAAACAATTATGAATTCAGTCCTTATAACTATATAAAAATATTTTCTAATTAATTTATAATGTTGCAGCAATGGTTTAGAGTCCATCCTACCTTGGACTGGTGGAGAGACGAGCAGCTGAAGAACAGGTTATGTGTTTTGCTTTTTTTTGTATAAATATATTTATTGGCAGTGTACGAATATATCTAACAGTTGTGTTCTGTTAATATAGGTACTCCGAGTGGAAGAACGAGCTGTCCACGCACTACAGGACGTACCATGTGGAGCAGCGCTTGGGGCGAGCTGCAACCCCCCACGAGTTCCGGTACAGGGAGTACGAGTGGCTATGGCTGGTAGCCTACTTCGGGAGCGACAGGGTCTCGGTAAGAAAATTTAGCCTGGTAGTATATAACTTTTTAATGTTATTTAATAATTAAATTATGTAGTTACTTAATTCAATTAATTAGTTAGTTAGTTAGTTATTAGTTATTAAATTAAGTCAGTTGGTTAGTTACATAGTTAGTTAGTTCGTTACTAAATTAAATTAAATTAAATTAAATAAAATTAGCTAGTTAGTAAGTTAGTTAGTTACTAAATTAAATTAGTTAGTTAAGTAGTTACTAATTAAATTAGTTAGTTAAGTAGTTACTAATTAAATTAAATTAGTTAGTAACTAAATTAGTTATTAATTTTATTTTGGTTAGTTCCTAATATTTTAATTTAGTTACTAATTTATATTTGCGTTTATATGTTTGTTGTTATAATACAGAAAATCTCGCGGACGAACAGCGACAACCGCAGGAGGAACGAGCACCCCCACCACGGCGGCGCCCGCTCCTGGAGGCAGTGGGCAGAGATGGCGAGGAGGGACCGACCGCTGAGGCCGTTGTCGTGGATTCATGCGCAGATGTATCCGGGGCGTCCCGACCAAGTGGTAAGTATTCGTCCATCTTCAATAAAAGTGTTTCATGAAATTAATTTATATATATATTTTTTAATTCGTTTATTATATTTTCTTGTCAATTAGGCGGAAATAGATGTGGAGACCGACGCGATCACCTTCGGGATCGCGCGAGACACTCTGGGAGACGGGGCGTCCGACGAGGCGATCGCGGAGTTTGCCTCCACGATCGACACCCTTGAGCCGCGCTTGGCCTCTCAGATCATGCACGCGGCGGTAGGGACGGGGAACAACTACTTCTACCAGAGAGGCCTAGGCGCGGCGGGAGATGGGGTTCTCAAGTTCACGCCGGCCAATCCCAGCACGCAGCGTGCGGCTTCGACGAGAGGAGACTTGCAGACGCAGCTGCAGAGGACTCAGGCGGAGTTGGCGAGGGCGGTGGAGGCGCTCCAGCAGGCGGAGTTGGCGAGGGCCGCGGAGGCTTCGGCGCAGCAGGCCAGAGACGCATCTGTGGCGGAGATGTACCGATGGATGCAGCAGTCTTGGGAGGCCCAGCAGGCTGGACTCCAGCCCCCGCCTCCGCCACAGATGCCCCAGTTCGTCGTCCCCACTCCCCCCCCGCATCGGAGTACGCCAGCCGATCAGGACAGCCATAGCCACCGGAACTCGAACGATCCGGTCGACGACGCTACGCGTTTAGGGGGTGATGATGAGTAGATATAGTGGGTTAATTTGTACAGTATGTAGGATATTAGAGATGGATTGATGTGGATATTTGTTGGATATTTGGATGTTTGTTTGTGCATTTTCTGCAGCCCCCGAAGACGAAGAGAAATTGGGCCCGAGTTAAATTTTTTAATTTTTTAAAATATTTAGGAGTTATAGCCGACGATATTGGCATTATTTCGTCGGCTATAAGTGCTATAGCCGACGATTTTTACCAAATTTCGTCGGCTATAACCGTTATAGCCGACGAAGATGACATATGTCGTCGGCTATACCCTCCCGGCTTCCGGCAAAAAAAGCCGTTCCTGGTACCGGCGATTGGTATGGCCGACGATAGTGTCGTCGGCTATAACGGACGGATAGCCGACGACAGTGTCGTCGGATATACTTCGGGTTAGGGGCAATTACGTAATTGTTGAAGCCGACGATCTTGTCGTCGGCAATGTTCGAAGTATAGCCGACGAGGCTTTTGTCGTCGGCTATACCTAGTGTTTTATAAGCCGACGACTTACCCCGTGTGTCGTCGGCTATACTATAGCCGACGGAGCAATCCCGACGAGATAATAGCCGACGATACTTCGTCGGCTATGACTATAGCCGACGAATTAATGGAAACGGCCGACGAGATGGCGTCGTCGGCTATGACGCCTTTTCTGGTAGTGCGCGCTGCTTTCCATCCTTCCATGGTTTATGGTTTCAGGGTTTCATACTTTTAAAAGGATGGGTGAAAGACAAATAAGAAAAAGGTGAGATTGGAATGAGAATTTCAATCATACATTACATATAAAGGGTATGTACTTTACTGACCAAAAATAGTAGGAGCCGACTAGTGTTAAATTAAGGTAATGATTCCAGTTAATTAATTAACTAACTTGTTAAGGAAGGCATGTTTATTGTTTTTAATTAGCATAGAAAACTTCTCGGACATTTCTAAAATCTAAAGGGTAAATTGTTCCTATGGTACCTCATGTATAGGCAATATAGCCAATTTAACACTTTGGTACCTAGAGTTTTAAAGAGCACAGTTTGGTACCTAGACTTATGTTTTAATTTTATAAATACTCGTAAAACTCCTTTTTAAAATTTTATTTTTAGGGGGATTTATATATACACTCATATTTCAAGACCTGTTTTAAATTAAACCCAACAAATATATCTATTAATTAGGTTGAACTAAAAAATGAAAAGAAAATATTTTGGCTAAACAACAAAACCTGTTTTTGTTCAGAATTACAAAAATTGCCACTTGAAGAAAATTTATTACTAATGCTAATCAACCTCTTTGAAAAATATTAACAATAAGTATTCCATGATTAAATCTCATTTCATTAATATGTAATTATAGATTTGTAATTACCACCTCTAATAATGTTATTGATATTAGTCATATTAATTACTACTTGCTAGAATCATGTAATCTTAATTTTTTTTCCCCTTTTTTGTCTTTTTTTTTTCAAATTCAAAAAAATTGATATTGCTACGTTATTTTTGCTTATCATTCTGTTGGATTCTAAAATTTTCTATCACATAGGTAAATTATAAAAAATTAGCTTGTATAATTTGTACTAATGACATACATAACATAGAGGTTTGTTCGACTATACCACACTTATAAAATACATGACTTATCGAAGTTGGATGAATTACCTGACTTGTAGGAGTTTAATGATGTACCTAAATTGTAGGAGTGTAGTTTTTTTTTTAAGAGGTTTTTACCCAAAACTACAATTTTGTGTTAATATTTACCAGTAGCAAGATTATTTTTAAAAATTACCACTAACAAGTTTTCATCCAAAACTAACAGAATATGTTAACTCATAAATTACAAAATTACCCTCATAAATCAATACCACTGAGTCTCAGAAATCAATACCACTGAGCCTCAGAAACCAAAATATTCTAATGCTACTGACCCTCAGAAACTCCGTCGTTCTCCGCCGCGCTTCCAAAACCACTGAGCCTCAGAAAAAATAAATCAACCTAAAAATCCCAATTTCTCTAGGAAGATAGTAGTAGTATTCCGAACAATCCTATGGCGATTACTCCGTACATTGCTGAGATTGTCCCTCTAATCACTCCAACTCTCCCTGCAGAGCAAGTGATTGGAGGAGTTGCTGACATACAACCCGCTGAAGCTATGGTGGATGCTGGACAGAATCCTGAGACTACTCTCATATCTTCATAAGTTAATCCAGTACCCCAGGCGGCTATTGTTGAAGAGGAAACGCCTCCAAGCCTTGAGGTAGTTATCCTAGAAGATGAAGATACAGCTCCCCCCTCTCCTATTAGAGCCTACACAGATGCTGGAGAGAGTTCAAACATACACAATTACCTAGAACCTCAAGAGCAAACTCAAATGGAACTTCTAACAGATACCTCGCCCGTTACAGAGGTACCTCTTAATATCCTTTGTCTCTTGTATTCTTTATGGTATTGAATCAACCCTCACCACAATTATATTTATATAGGTAAATGAAGTTCCTAATGCCACTAGGAATGATGAGGTTTCTGGCGAGCAAACTCCGGTTACAACTTTGCCCAGCCAGATCATGCAGATTGGGGTATCGCCTGTCAAAGCTTCAACACCTCAACCTCCAAAGACGAGCTTGTCCATCCTTCCACTAGGGGAAGATCCACTCCTAAAACTTCCAACCCCCAAAAGAGATTTCCCTGAAGTGAGAGAAGCCTGGGACTTTATGCAAGAGATGGGAGGAGTAGACCCTGCGGATGTAAAGGTGGCGGCCAAGATCCGTTCTTCCATCCAGACCCTGCAAAATCAAGTCGACCACCTACCTGCTGAGATTCAAACAAAAGTGAAGAAAATCATGGCGGCCATCCCAGACTATCTAAAATTTCTTCAAGATAGTTTGGACGCACTTCAAAATCAACAGGCTAAGATTCAAGATTAAACTGCAGCCCATACCAGTACCGTGACCAAGTATGTTGCCCTTGTATCTGCTACCAGTGACGATAATGAGAGCGAAATTGTTCGCCTGGAGAAAGAAAAGGAGCTGCTTGACCAGAAGATAGCTGCTATCAAAGCCAGGCAACAAGAACGTCTCCAACAAGCGAGCGAGCAAAGGGTGATCTTCACTGTTCTTGAAGAAGAAATTCAGTAACACCAAGCCGAGGAGGAAAAACATACAAACTACATTGGCCACTTGAAGGTCAAGATAAAGAGATTAGGACTGGAATTGTATGAACTAAAGACAATGCCTCCCAAGTAAACTGGGCTTATGTAACAAAATGTTTTATCTTATATTAACCTAGCACAACGAGCGCAATTCAGCCCATTTCTGTCCATTCAAATTTGGCCCATTTTTTCAAACCGCTTCGTTAAACAGCAAGTCAACGTTCCGATTTAATGTTCAATAACTGCTAGTAGAAATTCCCCAGGATTCAAAGTTAAACCCCTTACAGCTCTCGGCGCAAAACGGTTGAATGTGATAACTGTACAATAAATTTTGGCAGTTCGCGTGATAAACCTGAATCAATCCTAGTCGTTAGATTTCCTATGCATTTTGCTATATAAAGGAACCCCTTCACTGAGATTGATCAATCCTTCAATTTTCGCCATGTTGTCTATTCTTCTCTCCAGTTTCGCATCAAAGCCCTTATGGCTTCCACAATCTTTTCCCCCAGATTACAACAAGATATTCCTATGAACACCTCTAAGTCGCGTAATCTGGTATTAGCAAAATTCTAAGTCGCATAATCTGGTATTATGCCTCTGGATAACGTGATTTTTGAATGGTTGGTCAGAATTTGGCCAGATTCTTCACGTCCTCCTTTGGTATAATACTGGGTATCGACTTAGGTGTCATCTGTCAGCCTTGTAGTCCCTATTCTTCAACTGCTCCTTAGCATTTGGGGGAGAACTGGGAATGACTTTCGGCCAACATCTCCGTCCATACTAGATCTGGCAGGAAAGATGGTAACATCTAGATTGCTTCGATCTGGCGGATGGAGGATACTTGCCCATTGTTCTTCTGAACCCCCAGAAAACACCCCATTCATGTAGGGTCAATTAGGAACTGGCGGACGAAGAATGTGGTGTCTGCTGGGACCAAAAGGCAAAGAGGATGACGAGAAGAGAGATGCGCAAAAGGAAATCCCTCACTGACAAGCCGAGGAGATGAACCTACCTCAAGCCCACCTTCTTGTCGGAGGAATTCTCAAACAGAGTTCAAAATAGAAATTCAAGCCTTCGTTTAGATCGATCAAAGTCCTTTAGTATAGACATGGTTTCCGAGCTAGTTAATAGCTCTTTATATTGTAACCTTCATATTTTGGTAACAGCTTTGACCGTAAAGTCATTGAATATATTGAAATTGCAGAAAAACATATATATTGTCTTCCTTTATAAATTTAAATTGGACCACAGGTATTGGTCCAAGGGTTGAATCGAGATCAAGTAAATCTCAATGAAACTCTTTCAGTTTCACTGTAGCGGATGTCAAACGCAAGTTTTCTGATATTGCCCTCTGTTGCCCCCCAGTTTACTTTGGCTGAGGCGAGTATGGAAATGTGAAGCAAAGCCAAGAAAACTAAGTAATGTTGCCCCCCAGGCGAGCAATGTTGCTCCCCAGGTGCCTCTCCAGAAAACTAAAAGGATTACCCCCAGCCTCAATCATAGCTAGTGGGTCCTCGTATTCCCAGACACTTGGAAAATATTTCTTGAGATGTCTACCATTAATGGGATTTTTGTGGACTTCACCATCAATGTCTCTGAGTTGATAAGTGCCCTTTCCCATAATCCGGTTAATGATAAAGGGACCCTCCTATTTGGGAGACCACTTACCACGACCTGTATCGCGCTCGCCAAAGGGAGTACAACTTTCCAGACTAAATCGCCTTCACCATAAGACTTGCTCTTGGTCCTTTTATCATAAGCTCTTAGAACCTTCTTCTTTTCCATTATTATATTCTCTAGAGCTTCTAGCCGCCTTGCATCAAGGTCTTCATGTTCCTGAAACATAGCTTGAACATAGTCATCACCAATCAACTGATGCTGCTCTCTAACTCGAAGAGATTGCACATTAATCTCCAAGGGCAAAACTGCATCATGGCCGTACATCAGAGCATATGGTGTAGTCCTTGGAGGAGTTCTTTTGGATGTTCGGTAAGCCCACAGAGTGTTATCTAATTCAGTATGCCATGTCCTTGGGTTGTCTTCAAGCATCTGCTTGAGAATGGAGATAATCACCTTGTTACTAGCTTCTGCCTGGCCATTAGATTGAGCATAGTATGGGGAAGAATGGAGAAGTTGAATACCATATCCTTGCAGAAATTCTTGAGTCCTTTCTGCCATAAAAGCTGCCCCCCTGTCCGCCACTATACATTTAGGAATGCCATATCGACAAATAATATTCTGAAATACAAATCGGATAACTGTAGTGGCGTCACAATTCAGGACAGGCACTGCTTCAACCCATTTAGTGAAGAAATATGTTCCAATTAACAAGTATTTATGTTGGAGGGATCAATTGGGTGAATTTCTCCAACAAAATCCAATGCCCAGCCTCTGGCGGGCCAAGGCTTGATAATAGGTTGCATGGATATATTGGGGATTCTTTGTATTGACCCATGAACTTGACAATCAATGCAACCCTGCTCAAAACTGATACAGTCTTTAAGAATAGATGGCCAATAATATCCGTATCTACGAATAAGCCACCTCATCTTTAGTCCACTCTGGTGCAAACCACAAGCCCCAAGGTGTACCTCTCACATGAGCCTTTTGGCTTTTGCTCCATAGACACACCTAAGGTCAATACCATCTTCACCTTTGCGAAGTAACTCATCGCCCCTAAGTAAATAATTAGTGGCAAAATATCTGATCCGTCTTTCTGATGGTGCAGATGGGTTTTGTAAATATCGGATGATCGGTTGCCGCCAATCTGTATTAATTGGCTCAACTGTAGCAACCAACCACTCATCTCGTTGTTCTCGTCTAACGACAAAGGATGGCAAAGTTCTTCGTTCCACCTTCAAGATTCTTTCCTTAACTCCATGAGCCAAGCTAATGCCTGTTGCCAATTGGGCCAATTCATTGGCTGCAAAGTTCTTCTCGCGAGGGACATAGTCAAGCACCACATGAACAAATTGTTCAAGTAATTCTGATGCTCGTTCCCAATAATGTATCAGATGGAAAGAAAGGCACTTATATACTCCAGTAAGCTGGTTGATGATCAATAAAGAATCGCCATATACTTCAATTTCCCTAACATCCATATCTAACAGTAATTCCAAACCAATAATTAGCGCCTCATATTCTGCTTGGTTGTTGGTGCAAGTCCATTCTAATTGAAAAGAATATGAGATCTTGGTCCAAGTTGGACCTTGGATACAAATACCTGCACCTGCCAATGTATCAGTACTACTGCTATCAAAGTATAGTATTCAAGGTTGAGTCTTGATCATGTCTACGGACCAACTTTGTTCTGGAATATCTTCTTCAAGAGGGTGATGTAGCAAGAAATCAGCAATCGTCTGTTCAGTCATTGCCTTCAAATGAGCATATTGTAAAGAAAATTCGGATAAGGCCAAAATCCACTTGCCAACCCTACCTCTCAAGATAGGTTTAGTAAGCATATACTTCACTAAGTTAGTCTGAGCTACCACAGTAGTGGTAAAGAAAAGCATGTAATGACGGAGTTTGATACCGGCAAAGTACAGCGCTAAGCATAACCTCTCAATAGGTGAATACCTAGTTTCTGCGTCTAACAAAGTCCTGCTAAGGTAAGAAACCGCATATTCGATTTTCTTTCCTTCACTGGTTGTTTCAGCTTGAGCTAACAAACCTACAATAGAACTGTTAGAAGCAGAAATATATAATTTGAGTGGGATTCCTGGTCGTGGAGGTCGTAATACTGGCGGGCTCGTTAGATATGCCTTAATCTTATCAAATGCAGCTTGATGTTCAGGGCCCCATTTGAAGTCTTCCCCTGCCTTAAGTTTCAACAGAGAGGAAAAAGGAGTAATCTTTCCAGCTGAATTAGATATAAACCTTCTGAGTAAATTGATCTTGCCCAACAAACACTGAAGCTCATTCTTATTTCTAGGTGCTGGAGCATCTAAAACGGCTTGTGCCTTATCGCCAGACACCTGAATACCCCTTTCATGCACCACGAATCCCAGGAAATCTTCTGCACGAACCCCAAACACACATTTTGCTGGATTCATTCTAAGTTGGTGCCTTCTCATTCTGGTGAATACATCTCGAAGGCGAGTAATGTGATCCTTCTTCTGCTTTGATTTTACCACCACGTCATCAATGTAAACCTCAAAAATAGCCCTCAGGATATCATGGAATATTAGATCCATAGCACGTTGATATGTTGCCCCTGTATTGGTTAGGCCAAATGGCATACTGAGATATTCAAAAGCCCCTGTAAAACCAGGATAGCGAAAAGCAGTCTTAGGGATGTCGGGCTCATAAATTGGAATTTGATGATAGCCAGCCGTTCCATCCATGAAAGACAACATCTCATGCCCTGCCACTGCATCAACTAGCATGTCTACAATAGGCATAGGGTAAATATCCTTTGGTGATGCAGCATTGAGATCTCTATAATCAACACAAACTCTGATTTTGCCATTCTTTTTCTTGACAGAAACAACGTTCGCCAGCCATTGTGAATATTGTACTGGCCTGATAATCCCTGCATCAATCATGCTCTGAACCTCTTTCTTAACCGCTATAATAGTTTCAGCATTCATCCGCCTTTGCTCCTGCCTAACTGGTCTGAATCCCTCCTTGATAGGTAAATGATGGCAGACCAATTCCTTTGATAGTCTAGGCATATCTTGATATTTTTCCGCAAAGCAGTCTTTAAACTCTTGTAACAACTCAATTAGTTGCTGCCTCAATTTTGGTTCCAAGCACTGGCTGATCCCGACTTCCATAGGTTCTTCAGCAGTGCCTAGATTAACTTTTTCCACTAGATCACGTATCTTAGGTGGAGTATCATCTAATGTTGCTGGGGCTGGTTGTATAGCCTCCACCTCTTCTCTAGTCGCTGTCTCGTCTTCATCGATACACTCAACTAGAGCGACCGCTTTCCAAGCCAATTGCTCCTCTCTGAAAATAACCAAACGCTGCATCAGAGAAGCAAAGGCTTCTATTTCCTCAACTGTGAAGTTGGCACTCATTGGCTTTGTTTGGTAAGAAGTCGATGGAGACTGGCCTGGAATAATCCAATTTGGCCTGTGTCAATCCCCGCCAAGCGAGATTAGTTGAGTTCAGCCCAATTGGATGTCTTTTGTCGTCAATACTCTCAATCCTGAGAGGTCTAATAGAGCCATAATAGTAGTCAACCCCAAGCGAGCAAACCGCTACTGAATAGGGGCGTTCATCCGCCTTGATCAGGACCGGAATGTTGGTCACTGGATTCCACATGATCATCTCTTGATGCAATGATGATGGAACAGAAAGTGTCTTGTGGATCCAATCTCTCCCCAAGATCATACTATACGGGGCATTGGTTTCTATGACAATAAGTCTCTGAAAAGCATCAGAAGGCCCAAGTTTTATTTTGAGCATTAAGATACAACTGGTTGGGGTTACCGCACCAACAAAGCCTCTGACCTTCATAGTGGTACCTATAATCTTTTTCTTAGGAATTTTGAGCTTTTCCATAGTATTAAGTGTGATAATGCTCACCGCGGCTCCTGTGTCGATGAGAATTTTGTGAATTTTGAGACATGCTACCTCTGCTGATACATAAAGAGGCTTGAGGTGTTGAGACATGGTGAATGTAGGCTTTGAAAACACCATGCTTAGCTTTAGAAGGTTATCCAACCCCTCTGGAGGTTTGTGGGTGGATTTGGACCTTTCTCCTTCCATGCCCGTCACTGCCTCATCTTGAGGTACTTGTATATGGTATACTGGCCTGTCCCACCCTTCCTCTTGAATGAATTGAGAAGTAGGCACAGGTGTTGGTAGTGCATAAGCAGAAGATAAGATAAAGGTCATGTAGCAATCCAACAACTCTGGGTCCAATGAAACCATGTTACAGCCTAAAATGGCTTCATCCTCGTCCAAAAACTCGCCCTCATCTTCCAGCATTTCATCATCCGCCCCCGGTAGATCTTCATCCGCCACCGGGTCCGAAGACTGGAATTTGGACTCACTTTCCGCTTTCCTCAGAGGTGGGTCCCTACCTAGCTTTTGTGCCACGTATTGAGGCAAGGACATGCAGGGAGGAATACCCGAGGACTTTGACCGAGCTAAGATCATAACAGGTTTGGCTGGCTCTGCCTTTGCTAGCTTGGATTCCTTAGCAACTGCTTGCCCCTCAGTAACCCCTGTTGGACCTGTAGATGTAGTGACACTCGCCTTTTTAGGTTTCCACTTCATGATATATAGTGGAGTCCCTCTTTCCTCCAGCCTTTGAGATTCTCTTTTTGAGTGTAGGATTTGATTGATTTGACTCCGAAAGCCTCTCGTGACTTTTTCTACGAGGCGGTGAAAAGTCTCTATTTCGTGTTCGGCGAGCATCAACATATGTTTTGGCCTTGTACCGCTTGTAAGTCTCCCGTATGTGTGCAACCAGAACCGAAAGCTCTTCTGGGGTTAACTCCCCCTTGTCCAAAGCATCCAGAGTTCTCTTTGATTTGCCATACCGCTTCTGCATGTTCCTAGTTTGATTAGGAAGTAACTCCACAACTTTACCATTCTGTTGTCGATACCACCTGTCAGTCTTGAGCTCTGACCTTGACGCTGGTGGAACATAAGGTTTAATTGTAACATCTGGATCCAATACTCTGGAAGGACCAGAAACTGGTACAGACTTAACCCCTGAAGGTCCTGAATCTGGCCAAGACCTCACCTTACTGGCATAAGTTTCCTGTCCACTATGATGGTATTTGGCTCGCTTGTAATCATCAGACCTGTATCGTTCAGGAGCTGGATGAGTTCGCTTGACCTTTTCTAAGGCTTTCTGTTCGATCTTCCCCCTTAAGTGCAATCTGTAGCTCTTCATATGTTATAGGCAAGTGACAACTTATTTTGCAATTAAGGCATAACTTAGAACGCGACACTAGTACCATCTCTTCTTGTTCTGGCGGATGCTGGACATTATTGTTAGTTTGCTGTTATGCTTCTGACTTATTCTCTTCGATGGCATTTACCCAAAACTCAGGGATAGAAGTCATCGCTTCTTTAGCAAACTTTAAAGTTCCATCATTCAACCATTCTTGAATCTGATCCATTAACGCAACACACCTAAAAGTATAATGGTAATCAGAATGATGAAAAGTACAATAGGGTCCGCCACGCACTGTTTCCCTCTGTGGCAGGCGAGTGTTATCAGGACTAACCATTCCCTCCTGAACCAAGAATTCCCATATCTCTAGGGCCTTATGTGCATCATATGTATAATTTGCGAACTACGAAATCTGCTTGCCGGGATCCAATTCTTGACATGGACTGGGAATAAATTTTGTCACGTTAACATTAGGGAATGGCTTAGACTCTGTCCAAGTAGGTTCTTTGGTGGTTTTCACCTTCATGACACCATCATTAATCCATGTTTGGATCTGATCCTTGAGCTTGACGCAGTCTTTCGTATAGTGGTTATTCATGTTATGAAAGCTGCAGTATTTCTTACCCGCCATGTAGCTAGTCTGGCTTGGGAAAGAAACCTCCTTCATGTTGAAGTCGCCCTTGTTTAAATAGCTCAAGTAAGATCTCTGGAGCCTTGTGTGCATTATAAGTATATGACTCAAATGCGGACTTAGTTGGTACGGAAGTCACAATCTTGATTGACTCCTTGGACATTCTTACATTCTTTGATTGTAGTTGCTGGTGACCAACCACTTCTATAATCGCTACTCCTTCTTCCTCATCCTCCTCAACCCAAGTTAAGGTTGGAGGTGATTCTACTTATACAGTTGCAACCATCTTTGAACCAGCAGAGACACCCAGCTTAGGCTTCAAAGTGTCTGGATAGTAAGATAACAGGATGCCTTTCTTCCTTTCTCTTGTTACCTTCATCCGATCAATCTAATGTTGCTGGTCGCCCAACCTACTGGTTAGATCAGCCATATTAGTAATGTACACCTGCTGAAAGCCAGTCTGAACTTCCTCATCTAGTCCTGCAATAGCCAAGTCCACTACCGTATCCTCTGAAAGCTTATCTTTGCATTTGGTTAACTGCAACTTAAAGCACTTTAGATAAGCCATGGCTGACTCTCCAGGTTGTTGTTCCACTTCAGTCAGGACCTTTACAGTGACCTTAGCCTCAACAACCCCAAACATGGTTCTAAAGAGGATTTTCATAGTCCTCCAGTCTGGAACTGATCCTGGCGCTAAATCATTATACCATGCTAATGCTGACCCAGTTAATGAAGTGTCAAATACTCGCAGCTTGAGTAAGGAATCCTCGGCATAGGGACCACACTCGTAATATGGGTCTCAGCGTCTTCCGAAGAATTCCTAGAGAATTGGGTAAATCGAATATGCTTAAAGTTCTGCGACCATGGAAGTGCGTTCACCTCTCTAGGAAGTGGATTAGCATAAGTTCTGTTGGCATCTGGCAAGCCATGCATAGCCCTCATTTTTTCTTCGAATAGTTTATCGACAATATCCAGAGTGAGAGCCTGGACTTCTCCCTTTCCTGGCTCCTCGTCTTCGTCATCAGATGGAAGATTATTAAGCCTTCCACCTCCTCTTTTCCGTCTTGATGATCCAGAAGTATTAGGTCCCTAAGGTTGAATAGGTGGCTTTAACATATTGGAAGAAAGGGTTTCTCTTCCTCTTCCTATTACCATAGACTGAACTGGTTCTGATGTTCCTTGTTCCGCAGACTATCTTATGTTTGAACAATATTAACAACTGTTAAATAGCAGCCGAGGTTTTGGTCAACTGCTCCTGCTATGTCCTCACTTGTTCATTAAAGTTCTTAGTATAAGTAGCAATTTGGTTGGTAGTTTTCTCTTGCTGACCCGCCAACCAATTAATGTTGGACGAATGTCCAATCTGTTCAGTCCTCAGCTCTTTCAAACTAACTTCGATCCTCTGAAGAATGTCATCTGTTGATATTGACTTTGCCAACATCAGGTTCAACGAGTCCATTACATCTTCAGGAGATGTAACAACAAGGACCGCATTGTTATTCTCCTCAGAGATCTCTAGAATTCCTGAGGCGTCAGCCGCCTCCTTATCCAAGATGTTGGTGGGATTACTCTCGTCCCCAACACCTTTTGGATGTCCAAGAATCCCCTGGCTGTTACTGTTGGTAGCTTCCGTAAGATTTTCAACGGTAGCCATTACGCCTCCAAATCTGAGGCAAGCTTCTGCCTCTGTTAAACCTCTACACTCAGATGAGTTGTGCAGGGTGCACAACCTGTGTTCTGGTTTATTGCAAGAAGGCATGATTCGTCGATATGGATTAGATCCCGAAATCTTTGACACATGTGGTCCCACTGGGCGTGCCGGTCAAAATGTTCTTAGCGGATTTAGCACCCGGCGAACGGTCAACACGTGGGGGTGGCAGACGTCAATTCCAGTCCTCTTGTGATGTGCGAGAGCGTGCCAGTACCTTTGAGTTGGTACAACTTCAATGCGGAAGACCTTTGGCGAGTGTATCTGTCTGCTCCCGATACCTGACCTCTTGACCAAGCGACTGTTACGCGGGCGTTGACTAGGCCGGCGTAAGAGACTCGAACAAGACCTAACAAAAATCTATTAGGATTTTTCTTCTCAACCTATTGCAGATTAAGTAATTCTTACTTCGATCCTGAGATGCAAAGCATAGCAGTAATTCAAGACCGTGGGGAATAGTTTTCCTCCAACCTAGTGCAGATTGGCTTAGGTTTTGTTACCGGAGTAACGACTCGATTTACTACAGGCGTAGCAACTGACACGATAGGTCTTAGAGACGCGCTCGACACGAATGCAAGGCACACTTCGACAACCGCGCAAGTATACAGCGACCTGTGGCGGGTGTAAGGTTGAAGCAGGGTTGGATGGTGGTTGTTTGCAGTTTGTGGAGGCAGTACGCGTAAGATGCTCTGCGATGCGCAAAAGATTATGTGTTTGTAAGATGGTTGTGAACCCTTGTCAAGTTGTATAAGAATTCTTTATATAGAGAACGCAAAACCTTAATACTTGCGTATCAAGTTTAATAGATTCGGAGATCAACTAGGATTCAATTACCTTAAACCAGCTCCTCCTCGGATTCCTTAAGGCATCCCAATTCTTTCCAAGAAGAACAGATTTAATATACATCAGATTATTCTTTAATCAATAATCTCTCGGGTCTCGATCCACAATCTCAGACAAATGTCAATTTGGGCCCAAACACCAACCCTTCGAGTTCGGGCTTTAGAGCTGCTGGAGGTGGCGCTGACAGTGGCAGTGGCGCCGGAGCCGCCGCTACAGCTGCCGCTGTGGAAGACGAGGACGGTGCTCCATTAAGCATTAGGACCAAGAGGGGTCCTAAGGAGCTGGGTAAGTTTTTTTTCACGATTTAACATTTTCTTTCCGATTTTGATCAAGACCAAAGTTGTGATTGCTGTTGATATATGGTTTGCGTGTGTAGTCTTATAAGGCAAAAGATAATAACTTTCTCTGTTTCTTTGTATACTTTGCTCCTTGATCAATAGATACAGATAAATATATGGTCAGGTTATGGATGTATAATGTAATTATATTCACCTGGCTTTAACTGGGATGCTTTTTGATACTAGCCACATTTGAGTGATAATTAATGATCATAGGGTCTGACTTCCAAGTTTGATATAAATTTTGGGATGATCATAGGCAATGAATGATTAGGTTGCTGTCATTCATTGGTTTTCTCTTGGGGATTGCATTGATGTATCAATATGTTTGGTTTAGGGTGAAAAGGCTAGTTTTATGCATTTTCTTTTGGTTAGTACACAAGTTCTTACAAATAACCAGCTGGGTTGGAATTTATGAATTCAAGATCATGTTTTCGTGGTGTGCCATGTGGTAGGAAGATTACTGCCTTGTGCTCTTTAACGATAAGAATCCTCACCTTTTTGTAGGTACCCCTTAACTATAGCTTCACAGTGACAACCTTGATCAAATGTGTAGGATACGTGGGAGGCGGTAACTCTAGATAGTTTTAAGGATGCTTTTCTCAAAGTTGTATACGGAGAAGCTTATCTAGGTTTTAGGGCCGTTTATAGGTTCATCTGCATGCAATACGTTATTTTTGCTGTAATATGGTAAGCATTTAGAATTTATTGGAAATGCCTTAACCCTAAATGAACTTCCATAACAAAATGATATTTCTCTTACCTTCTGCAAAATTTTCTTCACAAGCTACAATATTAGACCCACTGGATCATACTGACTACAATAGTGCCATTCCTGGCCATTAAAGGGTTTTCTTAGAAACCGTTACCATATAAGAGACCGTTACCATAAAGTGCCATTCCTGGCCATTTTGTAATGGACACAAGAGGAGACCACTTTTGTGTGTAGTATATTGAGCTGAATTTGGAGTGTATGGCTTGATGCAGCAAACAAGGCAGATATGCTATTTTTACAGTTAATGACCTTGTAGCTTGTCATTAGTCTACAATATGAAATGTTTGTGTTTCTGGAAGTTGCTATGCTTGTATGGTTACTAGCAGTCTACTTTCGATGTTATCAAAAGCACAAGGAAGACTTATATCATTGGAATAGTCTGATGCTAATATAGCTGATTTTGTTAATATGATTTGGTTTTGTGCTGACAAGCATGACTTTAGTTTTGGTTGATGCTGCAGAGGTGGTTGATATGGCAACGGGGGAGAAGGTGAAGGGGCGAAACCCTGAGAAGCTCGGCATCATCACGGGCACAAAGACCCAGTATTTGAAGATGATGAACAACAACCAGTCTCTGAAGGTTGAGTACGCCGAAGAGCACAAGGGTCCGCGCCTCTTGAAGTGGAGGACTTTGATGTCCCGAGACATCGGGAGCGTCGTCCGAAGCAAAGTGCCTATGCTTGCGTCTTCCTCTGCGGAGCTGGATGAGGAGCACCAGGAATGCATTGACCACTTATATGGAGGTAAAGCATTATTTTACAATAATTTCGTAAAACCAATTAACCTACCACATTATCTACTAATATGTTATTTCTGATGATTTTTTTTGAATTGTTTTTTACTAAACGCTCTATGACCTCCCTCCTACCGAGACAAGCATGTGGAAATACATCGACGAGACCGCTTCCAAGATTTACAAGGATTGAAAGTACGACTGCCATACTCACTACGTTGAGGTATCAAAGGCGACGCCGACAGAGTTCATCCACCGACCTGAGCAGTGGGAGTACCTCAAAGTTCACTTTGAGGACGGCGATTATAAAGTAATGGAAATTAATTACAGGTTTTTGCATTTCATATAATTTCTTAATTCTCATATGAAATATTTTAATATATATTCGTACGGTTCTTTGTAGAGGATGTGTACCCGGAACGCCGCTAACCGGAACAAGGGAAAGGAGAAGGGGTACGAAATCAACCATCACTCTGGCACCACTTCCTACAGCTACCGGGTTGCTGCGAATGAGGCGAAAGGGCATCTAGCCCCTATACTACAGACAGTCTGTGATGTTTATCAACCATCGCAGAATGCGCAGGAGAAAGTGGTGAGTGACCTCCCTATTTGCTTGTGATTTCGGTTTTTTTTTGGATTAAAATATATAATAATCATAATCTATTGGACTTGTTTTTATTTGCAGGCAGCGGTGAAGAGAAAGATGGATGAGCTGTGTGCTAGCCGAGCGACTGATGAAGCGGGCGGCAGTCAGCTGACCGTTCCCGTTCCCGTTCCCGTCGAGGAGCAGATGGCTGTAGTCGAGAAGGAGCTGGGTGGGAAGCCGGGGACGAGGGTCCAAGGTAATTTTTTTTTGCACCTAAATCTTTTACAAGTTTTAGTTTTTAGATTTTAATTTGACTTATGTTTTTCTTTTACCATTTCTGCAGGAATAGGGGTAGTGCATTAAGACGCCAGCCAAAACCAAGAGGCGGTGCACGCGTGTCCCGCAAAGATGACGATTTGAGGAGCAAACTAGCAGCCGTACACGAAGAGAATACAGACCTGAAGCGGCGTATAGCACAGATGGAGGCTACCGTCCGAGCTTTCATGGTGGCCCAAGGCAATCCGGATGACAATGCCACCGCAACAGCTCCAGTCGCCGATATATCCTCATGTGCTTCATTATGTATCTCCGATGATGACCTTGATTAGGACTTTTTTTTTATTTTTACATTATTGTAGCTTGTTGGATATTGTAGTACATTCCCGAGGATTATCGTACATTGTAATTATGTAACATAATGTAGCTTTGAATGAAATTTACGTATTTATAGTGTTTGTGTTATGTTGGATATGTGATTTGAATGAAATGTATGTTGGATATGTGATTTGAATGAAATGCAGGTTCTAAATGCGAATGAAACCAAACCAGGATTTTGTTTTCCTTTTCTGTAACAAACAATGAAGCGACGAACATTGACCATTGTTCGTCGCTTAGATTTGAATGCGACGACCAAAGTTTGTCGCTTCCCTTCTATCATCCCATATTTTCTCATATTAAACATGAAATGAAGAGACGACTTTTGAATCAAAGTTTGTCGCTAAATACATGAGGCGACAACCAAACTTCGTCGCATGGAATTCCAAGAGACGAGTCAAAATTGATCGCTGCAGATTGTAAGCGACGAGTCAAAATTGGTCGCCACAGATGGTAAGCGACGAGTCAAAATCGGTCGCAAAAAATGGTAAGCGACGAGTAAAAAGTCATCGCTCTCCTTGAGCGACGAAGTTTGTTTTCGTCGCTTGAAATATCGAGGCGACGACTATTGAATCATTAATTGTCGCTTGGAATCGAAGCGACGAATCTGAAGCGACGACCTCGTAGTGACGACTTGTTGTCGGTAGGGTGTTGAAGCGACGAGTTTTGTGACGAGGCGACGACTTTTTGTCGTCGCTTCAGTTGTAACCAATGGCGGACCCACGTGGGGACCAGCGGGGGCCAATGCCCCCACTGAGATTGTGACAGCTGAAGTTTTTATTTTTTTTTCCTAAAACCGACTGAGTCGCTGCTGTCCAACATATATATATATATATATATATATATATATATATATATTAGTATTAATGTATTATATAACCTATTAGTGCAGCCGAACTGCCCCAACATATATATATATATATTAGTATTATATAACCCTAGCCTATTACTCTAATAGAGTTCGGCACGAACCCAATTCCCAATTTCCAAGTCCCAACATATATATATATATATATATATATATATATTTGTATTTGTATTACAAGTGGACAAGAACTTAATCAAGAAACTGAAATTAAGCGTTCAAGTGATACGCGTTGGAGCTCACATTATGGTACTCTTATAAACTTTACTGTCATGTTCTCTTCCATAATTGATGTGTTGGATGAAATAGCATATGATAAAGTCAGTTCTGATCAGAAGCATGATGCATATATTTCTTTAAAGTTGCTCCAATCATTTGATTTTATATTCAGTTTGCATTTGATGAGAATTATACTTGGGATCACTCATGAGTTGTCTCATGCTTTACAAAAAAATGATCAGGACATAGTGAATGCTATGGATTTAGTGAGAGTTTGCAAGAGCAAATTGCAAACTATGAGGGAGAGTGGATGGTCTTCTTTATTAGAGGAAGTTGTTCTCTTTTGTGGAAAAGTCAATATCAGTATTCCAGACATGGATGAACAATATGTATGTCCAGGAAAATCAAGACGTAAAGCTCCAGAAATGACAAATTTGCATTACTACCGCTTTGACTTCTTTTGTGCAGTGATTGATTTCCAACTTCAAGAGTTAGACAATCGTTTCAATAAGGCTAGTACTGAGCTTCTTCTTTGTTTGGCATGTTTAAGTCCTAATTATTTATTTGCAGCCTATGACAATCAAAGTTTGATGCGTCTTGCTGAGCTTTATCCTCAAGATTTTTCTGTCTCAGAGTTGTTAATGCTAGAGAGTCAGTTGGAAACTTATATTGAGGATATGCGATCTAATGACAAGTTTCAGGAATTGCATGGGATTGCAGATCTTGGAAAGAAACTAGTTGAGACAAGAAAGCATAAGACATATCCTTATGTTTATTTGCTGATTACTTTGGTCCTTACACTTCCTGTTGCAACGGCATTTGTTGAAAGAGCTTTTTCTGCCATTAATATTATAAAGAATCGAGTTCGCAATCGAATGGGAGACCAATGGATGAATGATAGCTTAGTTGTATATCTTGAGAAAGATATATTCAGTTCCATTGACAATGAGTATATTATCCAACGCTTTCAAAAGATGGCACCCCGTAGAGGGCAATTATAAATGTTGAAATACTATGCTTTTCCAAGTATTTGCTATTTTTTTTATAAGAATATGTAGGTTAATTGATTAACTGTCATTTCTAGATGACTTATTTGTTATTTTTCCTGGTAATTTATTAATTTGTTATATGGGTATGTCAAAATGCTAGTTTCTGATAAGAAATTTCATGAAACATGGTATTGAGATATGCTTATTAATATACTAATATTTATTGAAGATTCATTTTGTTTTGGAAATTTTTTTGGCCCCCTCTCACAAATAATCCTGCGTCCACCACTGGTTGTGACCCACAGTAGTGTCACCACAAAATGATACTGAAGTGATATATAGGTATAGCATATTTTAGATATATATATATATATATATATATATATATATATATATCTAAAATATGCTATACCTATATATCACTTCAGTATCATTATATATATATATATATATATATATATATATATATATATATATATATGAGGGTTTCTATAAGATCGATGTACCTGTGTTGTAGACTAGCTCAGATTCACATAATCACATGTGCTTGGTTCAATAAGCAGCTATATAATTGAGCCTAATTTCTTTGTTAGCATGTATTTGTGCCATTTGCTAATTACGTAGTAGTAGTTGTAGGTAGGTTGGCGCAGGCAGCAAGAAAATCCAAACACTCCGGCCATTGTGCATGACTTTGCTCACCCTTCAATTAATTACTTCATTTTAATAGGAATTCAAAATCCCTCAAAATGGTATGTTAATTCATACTTCTAATTTCCCACCTGTGAGTTTTGCTTAAACAAGGGTAAGACGCTGGCTGGTACATTTGATTGTAATTGTTCTGCTATATATGTGCTTAGATTTCGGGGTTGTCAGCTATGGAAACTGGTGGTTATTCGCCGGGGGAGATGCCGATTGGGTGTCGCTGTGACGCTCCTATACGTTTTGGGAAATTGGCTAGGGTTTGCACTTTGCAGTGTCCAGACTAGTACGTTGATGTCCGTAAGAGTATGGAAAACTTAGTAGACTAAATTGTTTCCTGAATCTGCAAGCTGATTGACCACTACGATAGGCCTCCCTTCAGGTATAACTACCTTATTCTCTGGTAAGGCCACATTATCAATACAATCAGGACTGAGATATATTATCAAGGGAAAAATTCACCATAAGTCTCGATACTCTTAGGGTAAGGTCAGAATGATACCTGAATTTTAAACTAGATCAGAATAATACCTGAATTCTTATTTTGTTATCAAAGAAGTAGCTACCGTTAAATTAAGGAATATTCTGTTAGAATATTATGTTATTTTCTGTTTTTCTTTCAAAAATTCATTTTTACTTATTGACGGAGCGTGGTGGGTTCATGAAATTGTTTATTTAAGCATATTACATGTATATAATTTATCTTCTATACTCGAAGGTAAACAATTAATTTTTCATTGAATATTTCTTCTCAGCGTTTGATTTATTTAGAAAATATTAGAACAACTGAAAAAGAATTAAAAGAAAAAAAAAAAAAGATGAACATATTAAAGAATTATTATGAAAGGCTTAATAGAAGTAGGCCCGGTTATTGGGATATAATTTTTCGTTTTACACAAGGTATCCATATTCTAGAAAACCAGATTGCAGAACTTATAGAAGTACTTGATAAAGAACAAGAACCGCTTAATATTTTGAGCAGAGGTTAGATCCGCCCTGGTTGGTATCAGAGCCTGTTTTGCTCAAAAACAGATACAAGAAAAAGGCTTATGCCACAAAGTTGGATCTTCTTAGCTAACAAAAGAGAACCAAAGCATAAGAACTATCAATCCTACTGTATTGAGAAAGAAAGTGATAAGTGGAATTTGTGTTTCCACTCAAGACACATCCAAGAAAACCAATACTCCATTGAATATAGCTGTAGAATTTTAAACACTATATACGACGAACATATTCATCTACAAAAAGAGATAGGAGTAGAAGAACTTGATCCCTCGAGACCAAGTATAGTTGAATTTCTAGATTATCTGTCTAAAAATAAAACTTCTGAGAAAACAACAGAACAACTCGAGAGAGTTAATCTTAAGATTAATCAACTCGGAGAAATACTAACAAGGTTATCAAAGCTTGAAGTCAAGCTAGATTACCTTAAAGAAAAGCAATATCTTTCAGATATTGAAAAGAAATTAGTAAGAACAGAGATTCTCGTTAACAACATTCATCAGCAAGTAGCTGAATTAAGAGAAACTCAAGAAAATTTGAAAAGACTTTTAGAGACTCTTATCTCAAGTATAGGATGAAGCAAGGAGTAGAACAAAAAGTAAAACAGGAAGACGTAAAGGTTATAAGTCTTTATCTTTCTACAGAAAAACTTGCTGAAAATGTAGAAGCAATAATACATCAGCAAAATTACAGCAATACATATCTTCAAGAAATCGGAAGAGATATAGAAGAACAGTTTCAAGAAGTAAACGCAAGAAACTCAAATCTACAAAAAAAGTGTAGAAAAAATGAAAGAAAGCTCTAACGTTGAAAGAATCAACGAAGAAATACTAGCACAGACTGTGGCTAGCAAGATTATCATACCTTCACCAAAGGTAGAAAGCGAGTTTAAATTTAGCGAACCTAAATTACTCCAATGGAAAGTATCCAAAAGAGACATAAAAATGCTGAGTAGAATACTCAGTAAAACACATGATGTACTACCTGTACAACTCATAAATGCTCAAGAATTTGAGTATAATGAAATTGAATCTAGCGTAAGAGAAGCATCCGCGTCCAGATTCAAATTCAATGAGATCTACAAGAAATGATCTTTTATCTTGGACTCTCATAGATTCAAGATATTAGAACTAACAGTTCCAGCAACGGGTGGAGAAACATATATTAGGTTAATCACCCAAAAGGAAGTGAGTGAAGTCTTCTAAAAAAAATATTCCTACATGCAAATTGGAGCTGTTCAAGTATCAATAAAACTCTTAGCAAGAGACGGGATAGATTGTTCAGTCCTGTACATCTTACAAGATGACAGAATAACAGATTTCAAGAAGAGTCTGTTAGGAAAAGTTGAAGCCTCACTATGCAACCAGTTTGCATACTTTAATGTTTTCCCAAACTTCACCACTCATCTGAGTGACGCAGCCCACTGTTTGAGATTAAGAATAAAATAAGATGGGATTACCATGAAACAAGGCATGATGGAACTAGTTGTTGATTATAGAATTTATTACAAGCTAATGAGTTTTAACGTAACGCTAAGCACTATATCCCTTAACAGCCCTGGCATTACTACATCTGTCATCACAAATCCGAGAAACAATTCTCAGCAAAAACATGTCACCAAATGGCATGAAGTAACATTCCCAAGGGAATGGAATTTAGCACCGCCTGAGAGACAAATACAAAGCTCCAATGCATCTATCTATGAAGACATTGGAGGAAAAATAAGTCTTCAGTTTCATAGGCACTCATTTGCTAATTATGAGCAAGCAAGCACTTCAGGAGCAATTCCTGAAGAGTCTTTTAAAGAAGAAGATTCAAAAAGGCCTATGAGAAGGCTTAAGATAGAAGGATTAAAAGAGCTTTATGCACAAGCAGAAGCTTGTGATTCCATAGAAGGATTAGAAGAAATTGTGAAGAAAATTTCTTTAATCCAAACTGGAAAAAATAAAAGAAAAATACTGCCATATCAGGCTGCTACCGAAGTATCAGGAACAACGTCCATGGAGGCAGAAACAAGTAATAACCAATCGGTACCCCAAGAAGAGCATACTATCATCCAAAACATCATTAATAATCCCACTAAGATTATTAGGGAAGAAAAGATCAAATTTCCTAAAGGGCAAGCGCCTACAGGGAAGAGTGGAGAGAGAAGCTCTCAGAAGTACATTCCTACAGAACCAAAATGGGGACAAGCAGTCTCCGAAAGAGGTATCTATCTAAATCTAGATAGTGTAGGAGACAAAAGAAAAGCCATTGATGACTGGGTTGCAAGCTTAAAGCTAACCCCAAGCATTAATCCTGTCGAAATACGCCTATGAGGATGCTCATGCATACTATGAGTCGACCTTAACAGGAATAGCCCAGAAATGGTACAATTCATTTAAGAAAAGTTCTAAATGGGCTGATTGGGCAACCAAGCTAGCTCAGACTAATAATCCATTGGATTTTGCTATTCCCATATATGCACAATTATGTGGAGATATAACGGGACATAGTGAGCAGTCTAAAGAAAGAGCTAGCGCAAATATTCAAAAACTGAGCATTTACAATATGAGATACTTTGAAGAATACACCAATGAATTTCAGAATTATTTATGCACGATCGGAGATTTAGAAAATGATGATCTTGTCAGAGCATACTACAGAAAACTACCAGAACCCTGAAATAATGATGTAGCACAATCCCTTGAAGAAAACCCCCTCCAGTATTTTACTGTTGGAGGAATTGCAGAAAGAGTGAGAGATCTCTTAAGAAAGCAATGTACTGAAACCAAAAAATCGAGAACTGCCAAAAAACAACTCAGAGGAGTTGAGAACATGTGTCCAAAAATATTGGATACTCCAACGCAGTGGGGATGCCATATCCACACTGATCGGAAAAACAAAAGCAAGTTCAGAAACAAGAAATACAATAGTAATTTTACTTCTAAAAAGAAGTATAAGTTCAGAAAAAGTTTTGAACAAAACAATGAAAAATCATCTCCTAGAAAGATATTTTAGAAAAAAACAACCACCAAAGCAAAACTCTTCAAAAGATACAAAGCCCTACAGATGTTGGCTTTGTAAAGCTGAAGGACATTATGCGAATGAATGTCCTAAAAGAGAAAAAAGATCTTCTAAAGCTCTCATTGCAGAATATGATGAAGGTATAGAATATGCAAACCTAAAAGGTTTTGAAGTAACCTATTCTAATGAAGAGAATGAGTCAATATATTCTCTTGAGTATTCATCAGAAAGCGATACAGAAAGCACTTCAGGAGATTCTGAGTAGTTATCGCTCTATATTCATGTTAATCCAAAATTGGAAACAAGAAAACATTGATAGCATCAATGAGTTAGAATTTCTACCAAATCCAGGAACCTTCATCTGTGATTATTGTAACTGCTACGATAGTAACACAATACCTATGTATTGTGAAGAAACAAGAGAAACATATCATAAAGAGTGTTTCATAGCAGAAGTAAGAAGAAAAACAAAAGAAAACGATGCACATACCTTGGCCGATCAAGAATATGATATATTTCATGATCAAAACCAAAAGCAAGAGAATGACCTCAAGAACAAGCAAGATCTCGAGGAAGACCTCCAGAAAATGAAGTTAGTAACTTCATTAAGCCAGAAAGCAGTAGAAACATCAGAAAGAGATTCTCCTCAGGAGAATGAAAGGAAAATCAATCATTTCATAGAAATTTCTGAAAATACAATCCAACCAGTAAAACAGGTTCAGACGATTATATACAGCAACTACATCACTGTTGGCCTGAAATTTCCCAAATATAAAAAGTATCATTGTTGACAGTAGCCGCAGAGAGGCTACAGCAGGCCCACAGACCCGCAGCAAGCGCACCAGGGCCCGGCCCAAGGGTCGGGACCGGATCACCAGCACCCGGCCTCGGGGCCTAGCACTCTATCCTGCCTCCAGGGACCCAGGGGCCGGGGGCGCCAGCCTGCCTAAGAGGGCACCAGAAGGTATAAACAGAAGGGAACCAGTCCCACATCGAAGAGTAAGGCCAGCCCTTACCCCCAACCACCTATATATGGGCCCCAACTACCCTCTTTATTAGGTAACTTATCTCTCTCCCTGCTTACATACGTGCCTTGGTTATATATATTCCAACTATACTAACTTAGGCATCGGAGAGGAGAAGGCCGGCCCGCCCGGTATTCCCCTTAGTGAGCAGGATTGCAGGAGATCGAGTTGGATTCATCAAGTATCTACTAAACCCCCGGGTTTAGGCAGAAACAATTGGCGCCGTCTGTGGGAAGCTTGAACAAAAAGCCGTGTAAGCAACACCGTTGAGAAAGAACTCGGAGATGAGTCAAGAGAAAGGTACCGCCGAGGAGGGACGCCTTGCAGTAGTGCAGATGCTCACCTCCACCCCAGCCGTCACGCGGGAGCCGCGTGGCGACCGGGGCAACGGTCAGGATGGAGAGAGCTATGGGGGACCATCCGGCGTGCCGGATACCCACCGCGACAGCTCGCGAGGTAAAGGCCCGGCAGAGGAGGAAGACAGTCTAGAGCGACGGGGCTTCGCCTTAACGTTCTCAGATGATTCAAGCGATCGATCTGAGAGCCCGGACCGGGACCCTACGTACAGCCCCGGCCATAGCAGTGTGGCGGGAGAACTACGGGCGATGGCCGCAGAGGTCAGTCGTCTGAGAGAGGAGAGCGACAGGGACAGAGCTAAGTCCAACGCTCGGTACGAAGAGATGGAGGCGGTGAATACTGCCCTCGTGACCGCCCTGGAAAGGGGACAGCAGCACAGTGACACCATGGCCGAGGCACAGGCGACACTCCCGCCGGTCCCACATCAACACACCGAAGCAGGGCACTCTTCGGGCGGACGACCCGGTGACCCCGTTAGGCAGAAGTCGCCAGCAGGTGCAGGCCCGCCGAAGAGCGCGACAACCTCCCGCCGGCCCGGCGCTTCGTCAGTGGATGAAGCTGAGACTCCGACCGCGCGAGCGCTGCAGATGCTGGCCAACACCGTGTCGAGCTTAAAGGCCCAAATGGAGGCCAACGAGAGAAGAGCCGCGCGGCCGATGGAGGGCGCCCGGTTTAATGAGCGCATGGGTCCCTTTTCGCACCGGGTCATGGAATCGGGAAGATCTGGCAACCAGAAGTCCCTCAAGCTCACCTACTCAGGATCCGGTTGCCCGTACCAGCATCTGGACAGCTTCCGGTCCCAAACCTGCGCCAAGGGCTACTCCGACGCAGTTTGCTGCAACATTTTCCAGGAGACTTTGTCCGGAGAAGCACTCAGCTGGTTCTACGAGCTTCCGGCAAACTCGATCGAGGCGTTCGAGCAGTTAGCCGACCGGTTCGTAGGTCGCTTCATTCTCCGAGTCGAGGGAGCCCGGACGTCGACCATCCTCTTCAATTGCAGACAAGCCCCCGGAGAGGAGCTGAGAACCTTTGTCAACCGATGGCAGACGGCTACGGCCGGAGTTCGGAACCTGGACAAGGGCATCGCCGAGATGGCGTTTAAACAAGGGCTCCGAGCGGGCAAATTTTCCTACGCCGTCCGGGTAGAACTCCCGCAGGGGTACGACGAGTTGATGGCTATGGCCATCCGGCATGCTCACAATTGTCACACTTATATACATATATACATATTCACATGAAATCAAGGGGGATTGAGGTGAGGTGAGGCAGCAAGGGCTGCCCTAACGCTAGGCACGAAAATAAATTGCTGAAAATAAATCCTAAATTACTATTTACAAGTTTGGTCGACATTCTTCCACAAAGCACTAACACGAAAGCAATCAAAGTACTTAGCAAATTGACAAAACAAGACATATGGCAAGGGTACACAATATCCTAGATCCGACTTAGTTCCAACCTAATTAGCTCCTTATCGGTTTACTAATCGATTAAGACTCTCAAGTACTTCAAGATTAACTTATCGTCTAACCCTAAAGTTATACTAAACATATTTGAGAACACTTATCGTCGAAATCAAACATGCAAAGTAATTAGGCACAAGGTCTTTTTAGTCGGAAACATATCAATCAAGCAAGGCGTCACCACTTCTTGTTAACATGCATAGTCGTTTAAACCACTCTAGTCCTATCATGTTGACGGATATAAGATCAATACTCAAAACATATCGCGACTATGCTAAGTACCAATCTTTGAGGCACACGGATTTAAAGACTAAACCAAGAACGAATTACTAGAATCAAAGTGAACATGCTTGCCGAATCCTACCCTATCAATTTACATCATATTTTCCTTACTTTTTAACATGCAATTTATATTCTTACATCCAAATACCACTTAAAGATAAAGAAAACAAATTGAACATACAAATCATAAAACCAAATTTCACTCCAAACAATACATAGACATACAACTTGAAACCAAGAATTCATGCTAACTTCATAGACAAAGTTTAACATAGCTACAACAAAAATTACATAACCAAGAGAAAGGAGTGGATCACACATTAAAAACCTTGGAGAGCTTCGTCTAGGTGTGGATCTGGCAGATGGTGGTGATCGGATGGAGGCTACTGCTCGGCAGTGGTAGTGTCGGCAGCAAAAGAACCAAGGTTCGGCAAGAACTTTGGGTGTGGTGGAGGTGGTTTTGGCTAGGGTTTTTGTGTAGGACTCTTGGGAAATTTAGGTAGAGCTTTGGCTAGATTTTTGCTTTGGAATGTGACAAGTTTTTCTGTAGGAAAACATGGCTATATATAGAGGCAAATTCGGCAGAAACCCTAGGTAGCAAACCTAGTCCGAATCAGCAAAGGTAATCCTTGTGCAACAAGGTTTTGGTTCCTTCCTTTCTTGGTTGTATAGGAAACTTCTTTTTTCTGATTTTCTTCCTTGGATTGGGCTACATATCTTCATGGACTTCTTGTGTAGGCTTGACAACTCCATTTGGTGAGCTTGATCCATGGAAAAATGCCCCAAACCCGCAAGAACACAAGACCGGCAGCAACTCGGCTGGAATGATCTTTCTCTAGTAAATCCGACATATCTCCCTTCTCGGAGCTCCAATTGATGCGATTCTAAGTCTCAGATAAACTAGACACATATAGCCATCTCCCCATAAAAGGGCTCGATCAAATTCCTTGTGAGTCGTTGGGAATGATTTTTCGAAGTTGTGACAAAGTCCCAGGAAAATCCTGGAAGCCCCTGGATTGGTTTGCTCGGACTGCCGTTTTGCAGCCATCTTTTGGGTGACTTTCTGAACTCCGATTGATCTGAAATTTTAACACAACATTCCTCAGTATATGAATAATAAGCACACCAAATTTCATTAAATTCGGACAAGGATAGATCGCACTTTTGCTCATCTCAAAATCACGAAAAAGACACATTTTTCACTATTTTCCAGATTTCTCATACTTAGTCATTTTTCGGATTCTTAACCATTTTTCGCCAAACTCTACCAAATTAACACTAAACTATATTATGACTCAATCTTAGACAAATAAGGGTTAAACAAAGCATAAACGAGGGCATAAGCATATAATATCGTAGCACATTATGCTCCTATCAGCGCTGGACTACTCTGCCCAGCAGCAGCAGCAGCCTTCTCCCCAGCAGCGTTGGTTTGCGCACCGCTGGTTATTTTGAACCGTTTGGCCAGGTTCTCCCGTGCCGACCCACCGGTAAGCGTCACCAGTGCGGCGGAAGGAACGTCCCCGCCCTTCCGTTTCTCTCCCCGGCCTTCCGGAGAAGAAGATCGTGCGCTTTCCGGGGCGACGCGAGCCACGTGCGGCACAGACACCGGCCGGTTGGGGATCCTGTTCATCCCACCGGAAATCCTCACTGCCCCCCCCCCCCCCCCCCCGGTACTCTTGCCCTTTCCAGGCGCCAGGAGGCCTGCAGCATGATGGGTCTTCACCCGCTTCAGGACATAGGCGTCGTCGTCGACGTCCATGGCCCTTGGCTCCGCATGGGTCGTAAGCCGGCCGGACACGTCGTCCACCGACGTCCGCGAGACAATCTCGGCCTTCTCCTTCAGCTTGTTGTGGAGGTCTTCCCCGTCCATAGAGAGAGTGGTTTTGGCTTGATAGTCGCCCGGGAAGATGCACCTGCAAGGAAAGCAAACGGTTAGTATTTTGCAAAAGACTAGCACAAAGTATCACCGCTCAAGGGCTTCCTACGCACCGGGACCCCGCCCAAGCTGGCAGTATTCCAGCACTTCGCGTCTGATGAAGTTGTAAGAACTCCGTTCCAGATCATCCCAACATCCGGTTATGGTCGAGATCCTCTCACGCTCCAGATCGGATAGCTCGTACGACTGGTCACCAATGGGTTGGAAGGCGCCAGGAACCCAGTACTCTCTACTCCTCGCCTGCCACTTCCCGCCCACCATCACCACCTTCTTCCTCTAGCTGTTGTCTAGACATGAAGGCATATTGGTGACAATCGGTGGAGGCTTCCGGGTGTTGAAGGATAGACAACCATGGGACCCCTGCTTCCTGGAGTACGACAACCTGTACAAGGCCCGGAACTCGTTTACCGTTGGTATATTCATCCCGGAAAACTCGTAACCGTCTCCACAGGAGCCCAGGAAGCTGTGCGGGCGACACTTGCAGCGCACTGAGCATGTACTGCACAAAATTTGGCAGCGGGAGCGAGAGTCCATGCCGGAACTGATCCTGATGCGCGGCAACCCAACCTTCTTCCGGGTTGCAGGCTGACTCTCCAGGATTCAAGGGTCGTAGCAGAACTCTATCCGGGATACCCCACGTTTCCCGGAACGCTGCAATCTCTCCAGGGGTCATGCTCTCCTCCGGTTCATCACACACCACAGCGTACTTCCCTCTGCCGATGGTGTAGCTCACGGCCGGAGCGCCTGCAAGGCGCACCCCGTGCGGTATTTCAGTCTCTGAGGATTCAGACCCGGAAGACGAAGACGAGGACGGAGTCGAAACCCTGCTCCCGGAGCAGTCAGCGACTTCGGTCTCCGGAGATTCCGAACTGAGCCAGTTATCCAGCCTCTCCGCATCATCCACGAGGGGACCCCTGGCAGCCAAATCGGAAGCCCGGTCGGAACCTGAAGATGACATCTTAACCTAGGGGAAGAACACAAAACATAGCGCTCGTCAGCAACATGCTACAACGGCACCTCCTACGGCCTCTCCCCAAGTCCGCCGCAGAAGCAGTTCCGCCAGCGGCAGAGATCCCTCCCCCCGCCGCAAAACAACAAAGCCAAAAACAAGAACAACACCGGGGCAAAGAAATCAAACAAACTTACCGATTAGTATGCTCAACCGAGGACAATCGGCCCTGGGAAAGCAGCGCGCAATGGTAGGGAGCGTTCACGAAACGGATCTCGTGGGGCAAGAAGGGCTCAGAGTGCTCGCCGGATTCCTATCTTTCTCTTAGTTTCTCCGAAGCAAGAAGCAACAACAGAAAGAAGAGCAGAAGAGGCCTTTTTATAGAGGGGACCAGTGCCCTAGGCAATCGAAATCCCTCCAAAACAAGTAATCAGAGCAACTCAAACGCCTGCGAATCTAGGCCCTTCATCTCAAGACCGCCCCCCGCTGGCACGTGTCCCAGCATTGGAAAACTGCCCATGCCATCATAACTGACGGGACTGATGGACTTCCTCCTTAAATGCATGTCAGCCACTTGTCCCACATGCTGGCGACAGGAAGGTAGGAGCGGGAACCAAGGAGTCAGGCCCTCCCACTTCCCCAGATTTCACGCTTGCACGACAATCTTCGCTGCATATCTCGAAGGCCTCTCTCGCGGTTATGATCATCCAACCGCTTGGAGAGCACCCATCCGGGTATGAAGCCTCGTCTCGATACGGCAGGACGCCCGGTCGAGGACCGCCCGTCACCATGGCAGTTCGTGGTTATGATCATTCAACCGGCTGTATGGCTTCTTCGCTGCATATCTCGAAGACCTCTCTCGCGGTTATGATCATCCAACCGCTTGGAGACCACCCATCCGGGTATGAAGCCTCGTCTCGATACGGCAGGACGCCCGATCGAGGACCGCCCGGCACCATGGCAGTTCGCGGTTATGATCATTCAACCGGCTACATGGCTTCTTCATCGCATATCACCGGAGGACTCGTCTCGATATGGCATAATGTCCGGACAAGGGTCGAGATCCACCCGGTCCGTAGCAGTTCGCGGTTAGGTATCATTCAGCCGTCTGCAAGCCATCCTACTGGAGACCTCGTCTCGATATGGCATGTCGCCCGGTCGAGGTCCGTCCAGTCGCATCTCTCTTGGGGGACTCGTCTCGATATGGCAGAACGCCCGGTCAAGATCCGCCCACCGTTTACGACGCATCGAACCGGCTCGAGAGCATATTCCGGGAATAGGATCCACCCGGACCCATGGCATCTCACTGGGGGGACTCGTCTCGATATGGCAGGACGCCCGGTCGAGTTCCGCCCAGTACCATGGCTGACCCCGGTCATGAGAACATTCGACCGGCTTGGGCTTCATACACCCGGGTGAGTTTACATCTAACCCATGTACGCTTGTCCAACAGGATAAAAACCCTGCATCGCACCAGCTGCGGCAAAAGGGGGCTGCACGGCGAGCTTTGTCACCTCAACGCCACCCCCCTACCAGGAACATAATGCACCTGGCCCCATGGCATCTCACTGGGGGGACTCGTTTCGATATGGCAGGACGCCCGGTCGAGTTCCGCCCAGCACCATGGCTGACACCGGTCGAGAATATTCGACCGGCGGGCTTATAACCCCGGGTGAGTTTGCATCTAACCCATGCACGCTTGTCCAGCAGGATAAAAACTCTGCATCGCATTGAAAGGCGATCAAACATGGGGCTACACGGCGAGCTTTGTCACCTCAATGCCACCCCTTTACCTCAACGCTTATTCAACACAAGCTGAGAAGAACTAGCAAGTGTTCACCGGTGCTTCAAACAGCCCGCAACGCCGGGGTAATCTCCCTGCAGCCTAGCAATGGGGAACTCGTCTCGATATGGCAGGACGCCCGGTCGAGTTCCCATACTCCTGGCCTCGTCTCGATATGGCATGTCGCCCGGTCGAGGTCCAGTACTGAAGTTTACCAGGGACCCGTCTCGATATGGCAGAACGCCCGGTCGAGGTCCCGTGAACTTCACCCCGTCCGTTTCAGCAGATCGCCCGGTAGAGGCTCAGTGAATTCCGTGTCGGCAGATCGCCAGGTAGAGGCTCAGTGAACTCCGCTCCGCTTCGATTCGGCAGATCGCCCAGTTGAGGCCCAGTGAAGCTCCGCTTCGTACCGAGAGGACAGAGTGCCCGGCCGAAATTCCGTGCATATCTCTTGCATGGCGGATCTCAACGCCTCATTATCATCCCATGCACAAAATCTCCTGCATGACGGATTTCAATGCCTCATTATCATTCCATGCACACATCTATTGCATGGCATCATAGCATCATGGCATCATCCCATACACTCACCGGGTTCCACCCGGCTCCATGCTCATAACACCACAACACTTGAGCATATTACTGCTTATATTGCAAATGTGCTTATAAAACTATTGCTTCCCATCGGTAACAGGTACTCACCTCGGTCACGCCCAATCTTTAACGCGGACTTGGGGGACTGGGCACCGGTAGGTTGGTAGCCCTGCGGGTCTGCGGGACAAGAGCAAGACAGATTTAAGTCCCCATTCAAGATTGCACTTGACCGGGAACTTGGGGGACTTGTTGACAGTAGCCGCAGAGAGGCTACAGCAGGCCCACAGACCCGCAGCAAGCGCACCAGGGCCCGGCCCAAGGGTCGGGACCGGATCACCAGCACCCGGCCTCGGGGCCTAGCACTCTATCCTGCCTCCAGGGACCCAGGGGCCGGGGGCGCCAGCCTGCCTAAGAGGGCACCAGAAGGTATAAACAGAAGGGAACCAGTCCCACATCGAAGAGTAAGGCCAGCCCTTACCCCCAACCACCTATATATGGGCCCCAACTACCCTCTTTATTAGGTAACTTATCTCTCTCCCTGCTTACATACGTGTCTTGGTTATATATATTCCAACTATACTAACTTAGGCATCGGAGAGGAGAAGGCCGACCCGCCCGGTATTCCCCTTAGTGAGCAGGATTGCAGGAGATCGAGTTGGATTCATCAAGTATCTACTAGACCCCCGGGTTTAGGCAGAAACAATCATCTACATGCATTTGTAGATAATGGTTCAAGATACAATCTAGCAAAAAAATATGTTAATCCTGAAGAATATTGGGAAAAGTCTGACAAAACTGTTACTGGAATTGGAATGGGAGATAATGAATTCCTAATGGATCACGTTGCTAGGAATGTTAGAGTATCCATAGGAGGAGGAACTTTTACTTTCCAAAGAATCTGGCAAAGTGGAGCTCAAGGAGCTGATCTGCTAATAGGAAATGACTTCCTACTTCAGCAAAAGATAGTGCAAACCCTCGAAATGATCGGGTTTGAAAAGAACAATAAGTTCTACTGGGAATCTAGACTACTTGATGTCGTCAGCATTGCAAGTAAAGGATTCACAGAACAATATCAGAAGTCGCCATCAAAGCGTGGTGATCATAAACCACCTTGTAAACCGGTTTTACAACCCGTGTTTGCATTTCAGGAATACCAATAAATCATACCAAATGAAGCAACAAGTTCAGAAGACTCAGAATCAGAGGTAGAACCTCAAGATTCAGAAAGCTCTGATGGTGAAGAAGAATTCATCAAAGAGCACAATCTAAAAGTATACATTAACAAGATAAAACAAAGAAAGTTCTAAATCTTGTTGAAATAGAAAACTTACTGAAACCCATAATCAGTGAGGAACCCCAGCTATACTGGGAAAGAGACCCGATATATTGTCAACTAAGAATGCATGATGCCGATGTAATATGTCATGTCAAAGCCATTCCTCATTATAAAGATGATGATAGAAAGGAAATGGAAAGTCAAATTCAAGAATTGCTTGAGAAGAGACTAGTTAGACCCTCAGATAGCCCTCATCATGCTCCAGCATTCTTGGTTAGAAACCATGCAGAGTAATTGAGAGGAAAAGCAAGAATGGTAATAGATTACAGAGATGTCAATAAGAAAACAGTCAAAGATGGCTATCAAATTGCACAAGTAAGAGTCCTTATCAATAGATTGAAAGGAGCCAAGGTCTTCTCAAAGTTTGATGCAAAATCAGGCTTCTGGCAAGTTAGGATGCACCCTGATTCCATTGTCTTAACAGCCTTTGGAACTCCACAAGGACACTATGAATGGCTAGTAATACTATTTGGACTTAAACAAGCACCATCTATCTTTCAGCGAAAGATGGATAACCTTTTTAAGCCATATTCAGATTTTTGCATAGTTCACATTGATAACATTTTTGTCTTCTCTAAAACTATGAATGAGCATCTGAGACATCTTGAACAAATTTGCAAGCTTATGGTCCAGAAAGGAATCATCTTTGGACAAAACAAAATTCATCTTATAAAAGGAGAAATAGATTTTCTTGGTATACATGTCAAAGATGAAGAAATCTGTCTTAAGGAACATATTGTGAAGAAAGTTAGCCAGTTCCCTGACAATATCCCAGATGCAAAATCTCTTCAGAGATTTTTGGGAGTTGTTAACTTTGTGAGAGATTTTATTCCTCAAGTGAGTGATCTCACTACTCTCCTCTCTCCAAAGACAAGCTCAAAAAGGAAATGATCATTTACAACGAATAATAGCAACACCGTTAACAAAATTCAAGAACTTACAAAGAACCTCCCTCATTTGCAGTTACCTGAAGAAGGTGACTTAATTGTTTTGCAGACTGATGCAAATGATTATTACTGGGCAGGAGTAGTTTTGGCAATCACGCCAGACACGAATCAAGAAAAGATTTGTAAATTCTTGTCAGAAAAGTTCAATCCTGCAGAATTGAATTACTCCACGGGAGATAAAGAAGTACTTGCCCTGATAAAACCAATTAAGGGTGCAGAAGCCTTTTTAGGAAATAAGTTTCTGGTTAGAACTGATAACAAGAGAGTAAAAAACTTCAAAAATTATAAGTTAACAGATGCAGCTAATAGAGGAAGAGTTCTTACACTACCAAAAAAAAGAGTATTACCGACGAAAAAAAAAAACGGCCAACGAAATAATTTTTTCGTCGGCTATTCCCAAGAATGGCCGACGATTTTTTATTTCGTCGCTAAAAATAAAAAATCGTCTGCTATTCCCCAAGAATGGCCAACGATTTTTTCGTTCGTCACTAAAAAATATTTTTCGTCGGCTATACCCCTAGAATGACCGACGATTTGAAATTTCGTCGGCCTTTCTCTTAAAGTATAGCCGACGAAAACTTTAGAAAGTTTGGCCGACGAAATTGGAATTTTCGTCGGCTATAAGTCTTTATATTTTCAGATCTGGACAGAAGCTGCTCATTTCAAATAAACCGAAAAAAAAGGGAGAAAGAGTGAAAAATCTGTGGGTATTGTTGAAATCCGTCCTCTCTTACATTGTGGAGCTATATATCGGTACGTATATGTGTATATATGTTGATTTTGAGTTTTAGTTGAGTTGATTTTGATATAGTAAGTGATTTTTTGTTTTGTTGTTGTTTTAGTGTTAGAATGTATGTATATATGTTGATTTTGAGTTGTAGTTGAGTTGATTTTCAGTTAGAGTTTAATTATGTGTTTTAATTTGATGTTATTTTAATTAGTGTTAAAATATATATAAATATGTTAATTAATAGTTGTTGATAGTGTAATGAACTTAAATAATGGTTGTTAATTAATGGTATATATATATATATATGAGTTGATGTTGATAATAATATATATTGTAATATATATGTGTTAATTAATTTCTTATTAATTAAAGTTATACATATATATTATTATCAGGCTATATATGGATCGAGATAAGAGTTGGATTTCGCTTCCAAGGCATGACCGACGATACACTACAGGAGTTGTGGATTTTTTGCAGTTCGTCGAGGAAAATGCAAACGGGAAGGAATACCATTATTGCCCGTGCAAGAAATGTAAGTGTCGCAGTGATATGTGTCGATTTCCGATTAGGACAGTATGAGAGCACCTAAAGAGTAATGGGTTTTGGCCGAAGTACAAACGTTTGATATATCACGGTGAGCCATCATTAGATGGATCGCATGATCATGGGCAGTTTTTTGAGGCGGGCAGTAGTAGTATATCCAACGATCCAACAATGGCATTCGTCAACGACGTGTTTCCTTTTGAAAGCGGTGTACGTGAGGAACAATATATGCATGACCCGGTGCTGCCGTTCCCACAAGTTGTCAACACTGCTGCCTTTGACAAGTACAACAAACTGATTGCATTGCAACAGACCCCTGTGTCTTCAAGTTCTGAGAAGACAGTTCTTCAAAGTGTGATGGAGGTAATGAGGATTAAAGTCAAGACAAAATCGAGCATCAGGCAAGTGGATGAATATCTACAGTACACTTCTTCGTTGTTGGAGGAGGGTCATCGTAATCCTACCAATCACCGTAAGGTCCGAATTATCCTCAAAGATCTAGGGTTTTCCTACATTAAGATCCATGCATGCGCATTTGACTGCGTTCTCTTCTGGGATAAAGATGCAGAAGGGAATGACCTTGCTAGCCTTGACGCATGTCCGATATGTCAGTCTGACCGATATAAGTTGACGGGAGCAGGCAATAGGAAACCTGTGAAAGTGCTTCGGTATTTTCCGTTGAGAGATAGGCTTGAGCGGTTGTACATGTCAGAAACCACCGCAAAAGCTATGAGATGGCATGGTGAGTGGGACGCGGGAGACGCAGATATCATGACACACATCTCTGACGGAGCGGCTTGGAAGCATATAAACAATGAGTTTCCTCATTTTGCGTCAGATGTCAGAAACGTCAGGCTCGGGCTCTCAACCGACGGGTTCAACCCTTTCGGCACCATGAGTCTTTCATACATTATATGGCCGGTGGTTTTGGTACCTTACAACCTTCCTCCGTGGATGTGCATGAAGAAGGAATATAATATGTTGACGTTGTTGATTCCGGGGCCTGGTTACCCAGGGAAATGTCTCGATGTGTATATGAGACCATTGATTGAAGAGCTTAAGGTATTGTGGGACGTTGGTCATCCCACTTTTGACAAGTACAAGGAGGAGACGTTCCAGATGCATGCCATGGTTATTGGTACCATCAGTGATTTTCCTGCTTATGGGATGTTGTCGGGCAGCGTTGTTAAGGGATACAAGGCTTGTCCAGAGTGCCTCAGCGATTATGGGAGCACCCCTCATTGCAACAAGATATGCAGAATGGGTCATCGTGTGTTCCTTCCGGCGGATCACCACTGGCGTTACGAGTCCGCCGCATTTGATGGAAACGAAGAACACGGTGGTCCTCCCAGAAGATGGACGGGAAGAGAAATTTTAGCAGTGCTTAATGAGTACGATTTTGGGCCCCTCAGCAATCATCCCGATATTGTAGCGGAAATACCTGAAAGACCTGAGGAGTACAAATTCTGGACACATAAGAGCATATTGTGGGAACTCCCGTACTGGTGTAAGTTGCTGATCCGTCACTTCCTAGGCGTTATGCACATAGAAAAAAATGTTTCTGAAAGTGTGGTGGGCACAACGCTGAACTTGGAGGGGAAGACGAAAGACGGTCCTAAGGCTCGCACTGATCTGCAAAACATAAATATCAGAAAACAACTATGGTTGAAACAAGGGAAGAGAAAAATGCCTCAAGCTCCTTACACCGTCAAGCCTGAGCATAAACCAGAAATTTTCCATTGGATAAGTCGGGCCAAGTATCCTTCAGGGTTTGCTGGAAATATAGCCAAGTGTGTGAACAGACAATTCAACAATCTTTACGGGTTGAAAAGTCATGACAATCATATCCTGCTACAACGTCTCTTCCCTGTTTTCATTCGACCGTTCCTTCCCCGTCACGTTGTGGAGCCGTTAGTAGCGTTGGCAAGATTTTTCCAGAAGGTATGCACACGGGAAGTGAGAAAATCTGACCTCCGGGAAATACAACAAGACATCGTTCATATCATGTGTAAATTTGAGATGATATTTCCTCCAAATTTTTTCGACATCATGCCTCACCTCATGATCCATCTTCCACGGCAGTTGTTGCTTACCGGTCCTGTGCACTTCACTTGGATGTATCCGATGGAAAGGTATGTATTTTACACCTTATGTTAATTTCCTCATCAATATATGTGATATAGTATTAATGTATTATCATAACACTTTAAAAACTTGATTTATAGGCAACTTGGACAATACGGTGATTTTGTCCAAAACATATCCGCACCTGAAGGATGTATAGCTGAAGCATATATTGCGCACGAGTGCGTCACCTACATGAAGCTGTATTTAGGAGCGTTACAGGAAAGCATACCGGAAGATGTACCTTCACAGTTCAATCTTTCCATACTCTCCGACGATGTTGTACTCGGTGGAAACATGCCAGTTTCCTACAAGTTGAAAGATTATGAGGTAGCCATTGCACATTGGTGGGTACTAATCAACTGTCCAGAAGTTCAGTTTTGGAAGAACATGCATCTAAACTGTGAACAAGTAGGAGGTGATCTCGATTACCACAACCGGACATTCGCAGAGTATTTCGGCCGCTGGGTACGTAACTTTAACACTATTCTATACGTGTTTATATATTATTGTGTATAATTATTCATATTTATAGTTGATTCTGATGGTTGCAGATGGACCTTATTAAAAATGATAATCACCCAAATTGGTCGCACGAACTCAGACTTCTAGCGATGAGGCCGGTCTATTCAAAAGTTTATGCGACGTGCAAGGTGAATGGTGTGTTATTTCGATGTGAAGAGAGAGACCTCAGACTGAAAACACAAAATTCAGGGGTTATGGCACATGGTGGGGATGATGGAGTTGACTATTACGGTGTTCTCCATTCAGTTGTGGAACTGCATTACGGGGAAGGAATGAAAGTGCACCTTTTCAAGTGTAGATGGTTTGACACACGGCCGCAGAGCATGAAAACCGATCAATACGGCATAACTTCTGTGAACACTAGTACATCATGGTATGAGGACGATCCGTTCGTTTTAACCACATGGGTGAAACAAGTGTTTTATCTTGATGATCTCGCCAAGGGGGACCCGTGGAAAGTAGTCAACACTATCCACCATCGCAACATTTACCGGGCGTCTACACTTGGAGTGGCTGAAGAGAACGAGGAAGGTGGCACCGCGTATCAAGAGCCCAACTCAAAAGGTATTCCTGACTCCTCTTTTATTCGCCTGGACACGCCGGTGCGAATTCGACTTGAAAAGCCACTGCTTGTTGATGTTGATCCAAATGAAGAAACTAACGAGGACTCTAGTGGTGAGGAAAGACATAGATTACCCCTATCGAGCAATTCAGAAACCGAAGAAGACTCATCCGATGATTCCGATTACAATCCGACGGATTAAGTAATTTAGATGATGTAATCCTTTCATTTGTAATCCACTCATTTCTAATGAACGGGCGTGGGGATGAGCCTCCCAGCTAAGCTGGGTTCCAAACCCCCTAAAAAAAAAACTTTGAAATATGTTGACTGTTGGGTTTCTGTTTTTTGGATGTTCAATTTTGGTTATATATGAACATGACATAGGAATACGAGAGGTGTAACACAACTGATTTTTTTTATTTTTTTGTTCACAGAATAGCCGACGAAATATGCATTATTTCGTCGGCTATACTAATTATAGCCGACGAAAAATGCGTGATTTCGTCGGGCAAAACTATATTGAAAAATATATATTTTATTTTAGACACAAAACGACAAAAGAATAGCCGACGAGTACTAGGTTTGATTTCTTCGGCTATAATAAAACAAAAAAATAAAAACAGACCACCTTCCATTTTCTATCACTATCGACAACCCATTACTTCATCCTTCAAATGCAAATGTGTCGTGAAATAAGATATGACCGAAATAATGAACTACGTCTACGGTTGAAAAATGACAAGATTCCGAAAAAATCTGTGTCCCGACTGTTGCGGTTAACTGTTTCTTACTTCCGTTTTCCTATGGGTAGCCTCACGTTCGGTAAATATTTTGAGGAAAATTTTTATACTATTAGTTGCGTCTCATCGATTTGAAACTATTATCTGTTGAAGGTCAGGCCAAAAAACGTCATTTACACAGGCCAATTTCCATTTCTAAGCGTTTAAAGGGTTGACTCACCCGGTTGACCGTCCCGATCGAGCCTTTAACGTTGTCAGATGTAGTTGGATTTTTTTTCATACATGTATTTAATCTTAACGGTGATATCTGACGGTTGGAATAGATTTTATAAACTTTTAGATTCAAAATCAGAACATATGCACTAATGTTCCTTAACTTGTTTACTAAGTGTTTAAGTGAATGTATAGTTTCAAATAGTTACTATACGTACACTCTTCAAATGCAAATATGTCGTGAAATAAGATATGACTGAAATAATGAAATACGTTTACGGTTGAAAAATGACAAGATTCCGACAAAATCTGTGTGCCGAATGTTGCGGTTAACTGTTTTTTACTTCCGTTTTCCTATGGATGGCCTGACGGTCGGTAAATATTTTGAGGAAAATTTTTATACGATTAGTTGCGTCTCATCGATTTGAAACTATTATCTGTTGAAGGTCAGGCCAAAAAACGTCATTTACACAGACCAATTTCCGTTTTAAAGCTTTTAGAGGTTTGACTTCGTAGTTTGACCAAAGGTTTAGCCGACGAAATACGAATTCAAATATTTCGTCGGCTAAACTCTTGCGATCCGCTTATTGTTCGCCGTTGGATGGCTCAGATGCAACGGCTGTGATTGTCCAAAGTATAGCCGACGAAATATTAAAATTCGTCGGCTAAACTCTTGCGATCCGCGCCTTTTCATTGTCCGCCGTTGGATGGGAGAGATCGGACGGCTGCTGAGCGCCTAAAGTATAGCCGACGACATTTAAAGAATAGCCGACGACATTCAAAGAATAGCCGACGACATGAAATATTTCGTCGGCTATAGTAAAGAATAGCCGACGAAATCTTTTTAAATCGTCGGCTATTCTATCGGGTATAAGTTTGAAACTGCCAAACCCTAGCCTCCGTTTTCTGCATTTTTCCCATTTCTCCTCCGTTTTTCTGCTTTGCGATCCGCAGCGCCTCAGACAGATCCGCACCGCCCCTCTCCTCCTCTTCCTCCTCAATTCGACGACAAATTTTCCTCCTCCTCCTCCATCCGGCCGAATTCTCCTCCTTCTCCTCCTCCTCCTCCTCCTCCTCCTCCGATCCGATCCGGTTATTTTTTTTTTTCAATTTAATTTAATTTAATAAATTTTTATATATTTAATTTTAATAATATAAATTGTTATATATTTGTTATATATTCGTTATATATTTGTTATATATTTAATTTTAATTATATAAATTGTTATATATTTGTTAATAAATTTAATTGTTATATATTTGTTATAATTTAGGTATATAAATTGTTATATAAATTGTTATATATTTGTTATATATTTATTAATAAATATAATTGTTATATATTTGTTATAATTTAGGTATATAAATTGTTATATATTTAATTTTAATTATATAAATTGTTATATAAATTGTTAAATTAATTATATATATAAATTGGTAGTCTAATTATATATATATGTTAATAAAGAAATATAGTTATATTTGTATATAAATAGTTATATTTAGGTTAATAGTTAGTATTATTTAAAATTAGTTAAAATTTAAATATTAATTTGTTAGTATGTTTTGAAATATGTTAGTATTATTGGTTATTATATTAATTAGAATTTGTTATTTAATGTAATATAATTTAATATTAATTAATGTATTAATGCCACGAGTGCTGCAGATGGCCGATGCATTCAGACAGTTCTTCGGAGGCCGTCGTTCCAGATCGAGAGGTTCTGGAAGTTCCGCCGGTTCCGCAGACTCCGACAGGACCCTTAGCCAGCCTGAGAGGACCACCAGCCAGCCGCGGAGGAGTGTGGATTCCTCCCAGCCGCGGAGGAGTATGAGTTCTCGGCACCAGACCCTTCTCCAGGGGGCGGCCGTCGAGCAGTTCACTTCCGCCTGTCGGGCCAGATGCTCCGAGGTTCAGTCGGCAGCTATTTCAGGACGAGATAGCTGCAGACGTTCCTCAGGTTCGTATGCCTAAGGTTCATCGGGAGCCTATGACGAGTCCGACGACGTCTGCTGGTGACTCGACTGACGGTCCTACTCTCCCAAACCAGCTGTACCTCCCGTACAACATTCCTGCGATACCGGAGGTCGACTATCGTGGTGTGCCCATATGGCCTGATATGCCTCAGTACGTGAGTGCTGCGGAGGCATACCAGCATCAGCCATTTGAGAACCCTGACCTCTTGATTTCAGCGAGGAGAAAAGGAAAGTCGACAGACGGGTCATCGAGTTCAGGTAACATTCGATTTTATTAATTAAATGTTTTATTAAAATTAACGCACTAATATTTAATTTTATTAACCAATCGTCGTTTTTGTGATAGGGACAGCCGCTAGCAGTTCAACAAGGAACACGAGAGGTGTCATATGTTTTGACACGCTCAGGAGAACTGTTGATCTGAGGGGGAGGATCCAGATCAACGAACCTCCTAATCAGGAGGTTCAGGGGAAGAAAAAACGCGACTACTGGGGTTGCGTGGGGGCACTGATTAGGGACAGAGTCCCTATGTTGTGGACCCGGTGGGCTGATGTGCCCGAAGAGATAAAGAGGGAGGTGAACAACGCCGCGTCGGTGAGTAATTTAAAAAATTTAATTTATTTATCGTAATATTTAATAATTTTCGGTATTATTACAATTGTAAAACTAATAAAATATTATTTTTCAAACATTCTTCGAGATTGCCGAACACAAGCGGGATTGGGCGGACACCGTGCAGAACTCGAGGTACGTTGGGAATTCGTCATCTTATAATTATTAATATTTTATGATACTAATAATATTTCTAATGCACTTTTGTTTTTTTCGTAGGTTCAAAGAGTGGAAGAACGAGCTCCGTTCCCACTATAACAAATACGACAACCTTGGTCGTATGAGTACTCCCAGGGAGTTCATGTTCAGGGAGTACGAGTGGCGTTGGTTGAAGACAGTAGACTTCAACAACCCAGTTATGCAGGTAAATACTAAATTTCACTACAAATGTTTATTTTGTTAAAATTTTAATTATTAGTTTAATTATTTTATAATTATTACACTAATATTTTTTGATGCATTTTTCTAACATTTTATTATTTGTTTGAAGCAACGTTCTCGGATAAACTCTGAGAACCGCCGCCGGAACACAACCCCCCATCATGTTGGTTCTAGGCCGTTTGCACAATATCAGGAGGAGGCGCTTAGAGATCATCCTGATAGCAACCCGTACGTGGAGACGTTCAAGATCGCTTATCCACAAGCGACAGAACAGCTCGTAAGTCGTTCATTACAATTTTAAAATTTTAATTATTAATTTTACTTAATTATATATTTGTTAGAATATTAATTTTTTTTTTCCCGTCTAATTAAGAGATGGTGAATCGGGCCGAAGAAGAGGTGTTCCAGCAAGTAGTTCGGGAGACACAACCGAACATTTCAGAGGCAGATCTGGAAGAAGCCCTGCGCTAGGTCGACCGGTCCAATGTCCAAACAGCAGCGAGGATGTTCGACGCAGCCTTCCCAAACCGCTCAAACAACTACTACTGCCGGGGTTTAGGAAGTTCTGGACTAGGGCTCCTGAAGACCACTAAGGGAGGTCAAAAGAAGGGAGGCGGGGAGAGCCAACATGTGAGGGGGGAAGTGCGGAGATTGGCCGAAGAAAATGCAAGGTTGGCGGCCGAGTTCCAGAGATCCCAGGAGCAACACTGCAGAACACAGCAGCATTATTTAGATCTGTCCAGTTGGAATGCTGAATGCGAGAGAATTCGGCGACTCAACTACGCCGGCCAACAAAACTGGTGGTATGAGATGTTCGCCGCACAACAATAAAGCCTTCTACCCCCGCCCCCGTTTCAGCCGGTAGTTGAACCTCCAATGCCTCAACCTCCCGAGTTCGGTCAGCAGGATGACGAGCATGATGGAGAGCAGGATGCTGGGGATGACGTCATAGACTTTAGTGGTTTAGGTGATGATTAGGGTTATATTTTATGTATATTGGAACGAATTAAATAATAAGTCATTTAGACGTGTTTCTTGTTGGTGTAAATGCATGGACTGTTTTTGCGATTTGCAGGTTGCTTGGAATGGTAATTTAGAAAATAATTTAATTTTTTTTTCACCAAATGTACGAATAGCCGACGATTTTGGCATTATTTCGTCGGCTATAACTAATTAATGCCTATTAAAATATTAATATATTTCGACGGAATAACCGACGAAATAGATGAAATCGTCGGCTATAGTTCAGAACAAATAGCCGACTAATTTCGTCGGCTATTGTTTACGATATCGTCGGCCATACTTGAAAATACCCGACGAATTTCGTCGGATATTTTGCCAGGGTTTGGTCGACGAAATGATGTTTCGTCGGTAAAGTCGTCGGCCATACTCGCATATAGCCGACGATTTCCTTTTTTTCGTCGGCCATTGGTATAGCCGACGGCGTTTTTCCGACGAATTATAGCCGACGAAAATTTCGTCGGCAGAAGGTATAGCCGACGAAATTTTGGCATAGTCGACGAAAATTTTTTCGTCGGCTATGCCCTCGGATCTAGTAGTGTTAGATGGCAAATATTTTTATCTCAATATGAATATGATGTTGAAATGATTGCAGAAGACAAGAATTATTTGTTTGATGCTCTAACAAGAGAAATGACAATGTTTGAAAGAGATGAAGGTTGAAATCCAAGAAGCAGAAGACCAGAGCCGGAACTTGAAGAAAGGAGAAAGCCAGACTTTGGGCTAAGAGAAAAATCAGTGCCGGAAGACAGAGAATCAAGAACAAAAGAGAAAGCTATGTGGGAGAGATACAAGAGCGGAGATAAAACTGTAGGCCCTCTACATGATGGACCTGGATATCAGTACATAGTGTCATATTCCCCTGCAGAATCAAGCAAAGCCTCAAAAAGGATTCAACCAGACCTAGCAGGTTGGGGAGATTATCATAACAGCAAATCTCCTTTACAAGATGAAATACAATCTGCGAATTCAAAAGAGAGACAACTCTTAAATGAGTTCTTACAGCACCCTAGAACTACGGTTACGAATGACCGATTACAAAGAAAATCAGCAAGACCACCTCAAACAGCAGAAGGAAGAGCCAAGCCAACACATGTCAGGCTAGCAGTCCTCAAAAGCAAACAACCGATTGTAACATGAATGAAGAAAATCTTTAATCATCCGATGAGGATTTATGAAAAGCTAGTATTTAGAACAAGCAGAGTTTTACAGTTCAACCAAAAAGTCATTATGGATAACATCTTAACAGCTTCGCGTGAAAAGAACGAAGCACTTGTATTTCAAGCTCTTGAAGCTTTGATTGAAGAATTCTGCAATTACGATTTGGAAGAAAATAAAAAAGTCCCTGAGAAAAATCTTATGATACTGTATCTTGAGAATCCAAAAAGTGCAAAGGTCCCTATAGTAGCCTTATCAAAATTTGAATGGTTTCGTTTTCATAACCTCTTAGGAGATTTTAAGAACAGGAAAGAGCTCCAATCTACTCTATCAATTGTAGCAGGTCCTTACTACGAGAGATATCTGGTTGATGTTCAAGCAGAACATCCGCAGAAGCACAAGCTTTGGATAATAGAAAATAGTTTTGTCCATAACCTTTGGACAAAAACTAATAAAGACTTAGAAGGTCTTCCAGAAATAATCTATGAAGCAGTCAAGAATGTTAGACCAGAGGGATGTATTCTAAGTTTTAAGTTCATTTCAACTCCTCCGGAATGGACAACCGAAGAAGAACGAGTGAGCTATATCTCTTCTTATCGTTATGTCAGAATAATTCAAGGTCGTACAAATAGAAATAATTCAGCATCAATAAAATGGCAAGCTAAACCAGAGCATCCCTTGGATGAAAGCAATGGCGATAATCAATATACAGAAATTGGTCCAGAAAGATCGTTCTGCCACTCTTTTAGCAAGTGGAGAAAAAATAATGGTTACTAACAATAACCATCCCCCTCCAGAAAACTGTGATTTTTACAGGGTCTTAGAAAGGCGTGAAGTAGATGGAACATTAGCCACCACCACTTGGATAGAGAAATTGGAAGGAGAGTATAAGCACCAAAATCCTTATGACTCAGATATAGAATCTGAGAATGATGGTATGGTACCAGATGGTGGATATTCAGATTCAGGTGCCTCTTTCTGTGATGAGGAATTGCACAAAATTATCAACCAAATGGAATGCTAAGTGGTTGCCGACGCATTGCGACAAGCAACTTTATGTAAGATAAAAAATAAGTGGTTGTCGACGCATAGTGACAAATAACTTTTAGAAAAGTTAAGAAATAAATGGTCGCCGACAGAAGCGGACAAAATTCAAAAGGAGGAAAAGATAAAATCTTATCAGCAATAAGATTCCTCTGGTCTCCTTTTTCTGAAGGCGTTTCAATTTTAGTTTGGGGTTCGGCTTCTATAAAAGGGAAGGAAGCTCTCATTTGAAGGCATTCGAGGAGAAAACGAGCAGAGCACATATAGTTTCAGAGAGTCTTGAAAGAGTGTTCTCCTTAGAGTTGTGAGCATTTGTAAAATAGGAGTGTCTAAGTGAGTATAGTACTGTCTGGAGGAACTATATCCAGCTAAGTCATCCAGTGTGGTTTCACCTATTTCCAAGTAAGTTTGTGTTTTAAATTCAATCTTAAGTAGCTAAACAGCTTTTTAGCTGTTTACCCAAGAGTGAGCCTCTGGGTTATGTATATGTATGTATGTTTGAATAACTAAATTTCAGTTGATGTTCCCCATATCCGTCAAAATTTTAGTTAGTGTGTTTTAAACTTTCTCAAACCCCAGGTAGCGGATTACCACCTAAGAGTGGTATTTGAAATTGCTTATTTTGTTAAACCTCTCAAACCCTAGGTGGAGGACTACCTCCTAGGAATGGTATTTGAGATTGTTTTTCTGCTGATTTTTCTGCTTAACTAGAACTTAAGAAACTCTCCATACCAAGACAGCAGTGATACCGTCATAATAGTAACCGTTTAGACAGGAGGTCGTTAGGTGAAAAGATTGGCATGTTGAAAACTAGATCTTAGGATTGGCAGGTAATTAAGTTTTAGAAAAAAAAAATAATAAAATTAAAAAAAATCTGTTAAGTTGGATGGAAAAGTTAATATAGGTACCACATTGAGAACAAATTAAGAGTCTAAATACCACAATGATACACTTTAAAGTCTAAATACCATAATGATAGTCCTTGAAGTCTTTAGACCCCAATGGTGGATTTAGCTCTATTATCAAAGAAAAGCAACAATAGGTAAGTTCTTACAAAATTGTCTTCAAAGGATCAAAATAGTCAATATTCACGAGTCGAAATGAAAACTTCGTTAGAAATATCAATAGACCCCAGTATCATATTTCGAGTAATCAACTAAAAATGTACTATAACCAAAAATGTCAGGATGAAAATTATAGAAGAAAAAAGGCTTCAGTGATGTTCAGATTACACAGATTGTGTAGGGACATTATCAACGGAGTTCTAGTGTATCCACTGCCAGAAACCTAGACCAAGAAACCTGGACGGAGTATTAACAAATCAACTAGGAGGAACGGGTAAGCAAATAAAAACTAACTGACCAAGGCTAGAAGCCTAGAAGAGTAACATCTTTATTGACAAAAATTAGACAAATATGTAAACTGTCCTAGAGTCTTTTCCCTAAACTTTCAGCGACTACCTTACTAGTCCCAATTCTCAGACTCTCAATGTGAGGTCAGTGACTCAGGCTACAACGGTATAATATTATGTACAAGCCGAATGCCCAAATTACATAGCAAAAAAATAATTATTGCCATGGCTTCAACAACTCATTTGCCACAGTTTCCCCTCAATGTTCCTATCGTGGCAAGCAAATTTAACCTATAAACAACAAAACGAAAAATTCTCAATATCGAACAACAGGACCCTTGTACAGCCCTCTCCGAATCACAAAGTTGTCGGGAGGTTGAAACTCTTCTAACCAAGTCACTTGAGGAGCAGTGACTCCATCATACTCGAGATCATCTGCATTCCAAACAAAGCCAAAGAACACAACAGAGTTAAGGAAATTCCACCTATATGTCCATAAAGCAGAAAACAATGGAATTTCAGCAACTCAAATAATCAAGATAGATAAAGATCATTACCAGGCAGATGTCTTCTTGAGGACTTCCGGAAATAAGTGCAGTGTCGACCATCTTCAGAAGAATAAGGTGGAGCTAGGATGTCAAATATGGCACAGGGAGTTATAGCTGTGAAACTATGGATATTGCCTCCACTAGTGGGATAAAGAACTGTTGCTGGGCAAGGAGCTGTCATGTCGATATCTTTGACCACTTTGGCCGGTCTTGCTGCAAAAATAAGAAAGGACAAATGTAGTTAAATGGAGGGGCATGGGATAGACGTGGAGGAAGCACACAACCCGCAAGTAAACTGTTTCTTAATTAATCAGCAAACAAGAGTATATCTTAGTCTTATTTTTCTTTTTCTACCAGATAATTTTGTTGAGATAATAAGAAAACCACATAAATCACATAATCATTGGAATTGGACGAGGTGGACTAAACAAAAACCTAGTTTCAAACAATCTTATAATCCTAAATCTTATAAATCGAAAATAAAGCAGAACAAGAGGCTGGAGCAGATATTATGTGAACATCAACAATAAAATTTATGCAAATGATCAAAGGAGGAGATTAACGTTTTCCAAATCTCTTATATACATAAAAACACCACTGGAAAAAGAGAGAACTTGCTCATTGTCTCTTAATCATGTCATAAATGTTAGCAGACACCTGATACATATTGATCAAGTTTGTGCTATTACCCTGACATTCAAATTATTAGGATGGTATGAGGAAAGAGACAGATCATCTATCAATTGCATTGGCAGGGGGTATGCAAAAGAAGACTACCATAATTGCACTTGGGCACCATCAAAATGATATGCAAAATATATATATAAAATATGCAAAAAAAAAACAAATAAATAAAGAAGGAAAGAAGTAGGTGGTGAACTAAGACCAACTCAGTTATCCCTCAACGTCTTTTAAGTCAAGATATCTCTCTAATAGTAAAGCGAAAAGAGGATCTCACAGCTTCAAACCTGACCACTAATACCTTCAGAATTAACGAGATAAAACATCACCCTCACAACTCACTAAAGAAATTCAATATGCAGATTACTGCCCTTTGAACAATCAGCACACTACATAACAAATAAAAACGGTCACACTGGTTTATATATAATATAGACCTTCCTAATAATTAGCCCACAGTCAGCTCTGTGAAAACCAACACAATCCATTCAGTAAAATAGACCTTACGTTTAACCGACAGCTCTGCTGACATTAATGTTACTCAGCGTTAAGCTGGAGAGTGCGATCTGCAGGAGTCAAGCCAAGACCCCAAAGTTATACATATAACCAGAAACCTTGTATCCCAGCAAACCAAGACCAAGTTTTACAATATATCTCTTAACCCTCAAAGAAATAAGGGCAGTATGACACAACCATAAACAATGTTCTGAGACTGATGCAAGCCTTGTTACCACGTAAACAGAATAGCAGCATTCAGCCAATTTAGAATATCAAATTGTTGATGGCTTCCAACAAATGCTCCCAACCATATTAAGACGTAAACTGCCAGAAGAAAAACGTGGATATCGCATGTTTTCTGACCTGACTTGACGAAAATAATGTGTCTCAAGTAGGATGCAAACAGTGTTCCTAGGTGATAAGACAAACATCCATTTATGCCTCAACTAGATTACCACGAAGCAAAGAGCGAATGTGTCACTCCTCTATTTGCATGATGATGCATTTCGATTTCTGTCCTCTTCTTTGGCCAAAAGCCTAAGAATAATATCTAATATAGGAACATCCACACAAAAAATGATGCATAGATTCTAGGTTCAAACATCATTTGGCAACACATTAACTAGTATGGTGGAATACAAATGAACCATTAAGTATGCAAGTCTTCTTCGTGAACGAAAAAGAGCCTCACTTTATGGATAGCACGACCTGAAACAATGAGAACTCTAGACTTCTAGCAATGAAAGCTGATGATGATGTTCCCAAAGCTGTCTCTCTAATTGGTTGTTACAATGGCATACTTTTTTCTTTGTTTTGTATTCAAGATGAATTCATGAACACATTCATCTCCATTCAGATGCCAAAATATTTATCTCAACACGTGAACAAAATTGAACGAGTCAAGAAATTTAGAATGACAAACTCTAAATATATAATAAGCTCAAGACAGATGATTTGGGATTTGGGGAAACATATATCCATAAGCAATTTCCTACGACAGAAAACAATTTTTTTTCCTGCATAGAAATGTGTACATTCACATATCAAATTATACTCAACTTTGTAGCATGCAGGAAAGACCAACTTACTAACACCAATACAGTAGATGAGAGATACTGTGAAGACACGTACCTTCTGATGAATCGGCAGACCCAGGTACATCAAGCCAGTCATATGAATTAACACGCAAAGTACCATATATAAGCTTGCTGAACACAGTCATTCCTGGATGATTATGAAGAGGTATGATGGAGGAAGGTGGCATGCAAAAGATTCCCATCTACATGAAATAATAATAACAACACATAAAAACCAGTAAACCAGTTCACAGATTTCAACTTCTACTTTTTGTCACATGCATTAATTTACAACTTTCAGTGAGCTTGGACTCTGCAGGACTTCTGTATGGGAAGATTAAGTCGTAGAAATCAGAATACGCTCTATTTGGAGTATACATCATACTAAACATCACATTTTTGATAATTATTTAAGTATTAAATACAAATTTGTAAAGAATAAAGAATTAATGTAATACTATTAAAGTATGCAATATTTTTCCTCATAAGCACATAAAAAGAACACCTTTTAAGCTTTTTCATTATATATTCAAGAAACTGTCAAGCACTGTAATTGTACAAAAAAAAAACCCTAGATTCAAACCCAAAAAGAATTTTAATCAGTAACAGGTGACTTGAATCACTGTACTCACAGAGAAGCTATCGCACTCATGTAAATGCAAGTATTTGATTGGTGGCAGTGACTGATGATCCACATCACGCTCAAGCATAGCACCTGACCAGTTGCGTACCACTTGTGCCTCTTGTTCTAGACCTACATCTGCAGGCTTAAGTTTCTCTGAAAATGTAATTAAATTAACATCAGAGAGTGCAAAACAAAAACATATATCATGAGATTACACAAGGACTTAATATGCAAAACAAAGAAGAAGAAGAAATGCGTATAAGCCCTAGAAGGCTAGAACTAAGGGCAATGAGTATGTCTGTATAAAAGGTAATTTTGAACTGAATACGTCAAGGTAATTACAGTGTAAATTCAAGAAGCTGAAGCTCGGCTCCACAAAACACAAACAGGTGATTATTATGAACATGCATAAGTCAAATTCACAAAGTTTCAGCGCTGTAATATTCAAGTCATGCATGAGTAATGGTAAAAGTAGAAGCCAGACATGCTTGTAAACAAACTCGAGACAAGCTTAAACACACTTGAGATAAGCTTTGGTACCCAAGTGTCTGATATTAATATTAAACTACTACAGTATAATGGAGTGAAAAGAGGCCCACAAACAAGGCATGACGGCCTCTAAAGAAGCTTCAGACAAGCTTAAAGATGAGTCCCATGTAACGCTTTGCACATACTTGTCTAAATACAAAAATGTACAAATTAAGGCAGTGAAAACTCTTGTTCCAGGTAATTTAGTTGTTTACAGGTACCAAGGGAATCCAAAATCATGTGAGTTCCATATAGGAACGACGTAAAATGGTTTGATGCCATGTACTAGGGCTGTCAATGGGTCGTGTTGGGTTGGGTTCGTGTCGGGTAAAGGTATTTTGCGTGTCATAAAATATAAACCCAAACCCAACCCATTTAATAATCGTGTCAAAAATTTAAACTCAAACCCAACCTATTTATAAAGCGGGTTACCCGTTTCCAACCCGTTTAACCCATTTAATAAATAAATTGTGACGCGTTAGACAAAATGACCAATTCAAACAAGATTAAAACAAAAAATTCATAGTATTACCCCTATCAAAACATGAATTCAAACAAAAGGAGAAAAGGCTTACTAAACTTATTTTAATGGGCTATATAAGAAAGTATTATATAAAAATTTAGTCCGACAATTTTATTAAACGTGTCACGCGGGTTTATTTCGTGTTGGCTGGTTGACCCATGGCTGACCCGTTTATTAAATGGGTCTTGGGGGGTTAACCGCCGCTGAACCGCTTTTTAATCGTGCGGGTTCAACCCGCTTTATTTCGTGCAGGTTCAACCCGCTTTATTTCGTGCGGGTTTCGAGTCGTGTTATCGGGTCGTGTCAGAATTGACAGCCCTACCATGTACTATACTATTTACTATACCATAAAAACAAAATTAGAACATATACAGACTAAGGACAATACTATTATATATATGGCGATTCTAGTTATCATAATGGTTTAGCTGATTCCAGCCAGTTAATAAACACCATCATGGAAATGTCTCATTTTGATACCTTATCTCGTTCTAACTCCTTCGTATTCCAATTCACTTATATGCTCAATCAAATTCAAGGTACATATTAAATAAAGATGTGTAATTGTGTTGTTTTGTAAACATTTAGCTAGACAAGAAGATGACTGTATCAGAATGGAAAGGAATTTGACAAAAATTTATACTACCAATGGCCGCAACTTTCCCAACAGCGGATCAAGTGCAGCCTGCAGGCCATGGATCTTTAAAAGCCTAGTAACTATTCCTAGTTGTTTACTTCAATAATACCATGGTGTAATGTGCAGAGCTGCAAGACTATTATTAAAATAAACAAAACCAAGCCAACAGCCAAGCTCAAGCCTTGAGCTTGACTGTAAAAGTGAGAAGACTTCGGTCAGCTTGTTTGCAAATAATTTATTCTTCTGAAGTAAAACCAGCATTCCCCTCATCCCTCTCTACATTTTGCATTTGAGCATTTAAACCATCATTGAAGAAAATTGACTGAAGCTAGTACGTCAAAACATGGGGTAAACAACTAAAATGTCCTAAATCTGTGAAGTGTCGCAAGAAAAGAGGTAATTTGCCATGGTTTTAACATTCCCTAATACGCATGTTGTTACATATACCACCAACCAAACTTGGTCAAACCCTCAACGAGGCATGTCAGTAATCTAGAACCACAAGGCTAACACTAATGACCTCTGTCTTGGTGAAAAGAGCATGGCCCTTTTAAGAATTTGTCTTTAATCATGAGTAGTGGATAACTCCAGATAAGGATTAGGTTTAGGTGGAAGTACAAATAACTGACCATTGGTGACGCATAATGGCATGAACATATGACAGTATGATAGACAGTTATGTGGTCACTGGTCAGTGAGACAGTGACTAATAGGCAGGCTAGTCTTTATCCATAACAGGAATTTAAGAAAAGAACCACATTGATCTCACAGAAGGGAAAAAAAGAATTCAAATGCTAAAAACACACACACGAAAAACAAAAAATTCATACTCTACGAATATTTCCTATTGTCTTATCTACTCATTATAGCTTAAAGCTAGTAGTGAAAACGACATCGAAATGCATTTAAAAAGTACGAGGAAATATGGAAAAAGTCTTGTAGTGGTCATTAACATTGGCACCCAAAAGACCACAGAAGTAAGATCAGTTCGATGAGATTATTATTACACACTCCCAAAACTTGTTCTTTCAATAATTTATGTAAACAGCAAGCGCTTAATTGTCTGACAGCAGAAACAGTTTTTTAAAAACCAGCTCAAACTAATGAAATGTTATTTATCAGTCAATAAAGGCCACACATAGACATGTCATAAGAGAAGGTTTCAAATATGTGCGAATATATCTCAGATGGTTTTTCAAACGCACCGCAAAATCAACTTTTATTAGATTTTCTACATGTTCAGCAAATATTTAGTTTTTTTAAAGTTCACTATTAATTCCAGTCCTCTGTGTACTACATAGCTCAATTTGCATTAAACAAACTGTATGGGCAATTCCTTCCTGTTTATGACTTAGTGGGGAGCAGTTCAACTAATGGACAATCGGCACTATTCTTTCCAACATTGTCATAGATGCACTAGTACATTTAATATTCTTAAACTAATAATTTCCCATCAAGACACAGTTTCGCCATCCAAAGTACTAGCATCCAAAGTACTAGCACTGCCACGTAATTGTCACGGTAGAAATGTGTGCAGTAGAAGGCGAATATATATTAAACATACATCCGGAAATGACTATCTTCTGAAATAAACCCAACCCGTTCCCTGGAAGAGAAGGGAGTAAAAGACTAGTTTGTGTGTGTGTCAACAGTTAACATAGAAACAAAGTGGGAAATCCAATATTTGTGAGATATTCTGCAATAATCGTTAACATTTCTTATTTTCAAATTGCTACACATACCACCAAACATAGGCAAATTCCCAACGAGGCATGTTAGTGCTTTAATGATCTAAAAACTCACACTAATGGTCTGTGGCTTGGAAACAAGAGCAAAGCCACATTCTTAATTATCTGTGTCAGCAGAAATGGTTCCTTCAAAACCAGATCAAACAAATGAAATTTTATTTTTCAAGTCGACGAAGGTCACAATTTAACCAAAATGGCATTGAGAGAAAGATTCTAATATGTGTGAAAGTTTCTCAGATGATTTTCTGAGAAACAATTTCATCTCTAATGTTCCAACTAGCAATGGCAAATAATTGTCAAACTAAAAAACTGAGCAACAGAAGGAAAACACATCTCAAACAAGCTCAGTTTAACACATCAAGAAATGAAAGGATCATTAGTTCATACCTAGTTTAACACGAACTCTTTCGAGAGCCTCTTCCGAGAGAGGTCCATTCGGCGAAAGATTGGATTTGCACATATTATAGAGTCTCTGAATATAGTATGGCATGATGCAAAGACGGTACCGACTTCACTGAATGGCCTAGAGCCCTAAAGTCAGTAAGCTGATAACGCCTTCGCCGCAAAAATATTGAATACAATGCCAATTCCAAATGCAGCAAGCCTTATTGCCGTCTATTCAGCATGTCAAATCTCTTTCTTTGCAACGCAGAGGAACAACAATGAGGCTGCATGGCACTTATTTGAACCCCCTCTGCTAATATTATCTACAACCACCTACTCAACAAGAAAAAATACGAAGCCACCTTCAGTATATAATTCGAGCCAAATCAATGAAATAAGACCATATGTACTATGTTAGTCAATGAAACCACATCAAAACATACACAGTCTAATCTGTTTTCTGAGTAGACACGAAAACGAATAGATCGAAAATCTACATATATAACATTCTCCCTATGCAACTAATCGGAGTAAGCTGCTTTCAGCTAAACAGTTCTCCATCATTCTATTCAAAAATTCCAATCAACACAATAGAAAGGTAAAGCACAATATATTCAAAGCTTCATACATCCAATTTTCAGGATTGAATTAAAGCAAACAAAGTGAATATTAACCGCAAGAAATCAAGGAATACAAGTAAAAACCAGAAGATGTGAATGAAATAAAAATTAACGAAACGCAAACGGCGTCGGATCAGATATTATGAGATCTAGTAAGCAAAAGAGAGAGAGGAATTGGAGGTAGAGTTACCTTGGGATTGAGAGAAATGAAGAGGTAGGGAATTTGATCGGACCTGTGAGAGGTAGGCGATGAAGTGAGAGATTGCTACCGAATATGAAGAGGGGACAAGTCGAAGGAAGATCTTCGCCTACGTCATTACTTTTGGTGTCCCTTTTTTTTTTTTTTTTTTTTTGACGTTGTTCAGCGGCCAAAGATTATCCTCCATATTCTTCATATTCACCAAAACACCCCTCTCTTCTTCTCTTTTTTCTTCCTTTTTTTTTTTTTGCATTTTCTTATCCCAAGACATAATTGCTCATGCTATTTTAGAACTAATTATAGAGATCGAAATACACCGGAAGTTTGAATCAACACACTCGCGAAGTAATTTTGGACTAAAATATCGATGTTATAACTTGTATCGGAATTAATCGACGTTAAATTATCTATATCAATATTAATATCGTACACTAGCTCAAAATACAAGTTACAAATTAGATGGGTGAGATCTCATTTAGAGAATAGTTAAAAGTACGTCAAATAAATTATATACGCATTATGCTCTTTTCTTTATTAGGTAATTGCTATTTGGTAAGAGATTAGACTAGACAACAGTAAAACGCATCTAATGTCATTAATTTGTTCAGCGCCGGCTATGCCTTGGAATACTGTTTGGACGGGTTTAGTTTTGTCGACTGCTCTTGGTTTGGTTGTGGGGTTTCAGGTTTTAGCACTCCTTAGTATGAGGGGAAAAGCCACACTAATTTTAAGGTCGTCCATAACAAATATGAAGCTTAAGGCAAATTGTTACACTAAGACAAAAAAAAAATTCAAATATATTTTAAGTTAGAATTCGCACTTTTGTTTTTCATTTAATTAAATAATTCTTCACTAAAAAGAAAAAAGTGCAAAATATGAGGATAAACAAGTGTAAACTATAGAGTATAGAGACCCTCAACTTTCACAAAAATTAAAAGAATGACACTTAAATATATTTTACTTATGGCTTTTTTTGTTTTTTTTTTTACTTAGAACGACAAGACTTTATTAAAAACTCAAAATTCAAGTAGTTCAATAATCAGCTATAACTATAGCTTGTAAAAAAGATAGAACTGAAAAATAAAACTCATCTTGCACCATGTGAGACTCTTTCTGCTGTGTATAATAGGTGTATAAAAGATATTGTGGTTGTACGGTCAAATTGGTTGCGACGGAAGGATAAGTTCTTATGGAATGATAAACATAATGAAATGGGGAAGCATAATACGTTGACAGGGGGTGTTGACAGTAGCCATAGAGAGGCTACCCAGGCCCCCAGACCCGTAGCCAGCACTCTTGGACCCGGCCCAGGGCCCGATGAAGAGCATGGACACCTGATCCTTCGCCCGAGCATGTCTTACTTGTGATCGGGGCCCGAGAACCGGGGATGGTAGCTCCCCAAACAGGGGCCGAAACAGCCCGGCAATATGTGCAGAAGGGGACCAGTCCCATATCGAAGGGTGAGGCCAGTCCTCATACTCGGCAGCCTATATATGAGTCTCAACTACCTTCATTAATAGGTAATCAATACTTCAACTACTTATTCCCGCTTAAGTTATCAGTTTATCCCAACTATACTGACTTAAGCATCAGAGCGGAATAGACCGGCCCCCCGGTATTCTCCTAGTTAGCAGAATTTGCAGGAAGGAACAACACCAAAGATCCACTGGTCTCTGTAAGTCTACGGATTCAGACAGAAACAATTGGCACCGTCTGTGAGAAGAGTCCAAAAAGTTGTGTTGTCCTACCAGCGGGAATGGAATCGATCAGCCTACGAATCGCCAAAAAAAAATTAAAAAAAATAAATAAATTACGTGGCAAGTATGTCTGGAAGTACAGAAGAAATAAGGGAAAGAAATCTAGAGGAGGACCGGCGGGTTCTAGAGACGGTGCTTGCTAAGAACCTGAGGGCGGGGCAGGAGCAGCCCGCTAGTGGCTGCAGTCAGAACGCTGCCACCAACCGTGATCTGGGCAGTACGGTCGGTGAGTATAACGGAGATACGCCCGGGAAGGGCCCGGCTGAAGCCCACCAAGTCTTGGGCATGGAACCCACACCAGCGTCCACCGGTGCCCCGAGCAGAGAGGAAGATAGGTTGGCCGGCAGAAATAGCCAGGACGATGTTTCCAGTCCCAGCCAGTACGATATGGCGGGAGAGATAGAAGAGATGAGAGCGGAAGTCAACCGCTTGAGAGCAGAGAGCGACCGTTACAAGGCAGAAGCCGATACCTGGTATCAAGACATGGCAGCGGTGAATGCCGCACTGGTGGCTGCCTTAGAAAGAGGATAGTAGCGCAATGCCACTCTGATAAAAGCATTCGCGCCGCCGTCAAAAAAGTCCCACACCAGGAGGTGGGACAGTCATCAGGGGGAGAGAGGGACACCGGCGTGGCGGTAGAGGAGTTTCCGACAGACACAGCGCCACCGAAGATCGTCCCGGCCCCTCGGCGGGCAAGCGATTCATTCGAGTATGATACCATAAGCCCGACCGCACGGGCATTCCAAATACTATCTGACTCGGTGTCAGAGATGAAGGCCCAGATGGAGGCCAACGAGAGGAAGGTTGCGAGACCGCCGGAGAGCGTGCGGTTCAATGAGCGAGCCGGGCCCTTCTCACCCAGGGTTCTGGAATCCGGAAGATCAGGCACCCAAAAATCACTAAAGCTGACATACTCTGGGGCCGGTTGTCCATACCAGCACCTGAACAGCTTCCGCCTGCAACACGGTGGGAGTTAAAAAAAAAGTATGGAGTATGGAGTCTGCTAAGGCACTTCCGCCTGCTCCCCGTCTTCAGCAGCCGTTCCACCCTCTGCGTCCTCCCCGGCCGGATCGGTTTCTCCCTCAAGGTCCTCTTCCGCATCTGCCTGCGCCGGCGGTAGTTTTGAGGCTTCGAGATAGCCCTTAGCCTTCCAGTCGTCAAAGGCATCGGTTATCCCCGCCTCCCGGGCCCGTTCCAGCAGATCAAGAAGCTCATCACTTTGCTGATACTTCTTAACAGCCCCCTGGTACAGCTCCGTGTCATTCTCATCGACCGCCCCGCTAGCAAAAGCGGAGGTCGTCGCCACCTGCCGCTAGAGCTCCTCGACCTTGTTCTCCAGCTTGGCCCTCTCCTCCTCCAAGCCCTTCTTCTCCTCTTCAAGAACCTCGACTTGGCCCTCCAGCTTGGTCACCTGCTTCCTGGCCCTCTCCTCCAACCGGGCCTTTTCCCGTTGGTGCTTAGATTTCTCCACCTCCAGGAGGTCCCGGGCGCTTTGTCAACGCCGCCACCTGCTTCTTCAGCTCAAGCAAATCTTCACTTGCATCTAACTGATACAAGTTGTGCAGCAACTACAGTTTGACAGACACCGGGTAGAAAGTAACGAAGCACATAATAATGTTGGACGAATACCAGTGGCAGACTATCCTTACCTGGATGGCCATCTCCTTGCTTTTCCGCCGGTGCTCCTCTGGCCGGCCTTCTGGAGCCCCAGTCTTATCCAGCTTCATGCCCCTCATATCCATAAGCAGGCTCCGGACGAACGGCTCGTCCGAACAACCGCACTCCAGTCCCAGCTCCGTAGCAGGAGTCTTCACCGTAGAGGAAGCGCCTCCTAGTTGGATGGACCGGATCCGAAAGTATCTAACCGACAAGATCAGCCCGGAGAACAAGGTGGAGGCCAGGAGACTGCACCTTAGATGCGCCAGATACAGCCTGTTGGGCGGCAAGTTGTATCGCAAAGGGCATAGCTTTCCCCATTTAAAGTGCGTCACAAAAGAGGCCGGTCAGGCCATCATGCAGAAAATTCACGAAGGAGTCTGCGGTAACCATTCCGGTGCCCGATCCTTGTCACATAAGGCACTCCGAGCAGGGTATTTCTGGCCAGACATGGCAGCTACTTCAAGAAAAATATGGGGCAGCTGCCACAATTAATGCCACATGTACGCCACCATACCACATGCCCCGGCTATAGCCCTATCGATCATGTTGGCATCGTGGCCGTTCGCACAGTGGGGATTGGACATAATCGGCCCCTTTCCAACGGCTATAGGCCAGTTCAAGTACGCTATCGTGGTCGTTGACTACGAGACTAAGTGGGTCAAGGTAGAGCCCCTGCTCAAGATAACGGAGGAAAGAGTGAAAAAGTTCTTGTGGAAAAACATTTATTATCGGTTTGGTGTCCCACAAACTATTGTCACGGACAACGGCACACAGTTCAATAATGCAGATCTCATCGAGTACACTGCCTCTTTGAGAACCCGGATGGTGTTCGCATCAGTAGCCTACCCGCAAACCAACGGTCAGGTAGAAGCGGTTAACAAGATCATCAAAACACTTCTAAAAAAGAAACTAGACGACAAAAAGGGGTTGTGGGCTGAGGAGCTGCCGGCGGTCCTGTGGGCAATCCGCACAACAGCAACAGAAGCCACGGCAGAAACCCCGTTCTGTATGGCATTCATAAGCGAAGCAGTACTGCCTATTGAGATCGAGATACCCAGTGGCAGGGTTGAGAATTATGAAGCTGAAATAAATGCCGAGGGCATACGGTTTAACCTAGATCTCATCAAGGAGCGGCGCGACCAAGCGCACCTACGAAATCAGACGTATAAGCAGCGGGTGGCCCGTTACTACGACAGTAAGGTCCGGGAGAGAAATTTGTAAGTGGGCGACTGGGTGATGAAGAAAGTTCAAAGAAAGGTGCTAGCCTTGGAGCCAACATGGGAATGACCCTACCAAATCACAGCGGTCGTTGGCCCAGTGACCTTCCACATCATAGACATCGATGGGGTCTATTCCACCCGTCCATGGAGCATCTAGCATCTCCGGTACTACCCTAAGTAAAATTCGTACCCCAACTACTTAGTTGTTTAACCGGACAGTGTTGTATTCATTCTAGTGCTCCTAATTCAATAAAAGGTACTTACTATTCCAACACAGTGAGTACGTCAACCCAATGAGTATCAGGCACAACTGCATGGGCGATTACTGGTTTCTCCAACACAATCAGTAAAAAAAATATAAAATAAATAAATAAAACAACAAAGGTTTACAGCTTTGCCTTTGGGACGGGTGAAACCCTTAGTTGACCCCACCGGCACTGGCGATCCTTGAGCCACCGACCTTGAGAGACCGCTCTTGTTCCAACCTGTCTGTCTCGGCCACGTCTGTCTCCATCCTCTCGGCATCGAGCCACCCTTTGTCTCTCCATTCTAGATAAGCCTCATTTATGCCTCTCTCCCGAGCAGCCTCCAACATCTCATCAAATTCAACCGAGTCCATGAACTCATTGATGGCCTTATCAGCGGTTTCTGCCCGTTAGGATTCTGTAAACTTCTCTACCCCCTGCCAGACCGCCGCCACTTGACCCTGTAGCTCCAAGTTCCTTGCCTCCAGGTCCGTCACCCGACCGGAGGAATCAACAAGCTTGGCCTCCAAACCAGTGGACCGCTGGACCGCATCGATTAGCTTCGACTCCAATTCCCTGCGTTTCTCAGCCTGTGCAGCCACTCGGTTTTTTTTTTCACTCGACTTGCTCCTTTGCCTGGGCTCTCTCCTTCACCAGCTCGGCCTCCAACATGGCTCGGTCCCTCGTGAGATCCACCACTTGTTTCTTCAAGGTCGGACCTTCCTCACTAGCTTCGGCAGCATAAAGGCTGTGCATCGCCTAAGGAGGGGGCACAAGAGGAGTGTTTAGCTCAAAAAATAAATAAAAAATAAAAAAATTGGCGAAGAAGGAATGCTTACCCGTATAGCCATTTCCATGGCTTTCTTCCGATTCTCACCGGGAAGCAAACCCTTGGGCAGCCCGCTGTCAAGCCCTAAAGTTTTGACGTTGGCTAATAGCAACCGCACGAACCTCCCATCCTCAGCACCGCTGGCTTGATGCTCTCTAGCGGGCGCCGTTTGTGACAGTTGAGGGGAATTCGAGGTCCCAGGGGTAGCAGTAGCAGTCCCGGACCCAGAGACCCTTGCCCTCTTGGCGGTTTCTCCACAAACGACACCGCCACCGAAGGGCACAAGGTGAGTCGCTGCCGACATTTCAGGGACCCGTTTTTCCACTTGTAGCATGGTAGAGGCATCAGCAGAAGTTGCCACCGGCACTGCCTCTCCAATACCCACCGGAGTGGGGGTCCCCATGCCTGTAGTAGACGTACATGCCCCCCTAGCCCCACTGGCCGCACCTTCCACGTTAGGGCGGCCCCCGTACCCAGCGGTCGGGATAACCATGACTACCGGCTGGTTGTGCACGGTTTTCTCCCCATTGTCGGGATCCACAACCGTTTTCGACGCAGCTTCCCCGATCTCCATCAACTTCTAGGCAACAAGCTGATCATCCGCCTCGATGGTCTGATCCAACGGTAGAGCCACCCGTGGAACAACAGCTGCAGGCCAATAATCCAAACGGTTAGTGTGAAGTCAAGGGCCGAAAACAGACCTAGCGAGAAAAAAAAAACAAAACAAAAAAACAATACAAAACAAAGGGGGTCCCCACCAGGTTTCTTCCCCAACCCACATATCTCCAAGACGTTCCACCAGATAAAGTTGTACGAGCTCCTGCTCATGAAGTCCCAGCAGCCAAAAATACGGGCTATCCGCCGACTCTCCACATCGGTCAGTCTGTACGACTGATCTCCAATAGCTTGGTAAGCCCCCAGGACGCGGTAAAACCTTGAATTACGCTACCACCTCCCCCCAAGCATCACCACCTGGTTCCTCCACCCGTGTACGGTCCAGTATGGCAGGTGAGTGATGGCCGGGCTAAAATCCCGCGCAGCAAAGGCCATGCAACCGCTGACTTGAGTCTTTTTACAGTAATAAACCTTGTACAGCGCCCTGAATTCGTCGACTGTGGGCCACCCCATATTGCAAATGTTGTACAAGCACCCAAGGCTAAGAGCATATCCACCCGTCTGGGTCCATCACCTCAATTCGACAGCCCAATTGCTGGATTGATGGCTTGAGTGAATGCAGCGGGGAAAAGAGGAAGAAGAAAAGCACGTGAGGCCTGCTGATCAGAGCAGGCAACAATCACACCGGCAAGCTGTGATTGCCTGCCTCTGTGATGGAGGGGCAATTGGTGGGACACACACACGTGGGCGCCCTCCAGCAGCCTTTTTTTTTTTTAATACCGGGTCGTGTAATGCACACACCTATTAAGTAATGCACAACCTTTTTTTCAAGTTATTTTTTATACGAAATAAAACAATATAAATATAACAATAATGCCAAATAAAATTACAATACTAAATTAAAATACAATACCAAATTAAAATACAATGCAAAATAAAATTACAATACTAAATTAAAATACAATGCAAAATAAAATTACAATACCAAATTAAAATACAATGCAAAATAAAATTACAATACCAAATCCACAATTGATTATTGTTGGTTAGCTTCTAAAGCCCAACTGTGCTCCACTAAATCATTTTGAAGAATTTTGTGGATATAAGCTGACTCGAGGTGGTCAATACGGTCCCAAAATGCATGTTGGTTTCGTCCATCTCTTCCCACTGGTAAAAAAGGAATTCGAACCCCCTAATCATCCACCGGCCCATCATAAACTTTTGCAGCTAATGGGTTTAGTAGATCTTCTTCTTCCGGCTCGACAAATTCATCCTCTACAATCATGTTATGCAATATAATACAAGCCATCATTATGCTTCTCAGTGTCGAGCTCTTGTGTAACCGAACTCCATGTCGAATGATCACCCAACGAGATTGCAGGATGCCGAAACACCTCTCTACATCTTTGCGGTATGCTTCTTGTTTCTTTGCAAATACTTTTTGTGATTGGGATTCAGGGTTTGACATAGTTTTAACAAATGTTGAATACCTTGGATATATTCCGTCAGCCAGATTATAAGTATTACTATATCTCCTTCCGTTGATGTGAAACGTCACAGACGAGGTGTTTCCGGCTATGAGCCCTTCAAAAACCGGTGATTGATCGAGCACGTTAATATCATTTTGAGCTCCTGGCACACCGAAGAAAGCATGCCATACCCTTGTGTCATACGAGGCCACTGCCTCAAGAATAATTGTGGGACGTCCCTTCCGACCAGTGTAAGCCCCCTGCCATCCGGTTGGACAGTTCTTCCACTCCCAATGCATGCAATCGATGCTTCCGATCATACCTGGAAATCCCCGGTGATCAGCCCTTGCTAGAAGCCTTCGAAGGTCAGCCTTTGTTGGAGCGCGCAGGTACTCTGGACCAAAAATACCTTCCACTTGTTGAAAGAACTTCTTCATGCACTCTAACGTAGTTGATTCCCCCATCCTGGTTATCTCAGTACATTGATCAGCAGCTGCGCCGTACGCCAACATACGCAGGGCACCTGTCATCTTCTGTTGTGGCAGCAACCCTAGTACTCCAAGGGCATCTACTCTTTGATGCTAATACCGGTTGTGGTTGCAGAATGCCATCATGATGCGGTTGAACACATGACCGTGCATCCGGTACCTCTGACGAAATTCTTCCGATCCGAAGATCGGAGGCTCGATGAAGTAATCTTCTAAGAGATTTTTTCCCCTTGATAACCTGTATCTTGGGTGATTGGGAGAGCGACCAGAACGTGAACCTCGTCCTTGTGGTTCATCTGAAGTATCAAGATGTGCCATCATCATGGTCGCGTTATTCATCATCGTATCCATCATCTCATCGTCCTCTTGACTGTGTTGTTGATTCTGCTTCAACAATTTACGAAAGAAGCTCATTGTAGTGATGATGGAATGTAGAGAAGTAATTGAGGGATTGTGTTTTGGAAAATTTCAGATATGAGTTATGAAGGTTGAGTGAGTATAGAGTGGGTGATGAAGCTTATTTATGGTAAATGTCGGATCATAGAGTTTGAAGATCATGTTACGTGTCAAATCGTCACTCGTCGAAAATCCTATCAAAAATCCAATAACATTATTTGACCGACAAACTCACACATGTCGATTTTTGGTTCGTCGAAAATCTCATAAAAAATCCTATCGAAAATCCAACGACATTATTTGGTCGACAAACATACACGTGTCGAATTTTGGTTGGTCTGAAATCCTATCGAAAATCTATACAATTATTTTGGTGATAAAAAACAAGGAAATGCCACATGTCATTTGACTATTGGTTGATTATCATGTACAAAATTTTTAAAATAAAAAATTTAATTGATGAATTGTGATTGCAAGAGTGATGGAGCTGCATGGGTGCATAAAAATTGACCCAGAAAAGCAATTTGCAGTGAATATTATCTGATGGAGGCAATTAAATTAATGGATTGATGGATTGATGGAGTAGTATGCATATGCCCTAAGCAGTTGCCTCCATTGACTGCGAGGAAGCTGGGCGGGAGAAAGGTTTATCATGCACAACACGTACTGGACGAATTCAGGCAAGGGCAGAGATAAGCCGTGACACAACTGGTCTTCGTACACAGCAACCCAACCTTCCTCTAGGTTGCAGGCCAATTCCCCAAGGTTGAGCGCCCGGAGCTTTATCGACCGGTCGATACCCCACCTCGCCCTGAAGTCCTCTATCTCCCCAAGGGTCATGCTACGGCCAGGCTCATCGCAATAAACTGTCATCCCACCGTCTGAGATCACGTGCTTAATTGCCCCCCCCCTACCCCACCAGAGGGACCCACTGCGGCCTTGCGCCCAGCCTCATTCCTTGGCCTCGAACCATCGTCCCCGGCCGAATCCCCACCGCCGGGATTTACAGGGTTACTTGACTCCCTAGATTCCATCAGTCTTACAGACGCGCGGATACCGTCTGACCAAGGCACGAAATTTTGTTGTAAGGGCTGAAATTTATTCTCTAGGTAGATCCTCTTCGCATAAACACAATGGGCAGAGCGGAGGGAGGATCGAGGGATCTTAAAAGCGGCCAAACCAACCCTTGAATCCCCCCAAAAAGCAATTAGGGTATTCCAAGGGGCAAAGCAATCCCAGCCGCAGATCTCCACCAAACAAGCCAGTCCACGTAATCCACCGTGGATAACTCGATAACCTCCCAGACCGTCAGATGACAAGACTGAGGGACTTCGACATTTAATACAACACAATACTACAGCAGCCACTTGTCCGGCATGCAGAGGCCGATGGCTACTAACCTAGTTGAAAGAGCAGGGGATAAAATTGAACCGTCCCGCCCGAAGCCTATTCCAACCTAAGGCTGACATAATCCAAAAGAACGGGGCATTCTAACATATATTCCACCGGTATGAGGCATTCCACCTGTTGAACTTATTCCACCCTTACGGCCAGCGGCAACGGCTAAAACCGGGAGGTTTGATCCTTTAGTCCAAGACGATTCTTCCAGCAGACTAGAAACCCTGCGCATATTTTATCTCGCCGCTGGGCGGTTGACTATAGCCAAGAAACAATGGCTAGGTATCCCACCGGGAGAATTCTTCCTCTCACACAGGAGACTTCTTCCCACAGGCTAAAAACCCTGTAGGAATATTACATACAGGTTACGCTATTCCAACTGTAGTACCTATTCCAACTAAATGCTATCCTATTCGCCGGTACACCCAGCCTGACCCATTGGCTGCAACATTCCACCGGACAGGTCCACACTTGCTTAATGCTCACTCCTACAGAATAACCGGTTGTACGAACCGAGACATTGCTACGGAAAGCCTTGTATGACCTACGGGCTCCAGGTACCACCGGGCTTTATAAACCCTGGAGACTTGATCCTCTCATACAGGACAACTCTTCCGACAAGCTAAAAACTCTGCACATACCTCATACCTGTAACACACGGGCTGAGAAGCAATCGAGGATGCCGGCCAATACGAACACAGGGCCGCCTCATCCCACCGGGAGACTTGATCCTCTCATACAGGACAACTCTTCCCGCAGGCTAAAAACCCTGCACATACCTCATGCCTGTAACACACGGGCTGAGAAGCAATCGGGGATGCTGGCCAATACGAACATAGGGCCGCCTCACCCCACCGGGAGACTTGATCCTCTCATACAGGACAACTCTTCCAGCAAGTTAAAAACCCTGCACATACCTCATGCTTGTAACACAAGGGATGAGAAGCGATCGGGGATGCCGGCCAATACGAAAAAAGGGCAGCGTCACCCCGCCGGGAGACTTGCTCCTGTCATACAGGACAACTCTTCCCGCAGGCTAACAACCCTGCACAAAGTTCACATCTGCAGGAACAAAAGCAGTCCTACAACACCCCACCGGGTACTCCTCTAACACAGGGCACATTTCCCGCTGGTACCATGTTACCTCTTCAAGACAACTCCATTTAAGGTACCCACTGACCGTTGACCTTTGCCGCTACCTTTCTCACTTGGAGGACTCATTCCACCCGTGCGCTATATTCACCCGGTTTCTCTGGAACTTGCACGGCGAATTTCAACGCCACATTATCATCATCTCATGCAATACATCTTGCACCTGTATGCCACTGTCACCATGAACATCATAACCATGCACTCATCACATTATGCACCATCATAAAAGGTTCATCCGAACGCCCGGCCTAGCCCAATCTTAAACGCGGCCTTGGGGGGCTAGGGCACCATTGGGTTCGTATCCCTGCAGGTCTGCGGGCCTGTAAAACAAGACAGATTTAAGTCCCCATTTAAGATGACACTTGACCGGGAACTTGGGGGACTTGTTGACAGTAGCCATAGAGAGGCTACCCAGGCCCCTAGACCCGCAGCCAGCACTCCCGGACCCGGTCCAGGGCCAGGGAACAAGGCACTGACACTTGGTCCCGCGCCCCGCCATATCTTACTTGTGATCGGGGCCCGGATACCGGGGATGATAGCTCCCCAAGCAGGGGTCGGAACAGTCCAGCAATATGTGCAGAAGGGGGCCAGTCCCACATCGAAAGGTGAGGCTAGTCTTCATGCCCGACAGCCTATATATGAGTCCTAACTACCCTCAGTAATAGGTGATACTTTAAATACTCATTCCCGCCTAAGTTATCAGTTTATCCCATCTATACTGACTTAAGCATCGGAGCGGAATAGACAGGCCCGCCCGGTATTCCCTTAGTTAGCAAGATTTATAGGAAGGAATCACACCAAGATCCACCGGTCTCTATGAGTCTACGGATTCAGATAGAAATAATAATAATTTTTTTTTGTTGTACATAAAATGGTGGCCGGTGAGCTACCGCTACTAGGCAGGGGCAATTTAGGTTTGTCATCTTCCCAAGGGATGTTCAAACTAAGGGGGGTGTATTCAATTAAGATTCTATGAGATTTTTTTTGTATTTTAAAAGTCTATAAGTATTCAATTCAGATTTTTAAAAGTCCTTAAAAATCTGTTGGTATTCAATTAGGACTTTAAAATTTCCGTCCAAATCTGGTGGTATTAAAAAGTTAATCGACTTTCAAGGATTCTATTATCTCATTGATTTTTTAGGATTTTTTAGTGCTTGGTATAAATACCAAAGAGTGTTGCTATTGGAACCTCCACATTTACTTACTTGACCTCCCTCTATTTTCAATTATTGAATTACATTTATATCCTCTTACATAAAGACTATTGAGGACAATAAGTGTATAAAAATAGTATTATATTTAGGGTAAAGTACAAATAAATACCCGAACTTTGAAGCTCATTTTAATTAAATACCCCATCTATAAATTATTACAAATAAACAACTGAGCTATACAAAATCCTACAAAGTTTCAACTCCGTTAGACATCCCGTTAAAACAACTGTTAACTTGTTTATGAGGGGTGTTTGACTTATTGACTGGATCCGCCATCGAGGGTCTTTTAGGCAACATAAACTTATTCCCGCTCAATGCCTCCTACAACCCTAAACTTTCAGCCATTTCCCTTAACATTTAAACTTAAATGAAAGTACTATATTGCAAACTGCAAAATGAAAATCGACTTAATTATATGTAAAGATATTTTTGTACGTAGCTAATTTGTACAAAAAAATTTGTACAAAAATTTCTTTACATACAATTCAGTTGATTTCTATTTTGTTGTTTGCAATATAGTACTTTCATTTAAGCTTAAGTGTTGAGGGAAATGGCTGAAAGTTTAGGGTTACAGGGAGACACTGAGCGAGAATAAGTTTGTGTTGCCTAAAATACCCTCGATGGCGGGCCAGTCACTAAGTCAAATACCCCTCATAAACAAGTTAACGGTTGTTTTAACGGTATGTCTAACGAAGTTGAAATTTTGTAAGATTTTGTATAGCTCGGGTATTTATTTGAAATAATTTATAGATGGGGTATTTATTGAAATGAGCTTCAAAGTTCGGGTATTTATTTGAAATAAGTTATAGATGAGATATTTAATTGAAATGAGCTTCAAAGTTCGGGTATTTATTTGTACTTTACCCTTATATTTATTGTCTATAGACTTTCGAATTTAATAATAATGTTATTTATTATTTTTCTTATCAAATTTATTTTTCAATTTCAGTAAGTGTTGAAACTAAGTGAATTTAAAAAATATAAGATTGTTAATGTGATATAAAGTTACTATAATTATACATGTTTAAGCGCATATACAAAATATAAAGTCAGGAGTAATTAGTGTTGAAAACTAAGCGCATATATTTTAATAAGTTTTGCAACATAAAAAAAATAAAAAAAAGTCAAGTGTTTTGATATATATATATATTATACATCTTATTAGACCTTAAATATATTTGCAATACACTAGTAACTATTGAAATAGTACAAGGGCATATGCTAGTATGTTTTGAAATATTTGTATATCCTATGTTTTGATTTATCTCATTAGATCTTACAGGAAAGAAAAAATAGAGGTCTAGTGAGTGAATAAGAGGTTGAATGAGTAAGTTACTAAAATATATGTGAATAACATACTTAAGGTTATTTCAGTAATTGGAATGAAGGTCTAGTGAGTAAATGTTTATATTCAAAAGTCTAATAGAGGTGTAGAAAACATTGGAGGTCTAATGAGCAAATGTGGAGATTCCAATAGCAACACTCAATACCAAAACTCTAAAAAAGTCTGACCACTATAGAAGAGATTTTCACGTATTCTTTTTTCTCTCAAGATGAAACATCAACAATAGAAGGAGAAGACGAATTGACTTTGACGAACCACTACCTCAACATCTCTCTGTTCTTTGATAACAAAGGAACTTTCTCTTTCTCATTCTGACTTCCTCTTGTTGTCGTGTTCTTTTGGATTTATTGACGAAGAAATTGAAATGGCTGGACTAGACCTTTAACTTTCTTTCTTATGTTGGAATAGATGATTTATGTTTGTAATAGGACATTGATTTGATCATTGATCTCTCAATCAATTACATGATCGAAAATACATGATTGCATCTTGTTTAATACATGTTCGTTGTGGGTTTTCTATTTTAGGTTTAGGTTTTTCTATCTATAATCTTGTTTGTCTTCTGTTTAGCACGTAGTCGCACCTAATTTTATCAAAACAGATCAGACTAAAAACTCTAGTTTAAAAGATAATCTTGTTTATCTTTTAGCTCATTGTGTTTACGTTTTATGCTACATGATGTGGCCAACGATTTACACAAACAATTCCAGATGTATAGTCTATAAAGATTTACACAAGATAATTAAGCTTCATACTTATCCATCACTACCAGAAAAAAGGCTTTTCCCGACGAAATAAAAAAAACGGCCGACGACATAAAATTTTCGTCGGCTATTCCCAAGAATGGCCGACGATTTTTTTTTTCGACCCTAAAAAAACAAAATCGTCGGCTATTCCCCTAGAATGGCCGACGAATTTTTTTTTCGTTGGTAAAAAAAAAAAATCGTCGGCTATATTCATATTTTAGTCGACGATTTGAATTTTCGTCGGCCTTTCTCTGAAACTTTAGCCGACGAAAACTTTTGAAAGTTTGGCCGACGAAATTGACATTTTTGTCGGCTATAAGTCTATATATTTTCATATCTAGACAGCAGCTGCTTATTTAAAAAAAAAACGAAAAAAAACGGGAGAAAGAGTGAAAAATCTGTGGGTATTTTATACGATTAGTTGCGTCTCATCGATTTGAAACTATCATCTGTTGAAGGTCAGGCCAAAAAACGTCATTTAGACAGTCCAATTACCATTTCTAAGCGTTTAGAGGTTTGACTGACCCGGTTGACCGTTCCGATCGAGCCTTTAACGTTGTCAGATGTAGTTGGATTTTTTTCCATACATGTATTTAATCTAAACGGTGATATCTGACGGTTGGAATAGATTTTCTAAACTTTTAGATTCAAAATCAGAACATATGCACTAATGTTCCTTAACTTGTTTACTAAGTGTTTAAGTGAATGTATAGTTTCAAATAGTTACTATACGTAGACTCTTCAAATGCAAAAATATTGTGAAATAAGATATGACCGAAATAATGAAATACGTCTACGGTTGAAAAATGACAAGATTCCGATAAAATCTGAGTGCCGAATGTTGCAGTTAACTGTTTTTTACTTTCGTTTTCCTATGGGGGGTAGCCTGACGTTCGTTAAATCAATTTTGTAAAATTTTTATATGATTAGTTGCGTCTCATTGATTTGAAACTATTATCTGTTGAAGGTGAGGCCAGAAACTGATGTAGGAAGGATGGCAGCAAACATTGAAGAGCAGATTGACCGTTGCAAGTCAAAACCCGGTTTACTGCAGATTTGGCGTCCGGCGTCCGAATGACGATTGTGATACCATTCTCGTAGCTTCGCCACAACGTGTGGGCCTTTTCGGGCTTTCGAGTTCGTTTAGGGCCTCAAAACGGCAGTTTAATATGTTTTCAAGATTTAAGTTTTCTAATTTGTTTTGGATTCGTTTTGTTTTAATTCCTTGGGCTTTTAGGTTTCCTTATTAGTTGCCCTAGGGTTTCTTTTCAATATTTAAGCATCCCTTTGGGATCACATACAATTAATTAATCATATTTTATCAAAACCCTAAGAGCTTTTTCTTGATTCCTGGTGGATTCCAGACCTGTTCTTTAGAGTACGACGTTGATTGTACTCTCCATTCATTGAGGGTTCGACGTTGATCAACCCTTCCACACTTCTACTGCGTCAGAATCCGTCGTTTAACTAGACTAATTTCCGTTTTTAAGCGTTTAGAGGTTTGACTTAGTGGTTTGACCTATAATTTAGCCGACGAAAATTATATTTCGTCGGCTAAACTCTTGCGATCCGCGCCTTTTCATTGTCCGCCGTTGGATGGCTCAGATCCGACGGCTGTTGATCTTCCAAAGTATAGCCGACGATGTTCATAGAATAGCCGACGAAATATTGTAAATCGTCGACTATTCTCTAAGTTTAGCCGACGAAAATTATATTTCGTCGGCTAAACTCTTGCGATCCGCGCCTTTTTATTGTCCGCCGTTGGATGGCTCATCCGACGGCTGTTGATCTTCCAAAGTATAGCCGACGAAATCTTTTAAATCGTCGGCTATTCTCTCTTCTTTAAATCTTTCAGCCCGCCTTTTTTCTCTCCTCCTCCTCCTCCTCCTCCCCCTCCTCCGGCATCCTCCTCCTCCTCCTTCTCCTCCTCCGGCCTCCTCCTCCTCCTCCTCCTCCGGCCTCCTCCTCTTCCTTCTCCTCCTCCTCCGGCCTCCTCCTCCATCCTCCTCCTCCATCATCCTGAACCAAAGAATAATTTTATTTTTTTTTCCCCAAAAATTAAGAATAGCCGACGAAATAGACAAAATCGTCGGCTATATTTAAGAACAAATAGCCGACGAAATTGATTTTCTTCGTCGGCTATAGTTGCCAAAATTGTCGGCCATACTCGAAAATATCCGACGAATTTCGTCGGATATTTTGTCCACGTTTGGTCGACAAAATAAATTTTCGTCGGTAAAATCGTCGGCCATACTCGACTATAGCCGATGATTTCGTTATTTTCGTCGGCCATTGGTATTACCGACGGCGTTTTTCCGACGAATTATAGCCGACGAAAATTTCGTCGGCAGAAGGAATAGCCGACGAAAATTTGGCATAGTAGACGAAATTTTTTTCGTCGGCTATTCTCTCCGATCTGGTAGTGCATTAGAAACAAAGAAAATGGTGCATAATGAAAAAGCAAAGAAGTTGCAGATGTATAGACTTGTTCTATGATATCTAATAGTGAGATAAAGTGTGTTTTTTTTTTTCTATAATTGTCTGATCCAAGCTTTGCCTTTTTATGGTCTAATTGTAATGATTCTTATTCTAAACTTTCAGCTACATATTTATAGGAATTTTTCTGGCTAAGGACGTCCGCACCATAAGGATTGGTGCAGATTTGATATTTTGACTAACTTTTCGATTGAATTTTTACATCTCCACCGTCTAGTCTTTAGGTACTCATGTATAGATCATCTCTGTAAATTTTCAGCCAATTTGATAATCGTTAAGGCATTCAAAAGTGCGATTTTCTATCATAAACATGAACGATTCAGTTTTGACAAAATGCAGTCTGTCCATTTGTTTTAATCTAGTTTGATATCAAATTGGCTAAAAATTTGCAGAGATGATCTATACATGAGTACCTAAAGACTAGACGGTGGAGATGTAAAAATTCAATCGAAAAGTTAGTCAAAATATCAAATCCACACCATAAAGATTGGTGCGGACGTCCTATATATATATATATTCAGAGCGAAAGTTCGCATTGAAATTAACGTGCGAAGTTCATTTTTTGACTCACTTTTTGGTCATATTTTCACATCTCCACCGTTTAGATGTTAGAACATACTGTATAGATCATCTTTGCAAAATTTGATCCAACTTGATAATCGTTTGTCATTTCATATGGTGATTTATACGAACAGTTCAGGTTGAACATATTCGGTTTGTTCATTGATTTAATATAGTTTCGATACTTTAACGGTAACCAAATTAGATGAAATTTTGTAGGAATGATCTATACATTAGGTTCAAACATCTTAACGGTGGAGATGTGAAAATATGACCGAAAAATGTGTCAAAAAAAATTTTCGCACGTTAATTTCAGAGTAAAGGTTCGCTCTGGATAGGGATTATATATATATATATATATATATATATATATATATATATATATATAGTCCCTTCCAATGAGAGATCCTTCATTTTGGTCATTTTGAGGGATCAAGCATTTAAACTACTGTTCGATCACATATTAACATCTCCACCGTTCAACTTTTATGTTTATATGAGTAGATCATATATGGAAATTTTTATCTCATTTGATAACCGTTAGAGCATTCAAAATTGTAATTTACAAGTAAAAACATGAACGGTTTAGGTTTGACAGATTTGATACGTCTATTGATTTAATCTAGTTGGATATCTTAACGATCACCATTTTGGCTAAAAATTTAAATGAATGATCTACACATACAAAACTAGTAATTGAACGGTAGAGATATAAAAATGTGATCAACAAGTTGGCCTAATAATCGATCTCTTAAAATGAACAAAATAAGGGATCCCTTAGTGGAAGAGCCCTATATATATATTGTTCCACATATATCATAAGTAGAGATTTTTTTTTTTTGTATTGAATGTTTGATGATTCTTACTAGACTTTTTAAGGATACAGTACATGTCTTGGGATCTTTAAAGATCTACACATATAGCCTTTAATGGCATTTTAAGAATGGCGTTTTGTAATCAGATATGAATGTAAAGAACTCATCTCCAGGTTTCTTAACCTCAAATAACCCTACCTCAATACTAAGGATGGGCATACGGGGGTGGGGGCGGGGAACCCGTGGGAAAAACCCGTATTTGACACGCGGGGGCGGGGGAGGGGGCGGGGTTGCTGATTTCTCCCGCAGGTTGCGGGAGTGGGTGCGGGGATCCCCATTACCCAGACGGGGACCCGTTTTGAATTTTTTTTTTTGTATTTTTTTTTCAAACAAAAACTAACATACAAAAAGTTTTCACCATTTTACCAATTACTTTTTATGTTTTACTCTTCTTGCACCGCCGGGAGCAGTAGAGCCGCCGCCCCGCCGCCGGTAGCTTCGCCCCAGAGGTCAAAAACTCCACAAAAAACCTTGAAACTTTCTCAGCAGCGTCCTTGCAGCCACGAGGACTCAATTTCGTCGCCTCCACGGTCATTGGGGGCCTCCTCCGTCGCAGACGGTGGTCCAGACGGCGGTCCAAACACCACCACCTCCAATATTCACAAAAATCAACCAATCGAACATCAAATTACACTCAATCAACTCCAAACAACGTTCTGAATTCAATTCCAACCTCAAATTACATCGAAAACCTCATTTCCACCACCTCCACCGAATTCACCAAAAACCCTAGAAATTCAAATCCAAAATTCTCCTTACCTGAATCGAAGGAAATCAATTCCTTTGGAGGAATTGCTATGCGGGACGAGACTTTCGATTCCCGACTGGAATCGGGTCAATTGGTGGCCGGAGGAAGGAGTTCCCTACAATCGGGGTGGAACTTCTCAGGCTTCGCACGGCCAAACGGCGGCGATTCGCCTTGAACCACCCCCGCAGACATGACGAGGAAGCTGAGGAGAGTCTAACGGTACTGGTGGCGAGCCGAACGGTGGCCGGATGGCGGAACTAGATTGAGGCGGCGACTATGTCGGTGGAGGGGGATGGCTGAGTCAGGGAGAGAGAAAGAGAAAAAGAAAGAAAATTGCGGGGGTGGGGGCGGGGAACCCATTACCCGACGGGGGTGGGGCGGGGAATCCCCCATTTGAAAAATCCTCCACACGGGGGCGGGAAAATCCTCCATATGCCCAAACTTACTCAATACTAATATCAGATTCTTGTAAGTCATCTGGTCTGTTAGCAATAACTGCCCCATAAGTCTTAGCTCTTCTTTTTCTTTTGTTAAGACAAACTCATAAACAAAATGCAGAGGTATTGCTGTTTCCTATGATGCTTTTCTTTTTTTTAGTATGAATACTTTATTATTGTTTTTTTTTTTTGCCTTTATAGTACTTTTAATTAGAAAAGTGCGTAACCGATTCAATAAGTAGCATGAAGATTATATATTCTTACTAATGAAAAAAAGTTATTGTGTATAAACTAGTCATATTACCATGGGTGATACACAAGAAGATGTCAAGAAAAAAGGGACTTATGAGTAGTGTATCAAGGAGGAGAGCAATGCATTGTTAGAATTCATGGTTGATGGTGCCACTCGGGGTTGGCGTGACAATAGTGGGATCTTGACTAAGCAAACAGTAGAGGAAAGGATACTTCCTGCTTTTAATCCAAAACTTACGTGTAATAAGACTTACAACAACTACCAAAGTCGATTAAAATGGTTTAAGACATGCTGGACCTCTTATTCAGCCCTTTTCCGGTACAGCTCTAGTTTTAGGTTTGACCCTAAACTCAAAGAGGTTCACTGCATCAGATGAAGTATGGGATGAGTACCTAAAGGTGAGCTTCCTAAACATTACATTACAATTTTTTTCTTTAATATAAATAGTTTGTGAGGGAATTAGTGCATCAATAATTTTTTATTTTTTTGCTAGGGACACCCAAAAGATTCCCATTTACGCTATGGATCATTTTCTGATTATGAGGACTTAGAAATAGCTATTGAGAATGGTGTTGCAGTCGGAAAAAACTCAATTGGGTTAGGTAATATTACCAGTGCAAGAACATTAGGGGTTGGTGAAAGTAGAGATATACACATAGAAGACTTTGACTATGACGTTGATAATGATGCGTTTGTGGCACCAACTCATAATGATCCTTCAATTCACACCCAATCACCTCTAGGATCCCCTGAAGCTTTAGAGGTTCCCAAGCAAGGAAGAGACAAAAACAAAAGAGGTAGAACTGAGTTTGAAGGAAGTTCTCAAAGTGGCATTATGGAACAACTTAATAAACTTCCTACCACTTTTGAAGGAGTTTATAGCCTATTGGAGAAAAGAGAAAGCCTATTGGAGAAAAGAGATAGAAAGCCTATTGGAGAGAGCTTATACAATTTGGGATGTCATCCAGGAGATCTCAAATTTGGATGATGATATTCGTTTCAAGGCGTTTGACTTGCTTGACACTAAAACAAAAAAAGATGGTTTCTTGAAGATGGCTCCTGAACACTGAGCGAACTGGATATTCCGCAAGATGCGAGGGCAATAGTTATTATGTTTTTGCTATATGTTATGACTATCTTATATTTTGTTGGGATTTTGCAATACATTTGGTTTTTTGAGTTATTTTGAGTACATTTAGTTTGAATTATTGTATGACTCTTGAGTTATAGCCTATTGGTACTATTAACTCTAAGTTTAAGTTATGTTTCATTCGCCTTACATTCATATTTTCTTTATTTGAGTTAAAATTTAAGTGGGAGATATTTACATAAGTAAATTTATAAGAGTGTTGCTATTAGAACCTCCACATTTGCTCACTTGACCTCCCTCTATTTTCAATTATTGAATTACATTTGTATTCTCTTACATAAAGACTATTGAGGACAATAAGTGCATAAAAAAAGTATTATATTTATTGTCTATAAACTTTCCAATTCAATAATAATGTTATTTATTATTTTCCTTATCAAATTTATTTTCCAATTTCAGTAAGTGATGAAACTAAGCAAATATATAAATTATAAGATTGTTAATGTTACTATATTTATACATGTTTAAGCGCACATACAAAATATAAGGTCAAGAGTATGCCAAATCACACTTTTAGTTCTCTAGGACCGAAATCTAGGGTTTCGTGTGCAGCAAAAATACCGAAACCTAGAGTTTCGTGTGCAGCGACGGCGTCGGGCTTGCTCCCTAGCCGGCCAAAAGGCGTCTTCCAACTCAGGTTTCCCAAGTTTGGAGGAGAGGCTGGAAGTCTAGTTGTGGTTGGTGATCGACGACGGAGTCAGGGAAGCGAGGAGAATTTAATTTTTTTGAACGGCTACGTGTTAATCTTTGTCTCCTAGCGGAGGAGAGAAGCTTGGTGTAGCAGTGGTTCTGACGTCGGCTCAAATACGGAGGAGTACGATCTAAGGAAGGTGGTATTGATTGGCGGCGCGAGTCTCACCTTAGGTGGCAAGTCGAGGTTCTGATCTAGGGAAGGCAGGGGCTGCTACAACCTTAAGAGGGCGGCTCGGTTTCTTTTGAGGTGGAACGGTATGGTGGAGGTTCGTAGCAGGCCGCCGGAGCAGCGGTGAGGGCTGGCTTACTGCAGAAAAGAGAGAGGAGGAAGGAGAGTGATTGGGCTTTGGGCTTAGGATTAGCTGGGCTACTATTCTGAGCCTGGGTGATCCGGGTTTGGGCCCAAATCTTCCTTTCTTCTTTTTCTTTTCTGCGGTGAGTTAGGAAAGATCCCATCATGAGGGTAGGGCGGGTTGCTCTACCTTCACTTGAAAGGTACACCGTGTGGTCTTGGGCCTGAAGGTCTTAGTGGAGTCCTCTCTTCTATCTTGATGGTTATTCGCTTTCTTAGTTTACTGTCCGCTTGTTTTGGACGTATTTTGCTTTATTCGAACTTTAGTTTCGTTTATTTCGTTTCGTTGCTTTATTTCAGAACTCTTTAGTTTGTAGTGGAGTTTCAGCTCCCGCTTGACTAGGCACAATCGGTCGTATGACTTATGTCAATGAAGTTATTCATTCCCCTAAAAAAACAAAAAACAAAATATAAGGTCAAGAGTTGTTCATATCTCTTTGTGTTGAAAACTAAGCTCATATATTTTAATTAGTTTGCAACATGAAAAAAAAAATGAAGTTATTCATTCCCCTAAAAAAAAATCAAAAAACAAAATATAAGGTCAAGAGTAAGTGTTGAAAACTAAGCGCATATATATTAATAAGTTTGCAACATGAAAAAAAAAATCAGTTGTTTTGATATAGATATATATATATATATATATATATATAGAATATTTTTATATATCTTATTAGACTTTAAATATATTTGCAACGCACTAGTAACTATTGAAATAGTACAAGGGCAAATGCTAGTGTGTTTTGAAATATTTGTATATCCTAGGTTTTGATTTATCTCATTAGATCTTACACATGAAAGAAAAAAAAAATTAAGAAATAGAGATCTAGTGAGTGAATAGGAGGTTGAATGAGTAAGTTATTGAAATATATGTGAATAACATATTTAAGGTTATTTCGGTAATTTGAATGGAGGTCTAGTGAGTAAATGTTTATATTCCAAAGTATAATGGAGGTGTAGAAAGTATTGGAGGTCTAATGAGCAAATGTGGAAGTCCTAATAGAAACTGTCATTTATAATTATCAGTTTTTGCCAGAGATAGCAGTCCACTTTAGAGGACTACATTCTCTGCTCATAAGAGCATAAGCTCCCAAGTTTTGTGAGATTGTAGTTATATACTGTTCTTCCATGTTTTCATTTTGTCCTCATTCATTTATTTCTCATTGTAGCAAAAAATGGATGAAATATGGGAGGAAGAAATGGAAGAAGAAGAAATTGAAGAAGAAAGGGAAGACGAAATTTATGAAACCATTAAGTATTTATTGACGGTAATTCAAGCAGTAATGATCATGTTAAGAGAGAATATCATTGTGATGCATCGACGTATTGAACCGTCTCTCAAACGACGACCAGTTACTAAAATGGGACATCATTTTATACATAATATGCTAAAGGAGGACCCACAAAGTTTTCGGGAGTTGCATAGGATGTATCCATATGTGTTTATGAAGTTGTGTGATATTATGTTAGGGTAGAAGATCCCCAACCTAGTATTACTAGAGCTAAAGCTAAGAAAAACGAAGAAGAAAGGAAATTCTGATATTTTGATTGATAATGTTCACAAACCGATACAACTGTTTAAATAGCATAAGGACGACACTTGTCCAACGCCAGCTAGCATTCTACTGACTAAATTATGTCTACGAGACTGACAACCTATTACATAAATGACGTCATAATTAAATAAGCAAAACGGTGTGTATAGTAGACACTCGCACTTCTCTTTTCAACTAGGATATTACTGATCCAATTCCATAACAATCCTGCCCCCTTAGACTAACTTGTCCCCAAGTTAGAAAAAAAAAATATGAACATCCTGCTCAAATCACCATAACTCAACCCTATTAATCTCCAATACTCATTTCAATCACAGTTTAAAGAATACTGCATCTCATTATTAGCAGCAAAAGTAGGATACCTCATTGTTATCATATCCACATCTTCCCAAGTAGCCTCCTCCTCAGTAGTAGACAACCAATGAATCAACCACTGAGCAACCATGACTCATTGCCTCTTGATCATTCTCTTCTGCAACACAGCTTGTGGTTCCCATTTTGGATTCTCAGGATCAACAATTGGAGGTAAACTAGCAGAAATGCTCACAGAATTTCCCAATTTCTTTTTTAGCAAAGAGACATGAAAGACATTATGGATACGAGCTGTGGTTGGTAACTTGAGTCTGTAAGCAACATTCCTAACCTTTTCACTGACTTCAAAGGGTCCATAAAACCTTGGAGATAATTTATGAAACTCCCTACCTTGCACAGATTGTTGCCTGTAGGGTAGTAGTTTCAAATACACCCAATCACCTACTTGAAATTCTCTTTCAGTGTGTCTTTTTTCATGGTTGCCTTTCATCCTAGTCTGTGCCACTTGTAAATTCCTTTTCAACAAAGCCAACAACTCATCTCTCTGCCGCAATTGCTTGTCAACGTGAGCTACAGCAGTAGAACCAGGTAAATCACTACCAAAAAAAAAACTTTTGCCGACGAAAAAAAAAAAAAACGGCCGACGAAACCAATTTTCGTCGGCTATTCTCAATAATGGCCGACGAAAATTTTTTTCGTCGCTAAAAATTAAAAAATCGTCGGCTATTCCCCTAGAATGGCCGACGAATTTTTTTTTCGTCGGTCATTCTAGGGGAATAGCCGACGATTTGAATTTTCGTCGGCCTTTCTCTAAAACTTTAGCCGACGAAAATTTTTGGAAGTATGGCCGACGAGTACTAGGTTTGATTTCGTCGGCTATGATTTAAAAAAAAAAAAAAAAAAACAGCTTCCATTTTCTATCACTATCGACAAACCATTGCTTCGTCCTTCAAATGCAAATGTGTCGTGAAATAAGATATGACCGAAATAATGAAATACGTCTACGGTTGAAAAATGAGAAGATTCCGACAAAATCTGTGTGCCGAATGTTGCGGTTAGCTGTTTTTTACTTCATTTTTCCTATGGGTAGCCTGACGGTCGGTAAATATTTTGAGGAAAATTTTTATACGATTGGTTGCGTCTCATCGATCTGAAACTATTCTCTGTTGAACGTCAGGCCAAAAAACGTCATTTAGACGGGCCAATTTCCATTTCTAAGCGTTTGAAGGGTTGACTCACCCGGTTGACCGTCCCGATCGAGCCTTTAACGTTGTCAGATGTAGTTGGATTTTTTTTCATACATGTATTTCATCTTAACGGTGATATCTGACGGTTGGAATAGATTTTCCAAACTTTTAGATTCAAAATCGGAACATATGCACTAATGTTCCTTAACTTGTTTACTAAGTGTTTAAGTGAATGTATAGTTTCAAATAGTTACTATACGTAGGCTCTTCAAATGCAAATATGTCGTCAAATAAGATATGACCGAAATAATGAAATACGTCTACGGTTGAAAAATGACAAGATTCCGATAAAATCCGCGTGCCGAAAGAATGAAATCAGTCAAAACCCGGTTTACTGTAGATTTGGCGTCCGGCGTCCGAATGATGATTGTGATACCATTCCGGAAAGGGAATGACGCCAGGAACAAAACTCGTGGCTTTGCCACGACGTGTGGGCTTTTTCGGGCTTTCGAGTTCGTTTAGGGCCTCAAAACGGCATTTTAGTATGTTTTCATAGAATAGCCGACGAAACATTCAAATTTCGTCGGCTATTCTCTAAGTATAGCCGACGAATTCAAATATTTCGTCGGCTAAACTCTTGATCCGCGCCTTTTTATTGTCCGCCGTTGGATTGCTCAGATCCGACGGCTGTTGATTTTCCAAAGTATAGCCGACGAAATATATTAATTTCGTCGGCTATTCTCTAAGTATAGCCGACGAAATTAAAATATTTCGTCGGCTATTCTCTAAGTATAGCCGACGAAATATATTAATTTCGTCGGCTATTCTCTAAGTATAGCCGACGAAATCTTTTATTTCGTCGGCTATACTTAGAGAATAGCCGACGAAATATTTTAATTTCGTCGGCTATATATACTCCTTCTAAATCTTTTAAATCCTCCCGCCTTTTTTCTCTCCTCCTTCCCCCCCTCCTCCGGCCTCCTCTTCCTCTTTCCCCTCCTCCGGCCTCCTCCTCCTCCTTCTCCTCCTCCTCCTCCTTCCCCTCCTCCTTCCCCTCCTCCTCCTCCTCCTTCTCCTCCTTCCCCTCCTCCTCCTCCTCCTCCTTCTCTAGCTTCCTTCCCCTCCTCCTCCTCCTTCTCCTCCTCCTCCTCCTCCTCCTCCGGCCTCCTCCTCCTCCTCCTTCCCCTCCTCCTCCGGCCTCCTCCTCCTCCTTCCCCTCCTCCTCCTCCTCCAAAATGTAATTAATTTAATTTAATTTAATTTAATTTTTTTTTTCCCAAAATTAAAGAATAGCCGACGAAATTGACCAAATTTCGTCGGCTATAACAGGTATAGCCGACGATTTTTACCAAATTTCGTCGGCTATTCTTTAAAATATTAATATATTCGGAGAAAATAACCGACGAAATTGACAAATCGTCGGGTATTTATGAAGTATAGCCGACGAAACAGACTAATTTCGTCGGCTATAGTTGGCAAAATCGTCGGCTAAACTCGAAAATTTCCGACGAATTTCGTCGGTTATTTTTCAAAGGTTTGGTCGACGAAATCAATTTTCGTCGGCTATACTTCAGAATGGCCGACGATTTCAAAAATTTCGTCGGTCATTGGTATTACCGACGGCGTTTTACCGACGAAGAATAGCCGACGAAAATTTCGTCGGTAGAGGGAATAGCCGACGAAATTTTGGAATAGCCGACGAAAAAAATTTCGTCGGCTATTCTGTCAAATCTGGTAGTGAATATGGAATGATTGAAGGAGGTGGGTATTCATACAGTGCCTGGAAAGGTGTTATTTGTATAGCTGAGTGGTATGAAGAATTGTACCACCACTCAGCCCAAGGTAAAGCCTTCACCTAGGTGTGTGGTCTCTCTCCAGCTATGTACCTCAAATAATGTTCCAATGTCCTATTCAAATTCTAAATTTGCCCGTCCGTTTGAGGGTGATAAGTTGATGATTTACTCAACTTGGTGCCTTGAATTCTGAAAAAAGATTCCCAAAACAGACTCATAAACACAGGGTCTCCATCTGAAATGATGTTCTCTGGAAGACCATGTAACCTGAAAATCTCTTGCACAAATAACTCTGCCACTTTTGCTGATGTATATGGGTGTGACATGGGTACGAAATGTGCAAACTTAGTCAACTTATCAATCACCACCCAAATAACAGTTTTATCCTCGGAAACAGGCAAACCATCAATAAAATCCATTGAAATTGTTGTCCAAGCTCTCTCGGGAATTGAAATAGGTTGAAGAAGTCTAGGAGGAAGTATGGATTCATAGTGGTTTCTTTGGCACATATCACAATTAGCAATGAACTTCTTAATATCTACCAACATTCCAGGCCAACCAAAGGTTCTATTAATTCTCTTGTAAATCCTTTGTCTCCCTGCATGACCTCCTTCCACTCCCAAGTGCAGCTCATCCATCAACTTATTCCTCCATTCACCATACTTAGGAACATAAATTCTGTCTCTAAAGTAAAGTTGAGAATTAATTAGAGCAAAATGTTTTATAACTACATGATGCTGCTGTAGTGTAGCAATGATCTCCTTAGCTTCTGAGTCAAGTTGACACGCTTGTTGCATCTCAAAAACAAACTGAGGAATGGGCTGAGAAATACCAGTGATAGCTGCTAACTCACATCTCCTAGATAGAGTGTCCGGAACAACATTGGTCTTACCTGCCTTGTAACGAATGGAATAGTTGTACCTCATCAACTTAATTAACCATTTCTGTTGAGTGGATGTTGTAATCTTCTGCTTCAAAAAGTACTCAATAGTTCTGTGATCTGTGACAATGTGAAAGCGATTCCCTAGCATACAAGGCCTCCAATGTTCAACTGCAAACACCACGGCAAGCATTTCTTTATCATAAACAGACAAAGCTAAGTGTTTAGGAGCCAAAGTTTTGCTTAGAAAAGCAATTGGGAGACCTTCCTGCGACAAAACAGCTCCTATTCCCCTATCACAAGCATCACATTCCACAATAAACTCCTTGGTAAAGTCAGGTGTAGCTAAAATAGGAGTAGTGGTCAAGACAGTTTTTAACTCTTCAAATGCTTGTTCAGACTCCGCACTCCACTTGAATCCTTCTTTTTTTAGCATATCAGTGAGAGGTTTAGATTTCACCCCAAAATTCCTCATAAATTTCCTGTAGTAACCAACTAAGCCTAAGTATCCTCTAAGGCTTTTCAAAGTCTTTGGTTTAGGCCAGTTCCTAACACACTCCACCTTAGTTGGGTCCACCGCGACACCTGGAGCACTAATAATGTGACCTAGACACTCTACCTGAGGCACACCAAAAGAACATTTACTTTCTTTAACTTTCAGTGAGTGTTGTCGTAATTTCTGAAACACTTGTTGTAGATGTTGAAGATGAGTTTGCATGTCCGGGCTGTAAATCAAAATGTCATCAAAAAAATACCAAAACTCCTTTTCTCAGATACTCCCTCAATGCATCATTCATGACTGATGGAGCATTGGAAAGCCCAAATGGTAACACCAAGAACTCATAATGCCCACAGTGAGTTCTGAAAGCAGTTTTACTTATGTCATCCACATGCATTCTAATCTGATGATAACCAGCTCTCAAATCTAGCTTTGTAAATACGGTAGTTCCATTGACTTCATCAATCAATTCCTCAACCACTGGTATAGGATACTTGTCTTTAACTGTTGCCGCGTTCAAAGCTCTGTAATCCACACATAATCTCCACGTACCATCTTTTTTCTTGACAAGAAGTACAGGTGAAGAATATTGAGATACACTAGGCCTAATGGTTCCACTGTCTAACATATCTTGTACTATCTTTTCAATTTCGGTCTTCTGAGAATAGGGATATCTGTAGGGTCGTACACTGATAGGGGGAGTATTTGGAAGTAACTCAATTTTGTGATCATGCTTTCTGGCCGGAGGTAGTCTAGTTGGCACCTCAAATACATCTTTATACTCCTGCATCAACTTCTGTATGGCTGGGTGCACTTTATGGGTTTGTTCCTTTTCTTCTGCTTGAATTGTCTCCAACTGCACAACTACAGCTTCCCTATCCTTTTTGAGCAACCTGTGCATTATTTTACACCCCACCATAGATGCTTCTACATCAACTTGTCCATGTAAAGCATGCGCAACTCCCATGTACCAAAACCTCATTCTCATAAACTCATAGTTCCACGCAATATCCCCTAAAGTCCTTAACCAAGCCACCCCTAAAACTATTCCACAACCAGAGATAGGCAACACATAGTAGTTAGTAGAGAAAACAAAATTTTGCAAATTCAACTCCAATGTAACCACTTTCTTAGTCAACATAATGGCTCCACTAGCCAGCCTGACCTTAAGAGGTTTAATAGAGAGGCAATCCTTGTTATGTTGCTTTAACAGTTTTGGATGAATAAAGTTGTGGGATGCACCAGAGTCAATCAAAACGTGTACCTGCTGCTTGTCTAACTTCCCTTTAAGTTGCATGGTCGATATATTGTTGTCATCTCCCATAGCCTGTAATTGTAGTATTTGTTCATCCTCTTCCTCCATTGCAGGTGCTTCCGCTTCCTTATGCCCCCCATTAGGATTTTGTAGCTCCAGTTCCTCTTGAACTACTTCCATAACCATAATTTGTCCTCTTCTGCAATTGTGCCCTGGTCTAAAGATCTCGTCACAAAAAAAACATTGATTCCTGGCCCTCCTCTCTTGATATTCAGCTTGTGTCAACTGCCTATTACCTTGGTTTTGAGCTCCAGGTATTAAGTGTGGAACTCTGGGTGCTGCTGGAGCTTGTTGATTTCTGTTGTGAGGCACAGTAGGAGTAGTTGTTGCTCTGGAAGCTAATGTGGGTCTTCTGAAACTATTATCGCTTTCTTCAAAAATCTTTGTGAGTTCACACGCATCAAACAAGGTTCTAGGTCTATGAGCCCTCACATTTGCCCTAATGCTCTCTTTCAATCCCCTGTAAAACAAGAAAGTAAAGTCTGTTGGGAAAATCCCGAGGCTCTTCTAGCAAGCTTAGTAAACTGCTCTTTGTACTGCTCCGCAGTTCCCTGCTGGTTCATCCTAGCCAATGCAGCCTGAAAGTCCACCATATTAAAATCATTGAACTCTCTCATTAACAAATCAACTATCCCCATCCATGTTGGTGGAAACTCATGCCTGAACATGAACCACCTGTCAGCACCATTTCCCATTAAATGCAGAGTCCCAATGGCCAACTTTTTATCCTCAGGCACTTGATAATATTCAAAGAACTATTCAGTCTTATTCAACCATTCTAGAGGGTCCCCTCAAAATCTAGCTTCATTTGCCTCATAGTTGGTAAGTGATGCTCATTTGTGTGATGAGGTGGAAATTGTTGGTCTGGATATGAAAAATTTGGTGGGTTTGGTGGAACCGGAGGATTTGGTGGGTTTGATGGGTTTGGGGTATTTTATAGTGGAAAAACTCTCATGGTTGAGAAACTAGACTGAGTACTTTGTTGGAATGATCCCTCTGATTTCCATGAGCATGTAACTGAGACTGAGCAGCTAAATAAGACGGTACAGCAAATGGTAATCCTTGAGATAAATAATGATGACTATAGCCAGAATAACTCATCACATAAGGGTTAGTTTCACTGATATGGGCTGTTGCAGCAAAATAGAACTGTGAGTGTGGTAAAGGGCCAATATAATAGCTATGAGGTTGATTTGTGGGGTTAGAAATTTGGTGAATATGAGTTGATTCTTGGTTCATCACAACCTTGCCTTTAGATTTACTAGACCCAGCTGCATCGTTTTGATCATTCACACAGTGACCAACAACCATAGATCTATAATTAGCATCCCCCAAAGTTTCACTCACATCCTTATTCACCAACTTATCATCATTCGCATACCCCAAAATCACTTGATGATCACCTAGATTAAGAGGAAAACCATGAGAGTGTTTAGAGTGACTACCTACAGGAGAAGATTGTGGAGGTAGAGACAATCCCATGGTAGATCCAGCTGAGCCATCTCCGTCGTGAGTGGGTGATGTTGCCGAAGCTTGCTGTGGACTGGGTTGCTGCTGTATTTGAGACCTGTGAAATTCCACTAACATTTGCTTAAAATCACTCATCATTTCAGTTCGCAATGATGAAACAGTGTTTTGCAAATCGGTGAGTTTTGCATTATTTTCATCTTTGTAAACTTGAAATTCAAACTTCACATTACTCAATTCACCGGAGGAATTACCCCCAGCCCCTTTTAATTTGACCATCGCTGGGCTCTGATACCAAATTGTTAGGGTAGAAGATCCCCAACCTAGTATTACTAGAGCTAAGGCTAAGAAAAACGAAGAAGAAAGGAAATTCTGATATTTTGATTGATAATGTTCACAAACCGATACAACTGTTTAAATAGCATAAGGACGACACGTGTCCAATGCCAGCTAGCATTCTACTGACTAAATTCTATCCACGAGGCTGACAACCTATTACATAAACGACGTCGTAATTAATTAAGCAAAACGGTACGTATCCTAGACACTCGCACTTCTCTTTTCAACTAGGACATTACTGATCCAATTCCATAACATATTATTAGACAAAACACTCTTTTGCAAGATACCAGATATATATGTATGTGTGTGTGTGTGTGTGCGTGTGTTTTGAAGAAATGGTGGCTACATTCTTGATTATTGTAGGCCACAATGATCGCTATTGTAATGTTCGTCAAAGGTTTGGTTGTTCACACTTTGCTACAAGTCAAAACTTCAACAAAACCTTGAAGGCTCTTAACACGATAGCACCACAAAAGATGGTCAAGCCTGGAGGTGTGCCCTCTAAAATTAGGTATAACACAAGGTTCTGGCCTTTTTTTAAGGTATGATTTTTCTTTTGATTAAAGTTAAAGTATGAGTAAAATCTAGTTGGTTTCTATAATTGTTTTACCATATAACCTACACAAATATTTCAGTATTATGTTATTGAATATTTGTTTATTTTAGGATTGCATTGGTGCTATTGATGGAACCCATATTCCAGCTATGGTGAAAGGCTGAGATGTAAGTAGCTATCGTAACCGTCATGGTATTCAATCCCAAAATGTTTTGGCAGCTTGCAACTTCGATTTGGAATTCATGTATGTGCTTAGTGGGTGGCAAGGTTCCGCGCACATGATTCAAAATTGCTAAATGATGCATTATCAAGAAGAAATGGACTTGAAGTCCCACAAGGTAAATATATCTCTATGAATTTTCAATATATATAAAATATTCATGGCTACTTGACAATTACTCTTTTTAATTATTATGTTGGCTTTCAGGAAAATATTTTCTTGTGGATTGTGGATTTGCTAATCGACGCTAATTTTTTTTTGCTCTATTACGCGGTATACGATATCATTTAAAAGATTTTGGTGGTCAAGGTGGTCTCTCCATAAATGCAAGTGAGTTATTTAATCTCCGTCAAGCATCATTGAGGAATTTTTTTATTTTTTTAGGGGAATAAATAACTCCATTGACTAAACATCATTACAATCATCGTTTATCAACTCCATGACAGATGGAGGGGGAGTAAGAGTAAACTCACTATGTTCTGAATTCAGAGCATCAGTTGCCAAACTATGAGCAACTCTATTAGCTTCCCGACGAATAAATTGAATTCGTACTGATGTAAAGTGTTGTAGCATCTCTCTAAGATCATCCAAAAGGTAACCCAACTCTGACCAATCCAGAGCTCTACTCCCCAAAGCCTCCACTAATACCTGGCAATCCGTTTCTACGATAAAAAGCGAGAAACCATGCTGTTGAGCCAGTTGTACCCCTTCCAAGAGAGCAAAGAGTTCTCCATGTCTAGCCGAGCTGGAGGCTGGAACATGACTACGAAAAGTACCCATACACACCCCTTCCGAATCTCGGAATATTCCTCCCAATCCTGTGACTCCTGTAGGAGACCTGAAGGCAGCATCCACATTCAGCTTGATATACCCCTGAGAGGGTTTCTTCCACCTAGCTGAAAGTTTAGACCTCCTTCCTCTTCCCTTCGGATGAGCTGAACGAAACTCCTCCCACCAACCAAGGGTAACCGGTACAATCTCACTTGCCAACTTAACATCATTACGCCATACCTTAGCATTCCTACTTTTCCAAATTACACAGACAAACATCAGGAGAGCTTCAAACGAAGTTGGATGATGAGCATGAGACTGAAAAAACCAATCTAACACACTCGAGGCTGAGCTAAGTGCAGTATTGAGGCAGCATGGGGACAATCACGTAGAGTATGAAGAGGGCACTCCACTTCTTCCTCACAGAAAGGGCACTGAGTATCAATGTCGATTCCACGTTGACTCAGTCTGCTTCTTGTAGGAAGAACATTAGAGACCGCTTTCCAAGCACATACCTTAACCTTTGCCGGAACAGAAGCACCCCATATTGTTGACCATAACTGAGAGCTAGAGTTAGGACATACCCCTACCTCTTGAAGGACACAACGACGAGCGAGGTGGTAAGCTGTCTTAACGGAAAAGACTCCCTTTTTATCCTCGCTCCATCTCCATCTATCAACAGGCATGCGTCTACTCAGAGGGACGGCACAAATCGTCCGAAGCCTTCCAATGCATGCCTCTCTTCTCATCCGTTCCACCCCACCAAAAACGGGCACAAAGTTGATGAAGTTCTTGAATAAGATTCTGGGGCAGCAGATAATTGTTCATGGTATAAAGTGACATAGCCTGAGCAACCACTTTGATGAGGATCTCTCTCCCTGCAGCACTTAGTAACTTAGCCCGCCACCCTGTAAGTTTTTTGCTAAGCCAGTCCTTGATGAAAGCAAAAGTGTCCTACCGAGATTTCCCCACAATAGTAGGAATGCCCAGGTATTTGTCATGCTTCTCTGTCAACTGAACCCCCAAACAGCTAGCCAGCGACTGTCTAACAGGAGGAAGAACATTACCGCTGAACACAACATTACTTTTTTCTAAGCTGACCTGTTGACCAGAAGCTTGTTCATAAACTTTCAAGATTTCCTTCACTAGCAAACAATCCGTAATCGAGGCTTTAACATACAACATACTATCATCAGCAAATAAAAGATGACTAATAGTAGGAGCCCCTTGGTAAACCTGTAAGTCCTTCCAGAGTCCGTTGGTAACAGATTCAAATATCAATGCTGAGAGACCCTTAGCGCAAAGGAGAAATAGATAAGGAGATATCAGATCCCCCTGACAGAGACCCCGATGTGGAATAATAGAGCCGCATGGAACTCCGTTCACCAAAAAGGAGTACCGTACTGTGGATAGACAACACATAATCAGCGCAACCCAAGCCTGGTCAAACCCATCCGTAGCATTACCTGATGCAGAAAGTCCCATTCTAAACAATCATAGGCTTTACTAATATCCAATTTAAGGGCCATAAACCCTTCATTGCCTCGTCGAAGCTGATTCATATAGTGAGCTAGTTCTGTAGTCACCAAGGTATTATCCGAAATGAGCCTATCCGGAACAAACACGCTCTGTTGCTGTGAAATAATATCTGGTAGAAAAATCTTTAACCAGTTGGCCAGAACCTTAGAAGCAATCTTATAAACAACATTACATAAAGCTATAGGTCGGAGCTGAGACATATTCAGCACCTCTTTCACCTTAAGGATCAACACAACCTGAGTATAATTCAAATCATGAGGCATTTCCTTTGTAGGAAGAAAAGAAATAATTGCCTTACTCACATCCTCTCCAACAATATCCCAATATTTTTGATAAAAGTAGAGTGACATACCATCAGGGCCAGGAGCTTTAGAGGGGTGCATCTGAAACAAAGCGACACAGACCTCTTCAAATGTATATAGCGCTAACAAAACCTGGTTCATCTCGGTAGAAACTCGGGGCTGAATTGTCCTAAGAACTGTTGCCTGAGCTGAAAGAACAAATCTTCAAAATACTCATTCAGCACTCTCGCAATACCGGCCTTGTCATCCTTCCATATGCCCCGACTATCAAACAGGCCTTTAATCTTATTCCGTTGATGACAATTAGAAGTTCTTTTATGAAAAAAAGTAGAATTATGGTCCCCATCCTTGAGCCAAATCGCTCTAGAGCGTTGTCTCCAATATTCCTCCTCCATCGACAGTAGCTCATTCAGTCGTGTAGATAGCCAAGCTTTCTCTTCCAAGTCCGTTTGAACAGCCGGACATTGAAGCAGAGAATTGAGTGCTGACCGCACCCCTTCCAGTTCCATCTTCTTGCTCTGAAAAGTGGAACGATCCCAGTGCAATAGCGCTTCACCAGTGTCTTTAATCCGCCTACAGAGCTGAACCATAGGGCTGCCATCCTGGCCCGAACCCCAAGCACTTTTCACAACGACCTCCAAACATGCATGGTGACACCACATCTTTTCAAATCGAAATCGTATGTGGGTATGATTAACTAGCTGGACTTCTTTTCAGGTGAATAGCCCTCCTGATGCTCCCATATCTTGTAGAAAGCAATGCGATAAAGCTTGCAGGAAGGCTAGCATTTGATTCAAGGACCGAGTTCGCCTTCCCGACTTCTCCCCTATCTCCAAGATTTCATTAAAATCACCCGCAACCAGCCACTTTTCGGAGGAATCCCCCGAAGGGACCGAAGCAAATCCCAAGAGTCATCATGCTGACCTGTATCTGGATTGTCATAGAAACCGGTAAATCTCCACAACTCCATCTCCGGGCCGGAAACGTCGACGTCAATATAGTAGTAATGGACATCACGTACATTGATCGATACCGATTCATCCCATAACAACGCTGCACCCCCTGCCAGCCCTATTCTCTCGAAAGATACTATGTGCGGAAGACCTACCGCCCCGGGAAGTGACTTATGCTAGTCTGAATTACAATGAGTTTCGGAAAGGAAGATCATGTTAACTCGATGTTTCTGAATAAGTAAACGAAGCGCATATCTCGTTCGCTTGTTGACTATCCCTTGGCAATTCCATATCAGTACATTCATGGTGTCGATTGCAGCTAACCAAGGCCAGAAAGAGGAAGCCCGACAGATTTCAGAAATCACACTCGCTTGCACCAGACGTCGGAAATACCCCGGAAGCATCGACGATTCGCCGCCGTTCTGCACCAAAACCCTAGGGTTTGGAATTCTCAAACTCCGAAAGAACCGGAGCGAGCCTTATGTGGAGATGTTGATTTTTTAGATAATTGATGTCATAGACCCTCTATTGGATGTTCATTTTATTATATAGCATCATTGAGGAATGTGATTGAGAGGATATTTGGTATATTTAAATCGCGGTTCACAATTTTTAAAACTGCTCCTCCATTCCCATTTCAGACACAAGTAGAGTTAGTGTTAGCTTGTGCTGGACTACAAAACTTTCTTAGAAAAGAATGTCGCTCCGATGAATTTCTAATTGAACCAGAAGATGATCAATCTGCACCCTATTTTGACATGGAAGACGAAAATCTTGAACTACTTTCTCAAAGCCAACTACGACAAAGAGTAGAAGCTAATGCTTGGAGAACTAGCATTGCTGATGCTATGTGGGCTGAGAGGCCGATGAATGGTGATGATGAAAATGAAGAGGATAACAGTGACGACTAGGACATGGACAATGAGAATAATGAGGAACACATGGATGGTGAGAATCAAGAGGTTTATGATAATTATGAGGTTGAAACGGGAGAGTATGCTGCATTCTAATGTATTTCTTACCTTTGCATCTTCAATATATATTTTTTTTTTTCATTTTGAATGAATATTTCATATAAGATAAAATGGAGTTGGATAACTATTTGGATGCATATGCCATTGTACAAGAGTATTTCGTTTCAACTCATAATTATATTTTCATATTGTTTTGATAACTTTTAATTATTTATTTATTGCTATTATAACAATATGTGGACTTTATAAGTCTATAAAAATAGAGATAAATCAATTCAATAGAATATGGTTAACTCTATATGGAATTAAAATATAGATTTTTACTCAAAACTACAATTTTGTGTTAATATTTACGAGTAGCAAGAAATCATTACCACTGAGTCTGAGAAATCAATATCACTGAGCCTCAGAAATCAATACCATTGAGCCTCAGAAACCAACCTCCGCCGTCCTACGCCGTGTTTTCAATACCACTTAGCCTCAGAAACTCCGCCGTTCTCCGCCACGCTTCCAATACCACTGAACCTCAGAAACTCCACGGTCTTCCGCCGCGCTTCTAATGCCACTGAGCGTCAGAAATCAATCTCTATATCTTCTTCTTCTTATGCGTTGGGTCTAAAACCCTTTCTATATAACTAACTATAACTTCTCCGATCCCAAACCCTAGAAACCCAAACGACGTCGTCTGAGATTGAGCCATGAACCCCTCCGCCCTCATCTCTCCTCCTTCCTCAACTCCGCATCGTTCAATTCTATAATCTCAGTTCCTCAATCATATCCCCCTCTGCTCCACCACCTCCGCAACCGTCCCACGACACCGTTTCAGAGTCTCGCTCCCTCGCAACTCCTCCGCCCAGTCCGAAGGCGCCACGTCAACACTGGAGGATGTGTTTGGGGGGAAGAGGGAGCTGACTGGGGTACAGCCTCTGGTAGGGAAGCTCTCGCGTCGTCGTCGCGCCACCACGAGAGCGACGCTGCGGCGGAGGAGGAGGAGGAGATGGAAGATGAAATAACATGAGAGGAGGACACTATCTCTTGTTTCCAAGGAGCGAGAGTGCGCAACTGACCGGAGGCTTCGGCGACGGACTTCTTCTTCCGGCTGGTGGTGACGTCATCTCTGCTTGGAAATTAGGATTTGGAGGAGTGGAGTTGCAGATCGGAGCGGAGCCTCCTTCGAGAATGAGAGAGCAAAAGGTACAAGAACACCAAAGAATAAGGGAAATGTATGGTGGGTATTTTATGGGTAATTATTAACCGCTGTTACTGTTTTTTTGGTGTTGATGGTATAAAAATTTTATGTTTTTGCTATTGGTAAATAGTATCACAATATTGTAGTTTTGAGTAATTATGTGATTAAAATATTCCATGAAATTAGCAGACTTCATAGATTATTAAAAGTCAGCCAGAATCTTTTAAAATATGGATTGAATACACCCCTTAAGAATCTTCTTTTAGGGCAACTCCAACAACCTAAGTCAAAACCCATACCTAAACTCAAATTTTGACTCATCCAAACTCATTACTATTCATTTTTGGTCTTTCATCTCCACCAAGGGTGAGTCAAAACCCATACCCATTTTATATTTGAATTATTTTATATAATTCTTAAAAACAATATAAATTTATACATTATATTTAATATATTTGTTAATTAAAAAGTAATTGAAAAGGTAAAAGATGTATAAAAGTTGTACGAATCTGACTTCAAACGTCAAATATTAATGTCATTGCCACATGTCAAATTTTGATAGGACGGTGAGATTGTGATTTTAATTTTTATCCACCACGTGTTATTGCATTTCTTCACGTACAATAATTGCATATTCGATAAGAGTTATATCTCAAATTTCATTAAATATTTTAGCGTCACGTGTCATTATATGAGAGGCTAGTTCGATTGCGTTTCAGATTATTATCTGCCACATGCCATATCCTATCTTCATATTTTTGTCCATAAATACTTCATCATTTACTCCATCAAACCTCACCAATTCACAACCACTTCTCTTTCTCCCTCATATCAATATTTGCAGGATTCTGAGCTTCATTTTCATTTGATAAATTTTTGTGAGTTGTTGTAAGGATGAATAGGCTTCAGAAACTACTGAAGAAGGAGGAAGAAGATTCCATTACAAGAAATCGTCAAAGAGCCTTGGAAATGCAAGTAGCTTCCTCACAAATCCAGAGGATTCAAGAGGAAGAATCTCAATGGGGTGGTTCAGAAGAAGGGAGACATTACATCGTAAGAGAACGAGAAGATATGGATCAACGACTTGAAGCTTTGTACTTCACTTCACCATGTAGGTTCGAAGGAGATATATTTCGTAGAAGGTACAGAATGTGACCTCATGTGTTTGACAAGATGATGCATGACGTTGCCAACCATGATCCTTACTTTGTCCAAACGTGTGACGCTTCCGGCAGAGTTGGCTTCTCCACAGAACAGAAGCTAACTTGCGCCATGAGGATGCTTGCTTACGGGCTTCCGGCGGATTTGTGTGATGAGTTCCTTGACATAGCAGAATCCACAGCTTTGGAGATTCTAAGACACTTTACTAGAGCAATTTGGAATGTGTACCACAAGCATTACCTCCATTGACCATCGAAGGAGGATTTGTGGCGGTTGCTCAATGAAGCTGACAGAAGAGGGTTCCCTGGAATGGTTGGAAGTCTCGACTGTATGCACTGCAGCTGGAAAAACTGCCCCACTTCATGGCAAGGACATTTCACGGGTCATAAAGGAAAACCGACAATTATTTTAGAGGCGGTTGCATCATATGATACTTGGATTTGGCACGCATATTTTGGACTTCCAGGCTCCCTCAACTGCATTAACGTCCTTGGAATGTCTCAACTATTTGATGAAATATGCAGAGGAGAGTCTCCTCGAGTCAAATACCGTGTAGCTGATCAAGAATATGACCAGTGCTACTACCTAGTCGATGGGATCTACCCTAAATGGGGGAGTTTTATGAAAGCAATCAAAAATCCAACTACGCCACAACAAGCTCATTTTACAAAGATGCAAGAGTCATTCAGAAAAGATGTGGAGAGGGCATTTGGAATTCTACAAGCTCGTTTTGCAATTGTCCAGTACATCATGAGGACCTGCATTATTTTGCATAATATGATTGTTGAAGACGAGCGCGAAGAAGTAGAGGAGGTGACGATTGACCCCGATGAGATCCCAACAAGACCAAGGGCTGCAGAAATATGAAAGGTATGAAGTGGATCATGCAGTAGAGCGCAATGCTACTGCTCTTGAAGTATTTATGAGTCGCTACCAGCAGGTTAGATGTCCAATTGTGCATAATTACCTCCGAGATGATTTGGTCAAACACCTCTGGAATGTGAAGCTGCAAGCAGAAAGGAACCGCAAATGATTTATTTGTGTCTTTATGCCTTGTAATGTCTGTGTGGTTTGTTTGTTTGTGTGTTTATTATTTTGCAATGTAATTTAGTTTATTGTCATGAATAAAAGTGAGATTATTAATTAAAGAAATTTGTAATTTTATTTCATAAAATGAAATAAAAGCGACAAAATACAATAACATAAGTTAATAGTACAACAACATTTCAATTTCCCCCCGTCCATTGAGTTTCTTGAACCGGCACATAAGGGTCCAAGAAGTCGTCTTCACTTTGTGTGGAGGGTGCTTGAGATGAAGTCGATGGTTGTGGGTATGGCCTGGATCTATAATCTTGTTCCTCCCTCTCAATAATTCGTGCTTGCTTCCTTTCCCAATAGCCCCTTTTTATAGGTGTGTAGTTTGATGGAATAATCGCCATTGTAACTGCATCATCCGCGCGTTGCTCGGCAAGTTGAGTCTTCTCTCTAAGGTGTTGCCTATGTTTGAGATCGCGTTCTCCTTGGTCTGCAATTCTCTGCATTTGGATTAAAAGTTGAGATGTATCATTTTTGTTGGCCTTATTCTTAGCAGCCCTTTGAGCTTTTTGGCCGAGGGGGGCGTGCATGCACATTTGAAGGGCTTGATGTTCCTTCTTCCTCCAAGTTAATAGGTGACGGACTACTAGTAGTACTGAAATTCATAGATGGAGGATCGCAAAACTTTTTCGTGTCCTTCAATATCGGCCAATAATGTCCATATTCAAAGTCATGCCCTTTAGACATTGTGCGAAAAAACGACTTAGCTTGTATTTCTTATATGTATATAAAAAATAAATATTAGTGTCCATCATCATTATCATGGTTGAACATAGTTAACAATTTAGTTATATATATATATATATATATATGTAATTAACAATTTAATCACATATAAGTAACAAATTTATTTCAATACATATTGTCAAACTCATATATAAAGGAGACTTACCTCATCGGTTGCATTTACACCACTTGCATGAGCGGCCGCCGCCTTTGTAAGAGCTTCATGCCATCTTTGGTAAGCCGGTCTAATCTTTCTCCAACGAGCGTCACACCCTCCTCCGGATCGATCATCTCCATCAATCTGCTTGACACTAAGGTACACATCATGTATACGATCCCACAATCTTTTCTTCTCTTGACCCGTAGCCTTATCACCATCTTCACCAATTGTAATCACCGCTACACACAAGGCAATATCTTCGGAATCTCTCCAACTCGCTCCTCTAGTCTTAGGGGCAGACATCTTTGAAAAAAAAATTGAAAGCTAGCTAGATGAAGAACAATTGTGAAAATAAAGAGTTTGGAAAGAGATGAAGATGTTTTTGGAGTGAAAAATTATGAGGAAGGGGGGATGGTATTTATAGAGAAGCAAGCAAAATATTGTTCCAACGGGCAGTATAAAATTCCTCCTTTTCCTGAATTTTTTTTTTTCGAGTTTCTTTCATTTTAATTAGGTTCTTTTATTTTTGACCGTTCATATTACTCCATTTTGTTTTTTTTACAGTCGTTAGATTACAATTATTTTACAGCCCAAACGATAATGCTGCCCATTTAGCCGTTATTTTGTCCTGTAGTGGCAGTTTGGACAGAAACTAGGACAAAGCGCATCAGAACGGGTCTTTTTCCTTCAGCATGTGAAGGCTGGGTCCCACCAAACAGTATTGGCTCTCCCTCCCTCAGACGTGAGTCATTTTGACTCCATTATTTAGTACGAAACTCAAAATGGGTTTGGCTTTTCATGGTTGGAGTTCCTATTTTTTAATGACTTGAGTCAAAATAAGTATAGGTTTTGATGGTTGGAGTTGCCCTTAGTGTCGAGGACTTGAACATACTCCCACTCCACTCGACCAACCCTATTGGTTATAATATTTTCGATTTTTACCTGATGCACTTATATTTTTACACAAATATTAATGTCGGTTTGTTCCGAAAAGAAAAAGAAAAAGAAAAAGAAATATCCCTCACTATAAAAGAAGGCAGGCGTGGCTACTAAACGCTTTGGCGTAGCAATCCAAAGACCCCTAGACCTTCTTCGAAAAGAAAAGCTCTACAAAACCCACCCAAGTACTCTTCGCCAGATCGCCATCCATGTCAGGAGTCGGACCAATCTCACAGGACTGGGAGCCCGTCGTAATCAGAAAGAAGGCGCCCAACGCCGCCGCCAAGAAGGACGAGAAAGCCGTCAACGCTGCTCGCCGCGCCGGCGCCGAGATCGAAACCGTCAAGAAAGGTCTATCTTCTTTATTTTCTTTCTTGATTTTAATTTTCACTATATCTGAGGCTATATCATAGATGAAACCCTGGAATAATTAATTATCCGAAAACCTAGTTATCTGATAAAGTAGAGGAAGTAAACTTCAATATTTGAAGCTAGAAGGGAGAATTGAATATGCAATTTTCTATATTTAAGCATCTTCTGAGGTTATTATTGTTTGGTTCCACTTGTGGTTGCTGAATTCTGAACAAAGGAATTGTTGCTCCGCGAATTTATTGTATGATTTTATCACATTTGTATGCATTTTTGCCAATGCTTCTTGCTTAATTAGGGCAGAATTTTGTCTAAATTGTCAGAATATATCCGCCGTTTAATACGTACTTCTCAAGAGATTATTCATGCGTCAAATAGTGCTTAAGCTATGACAGTATGCATTGCTTGGGGTATTCGTAGTGTGAACTGTGACTGGTTGGCGGGGTTTTGGTTATGTTCTTTCGTTTGTATTTTTTATTTTTTTGGTGATAGGTTTAGTTGTATTTACCAATTTGATGGAACTTAGAGTAAATGTCAATTGTTCCATTATAACTCCTTTTATTTTGGGATGCACTATTTTCATAATTAACATCCTGATTTTTATTTTATTATCCTTATGCAGCTACTGCCGGACTTAACAAGGCTGCCTCGAGCAGCACTTCTCTAAACACAAGGAAGCTGGATGAGGAAACAGAAGTTCTTGCACGTAAGTTCATCTTTATACTACTCTTTGGATACTTGAATTCTGTACTTTCTAAGATGATAGTGATCTATTCGTGTTATGCCCTGAAGAACCCTTTCTTGAGATATCTATCCCGTACTGTTTTAGTTTGCACCCATGAAAGCAAGAAAGGAATCAGGTCCGCTGACCAATTATTTAGTTGTTTCTCTTTATGTGGGGGCAATGATTGATTGTGAACTAGAGCTCCCACGTCCAAACTGGACAAGTCTGGTGGATCTGTGTGTATCTGTCTTCCCTTGATATCTCAATGGTGGGAACCAGTGAGCTGCTCCACTGGTCCACCTTTTCCTTCTACAAAGTTTATTTCATAGCTGTGGTACGTATGACTTGTTTGCGCATTATACCTTCATTTGTAGTTCTTCTATAATGATAAAAAATACCATGTCCGGATGACTTTGGTGAGGCTATGTGTATCTATCCTCTCCCAACCCTTTAATGGTGGGAGCCAGTGAGCAGCCCTACTGGTGCACTGTTTCCTTTCTAAAAAGTTTTTTGCATAGCTTATATCTATGGTACATATGACGTTTTTAAGCATTATTCCTTCAAATATTTTTTTTTCTACAATGGTAAGAAACCATTCTGAACTGGAGCTCAGAGGTCTGAGCTGGCAACAGCTACTCTCCCAGTGGGGGAAGGCTGTTTGCATCTATCCTTCCTAGCACCTTAATGTTACCCCATTGGTCCAAGTTTGTTGCATAGTTCATTTTTAAGATACAAATAATGTGTTTATGTATTACTCCTCAAGTTTTATTTCCTACTGCACGGTAAGATTCCATTTTGAAATGCATGGAGCTAAGCTGTCCAAACTGGCAAGAACCCTTTTTCTTCTAGTGGGGATGATGCAATGTGCATCAGTCCTCTCAAGAACCCTTAATGGCGATAGCAGTTAGCTGCTCCCGCGGTCATTGTTTTCGTCTGTGATTATCTACGTGTTCTTAATAATGCATCTATTACTCTTGCTTTTTCCTTCTTCTGTTAATGAAAAATGTATTTCATGCCCTCCCAATAGTTCGTTTCTTCATATCTCAAATGAAGGACTACTCTGGGATGGAGAAGAGAACCTAGCATGGAAGCTTCCCCAAATTACATTATTGCAAATGTGCAATTAAAAAATGGGGAATGCTGAAGAACATTACGTCTCTACCCTTTGAGATCCTTCTCGTATTATTGTAGGCTTTCAGGACAAGTGTTTTTGTTTTGGGTAGTTTGTTTGAACCAACAATGTGTTGATCTTGATTATGTAATTTCTCATTCCTTTTACTGGGCCTACCTTTAGAAGATATCGGTCTCTGTACAATTCTATATGTTAATTTAGGTGTTTTTATGCACTATCTGTATCTGTGTTTGTTTGGACATGTCCTTGTTTATTTTGTTGGCATTGTGTTAGCTATTTGTTGGTTTTTTCTGTTTTTATGTGCTAAGTTTCATCTATACTTGTAGATGAGCGTGTTCCAAGTGAGTTGAAGAAAGCTATTATGCAAGCTCGTATGGATAAGAAGCTTACCCAGGCCCAGCTTGCTCAGGTAAATCTCTCTCTCTCTCTCTGTGTGTGTGTGTATAACAATATAATATGTAGACCAACTTCATCTTTTATAGATTTTGTTAATGACCATCTGGAGTTATTTGCAGATTATCAATGAGAAGCCTCAAGTGATCCAAGAGTATGAATCTGGGAAAGCTATTCCAAATCAACAGGTAATTGGCAAGTTAGAGAGAGCTCTGGGAGCAAAACTGCGCGGAAAGAAATAAAGAATCCTGGAGAGAGATGGAGGATGCATGGCTATTATGTTTGAACTAATCATGTTTAGCATTGCGATCTTTAGTTTAAGTTTGAACTAATATGCTGCACCTCAACCTGTATTTATCTTCCAAAAGGTTGTGTGTTTGGTGCAGGAAGTACCTGCGTTTTTAAGAATGTTTATGAAATGACCAATATGCAAACAATTTCTGCCAGATGTGTCTTGCCTTGCCTTCGTACTTTCATGGTTGGGATACAAATATACAAATTATCATGGTGCGTGGGAAAACCGAATCCCTAATCCCTAGCTATGATGACAATTGAAGAACGACTCGGTATTATCTTTGGGATGTTCCGATGTCGAAATTAAGACACCATTTGTTTGCCAAAAATAAAGTAATTTAAGACACCATTGTATTTGTCTTCCCACAGAAAAACAAGCTAACACGCAGAACCTCTAAGGAGCGAATCCAGTATTCAGAGGAAGAGAATTGAACCAAGTCCGTGGTTGAGAGTCAAGTTCATCAAACTTGAAGTTATCATTGCTACGTATAAAATACTGTGTTGCAACATGGTCAATATGGCGTTTCAGACATGGAGTGGTCAAGATGTATAATGATCATGAGTTTCTTTTTACATGTAACATTCAACAATATTTATAGAAAGAGAAACGTCATCTATAGATACATGTATGACACTTAATTGACCTCTTTCTTGTGGAGGTATATATATACACGATATGTTCTCAACGATCCATAACATATTCTCAACGAGCTAGTTTTTATAACTTGCTTATTTCTCTCTCAGTTTGCATATCCATGGCGAGGTCAAGAGCTAATGCATCTGTTCTTCAGTTAGCAGCACTACTGGTGTTGTTGCTATCCTGGTCTGATGCAGCACGCGTCGAAGGCCAAAGAGATGGAGCCACAATAAACTGTCTCAAGGCCTGCGATAGCAACGTCATGATGCCCTGCACTAATCGGTGTTCTAATGGTGGAAGACAGCGAACAACAGATGCATGTTGGCAGGGATGCGTCATGCTCAATTAATTGATCTCTGTTTAGTATAGTTCTACTTATCTGATGTCCAAGGATTATAAAATGCTGATCAGTACGTAGTTTGATCGTATAACTGATACATGCGAAATGCAATCCAGTTACAATCAAAAATTAAAATGTCCTTTTATAACTCAACCTCCGCGGCTCCACCGGCGCTTTACTAGAGTCACCGTCGTAGTATAGCTCCGGTTTCCATCTTGTTCTAGATGGAAGCAGGTACGGTCTCGTTATTCTTTGAACAAGGCAATATGAGTCTTGTGTGCTAACTTTTGGACCTAAGAGCATCCGCACCCATGAAAACGTCTTGCTCAAGCACCTGGTGGGCCCAGGAGCAAATTTTGCTCAAGCAAATGGAAATCAAATTTTGCTCCACCCAAATCGATTTTTTCACACACCCATTAACAATTTGCTTGAGCAACTCAGTTTTGTCTTGTTGTGAAATGATTAAATTTTTTTTTACCGGATAGATTAACCACCAATAATAATGTGTCACGTATCATTATCGACTCGATATTATCCAAGATTTTCGATAAGCTTTCCGATTAATAGATAATTGACACGTTAGTATATGCCTTGAACTAGTCATCTGGTGGCGCTGACAGAGGCGGGGATCTCGCTGCCCGGTCAGCGAGTCGGGGTCCAGGGGCGACGCGCCCTGGTTTTGGGGGTTCGGGGGCGCAACGTGACCCCCGATGGGGGTTCGGGGGCAACGCCCCCGAGGCCCATGATATCTGTTATGTTGGGGTAGGTTTTCCTTTTGGGTTATTATGTGCTTTTGAATCCGTTTGAGTTTAATTATTAAGCTTGTGTTCAATTTAAGTATGTGTGTTAATTTTAATATGTATTTCTATTTCATCTTAATAAATAAATTTTTTATTTCTCGAACAAATTTGTGTGAGTTGATTAAAAATTGAGGTAGTATTTATAAACAAATTTTTGGGAGAGTTTTGAAATTTTTGGGATTTTTTTACTATTTTTTGGGAATATTTCCGTTATGATCAAATTGTAGCCGTTGCCTTTGAATTCTGACCGTTGGATCAAAATTTCAGATTGAAATGGAAGGCCCAGATTGATTTGCCCGTTTTTTAATTTTTGACCGTCAGACTGCCACGTGGCAGCCTGACATTGGCTGTTTCAAACGACGCACTGTTCATCGTCTTCCTCAGCCTTTCCCGCGCGTTTTTCCGGTGCTCCGTTCTCCGCCGTCCGGCCACTCCAGCCGACGTGCCACCCACCAAACTGATGGGCTCGACGCCCTCTTTCGTTTCAACCAAGTCTCAGGCTGCTTTTCACTGAGCAGAAGGCGCGGCAACGATCGGGAGCCACGGCCACCGTCGAGGGCGGCGCTCAGATGCATCTCCGGTCCGTCCTAGCGCTCGGCAGCTTACTCCACGTCACGGTGCGTCTCACGTGGCAGCCAAAAAGCGAGAAACCTGTCGGCCCGGCCCCACGAGCTGCTCGAGCAAGCATCGGAGCAAAGTTTGCTCGAGCCTTCGCTCGAGCACTTTGACTCGTTGACTGCTCGCCCGGTTGCTCGCCGTTTTCGACCCCGGTGCGCGCTCATTTCCGTCTTGCTCGAGCACCTTGGCCGGCCCTACCGTCTTGCTCGTGCTCTTGCTCGCCCGGTTGCTCCCCGGTGCAGATGCTCTAAGATGTGACTCCATAAGAGGAGTGAATAAATCATGGGATGGATTGATCGACCATCTATAGTTATAGGACTTAAAAGAAATTGTGATAGTAACAGAACCCAGGTACACATCAATTTGAAATATTGTATTTGTGATCCAGATCGACCATTTAACTAGTATCGCAGTATAAATTGAAAGTGCATTGCTTTCGCTAGAGGTTGAAATTTCAAATTTGTACTTGAGAATAATTATTTAAAGTGAAAATTGTATCCTTTTTTCTTTGTGTTGTCAAGATATTATTGTCTCATATATATATATATATATATATATATATATATATATATATATATATATATATATATCCCTACTCATCCGTGAAATACAACAACTAGTTTCCCAATGACCAAACCCTGATAAGTTCTGTCAAACCATATAATTTGTTTTTGGTAAATACATATCCGTGTGGATAACAAAAAATAAAAACCACACAAACGAACAAACAGCACAATTGGAATAAGCCAATCAATTGGAAGTACAACGATTGTAATATAATACCCATTTTCTATACAACTATCCATCATTGACTAGCCGTTTAGGGTCTGCGCACCTTTGAAACATATTTGGAAAATTACTAGTAGCTAGAATAGAAATAGAAGGGAGATCTAACCGATTTGTTTTTTGTAGCATAAATCATGAAGCAACAGTACTACCAAGGAGCGTGTGAGTGCCATTGAGGTGAAATATTAGGTTTGCATTTCTCAAATTTTATTGCCAACAAGGTTATGAAAAGCGAGGGATGCTGCAAAACTGGTAGTGACTTCATGGAGCAACATGATGTTGAGGGATGTGGAGTCTGGGACTGCTTCGGATTGAGAATGCAATGACAGAAGCAAAACAATCACGTATAAGGGTTTAGGGTTTAAGGTTCTACCTTACAAGGGCGTCGATTAGGTTTAATGTGATGAAAGAGCTTTTGTATTGGAATAGGTTATGAAAGAGTTTTTCTATTTGAACCTCCAAATTTATCCATGTGACCGTATGCTTTTTACACCACCTTTAAAATCTTCAAGTACAAATTTTACTTCACTAAACTCACTAAAGTTGTTAAGAACCATTTGGTGTAGCTAGTGGTATAATCTCTCCTTAGTAAGTGAAATTTTTTGAGTTCGACTCATAAAACACTCATTATAGCATTTGAGTTATTTACTTGATTAAAAAAAAACTCACTAAAGTTCCTCAAATAACCTCACTTATATAATTTGTAAATAAGTTTGTGTCGCCCGTGTTGAAGAATGGGGATCTCCTAATGTTATTTCATACTCTATTTTGAAAAAGATTAACAAATTATCATCCACAAATATATACCTAATGTAGTGGACAAGATCTGGAGCATGATTTTAACCATAAAATCAGTGGTTACTGATACCCAATTTATATAGTATACCCAAGAAATATCATATCTAATTCACCATATTACATTATTGTAGAATATTAAAAGAATTAACAAATTGTCTCTAATCTAAGCCATAAATAGATACCTACTTTAGTGGACAAGATTGCTAGTATGATTTTAACCATAAAATAAGTGGTTACTAATAGTAGTCTGATACCCAATTTATATAGTATACTGTATACCCAAGCAATATCATATCTAATTCACCATATTACATTAATATAGAATATTGCATTTATTAAAAAGAATTAACAAATTGTCTTTAATCTCAGCAATAAATAGATATCTAATTTAGTGGACAAGATTTCTAGTATGATTTTAACCATAAAATATGTGGTCACAGTCCGCCCTCATTTAATAGAATACACCCAAAAAATATCATATTAAATCCAAAATATTACCATCATTGTAGAATACTTTCATATATATATTTGACCCACAAGAGAAGGACATATACACTAGTAGATTTTTTCACTATAGATCAAGTTATTACAGAAGCAATTCACCTCAAAAGACATCATTTTGAAGGAATGACGAAGACTTCCACCATTTCAATGTGTTTATTTATCATTTTTGTCGTTGTTCAAGGTAAGCTAATTTATTCTCGTTCAATTGCTTTTTAGCTCTTTATAGTAATATAAGAGTAAGAGTAATTTTATATATATATATATATATATATATATAATTTCTCTCAATTTGATCTCGTAAGTTTTAAGATGAATGAATATGATGTAATGAAATGAAGGATAACAGAGATTAAATATATGGTAATATGTACTAATGCTTTTTAAGTAACATTTTCAATCTTAAATACAGGGTTTTAAGATGGTGTTGAAACTAGGGCTGGGCACGGGCCGGGCCGGGCCAAGAATTTCGTGAACCCGACCCAAAGCCCGAAATATCGGGCTCGGGCCGGTTCGGGCTCTTCAACAACTCAAGACCGACCCAAAGCCCGAAATAACGGGCTCGGGCCGGGTCGGGCTTTTTCGGGCCCATTTTACCTGGAAAACAAATCATCAAAATTTGTTGGAGAAGAGAGGACTCGAACCCCTGACCTCGAAGAAAACAAACAAACTCCAAACCACTAGAGCAGAAGCTGCTTATGTTTAAATAGTTACAAATATTATATATATTTATGCATTATAGACAGAACAATAAATCATCAAAATTAAGTTGGAGGAGATGGGACTCGAACCTCAGACCTCTTACAAAACAAACAAGCTCCAGACCACTGGAGCAGAAGCTACTTTTGTTTACATAATTACAGATATTATATTTATTTATGCATTTTCGGGCCGGGCCGGGTTTTCGGTCCCAAAAATTTCAAGGCCCGAGCCCGACCCGATTTTCTTGTTTCGGTTCGGGCCCAAATTCGGTCCGGGCTTTTAACTTGAAGGGACCGGCCCGTTTCGGGTTTTTTCGGGTTTTTCGGGCCGGGCTTTCGGTCCCTCGGGCCAAAACGCCCAGCCCTAGTTGAAACTGTGGATTCTAATCTTGCAAACATAGCATCTGAAGCGCCCCTCCCAGATCCAGGTGACCCCCCTTGCAACTCAGACGCCGATTGCATAGACGTCATTCAGGGGTGTCGATATGCATGTTGTTGGCAACCTCATTGGCCCCAGCACGGATATTGTTTTTGTACTTGTGGTTAAAAAAACCATCAAGTTTGATCATATTACAGATGGAAAATAAATTACTATTGATGTAATATCACCTGAATAACAAAAACTTATTTTATTTTGAGTACTCAGAAGTTTACTTTTTTCTAATCAAGATTAGTTCTATCAATTCTATACATATAGTAATCTCATGCCAAAATGGGACACAATAAGACCCCATTACATTTAGACAATTTGCTTCACTTGTTTTAGAACCTACTAATGATACGCCCCGAACCTTGTTAAATTTAAATTTTTTTACGCTCATGAAAATTGTTTTATTTTTATGGTTGAGCGGAAATCGTTTGTTGTAAGGTAAAATCCGTTAAAAACGAATGTTTGGATTGCGTATTTTAATTCGTCGGATTTTGGGTTTGATATAAAAAGGTGGAGAATGTTTCCATTTTGGGAAACCCTTTTCTTTTCTCTCTTTTTCTTTTTTTTCTTCCCTTTCTCTTTTCTTTCCCTCTTCTCTCTTTTTCGGCCCTATATCTCTCCCTCCACCGACACCACCACCCAACTCCACCGTCCGGCCACCACCTCGGGTGCTACCGGTGCCGGACGATTCATCTCTTCCCCCTCTCCTTAACTGCGGTAGTGGCGTGGCGCAAAGCGCCGCCGTTCGACTGGTTTGAGCCGAGAACAGTCGAAGGCAGTGGCACCGGAACTCCCTCCTCCGGCCACCGATCGGCTCGGGTTCAAGGGGGAAAAGAAGGGTCTCGACCCTTCTAACCTCTTCACCAGAGGAATTGGACCAAATTGTAGCAGGTAAGGAGGATTAAGAAGATGAAATTCTAGGGTTTTTGGGGTCCGATTTGGGGGTTTGTGAATTGGTTGTGTTTGGATGCAGTTAGAGGTTGTTTTGGGTTCAGAGTATTGATTAGCTTTGTTTAGATAGAAATTTCAGTCCGATTGGTGAAATTGGGGAAGCTTCGGCGAGGAGGAGGTGTGGCCGCCGTGTCGGCCGCCATGTGCGGCGGATGCGAGGTGGTTGGATGGCAGAGACAAGGAAATTGAGGTCTTAAGGTGTTGGTGATCGGTTGGGTTGATTTGGGGTGGAAATGGAGGCATTTTGGCCTCTGTGGCAGTACTGCCGGCGGCGCTACTGCTGCCGGCGGCCGGAGGTGAATTTAAGGTGAAAAAGGTAAAAGTAAAAGGTAAATGGATAAATAGTAATTAGTAAACAGTAATAGTAAAACTGTAAAAGTGAAACAGTAATAGTAAAAAGGGTAAATAGTAATTCAGAAGTTACTGTTTGACTGATTTTAATCACTTTTAAATAGTGGTCAAAGCTGATTTTAGATGATTAAATGGAATTGTCAACTGTTAGACCATTAAAGGATTAAATAGTCGAGAATGAGATATATTGAATAAGTTCAGGCAATACTTATTCGGGAAGTATTGCGTTTGGTTATTTTGGGAGTTTCGTTTGAGTGAGGACGCCTTCGATTTTAATTTATAATTGAATTTCCAAGCTCGGGTTTTTCTAAATATTTCCTTTTAGCAGGCCGACGAGAGACTCGACTTGAGGAGGACTCTGATCGGCGACAAACTTAAGTACAGTGAATGGACTTTTGTTTTAAATTTGATGCATGCATGAATATTTGATTTTATAGGGGGTTTATATATGTGGTAATTATTTTGGAAACGTTTTGGATTATCGAAGAGCAATAAATTTATTTGAAATGATGATTTCTTATTATCGATTTTCAAATGGTTTATAAATTAAATAAATTAACTCGGCACCATGGAGATTATATGCATATTGATTTTTAATCGGAAATGAAATTTCCGTGGATTATATGAATTGAACAGTTCTGGATATTATAATATATTGGATATGTTGGTTTATTTATTTTCCTATGAGGCCCTGATTCGATTTAATATTATATTTATAAGTCTCAGAAGTGCGGTCGGGGACCGTACTATTTTATGATTTAATAGGGGAAATGTACTTTGATTTATTTTCGGATTTTTCACCATACAAGGGTCTATATATGTTTATTGCTAGCTAGCTTATTAACCTCATCCCACGCGAGGTGACGACTTTACCACATAGGTCAGATTCACGCTCGGTAGTCGACGTAGGGTGGTGTAGAGGTTTAGCGTAGGACGCTATAGAGAGTCTGAGAGACTTTGACCCTTAGCCTTGGAGGCTCGTTATTATATTGTGGTTAACATTCCCCTATTTTTATTCGATTTTATTCATTGGTCAACGGGATTGGCCTAGTTTTTTTTTATTTATATTCTATTCTTGGTGTTCGGGAATCCTTGAGATTTGCTATTATTTTATAAATTTCCGAACCAGCAGGGCTGGGTGTTTTTCATAATAAGAATATTATAATTAAATGTTTTATTTAAAGCATGCATCATGATTTTATCTATAAAAGTGAGGAAAGTAATAAATTACCTTTCACTAAAGTGTTATGTAGTTATATTGATTTTTGTCCACTCACGCTAACGTTTTAAATTTACTTTCCCTGGGCCTTTCGTTATAAACTACCCAGTGTGCAGAGCTGTTCGGTACTAGTAGGAGGCAAGATCTAAAGTTCTCTTCCGCTGTCAGAAACCGTAGGTTGCTAGATTAACTTACTTGTAAAATATGTTTCCCTTGTATAGTCGCTCTGATACTTTGAGTGTAGTAGCAAACTTCAAATGTTCATTTTTGAATTGCAGCTTGAAGTCGTTATTAATATACAAGTTTATTTCTTTTGTATTATTCTTTTTGAAGTTGAGTTCTATTGTTGGTATTGGAAGTTGTTTGATTGTTGGGGGAGCAGGTGGCTCCTTGAGTCAGGTTGGATATTTTAGAAGTGTTTGATTGTTTCTTCCAGGTTTGGGTCGTCCATTTTAAGAGAGGTCATGCCGGATTTTCGGGGGAACCTCCCTTAAAATGGTCCCCGCAGAATTTACTCTGGGTAACAGTGTGTGTTGACAGTAGCCACAGAGGGGCTACATAAGCCCACAGACCCGCAGCCAGTGTATCCGGGGCCGGACTGAGGCCCGGATCAGGATCACCAGCACCTGGACCCGAGGTCCAGCAGTCTACCTTGTGACCAGGGGCCCGGGGACCGGGGACGCCAGCCTGCCGAACGGGCCACCAGAGCTATCCTTTTGTGTGCGAACAGAAGGAAACCAGTCTCACATCGAAGAGTAAGGCCAGACCTCACGCCCGACCACCTATATAAGGGCCTCAACTACCCTCTTTAATAGGTAACTGATCTCTCCAACTGCTTATCATACGTGCTTAAGTTATCTATTCATCCCAACTGTACTAACTTAGGCATCGGAGAGGAGAAGACCGGCCCGCCCGGTATTCCCCTTAGTTAGCAGGTTCGCAGGAGGAGATCACGTCTAGATTCACAAGTCTCTACCAGGCCTACGGGTTTGTGCAGAAACAATTGGCGCCGTCTGTGGGAAGCTTATATAAAAGTCACGTAAGCATCACCAAATGGCAGAAAGCTCAGAAGCGGGCCAGGAAAGAAATACAACGGAGGGTCAGCGGGTTGTACCAGAGCAAGTGCTCATCCCCACCCCGGTCGCTGTACGGGAGCAGTGCAGCGACCAGGGCACCCAGGACGACGGCAGCTATGGGAGGCCGAACAGCACGCTGGGGGCATACAATGATAGCGCGCGCGGGAAAGTCCCGGTGGAAGGCGACCAACTGACGCACCGGGGCTTTTCGCTGACATTCTCGGATGATCCGAGCGACAAAGAGGAGAGTCTGCTCGGTGACAGCGACCAGGAAACCACGTACAGCCCCGACCGGCACGGTATGGCGGGGGAGATAAGGGTGATGAGGGCGGAAGTCGGCCGCCTGCGCGCGGAGAGCGACCAGGATAGAGCAAAATCTAATGTTCGGTATGAGGAAATGGAGACGGTAAACGCTGCCCTGGTGGCTGCCCTGGAAAGAGGACAGCAGCGCAACGCCACTATGGCAAGGGCAATTACACCCGCGCCAGGCCAACCTCAGTGTCTTGAGGCGGGACAGTCATCGGGAGGAAGGTCTAGCGACCGCAGGAGGGCGGAGTCCCCGGGCGGCGCGGTTTTGCCAATGAACACGCCGGCACCCCCGCAGTCGCGCGCTTCATTCGAGGATGAAGTCGTGACCCCGACCGCACGGGCATTACAGATACTCACCGACTCTGTGTCGGATCTAAAGGCCCAAATGGAGGCCAACGAGAGAAGGGCAGCGCGGCCGATGGAAGGCGCGCAATTCAACTAACGCATGGGCCCTTTCTCGCACCGGGTTCTGGAATCAGGGAGGTCTGGTAACCAGAAATCCCTAAAGCTCACGTACTCAGGATCCGGCTGCCCATACCAACATTTGGATAGTTTCCGGTCTCAAACGTGCGCCAAGGGCTATTCCGATGCAGTGTGCTGCAACATATTCCAGGAAACCCTGTCTGGAGAGGCGCTCAGCTGGTTCTATGAGCTCCCGACAAACTCCATCGAGGAGTTTGAGCAACTGGCCGACACGTTCGTAGGCCGCTTCATCCTCCGGGTCGAAGGAGCCCGGACATCAACCATCCTCTTCAACTGCAGACAGGCACCTGGCGAGGAGCTAAGGACCTTTGTCAACCGCTGGCAAACGGCGACGGCCGGGGTTCGGAACCTCGATAAGGGCATCGCCGAGATGGCGTTCAAACAGGGGCTTCGGCCAGGAAAATTTTTCTACGCCGTACGGGTGGAACTCCCGCAGGGTTATGACGAGCTAATGGCGATGGCCATTAGGCATGCTCAGGCGGATCATGAAACGTATGGGCAACACCTGTGGAAGAGAAAGCGGGAGGAGCAACCCCCAGCCAGCGGAGCGAGAACCGAGGCGCCCAGCCAAGCAGACCCTGCAGAAATTGGGGGAACCAACAGCAGTAGAAGCCCTATCATGACAAACCCCAGGGCGAGCACAAGCCGGCGCAGTACCGGCAAGAACGCCCCCTGGCGATCATACCAGCAGAACGCCAAGAGGTCTTTACCACTCTAACCTCTTCATACGAGGACATCTTGCACGAAAACGGGAACATCATTCCCCCACCGCCGAGGAGCAAGTACCTAAAGGGGAAACTTACCCAGGCGCGAACAGGCAAGTACTGCTCCTATCACGATGAAGCTATCCATCGGACAAACAGTTGCTTCGCCTTCAAGACAGCGGTGGAGGGCTTGATTAACAGCGGTCAGCTTCAGCGGTATATAAGGGAAAGGAGAGCAGATCCCGACCGGGAGCAGGGCCAGGGCTGGTAAGCACGCCCGCACCCGGTGAAGGGTTAGGTGCCAGAACTTCCAAGCAGTTAGTTTGGCATATCAACGGTTCAACCAACGCAACATTATAAGATATGTATGCCAACTATTTTAAGAGAAATCCAAGGAATTCCACCGGAGAAAAAATGTACATCCAAAGGGCATAATACAAAAAAAACCGTTCCGGCGGATTTACAAAAAAGAGAGCAAAACAAAAATCTTAAGGAGCCGTGCCTCCCTCCTCAGCGGGCATCCCACCAGCTTCCCCAGATAGAGCCACCGCATCCTCTCTAGCGGGTGCAGATGGTCGAGGCCCGTCTTCCCCTTCCGGCTGCTCCTCTCCCGCCAGCTGCCCATCAGCATCGTCGTCGGCCCCCGCCTTCGGCATTCGTGAGGTATCCAGGTACCCCTTCTCTTCCCACTCCACGTAGGCATCGGGGATACCCGACTCCCTAGCCTTTTCCAAGAGCTCAAGAAACTGATCATTATCGTGATATTTGAGGACAACCCGATGGAAAAGCTCTGGGTCCTCTTCTCCAGCCGTAGCGGCAGCGGCGGCACGCACAGCGGTAGCTCCCACCTGGAGCTCATCCACTTTAGCCTCCAGCTCGGCCCTCTCCTCCTCAGCCCGCTCCTTCTCCTCCTCAAGGCTACGGACCTGGTCTTCTAGCTTGGCCACCTGTTTCTTGGCCTTCTCCCGCTCAAGCCTGGACTTCTCAACTTCCAGGCGCTCATGGGCTCCTGTCAAAGCGGCCACCTGCCTCTTCAGCTCCGACAGCTCCTCACTCGGGTCCAGCTGGTACAGATTGTACAGTAGCTACAAAACAACAGGGAGCCGGCTAAGCAAACAACAAAAATAACGAAACTTATGAGCTGTGCCGTGGCACCAAGCAATTCTTACCCGGAGGACTGACTCCTTGCTCTTCTGACGGCTCTCCCCCGACAAGGTTCCAACGGCCCCAGGCCTATCCAGACCAAGGCCAGCCACATCTGTCGCTAGCTTCCGGACGAAGGGACTCTCCGGACCTCCCCTCTGTTCCTCCGTAGGAGCGGGGCTACTCTGCTGACCGGCAGAATTTGAGGCAGCGGTGGCCTTGTCCCCAGGGTAACTCGTCGCACCGCTGACCAGCTTGAGCCGTTTCGCCAAGTTCTCACCAGACGACCGGCCAGTCAGCGTCACCAGCGCGGAGGGAGGGATGTCCATGATCCTCCGCCTCTTCTCACCCTGGTTGTCCGGTGAAGAAGATTGTGCGCCTGTCCGAGAGACCCTGGTGACAAGAGGGACCGATCCCGGTCGGTGAAGAATCATGTCCGTCCCACCAGGAACCTTTGGTTGCCCCCCGGTGGTCTTGCCCTTTCCGGGTCCCGCCTTGGACGCAGCGGGGTGAGTCTTATCACGCCTTAGGGCATAGGCGTCGTCCGCAACGTCCAGGGCCAGCGGTTCGGCATGAACGGTAAGCCGGCCAGACTCCTCATCTATCGAGGTCCGTGAAACGGCCTCCTCTTTCTACTTCAGCTTCAAGACAAGTCTTCACCGTCCATGGATAGTGTGTTACCGGGCTTGACGACCGTCCGGGAAGATGCACCTGCAGAACAAACAAAGGGTTAGTATCAACTCGGTCAGTAGGAACGTCACTACTAAGACCCTGCTACGCACCGGGATCCCGCCCGAGACAGCAGTACTCCAACACCTCCCGCCGTATGAAGTTGTAGGAGATCCGTTCAAGATCGTCCCAGCACCCGAGTATCGTCATAATCCTATCCCGCTCCAACTCGGACAGTACGAACGATTGGTCGCCAAGGGGCTGGAAGGCACCAGGAACCCGGTACATCCTGCTCCTTTTCTGCCACTTCCCACCCGCCATCACCACCTTCTTCCTCCAGTTATTGTCCACCCAGGAAGGCAGGTGGGTGATGATAGGCTGGAAGTGTCGGGCGCTAAAGATCAGACAACCTTGGCACCCTTTCTTCTTCGAGAAGGACAGTCTGTACAGTGTCCGGAACTCATTCACCGTTGGCATGCTCATCCCGGACAGCTCGTACAGACAACCGAGGCTCAGCAGCTGCCTCCACTGGTTCCCGAGAAGCTTCGCGGGAGACACTTGCAGAGCGCTAAGCATATACTGCACGAGTCTGGCAGTGGGAGGGAGAACCCGTGGCGAAATTGGTCTCCATGAACAGCAACCCAACCCGCCTCCGGGTTACAGGCCGATTCTCCGGGATTCAGCGGCCGTAACGCCACCTCATCGGGGATATTCCACGTCTCCCGGAAGACGGCAATCTCTGCAGGGCTCATAGTACCCTCCGGTTCATCGCACACTACAGCCTCTTTCCCACTCCCAATAGTGTAGCTCACGAGCAGAGTACCAGGAAAGCACACCCCGTGCGGGATGCCCTCAGAACCCAGAAACCCGGAAGACGAGACCCCCCCCGGGAGGGTCAGCGGCTTCGAACTCCGGGGAATCCGAACCGAGCCAATTCTCCAATCTCTCCTCATCGTCCACTACGGGACGCCTGTCGGCCGATTTGGAAGCCCCATCAGAGCTCGCCGAAGCCATTTAACCTAAGGGGAAGAAAACAAAACCCCACCGCTGGTCAGCAATAAGCTAGAACAGCGCCCTCTGCGGCTGCTCCCCAAGTTTGCCGCAGACGCCCCGCTCAAACGACTCACAGTCGGCGACAGAGCACCGCCCCCCCTGCCGCAAAACACCAACAAAAAAGAAAAAACACGAAGCAAAGAAAGCAAGACTTACCAATTACTATGCACAACCGAGGAAAGTCAGTCCTACGAAAACACCGAGCAATGGTAGGCAAAGAACCAGAACGCTTGAAGCACGGATATCGCGAGGTACCTCCACAGAACTTTCGCCGGATTCCTCTCCAACCTTCTCTTCTTCTCTCTGGACCAAGAGCAAAAACAGAAGTAATGAAGACAAATGAGGCCCTTTTATAGATGGGTCCGATGCCCTAGGTACCCCTGTAATCCCCCCAAAACACTCAATCAGGACAACTCAAACGCCTGCGCATCCAGGCCCTCCATCTCAGATCGCTCCGTACTGACACGTGTCCCAGTATCGATAACCTTCCCATGCCATCATAACTGATTGAACTGATGGGGTTCCTCCTTAAATGCATGTCAGCCACTTGTCCCGCCTACAAGCGGTAGTTAAGGAAGATAAGGGCGGGAACCGAGGCGTCAAGCCCCCCCCACTTCCCCAAGGGCCATAGCATCCCACCGGTTAGGTAGCATTCAACCGGCTCCATGGCATCTCACCGGTTAGGTAGCATTCAACCGGCTCCATGGCATCCCACCGGTTCGGTAGCATTCAACCGGCTCCATGGCATCTCACCGGTTAGGTAGCATTCAACCGGCTCCATAACATTCCACCGGTTAGGTAGCATTCAACCGGCTCCATGGCATCCCACCGGTTAGGTAGCATTCAACCGGCTCCATGGCATCTCACCGGTTAGGTAACATTCAACCGGCTCCATGGCATCTCACCGGTTAGGTACCATTCAACCGGCTCCAAGGCATTCCACCGGTTACGCCACTTTCCTTCGCCCCTGCGGGCAAGGACAAGCTAGCAACAACTCAAGGCTTCAAACACATGGGCTTTATAAACCCGGGAGGGTTTACATCTAACACATGCAAACTTTTCCAGCAGGCTAAAAACTCTGCATCACACTGAACTGTGATAAATATGGGGATCCAAGGCGAGACTTGTTATCTCCACGCCACCCCACCGGGCAGATTGTTTCTCTAACACAGAACAAATCTCCCCGCAGGCCCGTTACCCCACGCTTATTCCAACACAAGCTGGGCTGAGCCACCGGGCTACTCCCGGCTTGCCCCGCCGTTGGCAGCAATTTTACCTTAGGAACTTGGGGGACTCGTTCCGACATCCCATGCACTCGTCCGGGTTTCACCCCGCTCCATATCTATTGCATGGCGGATCTCAACGCCACATCATCATCCCATGCACTCGTCCGGGTTTCACCCCGTTCTATACTCATGGCATGACAACACTTGAGCACAATACCATCAGTATTGCAAGTATACTCATAACTGTCACACGTTATCATTAATAGGTACTCACATCACCACGCCTTCTCTGCCCGAACGCCCGGTCACCGTTGGGTTGGTAACCCTGCGGGTCTGCGGGACAGGAGCAAGACATATTAAGTCCCCATTCAAGATTGCACTTGACCGGGAACTTGGGGGACTTGTTGACAGTAGCCACAGAGGGGCTACATAAGCCCACAGACCCGCAGCCAGTGTATCCGGGGCCGGACTGAGGCCCAGAGCAGGATCACCAGCACCCGGACCCGAGGTCCAGCAGTCTACCTTGTGACCAGGGGACCGGGGACGCCAGCCTGCCGAACGGGCCACCAGAGCTGTCCTTTTGTGTGCGAACAGAAGGAAACCAGTTCCACATTGAAGAGTAAGGCCAGACCCCACGCCCGACCACCTATATAAGAGCCTCAACTACCCTCTTTAATAGGTAACTGATCTCTCCAACTGCTTATCATACATGCTTAAGTTATCTATTCATCCCAACTGTACTAACTTAGGCATCGGAGAGGAGAAGACCGGTCCGCCCGGTATTCCCCTTAGTTAGCAGGTTCGCAGGAGGAGATCACGTCTAGATTCACCAGTCTCTACCAGGCCTACGGGTTTGTGCAGAAACAGTGTGTTATCCGGGGCGGGTCCTATCAACTAAAACTTGAAACCTATTTGAAATATAGTGATAACTATGAAGCAGAACCCTTCTAGTGAGGGATCCTTTTTTTAGTATAAGAAAGGGATAGAGATTCACCATTATATCTGAAAGAAGAAGAAGAATATTTCATACAATTTTGAGGGGGCACTTTGCCCAATTAAATGATCACTTTAATATATTGCCCAATTGAACACAAGGTAACCACACATATTACCCAATTAAAACTATTTTACCCCATCCTTTATGCTCTATGCTTCTCTAGTATCATATCTATAGAATTTATTTAAACTTGCAACCCTACAAATTTGGGTACAAAAACAGCATAATAACATAAAGTGGAATAATAAATAGCAAATCAATAAAGATTTTTTTTTTCTAAATCCTGATAAAATAGTGACCAATGCATACTGCCCCCTCTCTCCCGAGGAATGCTATACAGAAACTAAAGAGCAATACATAAGGCAATACCTTAAAATTTACTATAAACTAAAGATGTATGGTATAAAGTGGAACACTGAATAAACAGAAGGTAAAAAAATGTGAACATACATACTTGTTATGGAAAAAGAGGTTATGGTCCAGCATGTGATTTTCTGATTTTCAATTATCAACTCTGATCTTTGCTGATATAATAGCAATTGTTACCTCCTATTTTTTCATTTCCTTTTAAAGTTCTGAAACAAATGAATCCAACTATTTAATTAACTGTTTTTTTTAATATATAAAAGGCAGCAAAAAAGGTCATATGCAACTCAGATTTTATTGTCAGTACCCAACCATATATGATTCACCAACTCCCTCTAAACTCTAAAGTATACAGATTCATTGTTTTTGCAACTGTCCCCAAACTTACCTAAAAGCAAGTCTTCCTGATCGCTTCACCGGACAATAGGTTAAGACATCAACAGTCCTGGTCCAGGGAAAAAGATAAAAGGAAAAAAAGAAGAAGAGTAGATTAGATATACAGGCTGAACATTGGCATGGAAACAGACAGACTGTTGGAAATCTAGAAAAAAAGATTTAAGCCAACAATTTTTCTCTATATATTTCTTCCAATAATACTTGTCTCCTCCTCAATCTTTCACAATTGGAATTCAACACTAAACCTGCAGCCATGAACAGTGTAAACAAAATACAATTTCTCTGCAAATTTAGCTAGATTACATGAGAATGATATAATGATTGTGGGTGATCAAACAGAAAAATTGTAACAAAACTAAATTGTTCAAAGTGAGTGTATCTGAGAAGAGAACATTAAAAAAGATATGATAAATATTATGTTCATGCAGATATTAAACAAATGTTGAAGAACTATGGTTGCCTTTTCATATATTTATATACCATGAACCGATCAAAGGGGCGCATGGTTGCAGAAGAAACCATTTCTCATAGGTCCTTATCCTCTTGGCTCTTGCAGTGAAGTTAGAGACTTGGCAGTAGCTCCCCTAAACTCAGCTTCATAGTTAACACAACCTGACCTGGAGATTTAAAGACATTCGCAAACAACTATTCAAAGTTAAGAAAGTATTAAAAGCAGTTATACATTCGAAGAGGAGTAATTAGAAGAAAAAAAACATAGATAGAAGCCGACAAAGGGTAAAATACTACCTAGCTACCAACTTCTCCTTTCTCTGAGTTTGAGTTTGCTCTGCTCCTCAATATGTGTGGATGAAGCCATATATACTCCAATGAGTCCGATCATCTCCTAACACCATACCTATTTTTAATTTCTGGAAGAATGACAATACGGCGCCACAACTTGAAATCAGAATCATCTTGTCAGCATCAAATCGATACAATCCAAACAAAAGTAAATGAAAATCAAATACTCAGAACATGGTATTCTTCATTAGATGAAAACCCAATAATTTTGATTTCTCTTCACTATAACTAGGGCTGGGCACTGAACCCGGTGGGAACCGGTTGGACCGGAAAAACCGAGCCGAATTGGCCGGTTAGGGCCGGTTTCTTGAAAAAAAAATTACAGCCAATTCTCGGGCCGGGCCGGTCCTTCAATTTTCCGGGTCGGGATCGGTCCATTAAACTTTTGGGGTATGTTTGTTACATGGGATGGGATTGGACTGGACTGTGTTACACAAATATATAATCCGAAACCCACGTTTGGTGGATGTGCGGGAGTACAATTAATGAGCTTGCAGAGTCCCCGCGTCCCCCAGATATCGGCTTACAGAGCGGCCTCAAAATTGGGGGGACTCCGGTAGCTCTCACTCCAGAAGAAAACTCTTTCGTTCCATAAGCTCTTCACGCTGCTCTCTCCTGCTCCTCTCGATTAAGCTCCTCTCAAGAAGAAAACATCCCGATTTCAGGTTCTCTCTCTCCTCTCCATCTCTCTCACTCTCTCCTCTTCGTCTGACTCTCCCTCTTCAACCCTACTTTGTCTTATAGATCGATTTCAAGTTTTCTTCTTCTTCTTGATATGGTATGGGTTCATATAGATCGATTTAATTACAGTTTTTTATGGGTTCTATGATTGATTGGTCAATGATTCTTGGTCTGGGTAATACATTCATGATAAAGCTAGTAGTGATTATTGTTGAGATCTGTTTATAGTTTTATACTAGTGTAGTAGAATCGTCATAGTAGCACACTGTGATCTTGGTGCCTTGTTTCTAACTGAAATAGGATTGCATCATTGAAAAGGAAAGATCACTGGTAATGGTTTTGGAAACTACTCACGATCAAAACTTTCAAATACTGCTCTTCAATTTCGTCTTTAGTATTGGTGTGAGGTTCATATGGAGGTTGTCTTAAGTTTTCTAATGGATCACTGGAGCATTCCATTATTGAAGGATCTTCTCGGACCTATGTATTGATAGATCTTCTAGTATTTAAACTAATTAAAAAACGCTGCGCATGCAGTTGATGAATATAATCAATTTTCTGGAAACATGCATTTCATTTTATTTCGTCATTGATGATTGATGTGTTTCATTACGATTATGTAGTATATATTGAAGAAGTTGATTATGTTTATAGTGTGCGATATATATGGTGTTTTACTTCATACTAATTCTCAAGTTGTGTAAGTGTTTACTAAACTTCACTCCATCTACTACTGAAGTCTTTCTATTTAATCTTACCCATTACAGCTTTCTATGGGGTTTGGACTTATTAGTGAAATGATCACACTTATTCTAGGCCGCGGTAGATTTGGGTGCTGAATCTTTAACTTCACAAATGCTATGAATTCCATAATCATCCCAAAACAATACAAGTAGTTCTCATGAACTATAGCATGAAATGGTATCTTTAGGAAACCATATACGGCAGTCATTCTACTGAGAAGAATACAAAAGCATGCCATAATAAGGCATAAAAAACGGCTTGCTGTTTGAAGCAGTGTATATGATCTTTATTTATAGCAAACTTTAGGTTCTAACTTCAAACCAACATAAACACAAAAAGAAAGAAGTGAAAGCATGAAGTACCAGATATGTACAGGGACTTTGTTCTTCGCCTTCATCATTATTGTTTCAAACTGGTTGAGCATTGAAGCTCAAACCTGCAATCCAAGTGGCAAAATCATTGGTAGAAATTCTCCTCCGGATCAATGTAACCAAGAGAACCAGTCAGGGTTCTGCATTTTCCTTTCTATATTGCAAGGGTTCTGCATTTTCCTTTCTATATTGCAAGCTTCCCTCATACTTTTTTGACCGGAAAGTAGGCACCTTTGTTAGATTTAAAACTTAAACTGAAATTTTTTCTATTTCAATTATTGGTTAAGCTAACAGATGTTGAAGACGTGAGAGTGTAAAACCCAGAGGACTGTGTTTGTAATATGTACAACCATATTATCAATCATATATTTACTGTTATTTCATTGTACAGGTTTTGTGAACAGTGTGCTACTGAAGTCTTCAAACTGCTTTGGTTTCAGGTATGACTTGTGTGATGAGTTGTTTGGGATTTTTTGTGAACACTGTGCTACTGAACAGTGTGCTACCTTTGCAGTCACTAGGCCTTTGTGAACACTGTGCTATTGTAAATGGTTCTTTGCTGTGATGTTTTCTAGCATGCTGTTTATATTCATTGTATTAGTTCAATGTTGTGAATGCTTGGTGGTTAGAAAGCTACTGCATGTAGGGTTGAAAATGCTCAATATGTATTTTAATTGATGAATTTCATAGCTAGCTAGGTCTTCTTCTTGTGTGAGTAGTTCATTGATTTTTGTTTTCCTGTGGATATTAGATAATGGATCGAAGACACATTTTGTTGCTCTTATTGGTGAATTTATGGCACCTACGGACCATGTGTGTTTGCACTATGCTTGTGTTACAGTTGTTTAATTTGAGGAAAAGGCAGGCTGAAAGACGGGCCTTAAATAATCGATCATTCATAAGACATCAAACTCGTTTGAGTTATCTAGATAGTATCATAGGTAATAGTGACACTGAGTGTGTGAATGAACTGAGAATGGATAGAAGGTGTTTTAGCCTACTATGTGAATTGTTGCGCACAGATGGGAGGATAAAGAACGATGGATTGGTGTCAGTGGAAGAGCAAGTATGCATTTTTGTCCATACGCTTGCACATCATGTGAAAAATCGTACGATTAGGGGTAGATTTTTTAGATCTGGAGAGACTGTTAGTAGGTACTTCAATTCAGTACTACAAGGTGTCTTACAATTGCAAGGGAGTTTGTTAAGGATACCTGATCCAGTACTTGCTGATTGCACAGATCAGCGATGGAAGTGTTTTAAGGTTTGTATATTTTAGGGACTTCAATTTTTTTTTCAAGCCTAAATTATGCCTTGTGTCCATGCAGTTGATGAACTTAATGAATTCTTTGTTTTAATAGAATTGCTTGGGGGCATTAGATGGGACTTATATTAGAGTACGTGTGCCTGCAAATGACAAGCCAAGATATCGAACAAGAAAGGGTGAAGTTGCTACAAATGTGTTGGCTGTTTGTTCTCGTGATTTGCAATTCATATTTGTTTTACCGGGTTGGGAGGGATCCGCATCTGACTCTAGGGTTCTTCATGATGCAGTCACTAGGCCTAATGGATTAAGAGTTCCCACCGGTAAGGCTACTGGGTTTATAAAATATTCAGATTGTTTCCTTACCTTTAGAGACACTAATAGAATTTTTATTTTGGATATTAGGTTACTATTACCTTGTAGATGGTGGTTACACTAATGGTGAGGGATTTCTTGCACCATATAGAGGAACAAGGTATCACTTATCAGAATGGGATGATGGAAATATGGCAAGGGATCATGTGGAATACTTTAACATGAAGCATTCGAAGGCAAGAAATGTCATAGAACGCTGTTTTGGAATGCTGAAAGGAAGATGGGCAATACTAAGGAGTCCGTCATTTTATCCAATAAAGACACAAGGTCGTATAATTATGGCTTGCTGTCTTTTACACAATTTGATTAGGAGAGAGATGTCTGTAGATCCGATGGAGAATGCAGTATTGCCTTTACAGTCACAAAATGAGGAAAATGCTAATGTAATTGACCACGTTGAATCCTCTGATCAATGGACTGCTTGGAGGGATGACTTGGCTTTACGGATGTATAATGAGTGGACAAGAAGAAGGGCTGCAAGGGAAGCAAGAGCTGCTGAGGTTGAAGAAAATACTGCAAGGGGCAGAAGGGTTGTGAGGAGTGCAAGGGGCAGAAGAGTTGTGAGGAGTGCAAGGGGGGAAGATCTTGATTGTAGCTAGAGATGTGTTGTACGGCTGATTAGAAAGATTTTTATATATTTTTATGTATCCATTATGAATGTCTCATTATGTATTTCTATTGGATTAAAAATCTCTATTTCTGCAATATCTGAAAGATAATGTGTTCTTGGGTCTGTGATATGTTTATATATGTGTGTTCATTAATGACTCTTCTCCTCTTTTGATTTGTTTTCAATAAATGTGTTGACATCAAATTTTGCCTATCTGTTTGGTTTAGCATTTTATGGAACTTCATCACTATCTTTTGGTCTTTAGTATGAGTTCTAATTATTTTTTGTATGCTCAGTATGGAAGGTGGTGATGAAAATGCTGAACAAGGGAAGCAACGACGTATATGGAGCAGCTTCGAAGAAGAATCTTTGTTGAATGTGCTTGATGGCATTGTTGCTAGTGGACAACGCTGCGACACCGGAAGTTTCAAATCTGGTACAATAGTGAAAATAGAGAATGCTTTGAATTTGTTATGTCCTAATTCCAATCTGAAAGCAAGTCCACATATCGAGTCAAAGTTGAAGAAACTTAAAAAGGATTATAGTATCATCTATGACATGATAAACAAGAGTGGATTTGCATGGAATGATGTAAAAAAGTGTGTGGAAGTTGATAGTAATGAAGTGTGGGAGGCTTATGAGAAGGTACGTAATGATTTTAATACCTTGGTTTTATTACAGAGGTTGCAGATTCTGTTTTAAGGTTGATGAAAATATTTACTGGTTTCTTTGTTTTTTTTCTATGCCATAGCAAAACAAAAATGCAAAAGGCTGGAGAAACAAATCGTATCCCATGTTTGAAAGACTAGCAAACATATTTGGGAATGATCGTGCTAGTGGTAGTGCGGCTGAGACCCCTGCTGATATGGTGGAGGAGCATAGCATCAATGAAGTTCAAGTTGAGGTTGATGTTGAGAATGACATAAGTCCTATGTCGGAAGCTAGCCGACAATCTCAGGTTAGTCAAAAAAAAAGGAAAAGAAATGATGAGGATAGAGTCATGGTTGCAATGAATAAGCTGTTTGAAGAATCCGGAAAACAAATGCAAATGGTGACTGATGCCATTTTGAAAGGTAATGAAGATCGTTATTCTGATATTTCTAAAGAAATTGAGAAGATTGGACTTCCTATTCTGGACCAAATTAAGGTTGTGGAATACATTTTAAAGGAGCAACATCGTATCTCTGTGTTCAAGTCATTGCGTGGTGAAGCAAGGACAATGTATGTTGAACAAGCTTTGCTTGATGCTCGTAGGGGATCTACCTAGCTTCGGACTTCAACCTTTTGGAGTAGTTGCTGACTTTACACATGTTGGACAAGCCACCATTTGCTAGGATAAACTCATTTTGTACTACTAGATTAGCATTGATGTCTTTTGTACTTTCTTGACATGTAAAATGCTAATTGAAAATGTATTGTGTGCGAATGTTTTGTTGTAGACATGGTGAAACCAGGATATGTGTATGATCACTGTAAAGTCTGCTCTTTCTTTTGTCATAACTGGTGTCAATATCTTCTTCTTTCATTTTTTCATCATAATTTTATTCCTTTCTTGTTTCTCTAGCTAGTATATAGCTTTCCATCTTTTATGCATGGTCAGGCACCATGGATTGTGACGGAGGACAACATCAAGTTACTTTTTGATATACAAAAAAAGGTACATGTTCTTTGTAGAAGTGTTACAGTGGAGAACCATTGAATAAGCTTTGTAAGATATGAATATCTATTGTTGCGTATTCTTCTCTATGGCTCTTTATTTTTCTGTATTTGATATGCGGCAAAATACTTCTCATGATTATAGGATCAATGGCTGCTCAGATGAAGGCGTTTTTCGACTCCACAGGGGAGCTGTGGAGGGAGCAGAAGCTTGCAGGGGTGCCTGCTGGGTTTTTTGTTAGTACTGGCACACAGGGTGGTGGACAGGAGACTACTGTGTAAGTAAGGCTCACATGGTTTTTGAATTCGAATTTATATTTTTGTTCAAGAGTTAATTTTCCTTTTACATTCATGCTATTGTTGGTAATTTTGTTCGAGTTTATGGAATGTTGGTGCATTTGGTATATGTAGTTAACTAATTATAAGCACTGAGTTGAACATTGGAAGTCCACAGTCTGATCAATTATCACCAGATAGCCAGAGTAGTCCACATTCCTCTGACATGGAACTTAATGGGAACCGAAACTGCAACTCGACAAAGGTCGGAAGAAGTTCTTTTCAACTCTTCGGTCAGACCATTCCTATTGAAGTTATTGATGACACTGGGGATGGTGGCAATGAAACAGAACTTTTGAGCAACGCACTGGAGCTTTCTTATACCAAACTGCTCGAAAGGATTGATGTTCGAGTCTCAGCTGTTGAAGCCTGTACTTTGTAGACTACTTGTGGCAGCTACGTCATGCAGTTAAGTTACTGTACAGGTAATCTCATCTGCCTAATTGATTTGAATTGTTGAATCATTTGATTATAGTTTGCCTAGAAATTCTGGATAAGTCAGTTTGAGAATCATGAATTGTTGAAGCCGAGATGTAACCAACTTGTCCTTATGTAGCTTTAACAATTCTTACTCATAAATTTTCTTAGATAACTTGTTCACTGTGTCTTTATGTTTTTCTGGAAGTTGTTTGTTCATATCTCACTCACACTATCTCGGGTTTAAGTTCTTATGAGGATGACAGGGTTATAATCAACTTCATTAAACCAGTTCATCTATAAAACTAGTTGTGAGTCTCTGTGAATAAATAGTTTGATTATTGGAAACTTAATAGATTGATTTATTTTCCTTCTTGTATAATGCGATTTTATCTGGTATTCTCCTACTGATAGCTACTTGTCGTACTAGTTGTTTTATCTAGCATGAACTGCATTGTGGGATAATATCTTCGCTTATTTTTAATTTAAAGCGTTAATCCCTTGAGTTTTTGAGTCAGAAAAGAGGAAGGTTTTTTTTTGTCAGGGCTATTACAATTAGAGCTTGTTGTGCTTTGACTTTTGGTACCCTAGTAATTTGCCAATTGATTTGTATGTGAAAGCAAAAGAATTATCGGATTGATTGAACATATATGAGTATCTTGTTGATCACTTTGTATAGCCATGGTTGACTGGTTAAGATGTTGTCCTGTTGGCGTCACTATACTAATTATTGCAGAATTATAAAAGTCTGCTAATCTTGAGTCTTGTTTGTAATTTTTTTGAGAAATGGCTATATTTGCATGGTTACATGCAATTAAAAGAAATATTTTGGTGTTTTTTTTTTCTTTCTTTTTCTTCAATTAGGCTTCATGAGACTAGAGTATACACTGCAAATGTGCAGAATGTTGAACCCGTGTTATCACATCATTCTGCTAATGCAGGCACACACCATTCTATCACCACGTCCAAAGCTGGGATAGACAAAAAGAAACCTTTTTATGGTTTTGATGCACTAGTTTGCTGTAGTGTCTATCAAAGGATCTACTCTGGCTTTACATTTGTAGCTGATTACTGCATAATGAGACTTCAAATTACAGACCTGCAGATTACTATTCATAATGGGAACAAGCTAGGCAGGAGGAATTTGATGCTTAGGTAGGCAGGAGGGATTTGAACACATTTTGTGCGGAGTGCAACAAACAAGAAGATATCAATATAAGCTTCTCAGGTAGGAATTTAAGCTAAAGAAAGCAACCAATAAACAAACCACAAATAACAAAAAGATTTATATGATGTGGTTCATTTTGTCAATGAGGTTGAGCTACGTCCACTTTTAATCCGCTGAGATATTTCATTATGATCAATTTGAAGAAGCTTACAACTTGAGTTAATGAACAATTTTCGCTACTCAAAACAGGCTGCATAAACAGTAGAGAAGTAGAACGTTACTGTGGAGCAACTAAGTCACCCACAAATGACCCAGTTCTCGTTCTATACATCAGAACAATTGCTTAACCATTCCCCCTCTTTTATCCACCATTCAGACACTCCAAGGTCTCTCTTGTGATTTGTGAGCTCTTAGCCTTTTCTCCATAGTTGAAGCAGAATTATATGGAACGCTTGACCAACCACTCATGATAGATTAGATGAGTGATGAAAAGAGAAATGTCACTCTTCAATAAACCTGTTTTGATTATAGAAACTTCTTTTCTTGAGAAAAAAATCAAAATGTCTTCACATCATACCAACTTGTGGCACATCCTCCCTACAACCATTCATGAATTACATATAATAGACAACCATAAATCACTACATATGAACTCAACCTTCAAGAATATTTCTTTTTCAGCCTGGCCAAACAAAAAGATATAACCAACAGCAACAAAATATTTAAGTTACAAAATTTAGTCCGGTGCATCATCAAACGTGGGATTGGACTATTCTGTTCTTTAGTCCGAAGCAGTACCAAACCTGGGTTAGGGATTACTGCAGTACAATCCCAAGCTTGCATAGTCCGGAACTGTTATAAGAAATAGTCCCGACTTAGACAGTCCTAGGTAACAAACGTACCCTTGAGGTTTAAAACCCGAAAGCCCGATAGGGTTAAAAAAAAAATTAAAAATTACAAAATCCCTACACTGTAGAGGACAGACTACAGACTCCAGTTCGGCTTATCTCTCGACTCTCTCCAGTTCGGCTTCTCTCTCGACTCTCTCCAGTTCGTGTTCCACTGTTCGTCTTCTCCAATCTCTTAATCTCCGGTTCGCTGCGGCTCGGCCTTCTCCAGCTCGGTGTGGCTCGGCCTTCTCTAGTTCGCTGCAGCTCGGCCAGGCCTTCTCCAATCTCCAGTTCGTCTCTTCTCAGCTTTCTCCAGTTCACTCGGCCTTCTCCAATCTCCAGTTCGTCGATCGCTTCTTATCCTTCTCCAGTTCGCTCGGCCTTCTCCAGTTCGTCTTCTCCAAATCTCCAATCTCGACTTCTCCAGTTCGCCGAGACGCCGACTTCGCCCAATTCTTGCGCAGTGGAGTAATCAGGGTATAAGGTGAGTGTGTTTGTCACTTAATTCTGTAGTTTTCAGGGTTATGGTTCGAAAAAGATTTGATCTTTGGTATTGAATTGAGTGTTCATATGATGCTACTACTGTTCATATGGTTGAAAGATTAATGCCACTGCGATTAGTTCATAGTTTGATAATGAATTCAAGGCTTTGTTTAGTTTCGTTACCAATGCTAGTGCTTTTATATTAGTTGTTATTGAATTCTGTAATTAGTCTTTATTGCTTTCTTTGAAATGGATTGATCCTAAATGTGGAAAAATACAAAGAATCTCTGAATTTGGGTTAGCTTCTCGATTTGGTACATTGGGAATCCAACCTGCTAAATTATAGAAAAAGATATAAATGCAGACTGAAATGGACTGTATAACCCTGTAAAGCAAGATTTGCAGGAGAATCCCTGTAGGTTGTACTCTCCAGCTCTTGTATATGATCTAGAAGAGACATATGAAATATTCTCCAAAGACAGTAAAACAGTTAACTCTCTAGTCTTAAATTTATTTCAGCTGTATGTCGATTGCTTTTCTTAAAACATTTTATTGAGGATAGTTTTTACTTTCAATTACTTTTTCTCGTTAATTTTATTTGTTTTTGTCTATTAAAAGTAAAGCACACAGAATTGGAAATATACAGGTTGAGACAGAGCTCAATCTTTTCTTTGATGTTTAATACTATTAGTATGAACTTGATATTCTCATAGGGCTTTTAACTTCCAGTAGACACCCGCTAAATGATCCATAGCTCGGGAAAACAATGGGAAGCTCACATGGTAGGATAAGAGCTTGATATGATGGAGATTTGAGAAATTGTTGCTGAGTTACTGAGTTGCTGTATTAAACTTTGGACTTTGGAGATTTGAGAAACTGTTTTGAAATGCTTTATTTTGAACTTTGCTGAGTTGATATTTCCAGATATTCTGATTTTCAGGAACATGTTGGCATGTTGCTAATCTGGGACCGAAAGGACAGACGGACCAGCCCGGACCGGCAAGAACCGGGTCCTAACCGGTCCTTGAATATTTAAGAAAAAAACCGGCCCGAAATTCTATATCCTGTCCCGGTCCCGGTCCCGTGACTAAATAGGTCGGTTTGGGACCGAGCCTAGCCTTAACTATAACTGTGCAACCCGTTCCCATATTACTTTTCTGTCCTTGACTTATGATGTCGAGTTTTTTCGGGGAATATAAATCCTGGGCTTTTTGAGAAGTTCAAAAATATAACCATTCAACTTTTCTTCTGACTTTATTAATAGAGATTAGTGTTAGATAGCTTAATAACAAGAGCATACTGTGTCACAAGGATGAAAACGAAATCATACAGTAAAGCCTATACAAAATCATATAGGTACATATTGATCATGGTCTTGAATCCTTATTCCCGACTTGCATGAAAATTGGTTTTTGCGTGTACTGTGCATGAAATTTCCATGAGAGGAGGGACTCTGGGCTGGAGAAGAGTACCTAGCATGAAAGCTTCCCTGAATTACATTATTGCAAATGTGCAATTAAAAAAGGGGAAGGATGATGCAGATTTACGTCTTTAACGTTTGATCATTCTCGTGTAATTGTAGGCTTACAAAATAAGAGTCGTCTTTTTGGGTAGCCTGTTTAAATCAACAATAAATTGATTTTGATTTTGCCTTTCTCTAATTTCTTTTACTAGGTCTATCTTATGTTTGCTTGACTGATTTCCACGCAAACGTTTTTGGCGTAAACAACCTTTTTGTGCTTGTGTAATTGAGATTGGAGTACAAATGAAGCTTTTTTCAAGTGTGACTCCATAAGATGCCTCAATAAATAATGGGAGGACCATCTTTAATTATATAGTTGTTCAAAAAAGGTTAATTGCGTAACTTTCATGGTGTGTCTTGACCTAATTAGACTAGATATGTAGAATTTTTAATAGATAGAGAATCCCAGATTTACCGGGATACTTGATGTAATGCCTATATAAAGGTCTCCTTATCTATCAATAAAACTACGCTTTGCTTATCATTCTTTTCTCCTAGAACACGTTATCAGCGCGTTGCTCTTAGCATGTCGTCTAATAGCCCTAAAAAAAAAAAATCCTTATTCCGACAGAAAAATCCCAAAACCCTAACCTATCGTCGTCGGCCGCAATCCTATACTCCGGCCCCGTCGGCTCTCTCTCGGCAGCACCTGCACTGCAGACTAGCCCCCCAGCCGTGCCGCATCTTCACGCGCCGCTCCTCCGCTGCCATCCCTCGGCAGCCCTACTCGGCTCATGCAGTCCTGTCGCACAGCCCGCTCGGCAGCTCCCCATCCTAGCCGCGCTCCCCGCTCGGCAGCAGCCCCTGCCCTGCCGCTCTCCTCGCACGCAGCTCGGCACCCTCCTTCAATAGCTTTTGTGTTTGTGTGAACCTTCTTGCACACATCACCCGAAGTCCAAGATTGCTTGCAAGCCGATCAAGCATTCTTCAAGGCCTTCATCTTTGCTTCGACGAAATCAAGAAGACTCGAAGAAAACAAGCTTCCCCAAGAATCAAATTTCTTTCGATCCAATTTCACTCGAAAAGGTATAATATATTAAACGTTCCCGCTTTTCGTACTTTAAACTCTTGGGAATTGTGTCTTTCGTCCGGGTCCTTTTCGTGTCCCTTCTACATCATCCCGATTCTTTCGCTTCTCGGGATGGTACACGGGGAATTGACTCCCCTGGTACCACTGTTTTTGGGGTAACTGTGATGTTACTGGCCACCGTTGTGCTTGTAACTGTGAACCACAACGCATCTTTTCAAAAGAAAATCAAAGATAAGATATCGATAGTGACTTGAAGTCACGATTTGCATCGATTTATGTGACCATAACACATTTTGGCACTGTTCTAAAAATAATCAAACTTGCTTAGTATTCGCTTTGATCGATACTAACGTCTCCCCCATTTGTGTTTTGTAGATGTCTGACACTCAGCGTCCAGAATTTGACATCTTGGATGTCCAAGGCAAGGAATACAAAAGATGGGTCTCTGATGTTGAGAATACCTTCATCGGCAAGAGATTCAAGGCCACCATTATTCCTCCAGAGGATGAAAATCTGCAAGCTTCTCCTGAACAAAAGGCTCAGGCCCTGATGTTTCTCAAGCGCCACATCCATCCAACGCTGAAGAAGCAATATCTGAGGAAAACAGATCCCAAAGAGCTATGAGACATTCTCAAGGATTGCTTCGATAATGTGCATGGTGCGCAACTCCCTGACTTATTGTCGGATTGGGAGCAGATTCGAATGTTGGACTTCAAATCAGTCCAAGACTATCATCAGACTATGCTCAATTTACATTCTGATCTGAGCTTTTGTGGTGTCGAGAAAATCGACAAAGATATGATGGAGAAGACGATCACGACGTTTCCAGAATCCGCGTCAATGCGTTCTCATTAGTACCGCAACCATTTTGAAAAGGGTACCATCAAGACCTTTAGTGACTTGATGAATGTGCTCCAACGAAAAGAAAGGTACCAAGAGTTGATTCTCACGGCCAACAAGAGGTCCGTAATTTAATCCAAAATCTCACTAAGTCCGTGGTAAGAAGCCGAATAATCAACCTCGTGAACATCAAGCACCACCACCACGTGCGCCAAGAGCAACACGTGGCGGCCGAGGAGGCGCCTGCCCAAGCCGGAACCTTTCCCTCTAACGAGACGGCGGCGTCGCCGCCACTTCTCGGGGTCGGAACCGGTCCGGTCCCGGTCCTAGGCGTGGTGGCCACTGATAGGAGCATAAAATGCTACGTTCTTAATATGTTTTACCCTTCATTAGTACTTTGTTTAACCCTCATTGTTTTAGAATCGAGTCATAATATAGAGTCATGAGATTTTGGTAGAGTTACAAAGAAATCGTGCTAAGTATAAGAAAAATGTATAAAATTGTCAAGTAGCCAATTTAGGAGTTTATGTGATGTTTCGTTGGATCTGCAAAGTCTCGACTTTATATTTGATGAATTTTTCTTCTCTTATATGCAGTAGACATCTTAAGGATTGAGTAATGGAAGGACTTAGAGAAATTTGAGCAAAAGAAGCTGCCAAGAATTGTTAAGCAAAATCGGATCCAGGATGTTTCAGTATTTTCCTGGGCACATCACTCAACTTCCAGAATTTTTCTAGGACAGACCAAGAGGAACTAGAAGGCGTGCCATACATACATGGAAATCTCTACGAGTTTAGTTTCTACAAAACTTAGAATCGCATCAAAAGCTGCATTGAGGAGAGAGTTATGCCAGTCACAAGGACAGAAGGTCACTGCCCTACCGAGAAGAGGAACCTACTGTCCATTTTTACAACTTTCTGCATTTGTGCACCAAAGTGGTTTATAAATTCATCGAATGATAGTTGCTGAGCTATATGGACCATATAGGAGTCAGACATGCCAAAAAGAAGTGAAGAATAAAGAAAAGAGAAGTTCCCTTGTTCGGCCAGGAAAAGAAGCATTATTGCCAGTTCTAGGAAAAGAAGTTCCTGGCCCGATTAGGGAAGCTTGCAACTGATTCCCTGGACTTTTATCCATGAAGCAATGTTGCTAAGTCCATAAGAGGAGTCCATGAAGTATTGCAGCCCGATCCATGAAGAATTCGGCATCAAGAAGTTTACTAGAAGATCAAAGAATGAGATAAAACCAAATCCGGCAAGGAAAAGGTTTTCCTTGCCGAGTTGCACAAAGATTTCTGCCGGCCCTCTTCAAGTCATCTCCTTATATATAGAGGCAGTCTCTCATACAGAAAACGTGTCACATCCTAGCACAAAAACAGAAGCCATAAGCTCTACCAAAGTTCCCCAAAGATCCTACATAGAATAGTTAGCCGAAACACATCTCCACCACCACCAAAAACACCCCAACCGTACCTAATCCATCATCATCAGATCAACACAACTTGAAGAATCAAAGGTGTTCGAAAAGTTTGATCTACTCTCTACTTTCGGTGTAACAATTTATTCTTTGTAGTTATGTTTAGTTTTGTCTATGAAACTTGCATGTATTTTTGGTTTCGAATTGTATGTCTATGTATGTTTCAGATTGGAATTTGGTTTTATAAATTGCGTGTTGAAAACATATTTGATTCGTTGCTTAGGCCTAGGTTTAAGTTTCGGATTCAATGAAGTCTATGCATGTTAACTTTGTAATATAAACTTGTAGGAAAATCGGACACTTAGATAATCAGGACAGTAGGTAATTGATGCATGCTTAAGACTTAAAATCGGTTAGAACTAAGGTTAGGGCAGAAAAACCGATCACTAGTTATTTCAAAGAATGTAATCTAAGTGTTAGGTTTCATGTGATAGGGTTCGGTTGAGGCATGCTTGGAGTAGTCTTAAATCAACTTGCTTAGATCTATTAACCTTAGAACTTGCAAGATAAATAATTTGATTGACAACCTTACTTGTTTGCTTGTTTTCGATTTAGACTCTTGTGCTTAATTGTTAAAACGTTTAAAACCGGATTAGCATAAACTTTAGGATCGATTGCGAAGAGCCTGATCTTAAAACGTTAGAAGTCTTACAATTAGTTAAATGGGCGAATATCATCTAATTGTAGTCGAAACTGAGTTAAGTCTAAGTTGTGTCATTACTTGTTCCTTACTTTCATGTGTGCGAGTCTTACTTGTTAAAGAATTCTGTGCCGAATGCTTTTGTGTGAAAGGTGTCGACCAAACATATACATAGTAGTTATAGGATTTATTTTCGTGTTTAGATATATTAGGGCAGCTTGCTGCCGAACCTCATCTTATTCCCCCAATATGTTTCATTTCATGTTTAAATGTATATATGTGTGTATTTGTTTGTTTTAACCTTTTACATATCAGGTACCCTTAATCCCTGGATAGAACTATCCCTACTTGCTTTATACTAACGATCTTTTGTAGGGTATTATTTGTGAGTGTTGTTACCCCGATTATGACACTCGTTAAATTTTGGCGCCGTTGCCGGGGATTATAAAAGCTTGATACACTACCAGAAAAGGCGTCATAGCCGACGACGCCATCTCGTCGGCCGTTTCCATTAATTCGTCGGCTATAGTCATAGCCGACGAAGTATCGTCGGCTATTCTCTCGTCGGGAATGCTCCGTCGGCTATAGTATAGCCGACGACACCCGGGGTAAGTCGTCGGCTTATGAAACACCAGGTATAGCCGACGAAAAAAGCGTCGTCGGCTATACTTCGAACATTGCCGACGACAAGATCGTCGGCTTCAACAATTACGTAATTGCCCCTAACCCGAAGTATAGCCGACGACACTATCGTCGGCTATACGTCCGTTATAGCCGACGACACTATCGTCGGCCATAACAATCGCCGGTATCAGGAACGGCTTTTTTTTGCCTGAAGCCGGGAGGGTATAGCCGACGACATATGTCATTTTCGTCGGCTATAACCGTTATAGCCGACGAAATTTGGTAAAAATCGTCGGCTATAGCACTTATAGCCGACGAAATAATGCCAATATCGTCGGCTATAACCCCTAAATATTTAAAAAAAATTAAAAATTTAACTCGGGCCCAATTTCACTTCGTCTTCGGTTTGGCTGCAGAAAATGCACAAACAAACATCCAAATATCCAACAAATATCCACATCAATCCATCCCTAATATCCTACATACTGTACAAATTAACCCACTATCTACTCATCATCATCACCCCCTAAACGCGTAGCGTCGTCGACCGGATCGTTCGAGTTCCGGTGGCTATGGCTGTCCTGATCGGCTGGCGTACTCCGATGCGGGGGGGGGAGTGGGGACGACGAACTGGGGCATCTGTGGCGGAGGCGGGGGCTGGAGTCCAGCCTGCTGGGCCTCCCAAGACTGCTGCATCCATCGGTACATCTCCGCCACAGATGCGTCTCTGGCCTGCTGCGCCGAAGCCTCCGCGGCCCTCGCCAACTCGGCCTGCTGGAGCGCCTCCACCGCCCTCGCCAACTCCGCCTGAGTCCTCTGCAGCTGCGTCTGCAAGTCTCCTCTCGTCGAAGCCACACGCTGCGTGCTGGGATTGGCCGGCGTGTACTTGAGAACCCCATCTCCCGCCGCGCTTAGGCCTCTCTGGTAGAAGTAGTTGTTCCCCGTCCCTACCGCCGCGTGCATAATCTGAGAGGCCAAGCGCGGCTCAAGGGTGTCGATCGTGGAGGCAAACTCCGCGATCGCCTCGTCGGACGCCCCGTCTCCCAGGGTGTCTCGCGCGATCCCGAAGGTGATCGCGTCGGTCTCCGCATCTATTTCCGCCTAATTGACAAGAAAATATAATAAACGAATTAAAAAATATATATATATATAAATTAATTTAATGAAACAGTTTTATTGAAGATGGGCGAATACTTACCACTTGGTCGGGACGCCCCGGATACATCTGCGCATGAATCCACGACAACGGCCTCAGCGGTCGGTCCCTCCTCGCCATCTCTGCCCACTGCCTCCAGGAGCGGGCGCCGCCGTGGTGGGGGTGCTCGTTCCTCCTGCGGTTGTCGCTGTTCGTCCGCGAGATTTTCTGTATTATAAGAACGAACATATAAACGCAAATATAAATTAGTAACTAAATTAAAATATTAGGAACTAACCAAAATAAAATTATTAACTAATTTAGTTACTAACTAATTTAATTTAATTAGTAACTACTTAACTAACTAATTTAATTTAGTAACTAACTAACTTACTAACTACCTAATTTAATTTAATTTAGTAACGAACTAACTAACTACGTAACTAACCAACTAACTTAATTTAATAACTAATAACTAACTAACTAACTAATTAATTTAATTAAGTAACTATATAATTTAATTATTAAATAACATTAAAAAGTTATATACTAGCAGGCTAAATTTTCTTACCGAGACCCTGTCGCTCCCGAAGTAGGCTACCAGCCATAGCCACTCGTACTCCCTGTACCGGAACTCGTGGGGGGTTGCAGCTCGCCCCAAGCGCTGCTCCACATGGTACGTCCTGTAGTGCGTGGACAGCTCGTTCTTCCACTCGGAGTACCTATATTAACAGAACACAACTGTTAGATATATTCGTACACTGCCAATAAATATATTTATACAAAAAAAAGCAAAACACATAACCTGTTCTTCAGCTGCTCGTCTCTCCACCAGTCCAAGGTAGGATGGACTCTAAACCATTGCTGCAATATTATAAATTAATTAGAAAATATTTTTATATAGTTATAAGTACTGAATTCATAAATGTTTATTTTCTATAATAAAAATCATATTTAACTCACCGACAGTGCATTGTACACTCGCGCCTTGATCTCATCGGGCACAGAGCCCCAGTCGGGCCACAACAGTGGGACCCTGTCCCGCACGAGCATGCCCGTCGCGTTGATGTACTTGGTGGTGGTGTCTCTCCGCTCAATCGGGCGTCCATCCTCACCGGGACCGGGCAGGATCTCTCTGATCCCACCGGCCAGCTCCCTCTCCAGGGTCGACATGTTCGCTAGCCCTCTGGTCCGTCTCGTCCCCGCGGGTTTATTGACGAGGACGCCTGTTTCATAATTAAAATGAATACATAGTTAAATAATTATTTAAACTAACTAATTAAATAATTAATTAAACAATCTAAATAATTAATTAAACTAACCAATTACCTGCGTCGTTGTACTGCTTGTCCTTCTCACGAACGGCCCACAGGCCGCGGCAGTCCTCTGAGTCGAAAGGACTGTAGAAGTAGGCCTCCTCCCAGGGAATCTCTTGGGGCCGGTCGTGCCTCCAAATCTGCCTCCCCCTGGCGTCGTACTCAGGGATGGCAGGGAGGAACTGGACCATGTACATCCCCGATGGCGGAGACATACGGGGCGTGGACCCTGAGGGGCCTGCTCCCCCTGACGGTGGGCCCCGTAGCTGTGGATGCTGTCGCTGTGGGGGGACAGGGAGCATCTCTGGAGGGTCCAGATCGGCGCGCGGTGGGGTCGGCTGCCGATCCTGGAACAGTGCTGAAGTGCACTGGGGCCTGGTGGCTCTGCGTCCTCCTCCGACACTCGAGTCAGGGCCCGCTCCCGTCGACTCATACGAGGAGCCTCCACGTGGATCGCTCGGGGTCAATCCCATCAACGTCTCCTCTCGTCGACTCATAGGCCGGCCTAGGCCCCGACGACCGCTGGATCCGCTCCCCCCACGGCTGGCTCCTGCCTGAGCGTCGGGGTTGCTCTCGGTCCGTCTGCCAAGCCATCGGTCTACAAAGCGACGGTTTCCTGCACAATTAGTATATAAATTCCATAAATTGCACAAAAATTCCACAAAAAAATTAAAAACTTCATTCAATGTATATATACCTAAATATATTTATATGTACCTAAATATATTTATACCTAATTATATATATATATTCCGAAATATAACACAAAATTCCTTAAATTTCACAAAAAAATAAAAAACTTTTTTAAATATATATATACCTAATTATATATATACATAACTATATTTATACCTAAAGGTATATATATATATACCTAAAAATTCTTGTTAATTCCTCAAAATTAAACAAAATTCCACACAATTCCCTAAATTTCACACAAAAATAAAAAACTTCATTAAATGTATATATACCTAAATATATTTATACCTAATTATATATATATATTCCGAAATATATATATATATATATATATATCCTCCTAAAAATTCCACAAAATTCCACAAAATTAACAAAAATTCCACAACATTAAAAAAATTTCCACAAACTTCCATATACCTAATTATATATATATATATATATATATTCCGGAAAATATATATATATCCTTCACAAAATTCCACATAATTCTAAAAAATTAACAACAATTCCACAACATTCCATAAATTGCACAACAACCCTAAATTCCACATAATTTCACAAAAACCATAAAATTTCACAAAAATACCTAAATTCCACAAAATCACAAAATTCCACAAAATTAACAAAAACCCTAAATGAGGGAGAGGGGGACTACCTGACATGGTGGTGCGGCTAGGGGAGGTGGTGACGTGCGACGGCGGCGACGGCGGCTAGGGGCGGCTGTGGCGTTGCCGTTCGGGGACTGTTTTCGGGTCGGGGAGGGCTCGGGAAGGAGGGGGCCGGGGCGGGGAGGGGTCGGGTGGGGCCGGGGATAGCAGATCGGCGGTCGGTCGGCGTCTCTGTTTCGGTGGGCGGCGAAATCCGGTTTTAGGGCAGGAGCAGAATGAGGGAGAGGCGCGTCTGTTTCGGTTTAAATCGAAGGACTATAGCCGACGATCTAATATTAATTCGTCGGCTATACTCTGACGGGCCGGGCCGAAATCCGGGCCGGGCCGAAGTTGGGCTTTGCGGGCCGGTTATAGCCGACGAAGTTAAGTTTATCGTCGGCTATAATATGCATGTCGTCGGCTATAATATAAATCTCGTCGGCTATAATTTACGCTCTCAGCAGCCGTCAGATCTCGCCCATCCAACGGCGGACAATGAAACGGCGCGGATCGCAAGAGTTTAGCCAACGAAGTTAATGATTTCGTCGGCTATTCCCTGGTCAACTTTTGGTCAAACCTCAAAACGCTTTAAAACGGCAATTGGCCCGTCTAAATGACGTTTTTTGGCCTGACCTTCAACAGAGAATAGTTTCAAATCGATGCGACGCAACTAACCATATAAAAATTTTCCTCCAAATATTTAGCGACCGTCAGGCTACCCATAGGAAAACGGAAGTAAAAAACACCTAACCGCAACATTCGGCACACAGATTTTGTCGGAATCTTCCCATTTTTCAACCGTAGTCGTATTTCAATATTTCGGTCGTATCTTATTTCACGACACTTTTGCATTTGAACGGTCTACGTATGGTAACTATTTGAAACTATACATTCACTTAAACACTTAGTAAATAAGTTAAAGAACATTAGTGCATATGTTCCGATTTCGAATCTAAAAGTTTGGAAAATCTATTCCAACCGTCAGATATCACCGTTAAGATTAAATACATGTATGAAAAAAAATCCAACTACATCTGACAACGTTAAAGGCTCGATCGGGACGGTCAAACTGCAAAGTCAAACCTCTAAACGCTTTAAAACGGCAATTGGCCCGTCTAAATGACGTTTTTTTGCCTGACCTTCAACAGAGAATAGTTTCAAATCGATGCGACGCAACTAACCGTATAAAAATTTTCCTCCAAATATTTAGCGACCGTCAGGCTACCCATAGGAAAACGGAAGTAAAAAACACCTAACCGCAACATTCGGCACACAGATTTTGTCGGAATCTTCCCATTTTTCAACCGTAGTCGTATTTCAATATTTCGGTCGTATCTTATTTCACGACACTTTTGCATTTGAACGGTCTACGTATGGTAATTATTTGAAACTATACATTCACTTAAACACTTAGTAAATAAGTTAAGGAACATTAGTGCATATGTTCCGATTTCGAATCTAAAAGTTTGGAAAATCTATTCCAACCGTCAGATATCACCGTTAAGATTAAATACATGTATGAAAAAAAATCCAACTACATCTGACAACGTTAAAGGCTCGATCGGGACGGTCAAACTGCAAAGTCAAACCTCTAAACGCTTTAAAACGGCAATTGGCCCGTCTAAATGACGTTTTTTGGCCTGACCTTCAACAGAGAATAGTTTCAAATCGATGCGACGCAACTAACCGTATAAAAATTTTCCTCCAAATATTTAGCGACCGTCAGGCTACCCATAGGAAAACGGAAGTAAAAAACACCTAACCGCAACATTCGGCACACAGATTTTGTCAGAATCTTCCCATTTTTCAACCGTAGTCGTATTTCAATATTTCGGTCGTATCTTATTTCACGACACTTTTGCATTTGAACGGTCTACGTATGGTTTCGGTCAATATACTTTAGCCGACGACTTGCAAGTCGTCGGCTACAGTATAGCCGACGAATTGCAAGTCGTCGGCTACAGTATGGGCATTATAGCCGACGAATTATGGTCCATTTCGTCGGCTATAACACTGATCTTTCTGAAAATTTGCCATTTAGGGCCTGAAAATTGCCTATTTCACCTGATAAATTCCTGAATATCGCACAAACAATTGAATACAATTTCCCATAAATTCGGAAAACGGTAATTAAGGACAAAAAATGTTTTCATACATGCATGCACCATCGTACACAAATACATACATAAATAGTATACTAAGGATGATAATCAGAATCATCCTCATCACTTGAGTCAGACGTAGTATAGTAGTTAATATCTGGCAACCGGTGCTCGTACTCGCCGTCTGAGTCATCGTCTGCCTGATATAGACGATTCGGATTAACATCATACATGGGCACCTGACCCCTAGGAAGTCGAACCACTCTGCCCGGCGTCACATTATTATCGCGGATGGTGGAGGATTCCGGAATGTCGCCGGCGTCCGGCTCTTGGTATGCGGTCGCTTCTTGACACTCTGTGCTCACACCAAGTGTGGTAGCACTGTATATGTCTCGCTGAGACACATGGTTAACTACCTTCCACGTGCCTTTGTTCAAAGGATCGTCAAGATAAAAGACCTTTTTGGCCGCTGTGGCGAAAACAAAGGGGTCGTCTTCATACACACTAGTGGCGGTATTCACCGAAAGTATGCCGTACTGATCGATCCGTATGCGGTGCGGCCTAGTATCAAACCATCGACACTTGAACAAGTGGACTTTCACGCGGTTCCCATAAATGAGTTCAACAACTGACTGTAGGACACCGTAAAAATCCACGCCCCCCTCTGCACCATCCACCATCACCCCACAATTCTGTGTTTTGCGTTCCCCGTCTCTAGCTTCACATATATACTTAACGCCGTTGACATCACACATTGGGCGGACTGTGGAAGATATCGGCTTCATCGACAACAGCCTCAATTCCTCTGAGTAATTTGTATGACCACCCCTCGCAGCCACTTGCATCAGCTGAAAAATATAACTCAAATCACTCGGTGTGTTTATGATTAAAGAATAGGGAACTGTAAAAGAAAGCCATCTAATATATATATTTATACACTTACCCATTGTGGAAAATAGTCTGCAAACGTCGTGTTGTGGTACTCGACATCACCGCGAACTTCCTTGCAGTGAAGATGGTGACGTTTCCAATATTGTACCTCCGGACAGTTTATTAGAACCCACCAGTGGGCAATCCCTACCTCATGGTCAGGCAACTTGTCCACACCCTTTTTCTTGAAGCTTCCGTATGGTACAACAGAGTTGGCGACGATAGATAGGTTGAACTCGGGGTCATCTCGACTTGGATGTTGTGGGGGGTCCTCCATCGCTCCCAAGTACAACTTGGCGTACGTTACACACTCATGCGCAATGTAAGCTTCAGCAATACACCCCTCAGGCGCAGATTTATTGTGCACATATTTCTTGTAGTCTCCAAGTTGTCTGCAAGGTTAACAAGTGCATGTTAAGAGCATGCAACTTTTATTTAAAAACATGTATAAATCAAATTTATGAATAACATGTACCTTTCGATGGGATACATCCAAGTGTAGTGTACGGGACCGGTAAGCAACAATTGTTGGGGAAGATGGATCATCAGGTGAGGCATTATGTCAAAGAAGTTTGGGGGAAATATCCTCTCGAACTTGCACAAGATAAAAACGATTTCCTCATGCATTCTCATGAGGTCTGATTTTCTAACTTCTCTAGCGCATAACTTCTGGAAGAATCTTGACAACGCCACCAACAGCTCAACCACTTCATCCTCCAAGTACGCTCGAATGAAAATAGGGAAGAGGCGTTGAAGCAGTACATGGCAGTCGTGACTCTTCAATCCGTACATCTTGTTGTCTCGGTAGTTAACACACTTGCTTATGTTACCCGCATAGCCATAAGGATACCTGCATAGCCATTAACAACAATTAGATTTCATGCATATATAGTCGTCCAACAACAGATGGATTCTTTAGGGAATACATGCCTAATAAAAAGTTACCTGACATTACTCAGCCATCCAAAGATTTCATGTTTCTGGTCCCTGGTGACGGTGTAAGGAGCTTGGGGCATTTTGCTCCTGCCCTCTCTCAACCACAAATGGTCCCGCAGTCCCATATTTCTCAGATCAACGCGTGCCTTGGGGGTGTCTTTTGTTTTCTTCTCCCAATTCAAAACTGTGCCAACCACGGCTTCACCCACGTTCTTCTCTATATGCATGACATCCAGGTAGTATCTGGTAGCCAACCTGGCCCAATAAGGAAGTTCCCATAAGATGCTCTTGTGTGACCAGAACCTATACCGATCCGGCCTCTCTGGAATCGTGCGCAACACATCGGGATGATTGCTAAGCGGACCAAAGTCATACTCATTCAACACTGCCAATATTTCCTCCCCTGTCCATTGCTCCGGTGCCCAGCCCCTTTCTTCAGTCCCATCAAAAGCCTGTGCATCGTCCCTAAATGGATGGTCATGCGGAAGCCAACGACGGTGACGCATCTGCACAATCTTGCTGCAATGAGGACTGGAGTAATCAACAGTCATGCACTCTGAACAAGCCCTGTAACCCCTGGTGACGCTGCCCGACAACATACCCCTCCCAGGAAAGTCACTGATCGTGCCAACAAACATGGCATGCATCCGGAACATCTCATTTTTGAACCGGTCGTAGACCAGGTGGCCGTTCAGACTCAAGTACCGAAGCTCCTCAATTACGGGTCTCAAATACACATCGAGACACTTTCCCGGATAACCTGGGCCTGGAATCAACAATGTGAGCATGTTATATTCCTTCTTCATGCACATCCACGGTGGAAAGTTGTACGGAATCAAAATAACTGGCCACACACTGTACTGAAGCTCTTTCTTGCCAAAAGGGTTGAAACCGTCGGATGATAGCCCTAGCCAAACATTTCGAACCTCTGATGCAAATTCAGGAAACTCCAACACGTTCTTCTTCCAAGCCTCTCCGTCGGCGGGATGTCTAAGGGTGTCATCGTCAGGCACATTCCTCTCAGCCCACCATCTCATAGCTTCGGCCGTGAAAGCACACATGAACAACCGCTCAAGCCTATCAATCAGCGGGAAGTACCGAAGTATCTTCACAGCTTTCTTGTTCCCTTTAGGAGTGAACTTATACCGCTCTGTATTGCATAATGGGCAGTATTCAAGATCTGCAAGTCCTTCCCCGTAAAACAGAACGCAATCGTATCTGCATGCATGAATCTTGATGTAGGAAAGGCCGAGATCTTTAAGGATATGTCGCACCTTATGATGACTGGTAGGAAGCCGATGTCCGGGGGGCATCGCCCCACCCCATAGCCGAAGCCAATCATCAACCGATTTGACAGTGCCTTTGTTCTCCGTTTTGATCTTCATCACTCCCATGACAGATTCAAGGACAGTCTTACTGCATCCGGGGTACAACGGAGTCTGTTGCAATGCGATCAGGTTGTTGTACTTTTCCATACCACTTGTGTTGACCAGAGATCGGGGTAATGGCTCGAGTGGCTCAATATCAGGGAAACACTCCATCTCCGGAGGTGGGAGTTGCACATCTGGTGCTTCCTCAAAGACACCGCTCTCACGAGGAAACATATCGTTGATCCAGTTCGTTGTTGGATCATTGGAGGAACTCCCTCTCTCGGCAAATTGTCCATGATCATGACGACCCGCAAACTCTGGTTCACCGTGATAAATCCAATTAGTGTATAGGACCCAAAATCCATATCTAGCCAGGTGTTGCTCCACTGTCTCTATGGAAAACCGGTGTCGTGGGGTGGCACACTTGCACTTTTTACACGGACAATAATGAAGTGTAGTGTCTCCACAGTTAGCCATCACAAAATCCAGGAAACTCCTAACTCCATCATGATACGCCTGATCCCATCTTCCAAGGGTAATCTAACTCTTGTCCATCCTGTAAATTCAAGAAATAAATATAGCTATATATAGATATGTATATATGCACGTACTACGTACGTACGCACGTACTAATTAATTAAAAAATTCATCATTACACACACACATATATATATATATATATATATACACATGCATCCCTAAATTAATTAAAACATCGTCAATCTCCCTAATTAATTAAACACAATGTATTTTTTATATATACCAACAATATATTTTTAATTACAATTAAATTAATTAATATATATATACATTTTTTCATCAAATTCATCTAAAATCACCTATAAATCAACAATCAATCACTAATCTTCAACAAAACTTCAATTCTATCTAACCAATACAACATATATATCAACCCATTAATAATCTCATCTCAACACATATATATATATATATATATATCAAATTAATCACACATTTATTCTAATTAAACTCTAAATTAACACACCTCTGCATATAACCAAGTAAATCAACACACACAGCAATATACGTACCTTTCAAGCTTATGGCCGAGGTTTTGGACGATTTCAGAGCGTTTTGGACGATTTCATCGACGAATTAGCTCCCTGCTGCAGAAGGTCGATCTGATATAAGAGTTATAGCCGACGAATACCCTCCTCGTCGGCTATAACAAAAAACTTTTCGTCGGCTATAACTCTTATAGCCGACGAATACCATTCTCGTCGGCTATAACCAAAAACGTTTCGTCGGCTATAACTATAGCCGACGAGTTGTCGGCCGTCGTCGGCTATAATATTATAGCCGACGATGTGGCCGACGAAATAGTAATTCGTCGGCTATAAGGGGTTATAGCCGACGAGGTACTATTTCGTCGGCCGTTTTTTCCCATATCGTCGGCTATAACCCCTTTTCTGGTAGTGATATGTTTAAAGTGTTTATTGTTTTGTAAATTTCATTGGTTTTGTAAATTGTGTTGTAAATTTTTGTTGGAAATTTTGGTTGTAAAGTAGAAATATGCTTCGGCATGTAGAATTTAAAATCCAAAAATTGTATGATGTTGCCGAATGTTTGTGTTGTAATAACTTAGTTAAATTGCTAGGAAGTTTTAAGGTTTATTTGTGTTGGATTTGTTTTGAGTTTTGCGAGGAAGAGGAATAGGCAAAGTCGCTTTTGTTAATATTAGCCTTAACCCTTCATGTTATCTCTCGAGGTCTCATCAGGTTGAGGGCGGTTTTTATTGACACTTGTAAAAACTGTCAACACGAGTGTTCTTAACAAAGTAAGGGGCAAAAGGTTCGCCTATTAGTGTGTATTGTCCCGACTTAGTCTCAAAGGTTTGTCAAATTAGATCTCAGAGGCCCACATATTGTTCTCTCTTTGAGAGGCGATAGGGGACTTGTCCTCCGTGGTTACCAACAAATGAGTCTCGCCTTGAGCTACTTTCGGATGACACGCACTAGCCTTCTGAAACCACGAAACCTTGTGTCTAGACGATGTAACCTAGGCCGCACGTCCACCGAGCTTCAAAACTTGAGATAGATTCGGCATGAGTAAGCTTTTGGACTTAAAAGAAAACGTTTTGTGGTTCAAACTTTCAAGGTATATCGGAATAAGCATGATACTACCTTAGTCTATTTCAGTCCATTGCACTGTTATCTCCTCTGCTCCACGTACCTTGAGAGTTAGAACAACTTTAAAAGCATTTAGACTTAGAAATTTCGACATCACCATACATATTTCGATTGTTTTGTTCTTTGTGCCGTGTGTATACCTTCTTTGTGCCGTGTGCATAGCTTGAAATTGTTTGAAAATCTTGTTTGTATTGCTAATACCGTGGCTTGTAATGTAATATATATTCTTGTTTTCTATTTTTCTTCGATGATTCTAACTTGCTTCGTGTTGAAAATTTCAGAATAGTGCATGTCCGATCTTTGGACAAGAGACGACCACAACGAATCAACAAAGACCTCACGCTCGCACTAGCTACACCACTGCCCCCATCCGAATCATCATCTAGCTCGGCCGCACCATCTCCTCTCTCTAGCCCGAACTCCCCTTCCATAGTTACTTCATCGAGTCTTCGATCGTCTTGTGAGTTAGAAGAACCAGAGTTGTTAGCTTTCACTTACCCTCACGACGAGTTTGATTTGAGCTTTGTCGAGCCACCAATCATGACTTCGATCCGTGCTCAAAATGGACATGTCACCGATGGAGGAAGAACCGCGCCCGCAAACATCACTTTCCCACCATGTGCCGCCAGAAAGATAAGCTCGTTCGAGTTAAAGAGTGGATTTCTCCACCAACTAGGCGGTTCCATGGAGTTGCGGGAGAGGATCCGAACAAGCATTTACAATGGTTTAACTTCACCACCGAAAGCATGTGTCCAACGGAGGCCGACATTCAAATCTGTGAGATGAAGGCATTTCCGTTTTCATTGGAAGATCAAGCCAAGGAGTGGCTATTTGAGGTGCCTACCGGAAAGATCACATCGTGGGAGACGATGGTTAATGAGTTTTTGCTTAAGTATTATCCGGCCTCACGTATCACCAATTTGAGGAAGCAAATTACTAGTGTTTGACAAGGAGGAGATGAGACCTTTTTTGGACTATCACAAGAGGTACAAAGCCCTCGTCACTTCGTGTCCTTCTCATGGCATTCGTGAGGCACTTGTGCTTCAATATTTTTATGAAGGGTTGCGTCTTATAGAAAGGGAATTCCTTGATTCGGCGGTCGGAGGCTCATTCTTGGAGCTTGATCCTACACCAGCCAAGAACTTGTTGGAGATGCGAGCATTGAATAGTCAACAATTTGGCATGTCGTGAGACAATGCCTTAAAGCGCATAAGGTGAATGAGACTTCATCGAACTCGGCATTGGAGAACAAGGTTGATAAGCTATCGGATATGGTAGCTAGCCTCATGCGAGGGAAGAGAGCTCAAGTGTGTGGAGTGTGCACGGAAGACCATGTAACCGATCAATGTCCTCAAGTGTTGAGTGAGGAATATGAAGAGGCCAATGATAGGAGCACAATGTGCGACGATATTATATGCTTATGCCCACGTTTATGCTTTGTTTAACCCTTATTTGTCTAAGATAGAGTCATAATATAGTTAGTGTCAATTTTGGTAGAGTTTTGGTGAAATGTGTTTAATTGTCCGAAAAATGACTAAGTATGAGAAATCTGGAAAATAGTGCAAAATATGTCTTTTTCGCGATTTTGTGACGAGTACAAATATGATCTATTCTTGTCCGAATTCTATGAAATTTGGTGTGCTTAATATTCATAGGCTGAGGAATGTTGTGTTAAAATTTCAGATCAATCGGAGTTCGGGAAGTCACCCAAAAGTTGGCTGCAAAACGGCAGTCCGAGCATTCCAATCCAGGGGCTTCCAGGATTTTCCTGGGACTTTGTCCCAACTTCGAAAAATCATTCCCGACGACTCACAAGGAATTTGATCGAGATATTTTATGGGGAGATGGCCATATGTGTCTAGTTTATCTGAGACTTGGAATCGCATCAATCGGAGCTCCGAGCGTGGAGATATGCCGGAATTACTGCAACAAGGTCTTTTCTGCCGATTCCAGGAACCTATTAATTCCTTTTCACAATTGCTGCTTTTCGATGGACCATATGATGTACAAGAGCATTTGTGAAGACAATCCAAGATTATGGAAGGAAGGATGATGACACCAAGCCATGGCATTGAAGAGGAAATCAAGGAGAGAAGTTCTCCTAGTCAAACTAGGAGAAGCTGCCGAATGAGGCAGATTGTGTGCAATGTTGTGCTGCCGGCAATTGGAGCATTTTCGGTGGATCAAAACTTATGCAATGAAGTCCAATGATTATTGAAGAAGTCCATGAAGATGTGAAGCCCAAGCCTTGAAGAAAAATTCAGAAAAAGAAAACCTAATTGAACTATGAAAGGAAGGTTTCAAACCTTATCCTATTAGGTTTTCTGAAATCCTTGTGCATCAAGGGCTGCCGGCAATACCCTAGTTTTTCCCTATAAATAGCCAACTTTTACACAGAAAAATTTGGCACATTCCAAAGCAAAAATCTAGCCAAAGCTCTACCTAAATTTCCCCAAGAATCCTACACAAAAACCCTAGCCAAAACCACCTCCACCACACCCAAAGTTCCTGCCGAACCTTGGTACCTTGCTGCCGATATCATCACTGCCGAGCAGCAACTCCATCCGACACCATCAACCACCGGATCCATACAAGACGAAGTCTCCAAGGTTTCTAATGTGTGATCCACTCCCTACTCTTGGCTTTGTAAATTTTTGTGTTGTTATGTTAAACTTTGTCTATGAAGTTAGCATGAATTCTTAGTTTCAATTTTTATGTCTATGTATGAATTGGATTGAAATTTGGTTTTATGATTTGCATGTCAATTTATTTTCTTTATCTTTAAGTGATGTTTTGGATGTAAGAATATGGATTGCATGCTAAATAGTAAGGGAAATATGTAACGAATTACTTAATGGGATAATCGGCAAGAATGCATGTTAACTTGGTTTTATGGTTTTCTTGACTTGTTCTTTAAATTCGTGTTCTTAAAGATTGGTAGTCTATATAATTGCAATATGTGGGGTATTAATCTCATTAGCCGAAGATAAGATAGGTTAAGCAATCTTTAGGGTTGTTTTAATTTGTGTTGTTTTCACGAGGGCTAGAGGAATTTAAATGAACATGCTTGTTAATAAGATGACTGACAACCTTTCTTATCTAACTTGTTTCCAACTAAAGAAAAAGTCTTTGTGCTTAATTACTTGTTATGTTTGTTTACGTCGATTAGAATATTCAAAGATGACTAGTATAACTTTAGGGTTAGGCGATTAGTCACTTAAAATACATGAGGAGTCTTAATCAATTAGTAGCCGATTAGGAGCTAATTGGGTTGGAGTTAAGTTGAGTCTAGAACATTTTAACATCTTGCTGAGAGTCCTGTTTGCTTGCTTGTTACATGTTTTGATTGCTTTTGTGTTAGTGCTTTGTGGAAGAATGTCGACCAAACTTGTAAATATTAGACCTAGAATTTATTTTTCAGCATTTTATTTCGTGTTACCTAGTTCTAGGGCAGCTTGCTGCCGATTCATACCATCCCCCATATGTGACGTTTATGTGTATATATATGTATATTTTGGTTTAACAATTTCATATCTCAGGTACCCTTAATTCCCGGCTTAGAACGATCCCTACTTATACTACTAACGATTGCAGGGTTTATAATTGCATGCGAGCTTAAGCTCACGTCAGCCAATGCAATCGGCTTCCAAGGAGGGCAAAAGTATAATCCTTACTCGAACACTTATAATCCGGGATTCCGTGATCACCCTAACTTTCGATGGTCTAACAATGACAATATTCAAAGGCCACCAAATGCAGTTCCTTTTCAACCGAGAGCACCCTTTGTGCCGAGACAACCCTTTGTGCCGAACCAAGGTGTGCCGAAGCAAATGGTGCCGTACCAAGCTCAAGCCGCACCAAGCAACCCCAACTATGATGCATTGATTCAATCTCTTTCGAGTGCTACTCAAGTATTGCTCGCGGGACAACAAACGCACTCAAAGGACATAGCCGAGTTAAAGACTCAAATGGGGCAAGTCGTGGAGTTCATGGGAAAGTTCACCGAGCAAGGGAAGTTACCGGGAGGAGTTATCAAAAATCCGGGCCATAAGCATGCCAAGGTCATCACAACTTGTAGTGGAAGAGTGTTGGACGAGCTTAAAGCAAGAATTCCAAAGACAAAGAACAAGGCTGCAATCGGTAGCATTATAGAGGAGGAGGAAGCAATCGACAATAATTCTGCTGATGCTGCCGAGCAGGCTGGCCTGCAGCCTGCCACTGCCGAGAGCCCTGCTGACCCTGCTGATGCCGTGCGCCAGTCTGCCTAGAGCCAGGCTGCAGCCAAGAGAGAGAGATTGAGGAATGAGCTAGAGAAAGATCCCGTAACCTCGAAGAAGGAAGCTGTGTTGATCCAAGCACCTAAGGGAGGCGTGCCAAACACTTGCATACCCTTTTCTTCACGATTTTCTAAGTCGAAGAAAGACAAATCCAATGAAGAAGTGTTAGATATTTTCCGAAAAGTGGAAGTAAACATCCCGTTGTTGGAGTGTATACGGCAAGTGCCTAAGTATGCAAAGTTCCTCAAAGAACTTTGCACGACAAGGAGACATACAAAGGAGACATGTGTGGTGACTATGAGCGAGACGGTGTCGGTCGTTATTCAAAGAAAGTTGCGACCAAAGATGAAGGATCCGGAAAGCTTCAACGTGCCTTATGTGATCGGCAACACTAGGTTCGACGATGTCATGCTAGACTTGGGAGCATCGATCAATGTCATGCCTCTCAATGTGTACCAAACGTTGAGCACATGGCCTCTCAAAAAAGGATAATGTCATCATACAACTCGCGGATCGATCAAGCAAGTATTCGGAGGGTTATGTCGAGGACGTGCTTGTGCAAGTGAACCACCTAATATTTCCAGCCGATTTCTATGTTGTGGAGATGGAGGACTCGCCGGTTAATAGCACGCAATTGCTCTTAGGCCGACCATTCATGAGCACGGCAAGGACAAAGATTTGTGTTCCCGAAGGAAACTTAACAATGGAATTTGATGGTGAGGTGATTAAGTTCAACGTTTTCGACGCCATGAAGTATTCAGTTGTCAAGAAAGAGGAATGCTGAGCTATTGAGGTTATTGAGGAGGTCGAGTGAGTCATGTCGACCTCGCTTGATGCATAGCAACTAGCAATTGAGAAAGGGGTAGTATTTGACAAGAAGGGAGAGTGAAGCACGTACGAACAAGAGGAAGAACTTGAGCCGAGCATGAGACAAGTTGTAGCCGAGCTAGAGGCTGCCCCATATTACAAAAGAAACGATTCGTTCTTATCAATTCCAAGTGCCACAAACAAATTTCGTTCGAGTGTGGAAGTTAGAACTTAAAGATCTCCCTAGTCATTTGAAGTATGTTTATCTTGGAGAAGAAGATACTTTACCGGTTATTGTGTCTTCAAAGCTTAGTGAGAAGCAAGAAGTTGATTTGATACGTGTGCTTAAAAGTATAAAACCGCTATAGGTTGGACATTGGCGGATATTAAGGGAATAAGCCCTACACCGTGTGTTCACCGGATATTGCTTGAAGAAGGAGCTAAGCCGACAAGAGAGGGCTAACGACGCCTCCACCCTCCAATGATGAAAGTTGTTAAAGACGAGGTAATAAAGCTACTAGATTGTAGAGTTATTTATCCAATTTCGGATAGTCTTTGGGTCTCACCCGTGCAAGTACTGCCAAAGAAGAGTGGTGTAACGGTTGTGAAGAATGAGAAAAATGAGCTTGTGCCCCAAAGACTTGTGACCGGCCATAGGATGTGTATCGACTATAGGAAGCTCAATACGACAACGTGAAAGGATCACATGCCTTTGCCTTTCATGGATCAAATGCTCGAAAGGTTAGCCGGCCATGAGTTTTATTGTTTTCTTGATGGCTATAGTGGCTACAATCAAATCACCATACACCCGGATGATCAAGAGAAGACTATTTTCACTTGCCCATTCGGCACCTTTGCTTATAGAAGGATGTCGTTCGGCCTATGCAATGCACCCGACACGTTTCAACGATGCATGTACAACATCTTCTCCGAATTTATTTAAAATATGATCGAGGTCTTCATGGATGACTTTAGCGTATATGGACGCGACTTCGACACTTGTTTAGAGAACTTGGAGAAGATCTTAGAGAGGTGTGTAGAGACCAACCTTGTGCTAAATTAGGAGAAGTGTCACTTCATGGTGAACGAAGGCATAGTGCTCGGCCACATCATATCAAAGAAGGGGATATAAGTTGACAAAGCCAAAGTGGATTTAATCCAACACTTGTCGAGCCCTAAGTGTGTGTGTGATGTGCGTTCCTTCCTTGACCATGCCAGATTTTATCGACGATTTATCAAGAACTTCTCATTGATAGCAAAGCCATTGAGTGCTCTCTTGTAAAAAGATGTACCGTTTGAATGGAGTAAGGCGTGTGAAGAAGCGTTCGGCCAGTTAAAGAGTTTGCTATGCTCGGCACCGATTCTAGTGTCACCGAATTGGGAGCTTCCATTTGAGCTCATGTGCGATGCAAGTGACTATGCCTTAGGGGCTGTGCTCGGCCAAAGAAGAGAGAAGAAGCCATGTGCAATCTACTATGCCTCGAGAACTCTCAACGATGCTCAACTCAACTACTCCACAACCGAGAAAGAACTCTTGGCGATAATCTTTGCTTTAGAAAAATTTCGATTTTATCTTTTGAATTCTAAAGTTGTTGTGTATAGTGATCATGCCGCCTTGAGATATCTTATGAAAAAGAAGGATGCAAAGCCAACACTCATTCGATGGATTCTCTTACTTCAAGAGTTCGATATTGAGATCAAAGACAAGAAAGGAAGCAAGAATATTGTAGCCAATCACTTAAGCCGAATTGTGAAAGAAGAAGACGAGCTACAACTACTTGAGAGTTTCCCAGATGAGCAACTCTTTCAGATCAATGCAACACAAGAACCTTGGTATGCCGACATTACCAATTACCTTGCAATTCGTCACTTTCCAAAGGATATGCCGAGCCACCTCAAGAACAAGATCAAAAAGCAAGCCCGACACTTCTTGTGGGACGAACCGTACCTATGGAAGCAATGCAGCGATCAAGTCATACGAAGATGTGTTCCAGAAGAAGAGCATCGATCCATTCTTGATTTTTGTCATAGCGAAGCATGTGGAGGACACTTTGGATCAAAGAGGATGACATTGAAGGTTCTCAATTATGGATTTTATTGGCCAACATTGTTCAAAGATGCATATGTGACATGTATCACGTGTGATCGATGTCAACGAACCGGCAACATAGGAGCAAGAGATCAAATGCCACTCACGCCTATCATTGAGATAGAAATCTTCGACTTATGGGGTATCGATTTCATGGGACTATTCCCTTCAAGCAAAGGCTTCCTCTACATCTTGCTCGCGGTTGATTATGTGTCTAAGTGGATAGAAGCCAAGGCTACACGTACCAATGACTCAAAGGTGGTTGCCGAATTCCTCAAGACTCACATCTTCTCACGGTTTGGAGTTCCTGGAGTCTTGATAAGTGACAGAGGTTCCCACTTTTGCAACCGCACCATTGAAGCCTTGTTAAAGAAGTATAAAGTCACACATAAACTATCCACGCCCTATCACCCTCAAACGAGTGGCATGGCTGAGGTAAGTAATCGAGAGATCAAGCAAATATTGAAAAAGTCCGTAGGTCCAACAAGGAAGGATTGGAGTGATCGACTTGACGACGCTTTGTGGGCTTATAGAACAGCGTATAAGACGCCAATAGGTATGTCTTCCTTTCGACTAACATATGGAAAGACATGCCACTTACCCGTGGAGCTAGAGCACAAAGCATGGTGGGCCGTAAAAGCTTTCAATATGGAGCTAGATTCGGCCGGTCTACATAGAAAGTTTCAACTCAATGAACTTGAAGAAATTCGCAATGAAGCTTATGATGCCGCATGGATACACAAGGAGAAGATGCGTGCCTACCATGATAAGATGATTCGAGGAAAGAAGTTCAAAGTTGGAGTAAAAGTTCTTTTATTTACCGCCCGACTTAGACTTTTTCCGGGAAAGTTACGCTCTCAATGGATCGGCCCTTTCATTGTCACGCAAGTGTTTTCTCATGGAGCCGTCGAAATTCAAAGTTCAATCATAAGTAGGGCATTCAAAGTAAACGGTCATCGTCTCAAGCCATACTATGATTCATTTAAGAACCACGCAATTGAGGAAACTGGCATTCAAGATGCACCAAAGATAGTATACGCTGCCGAGCTGCACGCTACTGAGATATCAGCCCCTGCTGATAGGCTGCAGTGCCAGGATGCTGACATTGTAGCCTCTGCTGCAGCGCAACCCAAGCGCACCGACACTCGCGCTGCCGATACGAACCAAGCGAGCACCACAACCAACTCTGCTATGACAAGCGTGCAACACGACACCCCCACTGCCGAGCGATCTGCAGCGCCTGCCGACACTGCCGCACATCATGACACTCGCGATGCCGACGTATCCCCATATCCTGCCAAGCTGTATCCGACCGTATCCCAGACCATGTCTGACACGTATCCGACCTAATTCGCCATATCAGATACTCGATCTGATACGCCTGTTCTACATATCACCGTATCTGATACGGATACAGATACGGCATCCGATACAATGTCTAGTACCCTGTCCACTGCCGACCTCGCACGCTAAGCAACCCAAGTTGCCGAGAAGCCTACTGCGCATCCAGACATCAACTCTGCTGACACTGCCGATGCAGCACGCACAACTGCAGGCCATGATGCCGGTAGCACCTGCCTCACTGCCGAAACGGACGAAATTTTCCAAAGGCACCTTTGTGCCATTCAGCTTGTCGAGCTTCAATATTTGACCAATGAATGAGCACACGATGACAAGTCTAGGCTCAAAGACTATAAACACTTAAGCGCTACATGGGAGGCAACCCATGTCGACTATGAAAAACGAAGGAGCCATCGACGAGCGTTTAAATTCTCTACCCTTCTCTTTTTCATTAGTTTGTGATGATATGTTTAAAATATGCTAGCTTATCACATGCTTAGGAATTACTTGCTATAGTTTTATGCTTACATTGAGGACAATGTAATTTTCTAAGTGTGGGTGGGTTTTACATGTTTCGTTTATGTTTTTGTGTTCTTAGTTAGAAAATAAAATTTCAGAAAATTGTTTTACAAAAATAGAGTGTTTAAACTTTATTGTGTGGTTTATTTTCGAGTGTTAGGATGCCCCAAATTGTCAATGATGTTTTTCTCCTCTTTGCAGACATAGATGATAGTTGTGCATATTCTAAAAATTGTGAGTTTCATGGATAATGTGCATTGGTAGGAGCATGTAGAACATGAGGAATAATAAAGCATCCATGTTTTAGCTAGTTTGTTTCCATAATAACCTTGTGAGCTTGAGAGCCAAATTGCTTTCTTCATGAGTGATAAAAATTCAAAATTTTCGAGCATGCTTAATATAGAACCTCATTATTCTTTGTATATTCAACGATTATGTGCCATAGCTTTTTCATGAACTCTAGAATGCTAGAACTTACTCTTGTTGATTTTCAAAACATTTTTATCATAAAATACCTTGATTTTAAAAAGGATTGAAAAGATCTTTCTCGGTTTACCACCATAGCCAAATAAATCATGTGCCCTATTTGAGCCCATCGTGGGACACCTTAGTAAACCCCCTTGAGCCAACGTTTAGCCTTTTCTTTCATCACCCTTAAATACTTTCCATGAGTTAAGTATAGTTACGCCTTTACCTTGTCTCAAAGTTTTGGCAAATCTTGATTTTTAAAGGAGTTTTCGCGTGAAGTGATGAAGAAGAACAAGTGTGAGGTAGACTTAGTTAAAACTTGTATGAAATATGTATATGTGCCGTGCCTAGCAAAAGAAAAACAAGAACAGAAAAATCGGACAGAAAAATAAAGGAAAAGAAAAGAAAGAAAAATCAAGTCCGAGAAGAAATTTTGGAGCAAAGGCACGGTTTTGATGAAAATTACTAAGTATAGTCTTGAAAAGTATTGTGAATTTGGAGTATGTATGCATGTGAAGGTCATTGTTAAATTTTGACCTTTGTTCGTATTCACAAATATTTTGGGGAAGTAAAGAATGAAGGAAGGGTCCAACAAGATGAAATCCGGCCCTTGGCGAGAAGACATAAGGAGAATCGAGCTTTGCTAAAGGCCTTAGTGAGGTTTTAACCTCCTTATCTAAAATTTGAATTCCTTCTTAGCCTTGCCCCATTACATCCCTCTTTAGATATCTTTTTCATGATTCTTAAGATGGTTAAATTTGATTTGTGGAGTCTTTCACAAGAGTAAGCATATAGTTTTGGTTCATTTGTGCACATATTTGTTACATGAGGTTTTTTCCATAAAATTTTCACAAAGAGCTTTCGTTTCTTGAAATATGCAAGTTAATTTCATGTCATTTATCTTTCTCTTGCATATACTTGTGTGTGAATAGCCATGTTTTGAGTGAAAAGAAGAGAGTGTGTCTAGTGAGGAGGATCAAATTAGCTTTAAATGTTTACATGCTTATATGTTATTCTTGCATGTTCATATTGATGTTGCATGTTCATGAAGCTTGGGATTTTCGTGCTTAGCATTCTCATGCATCAACTTGAAAGCTATGTATTCAAACGAGCCTGAGACAAATCGTTAGGGGTAATAGTTTGTTTAGAGTCTTAGTTCAATTTAGTTTTGCTAAGGGACTAGCAAAAGATAAGTGTGGGGTAGTTGATAGGAGCATAAAATGCTACGTTCTTAATATGTTTTATCCTTCATTTGTACTTTGTTTAGCCCTTATGGTTTTAGAATCGAGTCATAATATAGAGTCATGGGATTTTGGTAGAGTTACGAAGAAATCGTGCTAAGTTTAAGAAAAATGTATAAAATTGTCAAGTAGCCGATTTAGGAATTTATGTGATGTTTCGTTGGATCTGTAAAGCCTCGAATTTATATTTGATGAATTTTTCTTCTATTATATGCAGTAGACATCTTAAGAATTGAGCAATGGAAGCCTCGTCCTGAAATAGCTGCCTACTGAACCTCGGAGCATCTGGCCCGACAGGGGGACGTGAACTGCTCGACGGCCGCCCCGCCTGGAGAAGGGTCTGGTGCCGAGAACTCACACTCCTCCGCAGCTGGGATGAATCCACAGGCCTCCGCGGCTGGGATGAATCCACACTCCTCCACGGCTGGGTAGTGGTCCTCTCAGGCTGGCTAAGGATCATGTTGGACTCTGCGGAACCGGCGGAACTTCCAAAACCCCTAAATCTGGAACGACGACCTCCGAAGAACTGTCTGAATGCATCGGCCATCTGCAGCTTGAGGCATTAATACATTAATTAATATTAAATTCTATTACATTAAATAACAAATTCTAATTAATATAATAACCAATAATACTAACAAATTAATATTTAAATTTGTAGTAATTTTAAATAATACTAACCATTAACCTAAATATAACTATTTATATACAAATATAACTATATTTCATTATTAACATATATATAAATACGAATAACCATTTATATATTAACAAAAATATATAACAATTTATATAATTAAAATTAAATATATAACAAATATATAACAATTTATATAATTGAAATTAAATATATAACAATTTCTATACCTAAATTATAACAAATATATAACAATTAAATTTATTAAAAAATATATAACAAATATATAACAAATATATAACAATTTATTATATAACAATTTATATAATTAAAATAAAATATATAAAAAATATATAACAATTTGTTAAAATTAAATTTATTAACAAATATATAACAATTTATATAATTAAAATTAAATATATAACAATTTATAAAATTAAACTAAATTGAAAAAAAAAAAAATTTAACCGGATCGGAGGAGGAGGAGGCCGGCGGCTTGGAGGAGGATCGGAGGAGGAGGAGGCTGGAATTGGAGGAAGAGAGGAAAAGCCGATTTGAGGAGGAGGAGGGCGCGGCAGAAACGAACGGGAGAGGGCCGGTTTGGAGCAGCAGCAGCAGCAGGAGGAGGAAGAGAGGAAAAAGTCGGCTAGGGTTCGACAGTTTCTGATTTATACCCGAAAGAATAGCCGACGATTAAAAAAGATTTCGTCGGCTATTCTTCACTATAGCCGACGAAAACAGTAACATTGTCGGCTATACTTTGAATATCGTCGGCTATTCTTTGAATGTCGTCGGCTATACTTTAGGAGATCAGCAGCCGTCTGATCTGAGCCATCCAACGGCGGACAATGAAAAGGCGCGGATCGCAAGCGTTTAGCCGACGAATTCAAATATTTCGTCGGCTATACTGTGGAAAATCAGCAGCTGTTGGATCTGAGTCATCCAACGGCGGACAATAAGCGGATCGCAAGAGTTTAGCCGACGACATATAATTTTCGTCGGCTAACTGTTGGTCAAACCACTAAGTCAAACCTCTAAACGCTTTAAAACGGAAATTAGTCTAGTTAGACGACGGTTTTTGGCCTGACCTTCAACAGATAATAGTTTGAAATCGATGAGACGCAACTAATCGTTTAAAAATTTTCCTCAAAATATTTACCAAACGTCAGGCTACCCATAGGAAAACGGAAGTAAAAAACAGTTAACCGCAACATTCGGCACACAGATTTTGTCGGAATCTTGTCATTTTTCAACCGTAGACGTATTTTATTATTTCGGTCATATCTTATTTGACGACATATATGTGCATTTGAAGAGTGTACGTATAGTAACTATTTGAAACTATACATTCACTTAAACACTTGGTAAACAAGTTAAGGAACATTAGTGCATATGTTCTGATTTTGAATGTAAAAGTTTGGAAAATCTATTCCAACCGTCAGATATCACCGTTAAGATTAAATACATGTATGAAAAAAAATCCAACTACATCTGACAACGTTAAAGGCTTGATCGGGACGGTCAACCGGGTGACTCAACCCTTTAAACGCTTAGAAATGGTAATTGGCCTGTCTAAATGACCTTTTTTTGCCTGACCTTCAACAGATAATAATTTCAAATCGATGAGACGCAACTAATCGTATAAAACTTTTCCTCAAAATATTTACCGAACGTCAGGCTACCCATAGGAAAACGGAAGTAAAACACAGTTAACCGCAACATTCGGCACACAGATTTTGTCGAAATCTTGTCATTTTTCAACTGTAGACGTATTTCATTATTTCGGTCATATCTTATTTGACGACATATTTGCATTTGAAGGATGAAGCAATGGTTTGTCGATAGTGATAGAAAATGGAAGATGGTTTTTTTTTGTTTTTTTTTTAAATCATAGCCGACGAAATCAAACAAAGTACTCGTCGGCTATTCTTTTGTCGTTTTCTGTCTAAAATAAAATATGTATTTTTCAATATAGTTTTGGCCGACGAAATCACGCATTTTTCGTCGGCTATAATTAGTATAGCCGACGAAAGAATGCATTTTTCGTCTGCTATTCTTTGAAAAAAATAAAAAAATCAGTGGTGTTACACCTCTCGTATTCCTATGTCCTGTTCATATATAACCAAAATTGAACATAAAAAAAACAGAAACCCAACAGTCAACATATTTCAAATTTTTTTTTAAGGGGTTTGGAACCCAGCCTATGCTGGGTGGCTCATCTCCACGCCCGCTCATTAGAAAAAGTGGATTACAAATGAAAGGATTACATCATCTAAATTACTTAATCCGTCTGATTGTAATCGGAATCATCGGATGAGTCTTCTTCGGTTTCTGAATTGCTCGATAGGGGTAATCTATGTCGTTCCTCACCACTAGAGTCCTCGTTAGTTTCTTCATTTGGATCAACATCAACAAGCAGTGGATCTTCACGTCGAATTCGCACCGGCGTGTCTAGGCGAATAAAAGAGGAGTCAGGAATACCGTTTGAGTTGGGCTCTTGATACGCGGTGCCCCCTTCCTCGTTCTCTTCAGCCACTCCAAGTGTAGACGCCCGGTAAATGTTGCGATGGTGGATAGTGTTGACTACTTTCCACGGGTCACCCTTGGCGAGATCATCAAGATAAAACACTTGTTTCACCCATGTGGCTAAAACGAACGGGTCGTTCTCATACCATGATGTACTAGTGTTCACAGAAGTTATGCCGTATTGATCGGTTTTCATGCTCTGCGGACGTGTGTCAAACCATCTACACTTGAAAAGGTGCACTTTCATGCCTTCCCCATAATGCAGTTCCACAACTGAATGGAGAACACCGTAATAGTCAACTCCATCATCCCCACCATGTGCCATAACCCCTGAATTTCGTGTTTTCAGTCTGAGGTCTCTCTCTTCACATCGAAATAACACACCATTCACCTTGCACGTCGCATAAACTTTTGAATAGACCGGCTTCATCGCCAGAAATCTGAGTTCGTGCGACCAATTTGGGTGATTATCATTTTTAATAAGGTCCATCTGCAACCATCAGAATCAACTATAAATATGAATAATTATACACAATAATATATAAATACGTATAGAATAGTGTTAAAGTTACGTACCCAGCAGCCGAAATACTCTGCGAATGTCCGGTGGTGGTAATCGAGATCACCTCCTACTTGGTCACAGTTTAGATGCATGTTCTTCCAAAATTGAACTTCTGGACAGTTAATTAGTACCCACCAATGTGCAATAGCTACCTCATAATCTTTCAACTTGCCGGAAACTGGCATGTTTCCACCGAGTACAACATCGTCGGAGAGTATGGAAAGATTGAACTGTGAAGGTACATCTTCCGGTATGCTTTCCTGTAACGCTCCTAAATACAGCTTCATGTAGGTGACGCACTCGTGCGCAATATATGCTTCAGCTATATATCATTCAGGTGCGGATCTGTTTTGGACAAAATCACCGTATTGTCCAAGTTGCCTACAAATCAAGTTTTTAAAGTGTTATGATAATACATTAATACTATATCACATATATTGATGAGGAAATAACATAAGGTGTAAAATACGTACCTTTCCATCCGATACATCCAAGTGAAGTGCACAGGACCGGTAAGCAACAACTGCCGAGGAAGATGGATCATGAGGTGAGGCATGATGTCGAAAAAATTTGGAGGAAATATCATCTCAAATTTACACATGATATGAACGATGTCTTGTTGCATTTCCCGGAGGTCAGATTTTCTCACTTCCCGTGTGCATACCTTCTGGAAAAATCTTGCCAACGCTACTAACGGCTCCACAACGTGACGGGGAAGGAACGGTCGAATGAAAACAGGGAAGAGACGTTGTAGCAGGATATGATTGTCATGACTTTTCAACCCGTAAAGATTGTTGAATTGTCTGTTCACACACTTGGCTATATTTTCAGCAAAACCTGAAGGATACTTAGCCCGACTTATCCAATGGAAAATTTCTGATTTATGCTCAGGCTTGACGGTGTAAGGAGCTTGAGGCATTTTTCTCTTCCCTTGTTTCAACCATAATTATTTTCTGATATTCATGTTTTGCAGATCAGTGCGAGCCTTAGGACCGTCTTTCGTCTTCCCCTCCAAGTTCAGCGTTGTGCCCACCACACTTTCAGAAACATTTTTTTCTATGTGCATAACGTCTAGGAAGTGACCGATCAGCAACTCACACCAGTACGGGAGTTCCCACAATATGCTCTTATGTGTCCAGAATTTGTACTCCTCAGGCCTTTCAGGTATTTCCGCTACAATATCGGGATGATTGGTGAGGGGCCCAAAATCGTACTCATTAAGCACTGCTAAAATTTCTCTTCCCATCCATCTTCTGGGGGGACCACCGTGTTCTTCGGTTCCATCAAATGCGGCGGACTCGTAACGCTAGTGGTGATCCGCCGGAAGGAACACACGATGACCCATTCTGCATATCTTGTTGCAATGAGGGGTGCTCCCATAATCGCTGAGGCACTCTGGACAAGCCTTGTATCCCCTAACAACGCTGCCCGACAACATCCCATAAGCAGGAAAATCACTGATGGTACCAATAACCATGGCATGCATCTGGAACGTCTCCTCCTTGTACTTGTCAAAAGTGGGATGACCAACGTCCCACAATACCTTAAGCTCTTCAATCAATGGTCTCATATACACATCGAGACATTTTCCTGGGTAACCAGGCCCCAGAATCAACAACGTCAACATATTATATTCCTTCTTCATGCACATCCACGGAGGAAGGTTGTAAGGTACCAAAACCACTGGCCATATACTGTATGAAAGACTCATGGTGCCGAAAGGGTTGAACCCGTCAGTTGAGAGCCTGAGCCTGACGTTTCTGACATCTGACGTAAAATTAGGAAACTCATTGTTTATATGCTTCCAAGCCGCTCCGTCAGAGATGTGTGTCATGATATCTGCGTCTCCCGCGTCCCGCTCACCGTGCCATCTCATAGCTTTTACGGTGGTTTCTGACAGGTACAACCGCTCAAGCCTATCACTCAACGGAAAATACCGAAGCACTTTCACAGGTTTCCTATTGCCTGCTCCCGTCAACTTATATCGGTCAGACTGACATATCGGACATGCGTCAAGGCTAGCAAGGTCATTCCCTTCTGCATCTTTATCCCAGAAGAGAACGCAGTCAAATGCGTATGCATGGATCTTAATGTAGGAAAGCCCTAGATCTTTGAGGATACTTCGGACCTTACGGTGATTGGTAGGATTACGATGACCCTCCTCCAACAATGAAGAAGTGTACTGTAGATATTCATCCACTTGCCTGATAGTCGATTTTGTCTCGACTTTAATCCTCATTACCTCCATCACACTTTGAAGAACTGTCTTCTCAGAACTTGAAGACACAGGGGTCTGTTGCAATGCAATCAGTTTGTTGTACTTGTCAAAGGCAGCAGTGTTGACAACTTGTGGAAAGGGCAGCAGTGTTGACAACTTGTGGAAAGGGCAGCACCGGGTCATGCATATATTGTTCCCCACGTACACCGCTTTCAAAAGAAAACACGTCGTTGACGAATGCCATTGTTGGATCGTTGGATGTACTACTACTGCTCGCCTCAAAAAACTGCCCATGATCATGCGATCCATCTAATGATGGCTCACCGTGATATATCCAACGTTTGTACTTCGGCCAAAACCCATTACTCTTTAGGTGCTCCCATACTGTCCTAATCGGAAATCGACACATATCACTGCGACACTTACATTTCTTGCACGGGCAATAATGGTAATCATTCCCGTTTGCATTTTCCTCGACGAACTGCAAAAAATTCACAACTCCTGTAGTGTATCGTTGGTCATGCCTTGGAAGCGAAATCCAACTCTTATCCAGATCCATATATAGCCTGATAATAATATATATGTATAACTTTAATTAATAAGAAATTAATTAACACATACATATATATATATATAAATCCTTAATAATTAATTACATTACAATATATATTATTATCAACATCAACTCATATATATATACCATTAATTAACAACCATTATTTAAGTTACACTATATATCAACCATTATTTAAGTTAATTAATTACACTATATATCAACAACTATTAATTAACATATATATATATATATTAACACTAATTAAAATAACATCAAATTAAAACACATATATAATTAAACTAAAACTCAAAATCAACTCAACTAAAACTCAAAATCAACATATATACATACATTGTAACACTAAAACAACAACAAATTAAACAAAAAATCACTTAATAAATCAAAATCACTAAAACTCAAAATCAACTCAACTAAAACTCAAAATCAACATAGATACATACATTCTAACACTAAAACAACAACAAAATAAAAAATCACTTACTAAATCAAAATCACTAAAACTCAAAATCAACTCAACAAAAACTCAAAATCAACATATATACACATGTACGTACCTATATATAGCTCCACAATATAAGAGAGGACGGATTTCAACAATACCCACAGATTTTTCGATCTTTCTCCCGTTTTTCCTTTTTTTTTTAAATGAGCAGCTGCTGCTCAGATATGAAAATATAGACTTATAGCTGACGAAAATGTCAATTTCATCGGCCATACTTCCAAAAATTTTCGTCGGCTAATGTTTCGGAGAAAGGTCGACGAAAATACAAATCGTCGACTGAAATATGAATATAGCCGACGATTTTTTTAAAATACCAACGAAAAAACGGTTTCGTCGGCTATGGTTAAACTATGGCCGACGATTTTTTTTTTTCACTGACGAAAAATATAATCGTCGGCTATTCCTTAGAATTACCGACGAAAATTTTAATTCGTCGGCCATTTTTTTTTTTTTCATCGGGAAAACCCTTTTTTCTGGTAGTGATTGTTATTTTCTGCTTGTTTTTAGTCATGGTTTACGACTTTGTTTGATAATTCGTTTATTTAGAACATCCTTAATGTAATTTACGAGTTTTCATCAATAAAATTTATCTTATTTCATGAATGAAACGAGAATTACATCCCTTACAAAAGCATAAATGGCAATGCGTCAAATTTTGTATGGCATAATTACTTTGAGTTCACCACGAAATTCGTGATGTTAACTCATATCGAAACAAAATCTCATTACAAAACGAGAAAATCGCGCGAATCGTGAAATCATAACCCTTGGTAGACGCTTCGGCAGCCCTCGGCAGGCCTTCTCGGCATCAGCATCGACAGCTGCTCGGCACTATGCAGCTCACCTCGGCAGCCAGGCAGCAGCCTCGGCAGTCTCGACATCTTTCTAGACAGTATGCCAGCAGCCTATCGGCAGCCTGTCGACAAATTATTGTCAGGGCCTTGGCAGCCTCGGTAGCGCCTCGACAGCCTCGACAGCCACGAAACCACCCTCGGCAGCATCGCAGCCCTGTGCAGCCGGCCCGCACCACTGTTGCTGACCCGACACCAAATTGATTTTTTTTAAGGCATTGCCTTGTCTTCTGACTTGATTTCCCCATACACGACCAGCCCTCCCCTCTACTTGATCCGGCTCGGTGTAAGCTCGGCCCCGGGGTCCATGAAAATGCATCGGTGATCGAACTTGGTTTCGTAAACTTTCAATGATATATAGATGCCATACATACATCATTAGCCTTAATACACCTCGTTTTGTGATGATATATTGCCTCAATAAACTCTTTAAGGGATTGAGTTTTAATCACCATCCCTTACTTTATTTCTTTTTATAGAGTGTTCGCTATGTCTCTTATAGACGTTTGATTCAATTTACAATATTTTTTTGTAGATGTTTCACGGCGAGATCGAGTGTTTGTTGGATTGTGCAACGACTCACACCATTCTTCAGAATCGGCAATTGTTTACGGATTTTATGCCACATGGATCGTCATTATCTACGATGATAGGAACGGGACCGATTGTTAATGGTCGTGGACCTGCCCAATTCCTCATGCCTAATGGCACCGAAATTAGAGTATCTGACGCTCTGTACGCGCCAAAGGCACCGAACCTTGCTTGCTTTTAAGGATGTGCGCGACAATGACTATCACCTCAATACTTATGTTAAAGATGGAACTGAATATCTGTTGATCACCTCCACTCAAAATCTGCGTACTCGCATTGTGGAAAAGTGTAAGCCTGTTCGAAACGGCATGTATTTCACAACCATTCGAGTCATTGAATCCAATGTAGTTTTCCTATGCGATACCGACGCTTACAAGCTTTGGCATGATAGACTCGGCCATCCGGGTCGTGATCTGATGATTCGTATTCTGAAATGCTCCCACGGTCATCCTTTTTTCAGATCACAGAAGCAAAAGAAAAATCAGCACTCTGAAGAAAATGATGCCGACTCCGTGCCTAGGCGTCTCGGCCAAGGCTCGGCCTCGGTGCCGATGCCGGCTGCCTTTCGTCTATAAGGAGAGGCCTGGCTGACCTCTTCTTCTCATGCCTCCGTGGTGATGTCCAATACTCAAAGCTTGTTTTGCAAAGCTTGCTCACTAGCAAAACTTCAAGCAAGACCATCTTTTGCTATTGACAAGAAATAAAATATTCTATTCTTACAACGAATTCAAGGTGATATCTGTGGATCTATAACACCAGAGTGCGGACTGTTTAGATACCTTATGGTTCTGGTTAATGTGTCAACGCGTTGGTCACACCTCACGTTATTGTCCAGGAGGAATGCTACATTTCCCAAACTCCTAGCTCAGATTATAAAGCTTCGGGCTCACCACCTCGACAATCCGATTAAGTCCATCAGACTAGATAATGCTGAAGAATTTACGTCAAGTGTTTTGACGACTATTGCATGTCAGTTGGGATAGAAGTTGAACATCCTGTGCCCCACGTTCATTCTCAAAACGGTCTTGCAGAAGCAGCCATCAAGAGACTTCAGCTTGTTACTCGGTCCCTAGTCATGGCTACTAACTTGCCGGTTTCGGCATGGGGATATGCAATACTACATGCAACTATTCTTATTCGTCTACGACCCACAAATTGCCAGCCATTTAGTGCATACAAGTTGGTAACTGGTTACGAGCCTGATATTTCGCATCTGCGTACTTTTGGTTGTGCTGTATATGTGCCGATCACGCCTCCACTGTGTACTAAGATGGGTCCACAACGACGACTAGCTATTTATGTTGGATATGAAGCACCAACAATTGTCCACTACATCGAGCCTTTGATAGGTCATTTGTGACCGTAGTTCTAGGGTGTTGTAAGAACTCATTTAAGAGTTGTCTTTCTTCTGAATTCGCAGAATGTATTTCATCCTATAAATGAGTTTTACTGTTCTGATAATCTCCCCAACCTGCTGGGTCTGGTTGCATCCTTTCTGAGGCTTTGCTGGATTCTGAAGGGGAATATGTGATACGACCCGAACCTAGAATTACCGTTTAACTGTTTTACTTTTATTATTTCTCTTTCGGGAATTGTTTTTACGATTTGAAAGTTCTAAAGGTTGACTTTTAAATAAGTTGACTAGACCGAGGATTTTATTTCATGACGAGGTAGAAAACGTTGAAACGAGTTCGTGGACACGTAGCATGCTCAATTTGGAGTTCGTACGAAAAAGTTACGATGTAAATCAGAAATTGTTCGATTTTTGGACGAGTATAAATAGCGGAGGATGAAATTTCCCGAAAAGGCAACTTTCATTTTTTTCTTCTTTTCTTTTCTTTTTTTTTTTCCCTCTTTTTCTCTCGTTTCTCCCCGACTCGGCCCGAGCAACGCCGACCAGGTCGCCACCCTCGGTTCTTCGTCGTCCGGCCGCCGTTCGCTGCGCCACCGATCCCGTTTGGACCGTCTCCTCCTCCTCTTCAAGTCTGTGGTGGTGTCACGGTGGGAATCGCCACCGTTCGGCCGATTCCAGCCCAAGAACTTCAAGCCCAGTTGGGCTGGTTCTCCCTCCTCCGGCCAAGGTTCCACCCGATTCTTGGGGAGAATTGAAGGCCTCGACTTGTGCAACACGTCCATGAAAGGAATCGAACCAATTCGTAGCAGGTAAGGAGAATTTGGGTTTTGAAATTCTAGGGTTTTTGGTCAAATCGGTGGAGGTTGTGATTTTGGTGTTTTTGATGGATTTGGAGGTTTAATTCAAGCTTAGGACGTTGTTTAGAGTAGATTGGGAGTGATTTGATGTTTAATTGATCGAAATTGACGAAAATTGAATATGGTGGAGTTTCGGGCCGCCGTTTGCGGCGGCTGGGCCTGTTTTTAGCGGCGGGGACGACGGGAATGAGTCCCTGAGATGGTGGCGATGATGTTGGGTGAATTTGGGTTGATTTGGTGGTGTTTTTAGCCTCGGTGGCGGAGCTGCCGGCGGCGGGAGGTTGAAGATGTGTAAATAGTAAAAGTAAAACGGTAAAAAGTGAATAGTAAACGGTAAAACAGTAAATGGTAAAACAGTAAAAGAAAATAGTAAACAGTAAATGGTAAATAGTAATTGGATTTTAACCATTTACTATTTGACTTTCAGAATTACTGTTTGACTTAGAATATTTACTGTTTGACCTTGGATTATTACTGTTGACTTACCGTAAAAAGGTTAAAAGCTGATTAAAAGGGTTTTACGACGAAATAACTAGGAAAAGAATTAATCGGACTCGGGATGGGTGTCCTGAGTAATTTTGAGACGTAAATGGTTTCGGTATTTGAGACGTAACTCCAATACCGATAACGATAATTTAAATGGGGTTATTCGGACGAGTGAGGACGTCGTAAATTTCACTTTATAATCAAATTTCGAGTTCTGAGATATAATTTTTTTATTTACGTCTCTGTTACAGGTCGAGAAATTACTTGACATAATGAGAGCGAGGAATAGCGGCACGCTCGGCCGTACTTTGAGTGGATTTTATTTTAAAATAAATGCATGCAATTACGTTTTATTGAAATGCAATTTATTTAATTAAATGAGTTCGTAAGCATGATATGAATTATCGAAAGTCGATAATTCATATACTTCTGTTATAATTGTTGATTTAATGTTTAAAGTAAATTATGGATTTGGGTTATACTTTTACTACTATTTTAGTAGTACGTATTGTACCCGGAATGAGATTTCCGGAAATAGTATGATTTGATAAATTATACTTAATCGTTGTTATTGTATTTTATATTTGAAAGACCGGAAATGAGATTTCCGGGGAGTTTATGATTTCACGACATGTGAGACATGTCGACATTATATATTCCTTTCAAAATTATTTTTATGACATTGAGGCTTGTCGGACATTTATATATGTTCCTTCGAGGCTATTATACTAATGATTATTATAAGCCTCGGATGTGCGGTCGGGGACCGTACGGATTTATGATATATAAGGGGAAGCATACTTTAGGTTTTGTTTTCGGATTTTCACCATATCAGGGTCCAGATATATATTGATGCTAGCTAGCTTAGTCGCCTGAGCCCATGCGAGGTGACGACTTGACCACATAGGTCAGATTCACGCTCGGTGGTTGACGTGTACGGGCATAGCGTGGGATGCTATAGAGAGTCTTGGAGGCTCGACCCTTAGTCTTGGAGGCTACTATTAAATGGTGGTAATGACATTCCCCTATTCTATTATATGACCAATGGGATTGGTCATGATTTTATATTATTTTGTTTTCCGGAATATTTTCTCTATGAGATTTTTTATAATTTAATAAATTCCCGAACCAGCGGAACTGTGTTTTATATGACCAATGGGATTGGTCGTGAAATATTATTAATTGATTTTCAAAAATATTTCGTTTTGAAATACATATATAAACAAAATCATTATTTGTTTACTTGATATATAAGCGGGGCTGATTTTTAAATACGATTTTCTTAAAATGTAGGACGTTTTATTAAAGGCATGCAATGTAGTTTTATTTCTAAAATATTGGGAAAGTAATATGATACTTTCAATTAAAGTATTATATTAAATTGTTTTATTTTTATCCACTCACTCTAACGTTTTTAATTTACTTTCCCCTGGGCCCTTCGTTTTAAAATCGCCCAGTGTTCAGAGTAGTGATCAGAGGTCAAGAGTACTCGGAGTTGAGGCATAGTCATCATTATTGTCGCTTCCGCTAGGTGGGATATGTGATCCCTTATTCTTTTATTTTCATATTACATTTCTTGTTATATTTTCATTTGTGATTCCAGTTCATTTTGTTAGATTGCTCTGATTACCTGTGAGCCTTTGAATATTAAATTAATTTGATTTTGTGTTTATCTATGGCGGTGGTTGTGTTTGGGGAGCAGATGGCTCCAGGTGTTGAGGTTGGAACTGGAATTAGAAGTGTTTTTAAATTTTGCAGGTTTTAGGGTTGTCTATCTTACGGTTGGCTTATCGATTTATCGATAGAGTTAATCTTAAGGTAGTCCCCGCAGGGCCTTATCTGGGTTTCAGGGTGAAATCTGGTTCGGGTCCTGTCAATATGACACTATGTACTGATATCCAGGTCCATCATGTAGAGGGCCTATAGTTTTATCTCCGCTCTTGTATCTTTCCCACATAGCTTTCTCTTTTGTTATTGATTCTCTGTCTTCATATACTGATTTTTCTCTTAGCCCAAAGTCTGGTTTTCTCCTTTCTTCAAGTTCCGTCTCTGGTCTTCTGCTTCTTGGATTTCGACCTTCATCTCTTTCAAACATTGCCATTTCTCTTGTTAGAGCGTCAGACAAATAATTCTTGTCTCCTGCAATCATTTCAACATCATATTCATATTGAGATAAAAATATTTGCCATCTAAGAACTCTTCCTCTATTAGCTGCATCTGTTAACTTATAATTTTTGAAGTTTTTTACTCTCTTGTTATCAGTTCTAACCAGAAACTTATTTCCTAAAAAGGATTTTGGGAACTTATTTCTAATAGATTTTATCGAAGAGATTTTGCATTTGGGATACTGTCAGGGAACTGGCTAATTTTCTTCACAATATGTTCTTGAAGACGAATTTCTTCATCTTTGACATGTATGCCAAGAAAATCTATTTATCCTTTTATGAGATGAATTTTCTTTTGTCCAAGAATGATTCCTTTCTTGACCATAAGCTTGCAAATTTGTTCAAGATGTCTCAGATGCTCGTTCATAGTTTTAGAGAAGACAAGAATGTCATCAATGTAAACTATGCAAAAATCTGAATATGGCTAAAAAATGTTATCCATCTTTCGCTGAAAGATAGATGGTGCTTGTTTAAGTCCAAATGGCATTACTAGCCATTCGTAGTGTCCTTGTGGAGTTCCAAAGGTTGTCAAGGCAATGGAATCAAGGTGCATCCTAACTTGCCAGAAGCCTGATTTTGCATCAAACTTTTGAAAATATTTTAGCTCCTTTCAATCTATTAATGAGGACTCCTACTTGCGCAATCTGATAGCCATCTTTGACTGTTTTCTTATTGACATCTCGATAGTCTATCACCATTCTTGTTTTTCCTCTTAATTGCTCTGCATGGTTTCTAACCAAGAATGCTGGAGCATGATGAGGGCTATCTGAGGGTATAATTAGTCTCTTTTCAAGCAATTCTTGAATTTGACTTTCCATTTCCTTTCTATCACCATCTCTATAATGAGGAATGGCTTTGACATGGCATATTGCATTGGCATCATGCATTCTTAGCTGACAATATACTGGGTCTCTTTCCCAGTATAGCTGGGGATCCTCACTGATTATGGGTTTCCAAAAGTTTTCTATTTCAACAAGATTTGGAACTTTCTTTTGTTCTATCTTGTTAACGTATACTCTTAGATTGTGCTCTTTGATGAATTCTTCTTCACTATCAGAGCTTTCTGAATCTTGAGGTTCTACCTCTGATTCTGAGTCTTCTGAACTTGTTGCTGCATTTGGTATGATTTCTTGGTATTCCTGAAATGCCAACACAGGTTGCAAAACCGGTTTAAAAGGTGGTTTACGATCACCACGCTTTGCTGGCGACTTCTGATATTGTTCTGTGAATGTTTTACTTGCAATGCTGACAGCATCAAGTAGTCTAGATTCCCAGTGGAATTTGTTGTTCTTTTCAAACCCGATCATTTCGAGGGTTTGCACTATCTTTTGCTGAAATAGGAAGTCATTTCCTATTAGCATATCAGCTAGGGCTGGGCATGGGCCGGGACGGGCCGGGATTCGCCTGATCCCGGTCCCGTCCCGCGAGAATTTAAACGGGACGGGACCGGGACGGGATTAGGCTTTTTAAAAATAGATCCCGCAAGTCCGGGATCCCGTACGGGACCGAGACGGGACCGGGACTAAAACGGGATCCCTGTTCATCAATTTGTTCAATTGTTCATAAATAAAACTAAACTCTTCCAATTCAAAAGCAAATGTCCACAACATAACAAATCACATATTGAATTACATAGAAAATCTCATACTGAACAACATAGCAAAGTTAATGTCCAAATAACATAACAATTAACAAGTTAATGTCCAGATAACGTAACATAACAATTGCCTAGACTATAGACAAGGTTGCTTCAACATAGCATCCTGAAGACCAGAACAATCAGCAATTATACCAGGCTGCTGCTCTGCTGCCTCTGCTGCCATGCTGCCCCTGCTGCCATGCTGCTGCCCCTGCTGCCCCTGCTGCCCCAAATAGGCATATCAACAAAAACACACCAAATAAACATCTCTATTTCATTCTCCAAGTAAATTTATACTTGCTCATAACAGAACTAAGGAACCAATGGCAAATCAAAACTAAAAATTGAATTTGAGTTAAGAAATGACAGTCCCTACGTATGGGGGTCTAATTGTACCCTCTTTGAAGAAAGCCACTCTAAGGAAGGTAAACTATTGTGAGAAACCCTCTAAAATATACACTTAGCTGAAATAGTACAATGGGTTTGCAGAACTGGTCACCTTCCATAACTTCTTCCATATAACAACTCCCACAGAAAACTGGAATGTACTAGGAGAAGATGAAACAGAGATTATAACGGTAGGCTGTTGGCAAATTAAGATGAGGCAACCACTTTTTCATGACCTGGAAACTATATAGATCCGAAGTGGTATACTAGTTCACTATTAAATATTTCTGAAACATCAATTATGTGAAGAACTACAAAAGAAGAACCCAAATTGGAACACTATTAATGACTTCCAGAAAAAATGGGAAAAAATCAACATAAAGTTTGTTTCCGATTATGTAGATTAAATACAAAACAGAAGAATCTTAAACCTAGATTGTAATACGGCAGTACTAGACTAACTAACTTATATAAGGAGCTTTGAACTACCATAAAAATATAGAAGTGGACTACGGACTATAGATTATACAGAAATGAATAATCACTCGGTTCACAGAAAAGAATAATCAAATACGCTGATTTGCTTACCCCTCAGAAGCTGCAATTAATCGTCAATTCCAAGTGAACTTCAGTGATCAATACCAGACCCTTCCAGCTACAAGTTGCCTTCTATCCAGCGGAACAATTGTCTGTTGACATGCCTCAAACTATCAAAAGAATGCACTTCTGTGAGCCAAAACCCCATAATCCTTAATGTGGCATGAGAAGTATAGTGTGTGGGTAAGATCCGTATGGATTTCACTCCCCAGTTATTCAAAAGAAAATTGGAATTTCAGAACTTACAGATTATCCTGTTCAAGCTTTTCAGCATAGACCCATTCCTTGCAACAATCAGATCTGTGAACTCTGACCAATTTGGGGATTTGAGGCTTCGGCAGATTTGGGGACAAGGGAGATTTAGGGCTTCGGGCTAACACCGGTAGGGAGAGGAACAAGAGTTGGGTCGGAGACGGGAGAGGAACGAGACGGGCTCGGAGATGCGAGAGGAGCGATTCAATCCCTCGGGCGAACGCCGACGGGGAGAGGAACAGAAATCGGAGACGACGATGGACAGTTGGACTGCCGGAGGAGTGACGGTCGAGCGGTGGAGGCTTGACGGACTGACGGTCGAGTGGTGGAGGCGTGATGGACTGACGGTCGAGCCGTGGAGGAGTGAGGGTCAGGTCGAGGCGTCGAGGAGTGAGATATGAGTTTTGAGGGAAAGCTTTCTGTGAGATCGAGACTAAGTGAGATACTGAGAGTCTGAGATTACTCATTTGAGTGAGAAGGTGAGATACATAGATTGATCTAAGGGTTTAACATTTTTTAGTTTTTTATTCAACGGTTAAGATTAAGTAAATATATATATATATATAATATAATTTTTTTTTTCTTTATTTTCTGCGGGACGGGACGGGACGGGACGGGATTTCTTTAGGTAATCCCGGTCCCGTCCCGTCGATTTTGAACGGGATCGGGACGGGACGGGATTAGCATTTTTCAAACTTCAATCCCGTCCCGTCCCGTCCCATTTACGAACGGGATCGGGATTACGGGACCAAATGCCCAGCCCTAATATCAGCTCCTTGAGTTTCACTTTGCCATATTCTTTGGAAAGTAAAAGTTCCTCCTCCTATGGAAACTCTGACATTCCTAGCAACATGATCCATTAGGAATTCATTATCTCCCATTCCAACTACAGTAACAGCTTTGTCAGACTTTTTCCAATATTCTTCAGAAATAGCATATTTTTTTGCTAGACTGTATCCTGAACCATTATCTACAAATGCATGTAGATTATACTTTTTATACTTGGAGAATTTTCGGCCAACGGTGATATAATTGTTGTATATACTCGTCTGAACCTGTTTTACTGGTTGGATTGTATTCTCATATATTTATATGAAATGATTGATCTTCCTTTCATTTTCTTGAGGAGAATTTTTTCCTGTTTCTTCTGTTTTCTGACTTAATGAAGTTACTAACTTCATTTTCTTAAAGTCATCCTCAATATCTTGCATTCTCTTGAGATTATCCTCAAACTCTTGCTTTTGATTTTGATCATGGAATATATCATATTCTTGATCGACCAATGTATGTGCATCGTTTTCTTTTGTTTTTCTTCTTAGTTCTGCTATGAAACACTCTTTATGATACGTTTCTCTCGTTTTTTCACAATACATGGGTATTGTGTCACTATCGTAGCATTTACAATAGTCACAGGTAAAAGTGCCTGGATTCGGTAGAAATTCAACCTCATTGATACTATCAATGTTTTCTTGTTTCCAATTTTGGATTAACATGAATATAGGGCGATAATTATTTTCTTCTTCAGAATCTTCTGAAGTACTTTCTGTATCACTTTCTGATGAATACTCAAGAGAATATATACTGACTCATTCTCTTCATCAGAATAGGCTATTTCGAAACCTTTTAGGTTTGCATATTCTATAGCTTCATCATATTCTACTATGAGAGCTTTAGAAGATCTTTTTTCTCTTTTAGGACATTCATTTGCATAATGTCCTTCAGCTTTACAAAACCAACATCTACAGGGCTTTGTATCTCTTGAAGAGTTTTGCTTTGGTGGTTGTTTTTTCCTAAAGAATCTCTTTCTAGGAGATGTTTTTTCTTTGTTTCGTTCAAAACTTTTTCTAAACTTATACTTCTTTTTAGAAGTAAAATTACGGTTGTATTTCTTGTTTCTGAACTTGCTTTTGTTTTTCCGATCATTGTGAATATGGCATCCCCATTGCGTTGGAGTATCCAATATTTTTGGACACATGTTCTCAACTCCTCTGAGTTGTTTTTTGGCAGTTCTCGATTTTTTATTTTCAGTACATTGCTTTCCTAAGAGATCTCTCACTCTTTCTGCTATTCCTCCAACAATAGAATACTGATTGGGGTTCTCTTCAAGGGATTTTGCTACATCATTATTCCAGGGTTCTAGTAGTTTTCTTTAGTATGTTCTGACAAGATCATCATTTTCTAAATCTCCGATCGTGCATAAATAATTCTGAAATTCATTGGTATTCTCTTCAAAATATCTCATATTGCAAATGCTCAGTTTTTTAATATTTTCTGTAGCTCTTTCTTTAGACTGCTCACTATGTCCCGTTATATCTCCACAGAATTGTGCGTATATGGGAATATCAAAATCCAATGGATTATTAGTCTGAGCTAGCTTGGTTGCCCAATCAGCCCATTTAGAACTTTTCTTAAATGAATTGTACCATTTCTGGGCTATTCCTGTTAAGGTAGACTCATAGTATGCATGAGCATCCTCATAGGTGTATTTAGACAGGATTAACGCTTGGGTTAGCTTTAAGCTTGCAACCCAGTCGTCAATGGCCTTTCTTTTGTCTCCTACACTATCTAGATTTAGATAGACACCTCTTTCGGAGACTGCTTGTCCCCATTTTAGTTCTGTAGGAATGTAATTTTGAGAGCTTCTATATCCACTCTTCCCTGTAGGCGCTTGCCCTTTAGGAAGTTTGATCTTTTCTTCCCTAATAATCTTAGTGAGATTATTAGAAATGTTTTGGATGATAGTATGCCCTTCTTGGGGTACCGATTGGTTATTACTTGTTTCTGCCTCTATCACTGTTCTAAAAATCCCCGCCTAGTTCCGCCCAGGCTCCGCCTAGGCGCTAGGCCCAACCAAGCGAAGCCAAGCCTCCCCGATTTCACACAAACTGCTTATCAATATGGTTTAGCAATTCTGCAATTGTAATGTGGTGAATATTTTACAGGTTGGTTTGCTCATTTTTAGAGAAAAGTCGAGCTAAATTTTTTCAAATTACTCATATAGTCATATTAAACTATTTTTAAATTAATATTTATTAATTAAATGTGAAAAATGTAAATCGCCTAGTCCCCGCCTAGTCCCCACTTAGTCCGTCCAGGCGCTAGGCTATGGGTCACCGCCCGACTAGCGCCTAGCGCCTTTTAGAACGTTGGCCTCTATGGACGTTGTTCCTGACTCTTCCGTGGCAGCCTGATACGACAATATTTTTCTTTTCTTTTTTCCAGTTTGGATTAAAGAATTTTTTTTATGATTTCTTCTAATCCTTTTATGGAATCACAAGCTTCTGCTTGTGCATAAAGCTCTTTTAATCCTTCTATCTTAAGCATTCTCATAGGCCTTTTTGAATCTTCTTCTTCAAAAGACTCTTCAGGAACTGCTCCTGAAGTGCTTACTTGCTCATAATTAGTAACTGAGTGCCTATGAAACTGAAGACTTATTTTTCCTCCCATGTCTTCATAAATAGATTCATTGGAGCTTTATATTTATCTTTCAGGAGGTACTAAATTTCATTCCCTTGGAAATGTTACTTCATGCCATTTGGTGACATGTTTTTGCTGAGAATTGTTTCTCGGATTTGTGAGGACAGATGTAGTAATGCCAGGGCTATTAAGGAATCTAGTATTTGGCGTTACGTTAGAACTCATTAGTTTGTAATAAATTCTATAATCAACAGCTAGTTCCATCATGCCTTGTTTCATGGTAATTCCATCTAATTTAATTCTTAATCTCAAACAGTGGGCTGCGTCACTCAGATGAGTGGTGAAGTTTGGGAAAACATTAAAGTATGCAACCTGGTTGCATAGTGAGGCATCCACTGTTCCTAACAGACTCTTCTTAAAATCTGTTATTCTGTCATCTTGTAAAATACACAGGACTGAACAATCTATCTCATCTCTTGCTAAGAGTTTTATTGATACTTAAACAGCACCAATATGCATGTAGGAATATTTTTTCTGGAAGGCTTCACTCACTTCTTTTTGGGTGATTAACCTGATATCTGTTTCTCCAGTGGTTGCTGGAACGGTTAGTTCTAATATCATGAATCTATGAGAGTCCAAGATAAAAGATCCTTTCTTGTAGATCTCATTGAATCTGAATTTAGGCGCAGATGCTTCTCTTACGCTTGATTCAATTTCATTATGCTCGAATTTTTGAGCATTTATGAGCTGTACAGGTGGTACAACATGTCTTTTACTGAGTATTCTACTCAGCATTTTTATGTCTCTTTTGAATACTTTCCATTCGAGTAATTTAGGTTCGCTAAATTTAAACTCGCTTTCTACCTTTGGTGAAGGTATGATAATCTTGCTAGCCACAATTTGTGCTAGTATTTCTTCATTGATTGTTTCAACATTAGAACTTTCTTTCATTTTTTCTACATTTTTTTGTAAATTTGAGATTCTTGCGTTTACTTCTTGAAGCTGATCTTTCATATCTCTTCCGATTTCTGGAAGATATGTATTGCTGTAGTTTTGCTGATGTATTATTGCTTCTACATTTTCAGGAAGTTTTTCTGTAGGAAGATAAAGACTTATAGCATTTACGTCTTCCTATTTTACTTTTTGTTCTACTCTTTGCTTCATCCTATCCTAGAGATTAGAGTTTCTAAAAGTCTTTTCAAATTTTCTTGAGTTTCTCTTAATTCAGCTGCTTGCTGATGGATGTTATTAGCAAGAATCTCTGTTCTTACTAATTTCTTTTCAATATCTGAAAGATATTGTTTTTCTTTAAGGTAATCTAGCTTGACTTCAAGTTTTGATAACCTTGTTGGTATTTCTCCGAATTGATTAATTTTAAGGTTAACTCTCTCGAGCTATTCTGTTGCTTTCTCAGAAGTTTTATTTCTAGACAGATGATCTAGAAATTCTACTATGCTTGGTCTGGAAGGATCAAGTTCTTCTACTCCTATCTCCTTTTAGAGATGAATATGTTCGTCGTATAGATTGTTTAAAACTCTACAGGCGTATTCTATGGAGTATTGATTTTCTTGGATGTGTCTTGAATGGAAACAGAGATTCCACTTATCACTTTTTTTTTCTATGCAATAGGCTTGATAATTCTTATGTTTTGGTTCTCTTTTGTTGGCTAAGAGAAGCCAACTTTGTGGCATAAGCTTTTTCTTGTACCTGGTTTTTAGCAAAACAGGCTCTGATACCAACCAGGGCGGATCTAACCTCTGCTCAAAATATTAAACGGTTCTTATTCTTTATTGAGTACTTCTATAAGCTCTAAATATGGTTTTCGAGAATATGGATATCTTGTGTAAATCTAAAAATTATATCTCAATACCCGGGTATGCTTCTATGAAGCCTTTCCCTATAATTATTTAATATGTTCACTTCCTTCTTTTTTCTTTTAATTTTTTTTCAGTTATTCTAATAGTTTATATATAAAATAAACGCTGAGAATAAATATTTAATGAAAATTAACTGTTTACCTTCGAGTATAGAGAATAAATTATATATATGCAAAATGCTAAATAAACAAACTCATGGGTCCACCACGCTCCGTCAAAATGTAAAATAAAGCTAATTTTAAAAGAAAATAGAAAACAAGGACAAACTGGTATTTTTAACTCTAATTAACAAAATATTCTAACAGAATATACTGTGTTTTTAACGGTAAGTACAAATTCTAGGTTAAAATCTAAACGTGAAGTACTAATGTGAAAATTAGTAAACATGAGGTACCAATATTTATAAGATGGCAAACGTGAGATACCCTTAAGAGGAAATACTCAAAATTAAACATCTTAACGAGTTGTATTAAAGACTCTTGCAACTAACTGGTGAAAGCTGTAAGTCTGCAGTCTACAGATCAAACTTTGGGGCATAAAGTACTGTCTCCCCGAGATCCTGCCCTGTCTCCCCGAGATCCTGCTCAATCTTCATGTAATTCAGTCCTCCCAGCATGACTCTCATCACGAATTAACTGCACAGTTATCAAATGCATTACAACTGCCACATAACCATTATGTTATATTTGGAAAATTATAATTTATACCAAGTAGTTGATGGATTTATGAGACATTCTTCTTCCAAATCAACCAAGTAGTTTAATTATGGACTTAAAAGATCCTCACTTTCTTTGAGAAGATGCTGAAGTTGACCGTAAACCTAAACAATTCAGCACTACCAACTTTAATGTTATGTTATGTCTTTTTTTTTAAGGAGCGGATTCCACGCGTAACACACATGTTCAAAGTCACATGTGCTAACAGAGTTATAGATCATGGTTATTACCAAAAACTCAATATTAAATCGCAATAAAAACCTTGAAACCTTGCTCTCTGCCTCTCTCATCTCCTCGCCCCCAAATCCCCGTCTCCCCTAAAACCCAGCCTCTCCAGCCATGCGTCCTAATTGTTCAGGTTTCAGTCCGCGTTGTTAGAATAAAATATGGACCTTTCATTATCTATAATTGACGAGAAAGTATGCTATTAGGTCATAGGTTCGAGTCACGACATGAGGTAGGTGTGAAACTCTTAAATTCTCTTTTTTTTAAAAAAAAAAATTTGAATCCAATTCTATTCAATTATGGGAGACGTAATTCTGTAATACATCATGATTTTGTTTGTGTTTCCTTGACTACTAAGAAACACCTTTATAGGAGGATTTTTAGGATTAATGATCACTAAAAATACAGGATGTTGATCCCTGCTCTCTCTACAACAAGATATTCAGACTTGTCCCATAGAAGGTATCGAAATCTAGAGAAGAGGAGAAGATCGACATTGCAGCTTTAGCATCTAAGCTTATAACCATGTCGCTCAACGTATGACCTGTAGTTAAGCCTAGTTCATAAAGTCAATTTGATTGTAGTTGTGTTTATGCTTATGGTATTGATCTTGGTGATTGCTCATTCAGTATAACATATGGTATCAGACCACATGCATAAATCGTTTTGGAAAATCAAATTGAACAGAAAAATTAAGTTTTTAAAACCTTGATTAATAAAAGGGCCTCGTATGGGCCGATTCAGAAACCAAGCCACAACCCGCCGACCCGACCCAATTTTATTCCCCTTTGGTTGTCGTTGGTTATACAACGAACATATTTGAGTTTTGGGAATAGGGTTCTTCAGTTGGGATTGAAAAGGTGCATAAGATGATTGCATCTTCTCATGGAATTCAAAATACCAAAGGCTGCGGATCGCTTGCTTAAAATTGAAAAGTTTTTCATGCTTCCGCGTTTATTGAGCAGCATATTAGGATTTATCAAGGTCAGATTTTCTGGAAATTTTTTGATTTCGTTCAAAAAGCATGTCTACAATTTCTGCAATGTTCAAGAACACTAGAAGCGTTCCCGGCGTGCACATAGGCTAGTGTAGATGAAACTTACTCTTGTTTGGGGAAATTGCTTTTGTGTGTATGATTGCTTTGATACGATGAAGTTTCTGTTTTGGATTGGTTCTGTATTTTGATATAAAAGAGCATGTAATTAAGTAATCTCCCTATACATAGCTTGCGGGCAATGATAGAAATTAAAATTTTATTAAGAAACTTCATGTGTGGTCTTTGATTCTGTATGTTAGATATGTTGCACAAAGCAACTATCATGTTGGAACGAATTCATTGACTAAAACTTAAATACCAAAGCTTGTATTTCATAGCTTAAACTATATACATATTGTCTTCCAAAGAAGTTTTTGTCATCTGGTTTTAAATATGAAATAGCATTATGCATAGTTTTTGAGTTCATATCAGGATACTAAAGACTTTTCTTCTGTCACAAAGATGTTGACTGTTTTTGGTATATTTTGGATTCACTGATCATGGCATAATGATACGGAAAATTCAGTAAAAACATATCTTCTGCTATAAAAGTGATGTATGTTTTGTTTTCAGATCTTGGGATAGTTGATTGCATTATTTTGCTTTCTGTTATGATTGATAAGATTGAAAGATGTTTGCTTTTGTGTGTGTTTATGAACTACTTTAGTACAGCACAAATAAATGCAAAATTCTTGAACTATTTAAAACTAAAACTGTTTTCTCTTTGTTTTGCTCCATAGGAATTACCTACTTGAATATGAACAACATCCAGATGCTCACTGGATCTAATTTTAAGGCCTGAGAAGATGGAATCGACTTGTATCTAATGTCTCATGATAACATGGATATGTGTTTTACCCATTCTATGCCTTTTGGATTGACTGCCACTAGCACCCCTGAGGATAGGAGGTATTATGATGATTGGTATAGGTCCAATTATCGAGCCAAAACCATCATGAGAAATTCCTTGAGCTCTATTGTGAGAGGTAGTGTTGAGGAACCAGTGTTAGCCAAAGACTTTATGACCAACATTGAGGCAAAATACAAAGAGAGTAGCAAGGCAAAAGCAGCTAGGATTGGGAAGGAGTATAATGAGCTGAAATACAATGGGATTGGAGGAGTTAGGCAGCATATTATGAAGCTCACAGAGTTGAACTCTCGACTCAAAGAGCTGGAGCTAGGAGTCAAAGATGATCAGCTTGTCCATCATGCCTTGGACTCCCTGCCACCTAGTTTTAGTGTTCTAAGAACCAGCTACAATGCTCAGAAGGAAAAATGGAATCTGGATGAGCTTATAGCAATATGTGTTGGTGAAGAGTCTAGGATAAAGAAAGAGAAGAAGCCTGCAACCTCAGTGAACCTAGTGCAGAAAAAGAATAAGTGGAAAAACAAGCTTAAGGTTGAGAAAGACATCAGTAAGCCCTCTAGCAGTTCTAGCAACTCGGGATCAAAAGCCAACAAGCCGTTCAAGTTCAAGTGCTACTTTTGCAAAAGAGTAGGACATATGAAAAAGGACTGTGCAGGCTTTGAAAGCATGGCTAGAGTCAAAGGGTAAGATCGATTTATCTAATCATTTAGCAACCTTTTCTTTGGAAGTTAATTTTGTTAACATTCAGCCCCACACTTGTTGGTTAGACTCAGGGAGTCCCTTACACATTACTAATTCTATGCAGGGATTCATAAGGAAGAGAAAACCAAGGAGTGATGAAGTCAACGTCTGTGTTGGCAACGGGATGCGAGTAGCTGTTAAGTGGATAGGGACATTGAGATTAGAATTAAGCTCTGGAAATTTTTTGCTTTTAGATGGTGTTTATTTTATTCCCTCAATTAAGAGGAATTTGATTTCTGCTGGTTTGTTAGTCAAGTCTGGATGTAGTCTTTACATTGATATGAATGGAATTAAAATTTTTCAGAATTCTCTTGATTTCTTGCTTAAAGATTATCCTGTGTTTGGTTCTGGTGCTATTGAGAACGATTATATGAAATTAGATTGTTCATTAAGTCAACAGGGAACTTCACTTGTTGAAAACAGTTACATATCGAGTATTAACACCATTATTGGAGTTAAAAGAACTTTACACAGAGAAAATTCTGCATTCTTGTGGCATAGAAGACTGGGTCACATCTCTAAGGAAAGATTGCAGACACTTGTTTGAAATAAAACACTTCCAGAACTTGATTTTACAGACTTGGAAGAATGCATAGAGTGTAGTAAGGGAAAAATGACAAACTTAAGAAAGAAAGAAGCTAATAGAAGCAAGAAACTGTTAGAACTATTACACACAGACATATGTGGTCCATTTAAGCACACAATCATATGTGGAAACGTTTACTTTATAACATTCATTGATGATTTCTCTAGGTACTGCTACATATAATATATTATCAGACAAATCACAAGCACTTCAGGTTTTTCAAATCTTTAAGACAGAGGTAGAACTTCAACTAGATTTGAAAATAAAAATTGTGAGGTCTGATAGGGGAGGAGAGTTTTTTGGTAAGTATACTGAGCAGGGACAACAAAAGGGTCCATTTGCATTGTATCTACAAGATGTAGATATAAAAGCTCAGTATACTACACCATATAATCCTCAACAAAATGGTGTAGCTGAGAGGAAAAATAGAACATTAATGAATATGGTGAGAAGTATGACGTGTACTTCTGGTTTGCCTAAAAAGCTATGGGGAGAAGCTTTAAGAACTGCAAATTACCTTTGCAATAGGTCCCCTAACAAGTCTGTAGAGAAAACTCCGTTTGAACTATGGACTGGTAGGCAACTAAGCTTACATCACTGCCATGTTTGGGGCTGTAAAGCTGAGGCACGAATTTACAAGCCAAAGTTGAGTAAACTTGATCCAAAGTTTGTGTCTTGTCATTTTATTGGCTACTGCGAAAAATCAAAAGGGTATAGGCTTTATTCACCTGATCATTCACCTCGAGTTTTTGAGATTCATCAAGTTAAGTTTTTAGGTGAAAGTGTCTGCAACACAAGTTTTGAATATTTATCTTTAGAATTTGAAGAAATTGCAGAGAATTTAAGTATCGCAGCACCAATGAAAAACACTGTTTTAGATGCACCAGTACTAGCAAATATGCCAGTTTCTGTCCAGAATGTAGTCCAAAATGAGGTAGCTGATGTCTTAGAACCTGAGAATGATCTATGCAGAGTGAGAAATCAGATGCTTGGGTTGAAGCAATGACTGAAGAACTTGATTCAATGGATAAAAATCGAGTGTGGGAGCTGGTAGAGCCGAGCCAAAGCCAAAAACCAATAGGCTGCAAGTGGGTGTTTAAAACAAAGAAAAATGCAGCTGGAAATATAGAAAGACTCATTTACAATCCTTAGCAACTAAGCTAGATTAGTTGCTAAGGGTTTCACACAGAAGGAGGGGATAGATTTTACAGAAACTTTCTCACCTGTTTCAACTAAGGACTCATTTACAATCATTATGGCTCTTGTAGCTCATTATGATATGGAGTTGCACCAAATGGATGTGAAAACTGTTTTCCTAAATGGAGAGCTTGAGGAAACAATCTATATGGCACAACCTGAGGGATTCATTGAACCAGGAAAAGAACATATGGTCTGTAAACTTAAGAAATCTATCTATGGTCTGAAACAAGCTAGCAGACAATGGTATAAGAAATTTGATTATGTTATTTCATCTTTTGGTTTTGAAGAAAATTTAGTTGATGAATGTGTATATCAGAAAGTTGTTGGTAGTAATTTTATTTTTCTTGTCATGTACGTTGATGATATTCTCCTTGCCAGTAGCAATGTTAAATTGCTTAAAGATACTAAGGAATTCTTGTCAAAGAATTTTGACATGAAAGACATTGGAGAAGCATCATATGTATTAGGAATTGAGATCAAGAGAGATAGAAAACAGGGACTGCTGGGATTGTCGCAGCATAATTACATTTCAAAAACTCTCAAGAGATTTGGAATGGAGACCTGTGGCAATGGTGAAGCACCTATGTCTAAAGGGGACAAATTGAATAAAGATCAATGTCCTAAAACCAACAAAGAAAAATCTGAAATGGAATCAGTACAATATGCTAGACTTGTAGGTAGTTTGATGTATGCATAAGTCTGTACAAGACCAGACTTGTCTTTTGAAGTTGGCATGTTTTCCAGATTTCAGTCTAATCCTGGATTGCATCATTGGACAGCTGGGAAAAAGGTCTTGAGGTATCTGCAAAGAACCAAAAGCCATATGCTTGTGTATAAACGTGTGAAAAACTTGGAATTAGTTGGCTATACAGATTCAGACTTTGCAGGAAATTACCCTGCATCAATGAAGTCAACTTGTGGCTATGTCTATATGCTTGTTGGTGGTGCAGTAGCTTGGAAAACGATGAAACAATCATTAATAGCTACTTCCACAATGCAGGCAGAGGTAATTGGTGTGTGAAGGTGTATGCGAAGGCTTGTGAATTAGAAACTTTATTGAAGAAACTGGTTTGTTGAGTGAGTTGATTAATGGAAAGCTGAAAGTATACTGTGATAATGAACAAGCTGTGTTCTTTAGCAAGAACAGCAAGAGGTCTAACAACTCGAAACATATAGACCTAAAGTATTACAGTATAAGGAAGAGAGTGAAAAAGGGTGAAGTTGAAGTCTACAACATCAAGACTGAGGATCAGCTTGCAGACCCTTTCACCAAGGCACTTCCAGTGGCTACTTTTAAGAAGCATTCAAAGAATATTGGAGTTTTATCAAGTTTCAATGAGGCTTGAGTTCAGTGGGAGCAAAAATTTTTGAGAAATTGTTATAGTTTATTTTGATATAGTTCTTATTTTCTGTTGAGTTATGTAGCAGAAAATTTTTGGTTTAATAAAATTGAGGTATTTCCAGTTCATTGTGTTTACAGCTTTTGTTTCTTTTTACTGCTGTTTATCATATTAGTTCATTCAGGTGGATTAACATATGCATATATTCAGTTAAGAAGCAAACTATGATCCACTGGTGTTTAATTATGTTTGCATTGTGATTTTGAGATTCAAAATACTTAGGAATTGGATTGTGTTGAACAACTACTGCAGTTTTGATGTTCGTTGTTGTTTGACTGTATTACATTAAGTTTTATAGTTCATGTGAAGTGCAGTAGCATTTGTTGTAGTCTTGAACAAGCTTGGTCTTAAGAACTTGTTTCAAGATTCTGATTTTGTTTATGCATTTTGACAGGATTGAATGAATTTACTGTACACTTTATATCTCAGTGCACACTTCGGCTATTCTTGAACTGTTTTTGATTCTTTTGTGTATAGACAATGATGGTCCAAGTGGGAGAATGTTACAACAAAATATGGACCTATCATTATCTATAGTTAATATCACAATTGGATCCAATTCTGTTCAATTATAGGAGATGTAATTCTTGTACAATACTTAGATACCAATTTAGTTAAGTATATCTATAATTCATTGGTTAAGGATTCATTAGTTAGATTACAATGTTGTAATCTTGTATTCTGTAATACATGATGATTCTGTTTGTGTTTCCTTGACTACTAAGAAATACCTTTATGGGAGGATTCTTAGGGTTAATGATCACTATAAATACAGGATGTTGATCCTTGCTCTCTCTACAACAAGATATTCAAACCTGTCCCATAGAAGGTATCGAAATCTAGAGAAGAGGAGAAGATCGACATTGCAGCTTTAGTATCTAAGCTTACAACCATGCCGCTCAACCAAGAAGAATGTATGATTTGTAGTTAAGTTTAGTTCATAAAGTCAATTTGACTGCAGTTGTGTTTATGCTTATGTCGTATTGATCTTGGTGATTGCTCATTCAGTATAACACACATTGCCGGAGATGAGGACGGCGCCGGGGGTTCCCTCACTCCCAAGCTCTGTCTTCTCGACCTCTCCCCCAAGACGTCAAGCACAGCGGCAACATCAGGTTCAATGACATTATGTAGATTGCTAGAATCATGAAAAACACCAGAATCGTTCTAGGGGAGTTATGGGTTTGGTTGATTTAGAGGGATGAAGGTTGGATCTGTGCTCTTAGAGCATTTCCAATGGATATGTCTTTTTTGCCATATCAGCACTACGATAACTTTTGACAGCCAATCTCCACTCCAACCGATTAGTCATACACACGTGGCTCCAACTGTATTTGACATACCTCCCCTCTACTGTCAAATTTGACAAGAACATACTCTACTGTCAAATCTTTTTTTATTGTTTCTCTTTCTCTCTCTCTCCCTTCTCGCATCTCTCTTTCTCCTTACCCAGATTGAAGCAACTCTCTTTCTCCCTACCCAGACCAAATCAAAGCTCGGACTTGAGATCAATGGCGTCTAGGGTTAGCTTGAAGAGCAAGAGCAAGACAACCACCAAGGGCTCCAAGGGTTCTGACAACTGGTCAATTTCGCAGGCCGTGAAGGAGTGGACCAACTGGACCTTGAGGAAGGCCAAGGTCGTCACTCACTACGGCTTCATTCCACTCATCATCGTCATCGGCATGAACTCTGATCCCAAGCCCCTACTTTCCCAGCTTCTCAGCCCCGTCTGAGATCCGATTAGAGTGGAAATTAAGAAAATATTAGAAAAAACGATGAAGCAGACAAATAATAAAATATGATTTGAATAAAACATATCCATTGACGTGAAAATTTGTCAAAATTGACAGTGTCATGTCACGAGTCAAATTCGAATTTGACAAAACTAAAATGCATACTTCATTGGAGATGCTCTTATGGAAATGCATACTTCATTGGAGATGCTCTTATGGAAGGTTTTAAATTATGGGGAAGACTTGGAATAAGATTTGAGAAAAGAAGACCAGATTACCCAGATTGTTGAGGATTTGAGATTGAAGGGGACCATATTTGGGAAAAGAAGACCAAATAACAAAGGGTAGAGGAGTTGTGGTTGAAGGAGACCAGTGACAACTTTAGTTCTTCGAGACTTCAATAGTCCAGATTTTCAATTTTTATTTCTTTTTAACTTTCAATCCATCAAATATGGTAAGTAAGGTAATTTGATAAGCGAAATATTTACTTTCATATCTTTTTCCGGTGTTTGACTTTTTTTTATTTTTTTAATATCTGTTATTTTAACGGGGTTGGTGTTGGTGTAAGTGCCATTTAAAAACGAGATTAAATGAGAGTCTGAAATCACATAATTATTATTGATTCACTTACACCTCGGTGTTTTGAATAATTTTCCTACATTTTATGTTTGAATAATTTTCCTACTTTTTATGTTTATAGATCATTGCTCTTTGTACGTCATTTTTATGTGTACCGTAAACCTAAAGCTCTTCCTCTTCCTTGTTGGGGAAAAAAAAACAAAGCAAAATGGGCAAAACAACAGAAAACTACGAACCCAGGACTTACCGATTAGTACAATCCAATGAAGAGGTCAATGTCGATGACGGGATCTCCTATTTAATCAAAGATATTCTCTTTCCCCTTCTTCCCTGCTTCCTATCTCTCTTCTTCCTTGGCTCTCTTCGCTGTCTCTGTATTGAGAGAAGTGAAGCGGTGGTGTTGTCGTTGCAGCAGGTGAATTCACACGTGCTTGGTACGAATTTTACGTTCCTAACCCTTACTCATGTCCTCCACTTCAGCTAAATCAAGGGCAATTTGGGAAGTTCCCAAGTTTCACCAAAAAGAATCTAGCCCTCCGACTTTATATACAGAGATAGCCAAACGTACCATGGTGGTGTAAAGCGTACTCATGCACAAGCTTACTGTTAACCAAATCACAATGAATTAGTTAATTAAAGAACATATATGCTTTGAGTTTAGATTGTGTGTGTCAATCCTTTAAAGACTAAAAATAAGTAATTCCATAAAAAAAATTTACATTTTTGGCGGTAAGATTGAGCTCTGCCAATAAAATCGAGTAAACTAACGTAATGCTAGGTAACGTTAAAGAGATTTGTAAAGTGAAGAAAATATTTTCTTGATTTCATTCATACAAGATACAACTCTTATATACAAAACATGTGTTAATCTGATCCACTATTCTAGGGCTAGCTATGGTAAACAAATCAATCTGATAATACAGAATAGTTGACGTTGATGTAATCCCTAATTACTTGGGATTACTTTCCTCAACACTCCCCCTTAAGTTGGAGTGTATGTTGATCACACTCAACTTTTTTAACAGCACAGAGAACTGCTTCGAACTCACTGGCTTGGTGAACAAGTCTGCAAGCTGTTCTTCTGTTCAAACATGGAAAGTTTTGACTAGCCCTCTCTGCACCTTCTCACGCACGACGTGGCAGTCAATCTCTATATGTTTTGTACATTCGTGGAAGACAAGATTGGATGTTATATGAATAGCAGCTTGATTATCGCAAAAGAGTTTTACTGCATGTGGATGACTTACGTTTAAATCTCTCAATATGCTTCGAAGCCAAGTTATCTCACAACATGTCGTGGCCATGTGGCTTCTGCACTTGAACGAGACACTGTTCCTTGCTTCTTTGTCTTCCATGAGATAGGTGCATTTCCAAGAAAGATACAGTAATCAGTGATGCTTCTTCTCGTATCCATGCAATGAGGCCAGTCGACATCACAATATGCCCTAAGTTCCAATTGACCAGTTGAGGGCAAAAGTATTCCTTGTCCGGGCGCTTGTTTAATGTACTTCAGAACCTTGTATGCTGCCTCTAGATGTGGTTGACGAGGCTTATCCATGAATTGACTCAAGATGTGTACTACATAAACAAGATCAGATCTTGTAATTGTAAGGTATGTGAGTCTTCCAACTAGTCTTCGATATTGTGAAGTATCTTGCAACTCTGCTCCATCTCCTTGTGTAAGCACCAGGTTTTGCTCAACTGGAAATCGAGAAGGTTTGGCTCCTAGGAAGCCAGCATCTTCAAGAATCTCCAATGCATACTTTCGCTGACATAGTACAATTCCTTACTTGGACCTAGCCAGCTCTGGTCCAAGGAAATATTTCAATTGTCCCATGTCTTTCAATTTGAAGTGTTTCACAAGAAAGTGCTTTGTCTCTACGATGTCTTGCAAGCTATTACCTGCTAGTATCACATCATCAACATAAACAAGTAGGGCTGTGAATTTTCCATGTGTGTTTCAGACGAATAGTGAATAGTCTGACCAGCTTTGTTGAAAACCAACACTTTTGAGGGCATTAGAGAGTTTCAAAAACCATTGCATTGATGCTTGCTTGAGCCCGTACAAGGACTTGTGTAGCTTGCAAACTCTAGTCTCCCCCTTTCGTCTGAAACCAGGTGGCAACTGCATGTATACATCTTCAAATAAGTCACCATTAAGGAAGGCATTGTTGACGTCCAATTGATGAAGATGCCAATTCTGAATAGAAGTGAGACCAAGAAGAACTCGTACGGTTGTCAACTTGGCGACTGGTGCAAAAGTCTCTCTATAATCAATCCCTTCCACTTAACTATACCCCTTTGCAACTAACCGAGCTTTATACCTCTCTACAGTTCCATATGGATTGTGCTTGATCTTGTAAACCCATTTGCAGCTAATTGGCTTATTGTGCAATGGTAGTGGTACTAAACTCCATGTTTTGTTGGCCTGTAAAATTTCAATCTCTTTATTCATGGCCTCTCTCCACTTTGGTGCTTGTATGGCCTGAGAAAAAGATCGACGCTCCTTCTCTAGGGTTATTTTAACAGTGAAGGCCTTATGCATTGGAGAGAATCTATCATATGATAAAACATGAGAGATGGAGTGAGGAGTACCTGAAGGAGCAACTTCACTCGTTGAAGATGATGGAACGGTCCGAGAAGGGAGGGTTGCCTCGATATGAAAGTCCTGCAATATAGTCGGCATCTGTGTTGATCGAGATGATCGATGGACTGGAAGTGGTTGAGGTGGTGGAGATGGCACATTTTCTGGTGGTGTAGTAGTACCTAATGGTCTGTGTCTCAGGTTGTGAGGAAGGAAGATGTGTTGTTTCAGTAGGTAATGTGTGATTAAGATCAGCGGAAGGTGTGGTGTCATAATGGTGATCCTCTTCAATATGAGGTGATTGTGTTGAAGTAGGAGATATGTCATGGCAAGGTGGTGAAGGAATGACAACCGAACTTGTACCGGTTTGATAAGGAAATTCATCCTCAAAGAAAATGACATCTCGTGAAACTAACACTTTCTCTTTCTTCAAACTATAGACCTTGTAACCCTTCTGACCATGAGGATAGCCAAGAAAAATGCACTCGATGGACCTAGGATCAAACTTGCTAGGTCGGAGAGGGTGTGTATGGAAACAAAACATCGAGAGCCAAAAACCCTAAGGTGAGTGTAATTTGGTGGCCTTTGAAATAAGACTTCAAAAGGTGTTTTCTCTTGTAATAATGGTGTTGGTGTCCGGTTTATTAAGTATGCAGTTGTAAGGACAACATCCCCCCAAAAGTGTTTAGGCAAATGTGATTGGAATAGCAAGGCTCTAGCTATGTTGAGCAAATGTCGATGTTTGCGTTCAACAACACCATTTTGGTGTGGTGTGTTGACGCAACTCGTTTGATGTTCAATGCCTTTGGTGGAATAGAACTGTGTGTGCCTGAACTCCAGACCATTGTGACTCCTAAAAATTTTCACTTTCTTGCAAAATTGGTTCTCAACTAGGTCGATAAAATGAACAAGTAGGGTTCGAGCCTCTTACTTATGTTGCATATGATAAGCCCAAGTACCTCGTGAATGATCATCAACAATGGTTAAGAAATATTGTGCTCCAGAGATAGATGGAACATGATAACCTCCCCATATGTCTACATGAATCAACTCAAAGCAAGAATTACTCAAAGAAGTGCTCAAGGGAAATTGTGTCCTAGTGAGTTTGGCTAGGGGGCAAATTGAACAATTGCTTGCATCACAAGCTTTATTTTGCATAAATGGAAACATGGCTAAAACTTTACTGGATGGATGTCCAAGCCTTTGATGCCATAGGTTTGGTATTTTGGTGTTGACCATATTGCATGTTCCTTTCCCAGGCAAATCGAGGCAGTAGAGTCCCTCACGTTCAGTTCCCGTCCTAATCACCTTCCCCGATTGAAGGTCCTGTATAAAGCAAATTTGCTTGAGAAAGATGGTTACATGAAATGAATCAAATACAAATTTACTAATGGAGATCCGATTTAGGTAAAACAATGGAACACAGAGAACATTGTGGAGGACTAGGCTTTGAGAAAATGCTACTGTCCCGATATGAGTGACATTGCTTAAATTTCTGTCTGGCAACATCACTAAATGATGGTGTGTAGGTTTAAGTGAAGTGAGGAATCTCGGATTACAAACAATATAATCACTAGCACCATTATCCAAAATCCATATAACATCAGTGTTATGCTTTGAAATAGCGAGTGTTTTACCTGAGAATTCTTGATAATTAGGAGTTATAACAACTAGATTGGCGGAGGATTGATTTGAGTGTAGCATCTCAAGCATTTGTGGTCCATCAGTTTTCTTGTCTGCAACAGACTTGATCTTGCTCATCATTCCCACCATCTGCTTGCATTCCTTCCTTGTCAAAGGAAAGTCACTCATGTCTTCATCATCCTCCATAGATAAAGCTGCATGGTTTATCTTGGCTGCCTCTTGTGCTCTCTCTAGGTCACTCTTCCTCTTACGGCAATAATTATAGGTATGTCCCTTGCCCTCACAATAGGTGCACTTGAGATGTGCCCTGCAATTCCTTGTGGTATGATTCGTCATATTGCCTTTTTCACATCAGAGTTCCTTCTTTGTGGAGGACCTGCCAAATTTCCTGACCGCAAATGCAAATGCTTCTGTTGTCACAACAGCTTTCCCATTAGAGGCTGCTGCTTGCTTCTCATGACGCAGGGCTGCTGCATAGACCTTGTTCAAGCTTGGAAGAGGGTCCACGCTTATGATATTGCTCCGGAGCGATGCATATTCCTCATTCAGTCCCATTAGAAACTTCATCGTTTTCTGCGTTTCCATGTAGGTCTTGAATGTGTTGGCAGCGTCACAGGTGCAAGGAGGAAGACCACATACCACATCCCTTTCGTCCCACAAACCTTGGAGATTGGTGAAGTACGTTGTAACCGTACCTGTTCCCTGCTCACATTTGTGGATATCATTCTCTGTATTGAACAGTTGAACCGTGTTGGTGTGAGAGAACCTCTCCTTTAACTCTTCTCATATGTCGCCTGCAGTCTTGCAGTGAGCAAGATTCTTTTTGATCTCCTTCGACATGCTTCCCAACAGCCAGAGCTTGACGAGGATGTTGCAGCGATCCCATTGTCCTTGCTCGGCAGTGTCGTAGAGTGATCTTGTTAGATTTCCATCCATAAAGTCGTGCTTGTTCTTGATGGCGAGTGCCATGGATATCGAATCCGCCCAGCCAATGTAATTATCTTCCATCAGTGCCTGTGGCACAAGAATTGTGCCAGGTTGATCGGAGTGGTGTATGAATAGTGGATGATTAGGGTTCTCCCATGGTGGTGCAGTCGCAGATGTGTTTGAGCCTTTCTTGTGCCCATCCTTCTGATCGTCGTCACCAGCCATGAGGTATATTGAATCTGTAGAAGATTATGCTCTCAAGATTGTACGCTCTGGTACCATAAAGATATTTGTAAAGTGAAGAAAATGTTTTCTTGATTTCATTCATACGAGATACAACTCTTATATACAAAATATGTGTTAATCTGATCTACTATTCTAGGGCTAGCTATGGTAAACAAATCAATCCGATAATACATAATAGTTGACGTTGGTGTAATCTCTAATTACTTGGGATTACTTTCCTCAACAATCATGATTATTTCTCACATAGTTTGTAATTTTTTCCTTACATTTTCTTTCTTATTACATTATTTCTGGCTTAGTTTGTAGCTTTCATATAATTAGTGTTTTTTCGATGATGGTAGCTTTCATTAGTGTTTATCTCTTATTTCTTTCTTATACATGAAATAAGGGACCGCGTGGACCGGAAAAGAGTCTTAAAGAGTAAATTAACACAATCACTCACAGTCAATAAAATGCTTATTATCCGTATGGATAACAAAGTATAAAAAACTACACAAACCGACAGACGACACCATTGGAAGTAGTCAATCAATTGAAAGCACACCAATTGTGATACTCTACTGGCTCATCATCAACCCATTTTCAATGACACAATCTTTCAACATTGACTGGCCTACCAGGCCATCACTACCGGTCAATATTCCGGGACCGGAAGGTCCTCATCCGCCGGCGGAGCCTGCTTCCACTCCCCATTCTCATCCCTCACCATCCCTTTATTCTTCTCAACCCACCATATCCCCGGAACCGAACACTCCGGCTTAAGAAAATCACACGACTTGTTCACCAAAGCCACACTCCTCTTCACCTTGAGCTCAAACTCACCCTCCTCCCCATTCCACCCCGCCACCACATGCAGCATCGCCTGCAAGTTGTGCCAGTCCCCCATATCCTTCGAGTCCTTCAAATACGGTGACTTTCTAGTATCAATCACAACTTCAGTCCCTATGTTCCGGTACCCTAACAGCTTCCCCGGGTAGTGCGGAATCAGATCGATCGTGTTCTTTATGTGCATGATCTTCAGGTTGGGGTGGTTGCTGATCTTGGTCTTTAAGGCTTTGTTCCCGACTTGCGGACTCCCGAAGACAAAAGCCGCCACCGGAATGTCGGAGACTCCGTTCTCCACTAGGTCAAACGCGCTGACAATCGCCAGGCTGGCGCCGAGGCTGTGCCCGGTCAAGGCTATGCTCAGGTTCTCTCCTTTGTACTTCTCCCTCAGCTCGTTGATCTTAGCCACCAGCTGAGCTCTCGCGCTCAGTTTGGTGAACGAAGATTTCGAGTCGTCGGAGGTGTACATTGACAGCCAGCCCCTCATGACTTTCGGTACATCGTCATCCTCCTCGTCATCACTGCTACTAGTCCCTCCTTCACCGCCATCTACACCACTTTGTTTTACATCGTTGTTAACTGTGTTGGTGTTCTCCGACTTCAGCAGCTGCTCGGCGGAAACGAGCTCGGCGCCGAGCACATTGACCCACTCGTAGTTCCTAGTGGTGCCGCGCCAGGCGACGTAGATCTCGCGGCGGCCGATAGACTTGCTGAACTCGTCAGTGGTGACGGCGACGTAGCCGATCCAGTTGGATTCGCGGTCCCACGATTCACGTGACAAGGAGTGGAGTAGGAAGGCCTCCGGGACGCTGACCTGCGCGGTGGCGTAGAGGAAGGAGGCGATTTCGTAGTTGGCGGCGTCTTGGAGCATCACTTTGTCGAAGAAGTTGGCGTGGCCGTAGCGGCTGGAGCCGGCGTACTTGGAGTTGGCGTCGTTGTTGAAGGCGTCGTAGGTCCCCTGGCAGAAGTCACCGCAACGGATGATTAGGGTTCGGAGGTGGAGATCCAATGGGTCCAGAAGGGCGGTCCAGTTGTTTTCTCCGAGGAGAGCTGACCATGCTGGACCTGGTTCGGTGGTGGACTCAGGGGTTTGGGTCTGTGTGGTGGTATCCATGGCTGGTTCTGGTTCAGAGAGTGAGAGCTGTGCCTTCTTATCTTTGGAATGGTGGCCTCCCATTAACGATGCTTTGGTTTAAAAGCTTGGAGCTGTGTGTGTTATTACTGTCTTGGAGGCCGACTCTGACAGTTGGGTATAATAAGGTGGAACTTCAACTATATATATATATATATATATATATATATATACATACGTGTATATGATGTTTCCGACGACAGCGTTTGAGGTTTCTATTAATGGGTGGAGGAGGAACTGAGGAAGGGAATGGTGTTGACTTGCTTTGAGGGGTTGACGTGAGAAAAGATAGACTCGTGGCGATAAGGAGTGGTTGGTCACCAATTGTTGGTGTTCTATTTCCACACATGGAAAATTATCGGGGGCAGTGTAGCATGCTTAACGCGGGAGAAGGGATCATTTCTAATAAATGTAATATACAAGTTGAAGGAGATTTTAAGCATATTATTATTGATGCTAGTTCAAAGCTTAAGCATCCCCTATTCGGGACATTTTAATTAGTAGCTTGTAAGTTTATTTAACCATAAAATTTTCAATCATGTTTACATAGAAGCGAACCTTGCGGCAGATGATATAGCTGACTTAGATCATACTTGTATAAATAATAGGGTATGGAGAAGGAATCATAATAAGTTAGAAGCAATTACAGTTTGATTAGAGTGGGTTACGAAAAAGATAATGATAATTAATTAGTCAACAAGTGTGAACGTAATCGTTAGCTATCGAGGGGAGAAATTCAAGAAATGGTACACGCGTACGATTCCAAAATTAACAAAGGTGGTGATAATACAAATAACGCCAGTAACTTATTTTCATTGAAACGGAAAACCTAAGTCACATCTCAAGGAAGAAAAGCTTTTGGTATGTTTGTTGGAATCAAAGTCAAAGGTAATTAGTTGTTTACAATGGCCATGCAACAAGCGACCTGCTAGTTAGAAATTTCTAAGTGGTAACTGTTTCTGTCTGAATCCTGAATCCGTAGACTCACAGATACTTGTGGATGTTGGTGTGATTCCTGCCTGCAAACCCTGCTAACTAAGGGAATACCGGGCGGGGCCGGTCTATTCCGCTCTGATGCCTAAGTCAGTATAGTTGGAATAAACGGATAACTTAAGCGGGAATCAGTAGTTGAAGTATTGATTACATATTAATAAGGGTAGTTAAGACTCATATATAGGTTGTCGGGTGTGAGGACAGACCTCACCCTTCGATGTGGGACTGGCCCCCTTCTGCACATATTACTGTACTGTTTCGGCCCCTGTTTGGGGAGCTGCCATCCCCGGTTCCTTCGCCTAGGTCACAGGTAAGACCTGCTCGGGTGCGGGTGCAGGTGTTCATGCTTTGGCCCCGGGCCCTGAGCCTGGTCCAGGAGTCCTGGCTGGGGGTCTGGGGGCCTGGGTAGCCTCTCTATGGCTACTGTCAACAAGTCCCTCAAGTTCCCGATAACACTTAAATATTTGAATGGGGACTTAAATATGTCTTCCTTTATAGGCCCGCAGACCCGCTGGGGCACTTACCCACCCCTAGCCCCCCAAGTTCGCGTTTAAGATTGGGCTTGGCCGGGCGTTCAAATAAACCTTTTATGATGATGCATAATGTGATGAGTGCATGGTTATGATGTTGATGCTGACAGTTGCATATGGGTACAAGATGTAGTACGTGAGATGATAATGTGGCGTTGAAATCCGCTATGCTATGTTCCGGGAAAACTCGGTGAATATAGCGAATGAGATGATGTGACGTTGAAATCCGCTGTGTTATGTTATGCAAAAATCCGATGAATATAGCGAATGAGATGATGTGACGTTGAAATCCGCCGTGCTATGTTCTGGGAGAACCCGGTGAATATAGCGAATGGGATGATGTGACGTTGAAATCCGCCGTGCTATGTTCCGGGAAAACCCAGTGAATATAGCGAATGGGATGATGTGACATTGAAATCCGCCATGCTATGTTCCGGAAAAACCCGGTGAATATAGCGAATGGGATGAACGAGTGCCCCACGTTTTAGAACCGTAGCCGCAGAGGGCACCGGTTGACTAGAGCGGTGGATGACGAGGTGAAAGGTATCACCGAGAAACGTGCCCTGTGTTAGAGGAGTTGCCGGTGGGGTGGCGTGGCCAGGAGAGCCTCGGCCAGCGTCCCCACGTTTCATGCTGTCCTTGTTTCTGCAGGCATATAGGATGTGCAGGGTTTTTAGCCTGCGGGAAGAGTTGTCCTGTATGAGAGGATCAAGTCTCCCAGAGTGAAGCGGTCCGGTGTCGGTATCGAAGACATCCTCGATCGTTTCATACCCTTTGGCCGTACAGGAGTGAGGTATGTGCAGAGTTTTTAGCCTGCGGGAAGAGTTGTCATGTATGAGAGGATCAAGTCTCCCGGTGGGTGGCCCTGCCCGGAGTAGTCCTTGGTAGCCGTCCCAACGTCGCTGCATTTTTTCCTGCAGGTGGGATGTATGTGCAGGGTTTTTAGCCTGCGGGAAGAGTTGTCCTGTGTTAGAGGCGCAAGTCTCCCGGGTTTCTAAAGCCCGGTGGTACATTGGATCCGTTAGGTCGTACACGGCTGTCCGTAGGAATGTCTCAGTTCGACGAACCGGTTATTCTGTAGGAGAGCGATAAGCAAGTGCGATCATGGTCGGTGCGATACCGCATCTAATAGTCGAAGCTGGATGGACCGACGACTAGGAAACCGTTGAACTGGAGCAGGCACTACTGTTGGAATATCGTAGCATGTACATAATATTGTTGCAGGGTTTTAGCTTGCGGGAAGATGTTTCCTGTGCCAGAGGAAGACTTCTCCCGGTGGTATACCGAGTTGTTTTTTGTTTTGGCTGTAAATGTGGAATAAATTCAACCGGTGGAATGACTCGTACCGTTGGAATATATGTTAGAATGCCCCATACTTGTTGGAATATTTCAGGGGTAATAATAATAATCCTACAGGGTTTCTAGCCTGCGGGAAGAAGTCTCCTGTGTTAGAGGAAGAGTTCTTCCGGTGGGATACCTCGATTTGTTGGAGTATTTCAGCGTTAGGTGGAGTAGGCTCTAGGCGGGACGGTTCGAGTATGTCCCCTGCTCTTTCAACTACCCTCCGCATGCGAGGCAAGTGGCTAACATACATTGAAGGGGGTATTCCATTAGTCCCATCAGTTATGATGGCCTGGGAAGTTACCAATACTGGAACAGGTGCCGGTAGGAGACGGTTAGAAATGGATGGCCCGGATCCGCGGGTGCTTTACTTGCCTTACTGAGTAGTTTGGGGGAGGAAATTCAAGGGCGTTGGGCATGCATATAAACCCTTGCCTCTTCGTGTGTTTTTCTTTTGGCTGAGAACTGATCTCTTGTTTAGCCTCGCTCAACACAATTGCTCGGTGCTTTCCAGTTGTTGCGTTTTCGTCGTCGTGCACACTAATCGGTGAGTCCCAGTGCTTTACGATTCTGAAATTGTTTCTCCTCCCCCCCTTTTTTGTTCGTGGGTGGATCCGATGGGCAGTTGGTGGTATCTAGATTAGCCCTTTGGGTAGGATCCTTGTAATACCGGATCTCCGAGAGAACCGGGAACTTTTGGCTGAAATGCCTAGCGGCCAGTGTGGGCTGTGCTGAGCCACTATATGCTTCGGACTGCCCTGCGGTGGTTGTTTTTTTTTTTTTAGATTGTGTTTCTGATTGGGCAAGGGGGAGGTTTTTTTTCTATGTTGCATGGATTCTGGGAGCTCCTGTGAGATTTCTGGATCGGCTGCCAAGCGACCGGTGAAAGACGACCAAGAGAGGATGGAGGACTGGCTTGCCTCCTCTTCCTCGGGGCCGAAGGCCAGCGCTCGCTCGACTGGCGAGGCGTCGACGTCTGGGTCTCTGGGACAGGAGGGTGCTCCCTATGGAGTGTCCTTGGGCACTGCCACCCAGGAGGGGCCTCGCGCTACATACTTGTGGACGGAGATAAAACCATAAGCTGTGATGAGTCGGAGGGCTTATTATCTCCCGGGGAGGTTGCCGCTTTTCGGGCGAGGTGGAATATTCCCGGAGAAGTAGATCTACGGCCTCTACATGGTTGAGAGTCGGCTTGCAACCCGGAGGATGGTTGCGTTGCCATTCATGAGGACCAATTCTGGCATGGGCTATCGCTCCCGCTGCCGAACTTTGTGCAGTACCTGCTGAGTGCCATCAGGATATCACCGGCACAGCTTTCCGAGAACCAGTAGAGGAAATTACTGAGCCTGGGCTGTCTCTACTGGCTCAGTGATATGAGTTGCCCAAAGGTGAATGAATTTCGGGCCTTGTACCGGGTGACATACTCGAAGAAGAGCAAGGCTCGGGGGTGTGTAAGCTTTTCTACTCGGGACTTTAAGCCGGTGATAACCCGCTTGCCCTCTTAGTTCAACAATAATTGGAGGAAGAAGGTGGTAATGGCAGGGGGCCTGGCAGAAGAGGAGTAGGACTTACCGGGTGCCTGGTGCCTTTCAGCCGATCGGCGATCAGTCGTATCGGTTATCTGAGTTGGAGAGAGATAGGATCGCCCGGGTATTTGGGTGCTGGTCGGACCTGGAGCGGAGTTCCTACAATTTTATCCGGCGGGAGATGCTGGAACTATGTCATCTGAGGGGGAATCCTGGTGGGTGGTGGAATGTAGGATGTATCTCTGATCCCGTTGAGTGTATTGGTGTTGACTAATACGTTTGCCTTGTGTTCTGCAGGTGTATCATTCCGGTCGGCAATTAAAGCTCACGAGACGCTGTCAATGGACAATCAGGATCTAGTCTCGAAGCTAAAGAAAAAGGGGGAAGCCGCTGCACGGTCAACGATTGACTGGCGAACTGGGGGGTTGACTGTACATGATAAACCGGTTTCGCTGGACGTTGCGGACGAGGATTAGGGCTTAATGCGCATAAAGACTCACGCTTCGGGACCCCAAGCGGCTTCTAGACCGGGGAAGACTGTTGGTGGGCCATCAAAGCCCCCGGGTGGTGCTTCAAGGATTCCACAACGGTTGGATCTGGTGCAATTATCACCAAATCCCCACTATCTGCCGCCCAATCTTCTCCTTTACAAGTTGACCTGGGTGAGAGGAGGAAGAGGTCCCGGGAGATGCCGGCATCCGCGGTTGTTACCTACACCGGCCGATCGGTTGGTGAGAGATTGGCCAAGCGGATGAAGCCGACACAGAAGCATCGGGGGTGGAGAAGGCTCCTGTGGCGGGGCCGGGCACGCAGTATAGCTGCCCGGATGGCTCGTTCGCCCAGAGGCTGCTCATGGATGTGCAGGCGATGGAGCTGGAGAAGATTGTGGCTCCGGGAGGGCGACCGGAGGAGAACCGGCTGAAAACTAAGGAGGTGGCCCTCCAGGTAAGGATAGTTTGCCACTGGTATTCGTTCATTATTTCATGCTTTGTTGCTTTCTAACTGGTGTCTGTTAAACTGTAGATGTTGTACCACTTATATCAATCGAATGCAAGTGAAGACCTGCCGGAGCTGAAGAAGCAGGTAGCGGCGTTGACAAGCGCCCGGGACCTCTTGGAGTTGGAGAAATCCAAGCTCCAATGGGAAAAGGTCCGCTTGGATGAGAGGGTCAGGAAGCGTAGGTGGCCAAGCTGGAGACCCAGGTCGAGGCTTTTGAAGAGGAGAAGAAGGGTCTGGAAGAGGAGAGGGCCGAGCTGGAGACCAAGGTCGAGGAGCTCCAGAGGGATGTGGCAACGGTACCCGCTTCTGCCGGCGGGGCGGTCATTGAGAATGACCCGGAGCTGTACCAGCGGGCAGTGAAGAAGTATCAGGAAAGCGATGAGCTTCTTGATCTGTTGGAACGGGCTCGGTAGGCGGGGATAGCCGATGCTTATGACGACTGGAAGAGTAAGGGCTACCTTGACGTCCCAAAGCTGCCGCCGCCGCAGGCGGATGAGGAAGAGGTTCAGGAGGGTGACACCAAGCCGACCGATGAAGACGCCGCTAATGAAATCCTTGCTGAAGGGGCTCCTGCTGAAGAGGGGGAGCAGGCGGAAGTGCCCTAGCAGGCTCCAGACTTTGTACACTCCCGCCCTCCCTTTTTTTTTTCTTACACGCTGCCCTGAGTTACAATGAATGGACATCTTGCCTGCTCTTGTGTTGTGCCTTTTTCAATTTGCCTGATTTGGCTACCCATAGATTGCCCTTTGTACTTAGTTGAACACAAAGTTGGAATAGACAACTGCTGAAATTACACCTGTCAAACTGGTTGGGATGCCTAGCTAGTTGTGTTTAGGAAAGAAAAAAAACTAGCATCTTACTCAAGCTGACAAGTTGTTGGACCGCTGAGCCTCTATACGGGTTTAAGATTTCGACCGGTCGTATGAGCGTTGGTGTTGCGGGATAGACGTTCCGATTCCGCACGGTCCCCACTGTCCGGGTTACCCTTGATACCGCTGCAAGTCGCCGCGGCGGACTAGGCCTTCAATTGTTGTTTTCAAGGCAAGGCAATCGTTGGTGTGGTGTGTGGCTTCATCGTGGTAGGATCAGTATATACCGATCTGTGCCCTGGTCAGGTTCCCCTTTGGGTGCTTTCTTTTTGGTGGAGGGGGGATGTTGTTCCCGTTCTCATTCAAGATGTCCTTGTAGGAGGAGGTCAAAGTAGAGAATACCTCTTGTCGTCCTACTGGCATGATTGTGAGGGGGCGGGTTGGTTAGTAGGGCGGGGACTTTCCACCTCGCTGGGGGGTGTCAAAAGTGTCCCTCCAGCGCTGCTGGTTCGGCCAACTCCTTGGCTTCATGTCGGATGCGGCTCCTCGATCATGGCTCTGCTGCCAGTTTCTTGCCTCCTGCCGGGCGGAGTTAGGTTCCTCCTACCTTCTCTTGTGCTGGCGAGACCCATAAGTTTTGTAGTCCGCCTGGGCGTGCCTAATGGCCATTGCCATTAGTTCATCGTAACCATGCAGGATCTCCACCCGCACAGCATACGAGAATTTTCCAGGCCGGAGACCTTGCTTGAAGAATTTTCCAGGCGCACAGCATACGAGAATTTTCCAGGCGCACAGCATACGAGAATTTTCCAGGCCGGAGTATGTCAGCTTTAGCGACTTTTGGGTGCCTGCTCTTCCGGATTCTAGGATCCGGAGTGAGAAGGGTTCGACCCGCTCGTTGAATGGTGCGCTCTCCGGCGGTCTCGCAGCCTTTCTCTCATTGGCCTCCATCTGGGCCTTCATCTCTGACACCGAGTCAGATATTATCTATAGTGCCCGTGCGGTCGAGGTGATGGTATCTTCCTCGAACGAGCCGATATTCCTCCGAGGAGCTGAGACGATCTTTGATGGTACTGTGTCTGTCGGGAACACGTCTCCCGCCACGCCGGTGTCCCTCTTTCCTCCCGATGACTGGCCCACCTCCTGGTAGGGAGGCTCTTTTGTGGGCGGTGCGAATGACTTTGCTAGAGCGGCATTGCGTTGCTGGCCTCTTTCCAAGGCAGCCACCAGTACGGCATTGACCGCTTCCATGTCTTGATACCTGGTGGTGGCCTCTGCCCTGTCCCGATCGCTCTCTGCCCGCAAGTGGCTTACTTCTGCTCGCATCTCTTCTATTTCTCCCGCCATATCATACTGGCCTGGACTAGAGACATCGTCCGGGCTGTCGCTACTGGGCAGCCAATCTTCCCCTCTGTTTGGGGCCTCGGGGGGTGCCGGTGCGGAATCCAGGCTCAAGACTTGGTGGGCTTCTTCCGGGTCCTTCCCGCGTGCAGCCCTGTCGTATTCGCCCATGGTTTCGTTCTGATCTCGGCTAGCGACAGCGGTCTGACTGCAAGCTCCAGCGGGCTGCCCCTGTCCCGCCCCCGGGATTTGGACTAGTACCGGCTCCAGAACCCACCGGTCCTCTGGATTTCCTTCCCTCTTTTCTCCTGTGCTTCCAGACATATATGTTTTTTTTTGCGACCCGTAGACTGATCGATTCTGTTCCCGCTCGTGCGACAACACAAACTTTTTGTACTCTTCCCACAGACCGCGTTAATTGTTTCTGTCTGAATCCGTAGATTCACAGATACTGGTGGATCTTGGTGTGATTCCTGCCTGCAAACCCTGCTAACTAAGGGAATACCGGGCGGGGCCGGTCTATTCCGCTCCGATGCCTAAGTCAGTATAGTTGGAATAAACTGATAATTTAAGCGGGAATGAGTAGTTGAAGTATTGATTACCTATTAATAAGGATAGTTGTGACTCATATATAGGCTGCCGTCTCACCCTTCGATGTGGGACTGGCCCGCTTCTGCACATACTGTACTATTTCAACCCTTGTTTGGGGAGCTGCCATCCCCGGTTCCCGGGCCTAGGTCACAGGTAAGACCTGCTCGGGCGCGGGTGCAGGTGTTCACGCTTTGGCCCCAGGCCGGGTTCAGGAGTCCTGGCTGTGGGTCTGGGGCCTGGGTAGCCTCTCTATGACTACTGTCAACAGTAACCATGTTTGAGCTATGCAATAAAAAAAAATAAAAAATAAAAACGATGTTTGAACTACTGTTTTCGTTGGAGAATTTGGTCTTTCCATAATCAACTTGAATAATATGGAGGACATGTGCTCAAGTCAACTAATATGCGGCCCTTCAAGGTTAATCTTAGAGCAAGTGGGGAAACATTACCTAAAGTTTTACTTCGGGTTTTCATTTTTTTCGAAATTGGGTTTTAATTTATATGCTAGAGTTTTTGTGGAGCTGTTCATCAGGTACATTACCATGCTTGAGTGCTTTAATGTCGAGACATATTCTTATTGATTCCTAATATCCAAGATGTCAACTACTCCAGGAAACGCCCTTACACGCAACATATGAATGTCCTTTAAACGTTGTGGTGTAAGAAAGGGCGAGTTTTGATACTAAGTTGACTGTTGGTGAATGGGGCAGTTTTCATAGTTTGCTAAACTATGCACAGAAGAAGTTAACTATGGAAGAGAAATGTTTGATGTGTGTCTTATTGTGGTCAAACTGGAAAGAGAGAAATTCAGTTGTGCATGGAGAACAACAGTGGCGGAGCCAAAAATTAAAACTTACTAGAGCACAAAAAAGACATATATATAACATGTCAACACATAAACGATATAAAAGGAAGAAAAATTTGATTGAATTAAGTCAATATTTGTGCAATTTACAAGAGCTTTCTTCTAAATCGCTAGAAAGCGGAGGTGGAACTTCATACTATGTGAGGCCTTAATTATCTAGAAATTGAAAACAAAAATATAGAACTCAAAGTATAAATCAACATACTTCATAATATTGTTCTCTTGATATGACTATTGCTAGGTGCAACAATGAGGAGAGGAAATAAACCTTTAAAGAAAGAGGAAATCGTCCAAACAGTGTCCCAACTTTTCCAAATTATTAACTTTGGTGTCTCAAGTTCGAGAAATATCATAATGGTATCTGAGATTATGATTTTCTCACAACAACGGTATCCGAAGCCGTTAACTCTTTTACGGTGTTAGACAACTGAAACAAACGGAAAGGTATTCATGTCCTTCTCATGTTCTCGTCCCCAAAATTTTCCTTCAAAGTTCTGGATTTTTCTTCTTATTGCAGAGTTCCCAACACATCAGTGAGCAACATAAAAGAGGAGATAACAGGAGTCAAACAGAGATAAACAATTTCTCCAAAAACTTAATTCTTCTATGATATTTCAATTGCCGATAGGTTGAGCTTGAAGTTGAGCATTGTTAAACTCATAGCGCGTGTAATACCCGCATTATTTATTTTATAAAATCAATAAAAAGAACAAAAAAACACAAATATCAAAATAAAAATGAGGATCAATCGGGACCATTATTAGTGACACCGCTGCATCTAGGCCATCCATTTTATATATATAAGTACTTAAGGAGAGAGGAAGAGAACCTGCTAGAAATCACGGGAAGGAGGACTAACTCATTTCTCGCGGTCAGTCTCTCTAGAACCCTGAGAATAAATTCTTTCTTTTCAATCTTTTTGGGGGAGAACAATGAAGAAAAGGAATTGGGAGAGAATACCCGAAGCTAATATGGATCCCTCATAATACTGAGGCGAAGGGAGCTTGTAGGTTCCCATAGTGCAATGTTAAGTTGTATCAACGTAGGTAAAACAACTCTTAACTCAAAAAGACATTTATGTTGGTAAGATCTGACCGATATGAACTCTTTTCATGGGTTGTCAATAGTTAGACTGATATCTATTTAATTTCAATTTTTCTTTGGGTGAGGGTTGTTACAGCGCGAGCCATCATCATTTTTTTAAACTCCTCAAAATTGATCATACCGTATACCGTTCCCCATCAGCGTAGACACTACTGATCACTTTCTGGCTATCGACGATGGAGCACTCATCACACAAGCTCTTGAGCTCCTCCACTGAGATCGAGCCATTGTCGTCGATGTTGTAGACGGAGAACACGTTGCCTCGCCAAGTCAATCCCCTTTGTATTCAGCTCCACAAATTCATTGAAGTTGATGAATCCCGTCGGAGTCGTCCTCCGTCGCTGGCTGGCCAAGGCTTTCTCTCATGATCGCGCCGACCGACGACGAGATCTTGCCGTTGACGTCGGATTTCTGAGACCTAATCCAGCTCGGCGGTCTGCGCGTAGCTGACGAGTCGCGTAACCGAGGTTAAACAACAAGCAATTTAAATACCCTGCAATATCATCGTTAGTATAAGATAAGTAGGGATCGTTCTATCTGGAGATCAAGAAGGGCAATCGAATTAAAAGCGTTAACACATGAAACACACATATATACAAACAATGTCACGTTTGGGGGATTTGAAAGAGAATCGGCAACAAGCTGCCCTATAACCTAAGACACAAAAATAAATCATAAATTACTATATACAAGTGATCATCATCTTTCACACAACAATTAGCACAAACACTCTTTAACAAGTAAAATTTGCACACATGAAAGTAAGGAACAAATATTGATGCATCCTAGACTTAATTCAGTTTTGACCACAACTAGAGCCTACAAGGTTATCTAATCGTTAGATTTCTTATGTTCTTAGAATTAACTACAAGTATAATCTGAAGGTTATGCTAACCGGTTTTACACGTTTAACATTTAAGCACATGAATCAAAATCGAAGACATGCAACAAGTAAGGTCGTCAATCTTATTATTTAACATGCAAGTTCTAAGATTAATAGCCCTAAGTGAGAAATACGATGTAAGACAACTACAAGTATGAATCAACCGTATTACTCTAGCACATGAAACCTAGCACTTAGATTTACATGTTTTAAACATCACGAGTGTGTCGATTTTTCTGCCCTCACCTTAGATTACTAACCGATTTTAAATCCTAAACATGCATCATATACCTACTGTCCTAATTATCTAATCACACGAAAATCCAAGTTCAAATTGACAAACCATTACATAAACATACAATTGGGTGCATACAAAAGTTTGACAAAAACCAAATATTGAAATAAATTCATACAACACACACAAACATAAAAGAATACAAGAGCCATAAGAGGATCGGATCACACTTCAGAAACCTTGAAGACTTCACAAGATGTGGTGGAGAGATTCGGCAGAAGGTAGGGTGAAGGTACGGATTTATGGGATGTGGTAGAATCGGGTTTTGGCCAAGTATTTTTATGTTTGGTGCTTGAGAGACTTGGTAGAGCTTTAGGCTAGTACTTGTGCTAAGGATGAGATGGTTTTTCTGTAGAGAGGCTGTCTTGATGGGTGCCAAAGCACACATGTAATAATAAACTCTACAATCGTTAGTAGTATAGAAATAAGTAGGGACCGTTCTAGCCGGAGATTAAGGGTACCTGAAAGATGAGAATGTTAGACAAATATATACATATATTTACATTGAAACGTCACATGGGGGAGAGTAGAGATTCGGCAGCAAAGCTGCCTCTAAATTCCTAGACACGAGCTTAAACTCCTAATTTACTATTTACAAGGTTGGTCGACATTCCTCCACAAAGCAATAGCACAAAAGCAATCAAAACACATAATAATCAAGCAAACAAGACTCACGGCAACATATTAAAGTGTTCTAGACTCGACTTAGTTCCAACCTAATTAGCTCCTTATCGGTTTACTAATCGATTAAGACTCACAAGTACTTTAAGATTAACTTATCGTCTAACCTTTAAATTATACTAACCATATTTGGAACACTTATCATCGAAAACAAACATGCATAGTAATTCAGTACAAGGTCTTTTTAGTTGGAAACAATTTAACAAGCAAGGTGTCACTCTTCTTATTAGCATGCAAATTCTTTAGACCACTCGATCCCTAAGAACAACACAAATCAAGACAACTTATCGTATGACTCAACCTATGTAAATTTCGACTAATGAGACCACTGCCCCACACATTGCAATTGCATAGAACACCAATCTTTAAGACACACGGATCTAAAGTTTAAACAAAGTACGAATTTTAAAACCAAATTAACATGCTTGACGTTTATCCTATTTACTATCTTATTACATATTTTCTTTACTCTTTAACATGCAATCCGATTTCTATCTTTGAAAAACCAATTAAAATCATAGAATACGAATTGAACATGCAAATCATAAAACCAAATTCGAAATTGTTTTATACATAGACATACAAACAATAACCACAAACACACATGAGTTTCATAGACAAAACTACACATAACTACATAAAACCTATTACAAACCGAAAGTAGGGAGTGGATCACACTTTTGCAGACACCTTTGATGGCTTCAAGATGTGTTGATCCTATGGAAGATGGCATGGATGAGGGCTGGACAGTAGGTGATTGTTTCGGCAGAAACTTTGGGATGGTGGTGGTGGTTACGGCTTGTGATTTTGTGTAGGGTTTGAGGGTGAATTTTGGTACAGCTTTGCACTTGATTTTTTTGCTTTTGAATGTGACAGTTTTTATGTAGGAAAACATGGCTTTATATAGAGGCAAATTCGGCAGAAACCCTAGGGAGAAAACCTAGTCCAAATCTGCAAAGGCAATCCTTGTGCAACAAGGTTTTGGTTCCTTCCTTTCTTAGTTCTTCAAGGAAGCTTCTTTTGTTGATTTTCTTCATGGATCGGGCTGCATTGCTCTATGGACTCTTCATGTGGATTGGACAACTTTCTTTGATGAATAATGATCCACGAAAAATGCCCCAATCGGCCTCAATGCACAAACCGGCAGAATGCTTGCCTATCGGCAGCATTCTCCTAACCAAGCTAGGAGAACTCTTCTCTTCATATTTTCCACTTCTTTTTATCTTAGCTGACTCCTCTAACCTTCATTAGGCTTGGACAATCTTCAATGGTGCAATCGGATGCCAATTGACAATAAAAAATGCAAAAGAGTGAAAACGGGCAGTAGCATCCTTTTCTCGACAGGGCAGTGACCTTACTGTCTTGCAACTGTCATAACTTTCTCCTCAGTAAAGCGTTTGATGCGTTTCCAAGTCTTGGCGAAACTAGACTCATAGAGCTTTCCATACATATATGGCACACCTTCTGGTTCTAAGTGATGCATCATACAGAAGTTCTGGAAGTCAGGACACAGTCCTAGGAAAATCCTGTTAGTCCCTGGATCGTTTTGCTCAAACTGCCAAGTTGCAACCATCTTTTGGGTGACTTTCTGAACTCCAATTTATCTGAAGTTTTGATACAATACACTTCAGCTTGCCAACTATAAGCCTGCCAAATTTCATAAAATTTGGAAAAGAATAAGTCAGTTTAACACAAGCCTCAAAATCACGAAAACAACATATTTTGTACTTTTTCCTCATATTTCTATACTTAGTCATTTTCCTGACAATTAAGCACATTTTTCCAAAACTCTACCAAAGCGACACTAAACTATATTGTGACTCTATGTTACTCTAAATAGACTTAACAAATCACAAATAGGAGATAATAACACATTAATATTGAGAGGACCCGTCCCGGAAATTTCCCTCGGAAACTTCCGAAACAGCTCCTAAGTAACCCAAAACCAAATAAAATGTCTTTGCTCCCAAACCGCCAACACCCACCCACTGGGAACAAAGTTCGACCAATTCTTTGGTCGCTAATTTTTGGCGTAAAACCCCATTTTTTAATAAGTTTTACCCCTTTTGGAAAGTCAACAGTAATAGTAAACGTCAAAGTCAACGGTCAAAAATCAGACTTACTATTCACTTTACTGTTTAACATTTTACTGTTACTATTTACCTTTTTACTGTTTACTAATTATTATTTACTGAATTACTATTTTACTGTTTACCATTTACTTTTTTACTATTTTACTTTTCACCTTTTTACCCTTCTTTTACCTTTCGCCGCCGACAGCAGCAGCGCCGCCGCCACCGCCGTCGGCAGCTCCGCCACCGGAGGCCATAAAACCACCAAACCGTACCAAATTTTTCTCACAGCACCGCCACCACCTCCGGAACTCATCCCTAGCATCTCCGCCGCCTAAAACTCACTCAGTCGCCGCGAACGGCGGCCCAAATCCTCCAAACCTACAAATCACCAAATTCCACCAATCCAAACCTCAAGCTATACAAATTCAACTCTAAACATCGTTCTAAATCCAATTCTAATCTTTAATTACATCAAAAACACCAAAAATCACACTTCCCAATTTCAACCCAAAAACCCTAAAAATTCGAATTTGAATTTCTACTTACCGAGGTGGATTCGGGCTAACTCCTTCCATGGAGTTGTCGAGCAGGATGAAGTTTCCCTTTTCCCCCCTTGAATTTGGCCGATCGGTGGCCGGAGGTGAAGATTTCGGGTCGACACAGTCGACCCCTCTCCCTAAAAACCTAGCCCAACGGTGGCGATTGGGACCACGCCGCCGCTACAGAAAGAAAGGGGAGGCCGAGCCGGTCCAAACGTGACCGGTGCGGCGGCCCAGTTCGGCCGGACGGCTGAGGTAGATGGAGGAGGGGAGAGCTCGGGTTGGCCGATCGGGGGGAGAGAGAGGGGGGAGAGAGAGCAGAAAAGAAAGAAAGAAAAAGAAAAAAGAAAAGAAAGGGATATTCCCCCAAACCTAAGAATATTCCCGTTCTAGAAATTTCCGCTCGTTTCTAGAAATTTTCCTCCCCTCCGATTTTTACGTCATAAGTTTTTCATACAAATTCTAAATTAAACTTGTTACGTGTCCTCGAACTCGTTTTACCGTCCCCTATCTCGTCGAGAAATAAAATTCTCGGTCTGTTTAACATATAAAAAGTCAACTGTTGAAACCCCCGGGTCTTAAAATAAATTTCTGAAATGTCAAAATTAAATCAAAACTTTTTAGGGGTATTTTAAGGTTCGGGTCGTTACAATCTCCCCACCTAATAAAAATTTCGTCCTCGAAATTTGCAACCGCCAAAAATAAAGACAGGGGTACACCTGTCTCACTGCCCCATGCTTATAAGTTTCATAGCATGCAACTTGTAAGAATTTAGAATTTAAAAGAAATCAACAATCTCATACCCTACAATCGCAAACAACCCATATTTAATAACTTGTTCAATTAACAATTAACTCTTCATCTAAGATTAACCGCAATTGACCAAAACATCCCATCAACCCTGCGGGTTCTACTTTAAGGGAAAATTATACTCGAAAATTTTGGCATGACCTCCCTTAAAATGGACAATCCTACCTGTAGGAAATTTCACATAACACTTCTAAATTCCCAAATCTAACATCTACATATGGAGCCACCGTGCTCCCCATATTAACAAAATAAATTTCATAACAAAACTATCAATCTGAATTTAAGATGCAACTTGCAAACATTATATCATACGCCAAATCAACAATTCATTTCTAAACCCCTAGAGCTTACTACTCATCGTAACCGCAACCAAAGATTTCAAAATTATTAGTCATACAACAGTGTGCACATCCTTATACTGGGATACTGGGATTATCAGTGAGCCCGAGTAGTATAAACAGACAAACAATAAATAAATAAATAACAAAATCTAATATCTCACACGTAGAAATTGATTGTTTGAGTGAAAACACAGGAATATTATGCTGTTAAAAATTTAATTCTACAATTCTGTTTGGTGAGAGGAAAAACTGGACTCTCCCTAAAAGCATCCACAAAATGATAAAACTTGGGTTTTATTTTTCTAATATATCAACTAACGTAGGCATGTAAAAGATAACCAAAGCCAATATCGAATCAATATCGAAGGACAACAGCTATGCACTGATCATTTTATAAATTTAATTAGGCACAACCCGATGAATGCCAAAAAAAAACAAAGGTGTGACAGATGAATAAGTTTTTTCTTAAATTCCATACCAAAAAGAAAACTAAATGTGTAAATTGAATATGATATTGAATCTGCTGTGGAAGCAATGCATTCAAACCAACAACATAAGCATATAACCAAATTTAATAGTGATATGTCCACTTGCAAAATACTGACAAAGAGGAATCTTACGAATAATAAATCATAAACTACTTTAGTCAAAATAAGTTTCACAAGCCAACATAACCCACAATTTAAATCAATAGGTATAATCACCATCGATCCCCTCCGAAGTATTTTCATAACAAAATATTCAGCCCCGCTGGTTCGGGAATCTATAAAAAACCGAAAGCCTCATAGAGGAAATATTCCCGAAACTAGATAATATAAAAATATAGAAATCATAATCCACTGCTTCGGGAATCTATCAAAAGCTGAAAGTCTCATAAATGAAATATTCCCGAAGCCACATCATATAATCGTACAAAAATCTCAATCACGTCATATAATAATATAAAAAAAAATCTCAATCGACTGATGCGGGAATTTATTAAAACTGAAAGCTTCACAAAGGAAATATTCCCGCAATCACAGTGAAAACATCCTCATGACCAAATCTCATTGGCCATGCAACAGGGAAATGTCTATCCACCACTGGAGCCTCGTCAGGCTCTGGTCCGAGAGTCCTATGGACTCCCCCCGTGTCTAAGTCTACTACCTAGACACGTCACCGCCTCAATATATACAACCCTACGTCGACCACCGAGCGTGAATCTGACCTATATGGTCAAGCCGTCACCACGCGTGGGATGAGGCTCCGCTAGCTAGCATCAATATAATAATAACGTGGACCCTCGTGTGGTGAAAACTGGAGCCTCGTCAGGCTCTGGTCCGAGAGTCCTATTGACTCCCCCCGTGTCTAAGTCTACTACCTAGACACGTCACCGCCTCAATATATACAACCCTACGTCGACCACCGAGCGTGAATCTGACCTATATGGTCAAGTCGTCACCTCGCGTGGGATGAGGCTCCGCTAGCTAGCATCAATATAATAATAACGTGGACCCTCGTGTGGTGAAAACAAATCTCGAAATACATTTCCCCTGATAAATCAACATACCGTAACATAAGTACCCGGCAATCACCATGCCGTAAAATCAGAAATACCCGGCAAATCACCATGCCGTAAAATCAAAAATACCCAGCAAATCACCATGCCTTAAAATCAAATCAAATATACGTAAATCCCATCGACATGCCTCGCATGTCAGAAAAATCATAAATAATAAACTCAACAAAATCCCCGGAATTTCATTCCGGTCTACTGATTAACATACTCAAAATATTTCGAAAATATAAAACCACATGAAAATCTCATTTCCCAAGGAATTAGCAAAATCCAATATAAATATCATTACTGTCGATAAAACGAAACCATATATTCCTTAACATATCTTTTTCTTTTCCTCCTATAATCTTTCATACTTCAAAATCATTTAATCAAAAATAAATTTCATTTTTAAAAGAAATTTCATTTCAATTAAAATAATCATGCATGCATTTGTTTTAAAAACAAAATCCACTCACAATTATCAAATACACATAACCTTTAACGTATTGACCAATAAGAATTTATTACTATTCCTTAACCTCAAGGAATCATATCCCGCTCAAAGCTTAATATACCACTCACAAATAAAGCATGCATATAACCGAACTTAAAATAAAGTAATTTCAGTTTAATTTAAGCTGGTTCAATTTGTATTACCTACACAAATACGAAGGAATTCCAACAAAACTACTAGAGTACTCGAAATTCGTGAAAACCAATCAGAATCATGGTCCGAGGGTTGAACTTGGCTCTGATACCAATTGAGAGGACCCGTCCCGGAAATTTCCCTCGGAAACTTCCGAAACAGCTCCTAAGTAACCCAAAACCAAATAAAATGTCTTTGCTCCCAAACCGCCAACACCCACCCACTGGGAACAAAGTTCGACCAATTCTTTGGTCGCTAATTTTTGGCGTAAAACCCCATTTTTTAATAAGTTTTACCCCTTTCGGAAAGTCAACAGTAATAGTAAACGTCAAAGTCAACGGTAAAAAATCAGACTTACTATTCACTTTACTGTTTAACCTTTTACTGTTACTATTTACCTTTTTACTGTTTACTAATTACTATTTACTGAATTACTATTTTACTGTTTACCATTTACTTTTTTACTATTTTACTTTTCACTTTTTTACCCTTCTTTTACCTTTCGCCGCCGGCAGCAGCAGCGCCGCCGCCACCGCCGCCGGCAGCTCCGCCACCGGAGGCCATAAAACCACCAAACCGTACCAAATTTTTCCCACAGCACCGCCACCACCTCCGGAACTCATCCCTAGCATCTCCGCCGCCTAAAACTCATTCAGCCGCCGCGAACGGCGGCCGATACGGCGGCCCAAATCCCCCAAACCTACAAAGCACCAAATTCCACCAATCCAAACCTCAAGCTATACAAATTCAACTCTAAACATCGTTCTAAATCCAATTCTAATCTTTAATTACATCAAAAACACCAAAAATCACACTTCCCAATTTCAACCCAAAAACCCTAGAAATTCGAATTTAAATTTCTACTTACCGAGGTGGATTCGGGCTAACTCCTTCCATGGAGTTGTCGAGCAGGATGAAGTTTCCCTTTTCCCCCCTTGAATTTGAACGATCGGTGGCCGGAGGTGAAGATTTCGGGTCGACACAGTCGACCCCTCTCCCGAAAAACGTAGCCCAATGGCGGCGATTGGGACCACGCCGCCGCTACAGAAAGAAAGGGGAGGCCGAGCCGATCCGAACGTGACCGGTGCGGCGGCCCAGTTCGGCCGGACGGCTGAGGTAGATGGAGGAGGGGAGAGCTCGGGTCGGCCGATCGGGGGGAGAGAGAGGGGGGAGAGAGAGCAGAAAAGAAAGAAAGAAAAAGAAAAAAGAAAAGAAAGGGATATTCCCCCAAACCTAAGAATATTCCCGTTCTAGAAATTTCCGCTCGTTTCTAGAAATTTTCCTCCCCTCCGATTTTTACGTCATAACTTTTTCATACAAATTCTAAATTAAACTTGTTACATGTCCTCGAACTCGTTTTACCGTCCCCTATCTCGTCGAGAAATAAAATTCTCGGTCGGTTTAACATATAAAAAGTCAACTGTTGAAACCCCCGGGTCTTAAAATAAATTTCCGAAATGTCAAAATTAAATCAAAACTTTTTAGGGGTATTTTAAGGTTCGGGTCGTTACAAATATTGTCACACATTGTGCTCCTATCATGCCTCTATATATAGGAGGAGAGCTATGCAAAGTCGACAGAAACAAAGATTTGTAATTCGGCAAGGAAAAGGGTTTTCCTTTCCGGTTTTGATTTTGCTTCCTCTTCTTGTTCTTCTAGGATTTCTCTTTGCCGATTCTTGTCTTGATATATTGCAGATTAATGTCTTTACTTCTCCTCCTTGGATTTGGCAAGTCTTCTCCTCAGTGGACTTGGAGAGTTTCCCTAGTTGCAGTTGGTAAGGTTCCCCTTTTCCTAGTGGGACTAGGTTTCCCTTTTCTTACTAGGATTATGCAAGATCTTCTTTCCTATTTTGACTTTTCTTTTAGCTTGGCTGACTCCCATATGCTTCATTTAGCTCAGAAACTCTCATTTGATGCATTTAAACTTGACTTTGGTGCAGGTACACAGAAATCTTCCTCGGTATGCAGTAGGTTGCTCTTCTCGGTAGGATTGACCTTCTTGTGTTGTGACTGGCATAACTTTCTCTTCAGGGCTGTTTTTGATGCGATTCTAAATACTGTAGAAACTAGACTCATAGAGATTTTAGTACATATATGGCTCGCCTTCTAGTTCCTTGTGAATCATCCTGGAGAAATTCTAGAAGTTAGGTGATGTGCCCAGAAAATTACTGGAACTTCTAGATTTTGCAATAACTTTTCCTTTGCAATTCCTAGCAGCATTTTATTTGTCCGATTTCTATAAATCCTTCCATTGCTCAATCTTCAACATGTCTACTACATATGAGAGAAGAAAAATTTATCAAAACTATAGTCGAAGCTTTATAGAATCAACAAGACATTTAAAGACTCTATATTAAACACATTGTCAATTTTCTGTAAATTTCCCTATACTTAGCACATTTTCAATATAACTTATACCAAAACTCATGACTCTATTATATGACTCTATCTTACAACAATAAGAGCTAAGCAAAGTATAAATGAAGGGTAAAACATATTAAGAACGTCGCATTTTATGCTCCTATCAACTATCTGACACTTATCTTTTGCTAGTCCCGTAGCAAAACTAAATTAAACTAAGACTCTAAACAAACTATTGAACCTATCGATTTTTCCACAAATCAAAGTTAACCTATCTTAAGAATCATGAAAGATCTTTAAAAATAGATGCAATGAGGGCTCGGCTAAGGCATTCGAAATTTAGGATAGGGAGGCTTAAAAATGTCTCTTCAACATAGTAAAGCTCGACTCTCATTATGTATTCTCGCCAAATGCCGAATTTCATCATGTTTGACCCATTCTTCATTCTTTACTTCCACAAAAACATTGTGAAAAAACGAATGTCGAAATTTAACAATACTAGACCTTCATATACATACATACTCCAAATTCACAACACTTTTCAAAGATAGGACTTAGCAATTTTTCTTTACTTTGAAACCGTGCCTATGCTTTTCTTTTGTTTCGGACTCAAAACTTTTCTTTTTCTTTTTCTCTTTTCTGTCCGATTGCGTACTTTTCTGTTTTTCTTTTCTTAAGGCACGACGTCATACAATTTTGCTTTTTGCATACAATTTTTAGCTAAGTCTACCCCACACTTGTTCTTCTTCATCACTTCTCATGAAAATTTTCTTCAAAAGTTAAGCTTTGCCGAATTTAGGAGACAAGGTAAAGGTATGACTATACTAAGCTCAAGGAAAGTGTTTAAGGGCGATGAAAGAAAAGGCTACACGTTGGCTCAAAGAGGGTTTAACTAAGGTGTCCCACGACGGGCGCAAACAGGGTTCATGTTTTATTTGGCTATGGTGGTAAATCTAAAAAGATCTTTTCAATCATTTTCAAAATCAAGGTAGTTTTATGATAAAAACGTTTTGAAAATCATCAAAAGTATGTAAGTTCTAGCATTTTAGATTTCATTACAAAGCTATGACACATAATCGTCGAATAAGCAAAGAATAATGAGGTTTAAATTAAGCATGCTCGAAAATGTTTTTAAAGTTTAGCACTCATGAAGAAAGCTATTAGGCTCTAAAGCTCACTATGGTGGTTGTTGACAGTAGTCATAGAGAGGCTACCCAGGCCCCCATACCCACAGCCAGGATTCCTGGACCCGGCCAAGGGCTCCAGAGCGTAGCATGGACACCTGGTCCCACACCCGGGCATGTCTTACTTGTGGCCGAGGCACGGGAACCAGGGACAGCAGCTCCCCAAACAAGGGCCGAAACAGTCCAGCAATATGAGCAGAAGGGGGGCCAGTCCCACATCGACTGGTGAGGCCAGCCCTCATGCCCAGCAGCCTATATATGAGTCCCAACTATCCTCATTAATAGACCGGCCCCGCCCGGTATTCCCTTAGTTAGTAGGGTTTGGAGGCAGGAATCACACCAAGATTCACCTGTGAGTCTACGGATTCAGACAGAAACAATTGGCGCCGTCTGTGTGAAGAGTTCAAAAAGTTTGTGTTGTCGTACTAGCGGGAACGAAATCGATCAGCCTACGGGTCACAAAAAATACATATGTCTGGAAGTACAGGAGAAAAGAGGGAAGGAAATCCAGAGGACCGGTGGGTTCTGGAGCAGGGGCAGGGGCAGCCCGCTGGTAGCTGCAGTAAGAATGCTGCTACCAACCTTGATTCGGGCGGTACGTCTGGTGAACGCGACGGAGATTACGCGGGAAGGGCCCGGCGGACGATCGCCAAGTCTTGGGCCTGGAACCCGCACCAACGTCCCCCACGGCCCCAAGCAGAGGGGAAGATCGGTTGCCCAGCAGCGACAGCCCGGACGATGTCTCTAGTCTCGGCCAGTACGATATGGCGGGAGAGATAGAAGAGGTGCGAGCGGAAGTCACTCGCTTGCGGGAAGAGAGTGACCGAGACAGGGCAGAAGCTACCGCCAGGTATCAAGATATGGAAGCGGTAAATGCCGTACTGGTGGCTACCTTGGAAAGAGGCCAGCAGCGCAATGCCGCTCTGGCAAAATCATTCGCTCCACACACAAAAGAGCCTCCCCACCAGAAATTGGGCCAGTCATCGGGAGGGGAGAAGAACACCGGCGTGGCGGGAGACGTGCTCCCGGCGGACACGGTGCCACCAAAGATCATCCCAGCTCCTCGGAGGGACAGCGGCTCATTCGAGGAAGATACCATCAGCTCGACCGCACGGGCACTGCGGATACTATCCGACTCGGTGTCAGATATGAAGGCCCAGATGGAGGCCAACGAGAGAAAGGCTGCGAGACTGCCGGAGAGCGCACGATTCAACGAGCGGGCCGGACCCTTCTCACTCCGGATTCTGGACTCCGGAAGATCCTGCACGTTAAAGTCGCTAAAGCTGGCATACTCCGGGGCCGGCTGCCCATACCAACACCTGGACAGCTTCCGGTCTCAAACGTGTGCTAAGGGCTACTCTGACGCCGTTTACTACAACATATTCCAGAAGACCCTGTCCGGAGAGGCGCTCAGCTGGTTTTACGAACTACCGACGAACTCTATAGAGGCATTCGTGCAACTGGCCGATAGATTCGTGGGCCGGTTCATATTAAGGGTCGAAGGGGCCCGGACCTCGACGGTCCTCTTTAACTGCATGCAGGCGGACGACGAAGGGTTTAGAGCTTTTGTTAACCGATGGCAAGCGGCCACCGCCGGGGTCAGGGACCTGGACAAAGGGATCGTCGAATCAGCTTTCAAGCAAGGTATCCGGCCCGAAAAGTTCTCGTTCGCTGTGCAGGTGGAGATCCCGCAGGGTTACGATGAACTGATGGCGATGGCTATCAGGCACGCCCAAATAGACCACGAAACTTACGGGAGCCGTCAACACAAGAGAAGGCAGGAAGAGCCTGAACCCGCCCGACTGGAAGCCAGAAACTGGCAGCAAGGCCGGGACCGAGGAGACTCGACCGACAAAAGACCAAGAGGTTGGGGGAACCGACAGCGCCTGAGGGACCATGTCGACATTCCCCAACGAGCAGGGAACTTCCCATCCCACCAGCAGCAAACCCGCCCCCTAGCGGTCATGCCAACAGGACGACAAGAGGTATTCTCTACTTTGACCTCCTCCTACGAGGATATCCTGTATGAGAATGGGAACAACATCCCCCTCCACCAAAAAGAAAGCACCCAAAGGGGAACTTGACCAGAGCGCAGACCGGTAAATACTCCTCCTACCACGATGAAGCCACACACTGGACAAAAGACTGCCTTGCCTTGAAAACAACGATTGAGGGCCTAGTCCGCCTCGGCGACTTGCAGAGGTATCATGGGTAACCCGGACAGTGAGAACCGCGCGGAATCGGGACGTCTATCCCGCGACACCAACGCTTATAAGACCGGTCAAAATCTTAAACCAGTATAGAAGCTCAGTGGTCCAACAACTTATCAGCCTGAGTAAGATGCTAGTTTTTTCTTTCCTAAACACAACTAGCTAGACATTCCAACCAGTTCGGCAGGTGTAATTTCAGCAGTTGTCTATTCCAACTTTGTTTTCAACTAAGTACAAAGGGCAAGTCATGGGTACCCAAGTCAGGCAAATTGAAAAAGGCACAACAACAAGCTCAGGAAAATGTTCATTCATTATAACTCAGGGCAGCGTGTACAAAAAAAAAAAAAGAGGGCGGGAGTGTACAAAGTCTGGAGCCTGCTAGGGCACTTCCGCCTACTCCCCCTCTTCAGCAGGAGCTCCTTCAGCAGTGATTTCACCAGCGGCGTCTTCACCGGCCGGCTCAGTGTCACCCTTCTGAACCTCTTCTTCATCCGCCTGCGGCTGCGGCAACTTTGAGACGTCAAGATAGCTCTTACTCTTCCAGTCGTCATAAGCATCGGATATCCCTGCCTCCCGGACCCGTTCCAGCAGGTCAAGCAGCTCATCACTTTCTTGATACTTCTTAACCGCCCGCAGGTAAACCTCCGGGTCATTCTCATCGACCGGCCCGTCGACAAAAGCAGAGCCCGTCGCCACCTGCCTCTGGAGTTCCTCGACCTGGGCCTCCAACTAGGCCCTCTCCTCCTCCAGGCCCTTCTTCTCCTCTTCTAGAGCCTCGACCTGGGCCTCCAGCTTGCCCATCTGCTTCCTGGCCCTCTCTTCCAACCGGGTTTTCTCCAGTTGGAGCTTGGACTTCTCTGCCTCCAAGAACTCCCAGGCGCTTGTCAACTCTGCCACCTGCTTCTTCAGCTCCGGTAGCTCTTCACTTGCATCCAACTGATACAAGTGGTACAGCAACTACAGTTTAACAGGCACCGGTTAGAAAGCAACAGATCACGAAATAATGTTGAGCGGATACCGGTGGCAAACTATCTTTACCTGGAGGGCCATCTCCTTGGTTTTCAGTCGGTGCTCCTCCGGCCGCCCTCCCGGAGCCCCAATCTTCTCCAGCTCCATTCCCTTCACGTCCGTGAGCAGGCTCCGGGTGAAAGAGTCGTCCGGGCAACTATGCTCCGGGCCCGGCCCCGCAGCAGGATTTTTCTCCACCCCCTATGCTTCTGTGCCGGCAGCAGCAGAGCTAGTGGCCGCAGGAACATCGTCGTGGGCGGTAGTGGTGCCACCACGCGTCAGCTTCAGCTGCTTGGCCAAACTCTCACCAATCGACCGGCCGGTGAAGGTAACAAGCGCGGAGGCCGGCATCTCCCGAGACCTCTTCCTCCACTCACCCAGATCAACCTGTAAAGAAGAAGATTGGGCGGCATACAGTGGGGACCTGCCGACTGTTGGCGGTGTGGAATCCTTGCAGCACCACCCGGGGGCTTGGACGGCCCACCAACAGCCTTCCCCAATCCAGACGCCGCCTAGGGTCCCGAAGCGTGAGTCTTTATGCGCTTTAAGACGTAATCCTCATCCGTAACGTCCAGCGAAACCGGTTTATCATGTACGGTCAACTCCCCGGTTCCCCGGTCGACCGTGGACCGCGCGACAGCGTCCCCCTTTTCCTTCAGCTTCGAGACCAGATCCTGATTGTCCATCGACAGCGTTTCGTGGGCTTTAATTGCCATCCGGGAAGATACACCTGCATAACACAAGGCAAACAGACTAGTCAATACCAATTCGCTCAACGGGATCAGAGCTACAACCTACATTCCACCACCCACCGGGATTCCCCCCCAGATGACATAGTTCCAGCACCTTCCGCCGGATAAAGTTGTAGGAACTCCGCTCCAGGTCCGACCAGCACCCAAATACCCGGGCGATCCTATCTCTCTCCAGCTCCGATAACTAATACGATTGATCGCCGATCGGCTGAAAGGCACCGGGAACCCGGTAAGTCCTACTCCTCTTCTTCCAGCCCCCCCCCCCCCTGCCATCACCACCTTCTTCCTCCAATTATTGTTGAGCCAGGAGGGCAAGTGGGTTATCACCGGCTTAAAATGCCGGGCGGAAAAACTCACACACCCCCGGACCTTACTCTTCTTCGAGTATGTCAGTCGGTACAAGGCCCGAAACTCATTTACCGTTGGGCAACTCATATCACTCAGCTAGTAAAGACAACCCAGGCTCAGTAGTTGCCTCTACTGGTTCCCGGAAAGCCGTGCCGGTGATATCCTGATGGCACTAAGCAGGTACTGCACAAAGTCCGGCAGCGGGAGCGATAGCCCATGCCATAATTGGTCCTCGTGAATGGCAACCCAACCTTTCTCTGGGTTGCAGGCCGACTCTCCGGCATACAGAGGCCGCAGATCTACCTCTCCGGGAATATTCCACCTCGCCTGAAAAGCTGCAATCTCACCAGGAGTTAACGAGCACTCCGGCTCATCACAGTTTATGGTTTTATCCCCGTCCATAAGTATGTGGCGCGGGGCCCCTCCTGGGCGGGCAGTGCCTAAAGGCACTGTTAGATCATAATTCTCATACATTTATGTGCCCTAAAATATGAAAATTACTTGTTCTATGAGTTTAATATAATGTTGACTAATCCATTTTCATGTTTTGTAGAAAATCTTGACAAGAAAAGAAAAATGGAATTCCGGTAATTTTTCCGTGCACCACCACTTTTGGTGGCACAAATGGCGGCACACCACCACGTGAGGCGGTTTCATGCATTTTCCGGTCATCTTTATGGAGGAGCAAAGGAGGAGTAGTACATGGTACTATCACAACTAAATCTCAACCAAATTGTTTGCATTTCAACTTCACCACATTTTTCTCTGTCCCACACCACCATCACTCATCTTATTGTCCAAAAGTCAAATATATTTGCTTGATACCATCAAAGGAGAGTGTTCCTTATCATACCCGAGAGGGATGTGAGGAGAGAAGTTGGCTAATTAAAATGGTATCATTCACATTATAAGCATCATTGTTTATAAGAGAGGCTAGAGGAGAAAACCTTAAGTCTCAACTCCCATCCATTTCATCACATCTAGTTTAGCTTAGCTTAGTTTACATTTAAAGTAATCATTTAGTTTCTAGGCAACACCTTTTCCAACTAAAAATCAAATCACTACACCATCTTGCATATATTCACCATGAACTTGGGTTCACTTGTGTCCCTTTGTTTGTGACTTGTACAATTGCATATTCATCTAGCATCCCTTAGGTTTCCCTAGCTATAGTGGGTTTTCCAATCCCTTGGGTACGATATCCCCGACTCATAATCCTCCTACACTATAACTTGACCCTTATACTTGAGGGTGACATTTTGTCTAACAGGCACTCTGTACAGATCATCCTCATGTCCCAGCGACTCAGACGTTGAAGCCTCACCAGTCGAACGGGCACTGGCGTTCGGCCCAGAGGATGAGGAGGCAAGCCAGTCCTCCATCCTCTCTTGGTCGTCCTTCACCGGTTGCCTGGCGGCCGATTCAGAGATCTCACTGGAGCTCCCAGAATCCATGTAACCTATAAAAAAAACCCTTGGCTGATCAGAAACACAACCTAAAACCACCACCGCAGGGCAATACGAAGCATATAGTGCCTCAGCACAACCCACACCGGCCACTGAGCTTCTTAGCCGAAAGTCGCTGAGATTCGGTACTACAAGGGTCCCATCCAAAGGGCTAATCTAGATACAACCAAGTGCCCATCGGATCCAACCACGAACAAAAAAAGGAGGAGGAGAAACAATTTCAGAGTCGCAAAGGACTGAGACTCACCGATTAGTGTGCACGAGGACGAAAACACAACAGCTGGAAAGCAACGAGCAATTGTGTTGAGTGAGGCTAAACAAGGAATCAGTTCTCAACCAAAAAAAAACACACCAAGTGGCAAGGGTTTATATGCAGGTCTAGCGCCCTTGAATTCCCCCCCCCCCCCCCCCCCCCCCCAAACTACTTAGTACGGCACCTGAAACGCCCGCGGATCCGGGCCATCCATCCCCGACCGTCTCCTAGCGGCACGTGTCCCAGTATTGGTAACTTCCCAGGCCATCATAACTGATGGGACTAATGGAATACCCCCTTCAATGCATGTCAGCCACTTGCCTCGCATGCGGAGGGTAGTTGAAAGAAGCAGGGGACATAATCGAACAGTTCCGCCTAGAGCCTACTCCACCTAATGCTAAAATACTCCCACAAATCGAGGTATCCCACCGGAAGAACTCTTCCTCTAACACAGGAAACCCTACAGGATTATTATTGTTACCGCTGAAATATTCCAACAAGTACGGGGTATTCTAACATATATTCCAACGGTACGGGGCTTTCCACCGATTGAATTTATTCTACATTTCTAGCCAAACAACAACGGCTCGATATTACCCGGGAGAAGTCTTCCTCTAGCACAGGAAACCTCTTCCCGCAGGCTAAAAATCATGCATCAATATTATGTATAGGCTATGATATTCCAACCGTAATGCCTGCTCTAGTTCAAGGCTACCCTAGCCGTCGGTCCATCCAGCTTCAACTATTGGATGCGGTATCACACCGGCCATAATTGCACTTGCTTATCGCTCTCCTATGGAATAACCGGTTCGTCGAACTGAGACATTCCTACGGACAGCCGTGTACGACCTAACGGATCCAATGTACCACCGGGCTTTATAAACCCGGGAGACTTGATCCTCTAACACAGGACAACTCTTCTCGCAGGCTAAAAACCCTACACATACATCCCACCTGCAGGAACAAATGCAGCGACGTGGGGACGGCTACCAAGGACTACTCCGGGCCACGCCACCCACTGGGAGACTTGATCCTCTAACGCAGGACAACTCTTCCCGCAGGCTAAAAACTCTGCACATACCTCATGCGTGTACCGGCAGAGGCTATGGAACGATCGGGGATGTCTCCGGTACCAACACAGGACCCCTTCACCCCGGGAGACTTGATCCTCTAATACAGGACAACTCTTCCCGTAGGCTAAAAACCCTGCACATACCTCACGCTTGTACGGGCAAAGGGTATGAAACGATCGAGGATGTCTCTGGTACCAACACGGGACCGCTTCACCCCGGGATACTTGACCCTCTGACTTGATCCTCTCATACAAGACAACTCTTCCCGCAGGCTAAAAACCCTGCACATCCTATATGCCTGCAAGAAAAAGAGGCTGTGAAACACGTAGGGACGGCTGCCTAGGATCACTCCAGGCCACGCCACCCACCAGGAACTTCTATAACACAGGGCACGTTTCCCGCTGGTACTGGGTGACCTCTTCAAACTGTTTAAGGCACTCACCGACTACTGTGGCTACCGTTCTTAACTTGGGGGACTCAGCCATCCCTTTCGTTATATTCACCGGGTTATCCCGGAACATAGCATGGCGGATTTCAACCTCACATCATCTCATTCGCTATATTCACCGGGTTATCCCGGAACATAGCATGGTGGATTTCAACGTCACATCATCCCATTCGTTATATTCACCGGGTTTTCCCGGAACATAGCATGGCGGATTTCAGCGCCACATTATCATCTCATGTACTACATCTTGTACTCATATGCAACTGTCAGTATCAACATCACAACCATGCACTCATCACATTATGCATCATCATAACAGGTTTATTCGAACGCCCGGCCAAGCCCAATCTTAAACGCGGACTTGGGGGGCTAGGGCACTGGTGGGTAAGTGCCCCAGCGGGTCTGCGGGCGTATAAAGGAATATAAAGGAAGGCAGATTTAAGTGCCCATTCAAGATGGCACTTGACCGGGAACTTGGGGGACATGTTGACAGTAGCCATAGAGAGGTTACCCAGGCTCCCATACCCGCAGCCAGGACTCCTGGACCCGGCCCAGGGCCCGGGAGCGTAGCATGGACACCTGGTCCCGCGCCCAGGCAGGTCTTACTTGTGGCCGGGGCCCAAGAACCTGGGATAGCAGCTCCCCAAACAGGGGCCGAAACAGTCCAGCAATATGAGCAGAAGGGGGGCCAGTCCCACATCGAAGGATGAGGCCAGCCCTCAAACCCGGCTGCCTATATATGAGTCTGAACTACCCTTATTAATAGGTAATCAATGCTTCAACTATTCATTCCCGCCTAAGTTACCAGTTTATTCCAACTATACTGACGTAGGCATCGGATCGGAATAGACCGGCCCCGCCCGGTATTCCCTTAGTTAGCAGGGTTTGCAGGCAAGAATCACACCAAGATCCACCGGTATCTGTGAGTCTACGGATTCAGACAAAAACAGTGGTAAACCTAGAAAGATCTTTTCAATCATTATCAAAATCAAGGTAGTTTTATGATAAAAACATTTTGAAAATCATCAAGAGTAAGTTCTAGTATTTTAGAGTTCATTACAAACGTATGGCACATAATCGTCGAATAAGCAAAGAATAATGAGGTTTATATTAAGCATGCTCGAAAATGTTTTTAAAGCTTAGCACTCATAAAGAAAGCTATTAGGCTCTAAAGCTCACATAGGTTATTATGGAAACAAACTAACCAAAACATGCATGCTAGAATCAACAACAAATCTCATGTGTTCATACAAATGCACATTATCCATGAAACTCACAATTTTTAAAGTATGCACAACCATCATCTATGTATTCAAAGATATAATCATCAAAGACTTCTTTAGAGGCATCTTAAGACTCCAAAACTAAATAAAAACACATAAAACAAAATTTAAACACTCTATTTTTGTGAAAAAAATTTCTAAATTTTTTTTTCTATACTACGCACACGAAACATGGGTTGCATGTTTATCTATTCTAGAAAACATAAACGAAACATGTAAACCTACCCCACACTTAGAAATTTACATTGTCCTCCATGTAAGCATAAAACTAAGCAAGTAATTCCTAAGCATGTGATAAGCTAACATGTTTCAAACATATCATTAAAAACTAATGAAAAAGAGAAGGATAAGAGAATCCAAACGCTCGTTGATGGCTCCTTCGTTTTTCATAGTTGACATGGGTTGCATTAGTTTACATCTACGGTAGCATTGGAATATGCATTTAGTATTGCTAGTAGAGTACTGGACCAATACCGTAGCTCTTTATTGCCTGAAACTGTTCAAGCGTTGCTATGTACTAGAGATTGGTTATTCGATAAGATAGGTATTGTTGACAGTAGCCACAGAGGGGCTACACAGTCCCACAGACCCGCAGCTAGCATGCCCGGGGCCGGACCGAGGCCCAGAGCAGGATCCCCAGCACCCGGACCCGAGGCCCAGCAGTCTAACTTATGACTGGGGGCCCGGGAGCCGGGGACACCAGCCTACCGAACAGGTCACCTTAGCTGCCCCTTTGCGTACGAACAGAAGGGAACCAGTCCCACATCGAAGAGTAAGACCAGACCTCATGCTCGACCACCTATATAAGGGCCTCAACTACCCTCATTAATAGGTAACTGATCTCTCCAACTACTTATTATCACCGCTTAAGTTATCTATTTGTTCCAACGGTACTAACTTAGACATCGGAGAGGAGAAGACCGGCCCGTCCGGTATTCCCCTTAGTTAGCAGGTTCACAGGAGGAAACTACCTCCAGATCCACCAGTTCCTACCAGGCCTACGGGTTTGAACGGAAACAATTGGCGCCGTCTGTGGGAAGAGATAAAAGTCACATAGGCATTATCTGGAAGAAAAAAAATGGCAGAAAGCTCAGAAGCGGGGCGGGAAAGAAATGCAGCAGAGGATCAGCGGGTCATACCAGAGCAAGTGCTCAGCACCACCCCAGTCGTGATACAGGAGCAGCCCCCCTGCCAAGACAACCAGAACGACAGTAGCTACCAGGAACCAACCGGCACGCCAGGGGCATGCAAAGGTAGCACGCGCGGGGAAGGCCCGGCGGAAGGCGATCAACTAACACACCAGGGCCCTCTGCTGACGTTCTCGGACGATCTAAGCGACGAGGAAGATAGTCTGGTCGGCGACAGCGACCGGGACACCGCATACAGCCCCGACCAGCATGATATGACAGGGGAGGTAGAGGTGATGAGAGGTGAAGTCGATCGCCTGCGCGCGGAGAGCGACCGGGACAGAGCAGACTCCAACTACCGGTATCAGGAAATGGAGACAGTGAACGCCGCCCTGGTGGCTGCCCTGGAAAGAGGACAGCAGCGTAACGCCGCTTTAGCAAGGGCACATGTATCCACACCGGGCCGGTCTCAGCCACTTGAGGCGGGACATTCATCAGGCGGAAGGCCTACCAACCGCAAGGGGGGGAAGTCCACGGGCGGCGAGGCCCTACCCAGGAGCACGCCGGCCCCGGCAGTCACACACTTCATTCGAGGGGGAAGCCATGACCCCGACCGCACGGGCACTACAAGTACTCACTGACTCCGTGTAAGATTTAAAGGATCAGATGGAGGCCAACGAGAGGAGGGCAGCGCGACCAATGGAAGGCGCGCGATTCAGCGAACGCACGGGCCCCTTCTCGCACTGGGTCCTGGAATCAGGGAGGTCTGGTAACCAAAAATCCCTAAAGCTCACGTACTCAGGATCCAGCTGCCCAAACGGCGATGAGCTAAGGACGTTCGTTAACCGCTGGCAAACGGCGACGGCCGGGGTTCGGAACCTAGAAAAGGGCATCGCCGAGATGGCGTTCAAACAGAGACTCCGGCCAGAGAAATTTTCCTATGCCGTACGGGTAGGACTCCCGCAGGGGTATGATGAGCTAATGGCGATGGCCATCATGCATACTCAGGCGGACCACGAAACGTATGGGCATCACCTGTTCAAGAGTAAGAGGGAGGAGTTCCTTCCGGCACCCTGAGAAAATAGGGTCAGCCAGCAGGGCGAGAACCGAGGCACCCAACCAAACAAGCTGAACAGAAATTGGGGGAACCAACCGCAGCGGAAACCCTACAATGATAAGCCCCAGGACGAGCACAGGCCCGCGCATTACCGACAAGAACGCCCCCTGGCGATCATGCCGGCGGAACGTCAAGAAGTCTTCACTACTCTAACCTCTTCGTACGAGGACATCCTGCATGAGAACGGGAACATCATTCCCCCACCACTAAAGAGGAAGTACCTAAAAGGAAACCTCACCCCTGCGCGAACAGGAAAATACTGCTCCTACCACGACGAGGCTACCCATAGGACGAACAATTGTATCGCCCTCAAGGCAGCGGTGGAGGGGTTAGTTAGCAGCGGTCAGCTTCAACGGTATATCGGAGAAAGAAGGGCAGATCCCGCCCAGGACCAGGACCAGGGTTGGTAAGCACGCCCGGACCTAGCAAAGGGTTAGGTGCTAAATTTTCAAACACAATTAGTTTGGCATACCAACGGTTCAGCCGATGTAACATTACAAGATATGTACGCCAACTATTTTGAACGAAATCCAAGGCAAACCACCGGTACTAAAATATATGTCCAAAGGCAGACAAAAAAAAAACCCGTTCCAGCAAATTTACAAAAAAGAAAGAGACGGCAAACAAAAATCCTAAGGAGCCACGTCTTCCTCCCCAGCGGGCCTAGCCTGTCCACCGGCTTCCTCAGATGGAACCGCCGCATCCTCCCTAATGGGTTCAGATGGCTGAAATCCGCCTTCCCCTTCTGGCTGCTCCTCCTTTGCCGGCTGCCCATCAGCATCATCATCGGCCCGCGCCTTCGGCATTTGCGAGGTGATCCGGTATCCCTTCTCTTCCCACTCCACATAAGCATCAGCGATACCCGACTCCCTAGCCTTCTCCAGGAGCTCAAGAAACTGATCACTATCGTGATATTTCTAGATAACCCGCTGGAAAAGCTCTGGGTCTTCTTCTCCAGCCGCAGCGGCGGTGGCGGTACGCACAGCGGCAGCTTCCACCTGTAGCTCATCCACTTTGGCCTCTAGCTCGGCCCTCTCCTCCTCAGCCCGCTCATTCTCCTCCTCGAGGCTCCGGACCTGGCCCTCTAGCTTGGCCACCTGCCTCTTGGCCCTCTCCTCCAGTCTGACCTTCTCCCGCTCAAGCCTGGACTTCTCAGCCTCCAGGCGCTTACGAGCTCCGGTCAGAGCGGCCACCTGCCTCTTCAACTCTGGCAGCTCCTCACTCGGATCCGGCCGGTACAGATCGTACAACAGCTACAGAACGACAGGGAGCTGATTAAACAACAAAAAATAATGAAACCCTGCAGAAATTTTGTGAGCGGTACCGTAGCACCAAACAATTCTTACCCGGAGGACCAACTCCTTGCTCTTCTGCCGATTCTCCCCTGACAGGGCTCCAGCGGCCCCAGGCCTATCCAGACCAAGGCCAGCCACATCCTCCACCAGGTTCCGGACGAAGGGACTCTCCGGACCTCCCCTCCTCTGTTCCTCCACCGGAGCGGGGCTACTCTGCGGACCGGCAGAACTTGAAGCAGCAGCGGCTCTATCCATAGCAGCAGCGGCTCTGAACAGCAACCCAACCCTCCTCCAGGTTACAGGCCGATTTCCCGGGATTCAGTGGCCGTAATTTCACCTCATCCGGGATGCTCCATGTCTCCCGGAAGGCGGCAACCTCTGCGGGGCTCATGGTACCCTCCGGTTCATCACACACAACAGCCCCTTCCCCATTCCCGATAGTGTAACTCACGGGCGAAGTACCAGGAAAGGGTACCCCGTGCGGGATGCTCTGATGCCCCAGAGACCCGGACGAGGAGACCTTGCCCCGGGAGCGGGTAGCGGCTTCGGACTCCGGGGCAACCGAAGCAAGCCAATCTTCCAACCTCTCCTCATCATCCACCACAGGACGTCTGCCGGCTGATTCAGAAGTCCCATCAGAGCTCCCAGAAGCCATGTAACCTAGGGGGAGGAAAACAAAACCCCACCGCTGGTCAGCCACAAGCTAAAACACAGCCCTCTGCGGCTGCTCCCCAAATCTGCCGCAGATCCCCCGCTGCAAACAACTCACCCGTTGCGACAGAGACCCCCCCCCCCCGGCCCCACAAAAAGCATGAGGCAAAGGAGGCAGAATTTACCGATTACTATGCAAAACCGAGGAAATTCAGTCTTGGGAAAACAACGGGCAATCGTAGGCAAGCACAAGAACGCCTAAAGCACGGATAGCGCGAGGGTACCTTCACAGAACTTTCGCCGGATTCCTCCCCAACGTTCTCTTCTTCTCTCTGAGCCAAGAGCAAAAACAGCAAACAATGAGGACAAAGGAGGCCTCTTTATAGACGGGTCTGATGCCCTAGGCACCCCTGTAATCCCCCCAAAATACTCAATCGAGGCAAGTCAAACGCCTGCGAATCCAGGCCCTCCATCTCAGACCGCTCCCTACTGACACGTTTCCTAGCATCAATAAAACCCCCACGCCATCATAACTGATGGGACTGATGGGCTCTCTCCTTCAATGCATGTCAGCCACTTGTCCCGCCTACAAGCGGCAGTTAAAGGAGATAGGGGCAAGAACCGAGGCGTCCATGTTATATTATCGACTCTTGATGTGTTAATATGATTTAATGATCCATGAGTAAAACAGATTTAACATATATATTAATATTTAAATTATTGACTTTATGAAGGTGATTTTCAAAAGGTTTTAGTATTTTATAAAATAATAAAATTGTTATAAGTTAGATTTAACATATTCTTCTTGCTCGTACACTGAAAAATAAAAAAATTACAGATAGGAAAAAGAATATTATGAAAATATTATAATAAACTGAACAAAAGTTAAAAAAAAAAAACTTTAACGGGCTTAACGGGTTCCAACAGGTAACCCGCAAACCCAACAGGTTCAGCACGTTAAGCTTAACGGGTTGAACCCGTTTATCCCGCGAACCCGTCACAACCCGCCTGTAACCCGTCCAACCCGTCCAAATGCCAAGTCTAGCTATTGGGACCTCCCAATTTGCTCATTTTACCTCTTATGCTCTCTTCACCTCCCTTAAACTTTGAAATACAAACATTTGCTCACTAGACCTCTCTTAAATACCCAAAATAACCGTGAATATATTAGTCACTTAAATTACAATAAATCGATTATTTTACCTTTTATTCAATCACTCGCTAAACACTTATTGCTTGAATTTTTTTTCCTTTTTTGTTTTTGCAAGCAAACTTTCATTCTCTATTCTTTTGGTTCTCTAATCTATGCACCTCAGATATTTTTTTAATACTTATTTAGTGTTTTAAAATTAAAAAATATATATTACATCATCTTGTTTATATATGAGTTCAACCTGTATATTATATATAATTTTTTCTATGTCACAAGCTAGTTCTCAATCATAGTTTTATTTATTATTAAATATATAGATTTCTAAAAGTAGATAAGGAAATAAAATGTGTATGTAGTAAATTATAATTAAATGTGTATGTAGTAAAATTAGAAAATAAATATAGATAAGGAAAATAATAATACTGCAACTCTATCATTTTAGTCAATTGGAAAATTTAAAGAAAATAAATATAATATATTTTTAATATAATTATTGTCCTTAAAAGTCATTGTTTAAGAGGATATATATGTAATCTAATAATTAAAAACATAAGGAGGTCAAGTGAGCAAATATGGAGTTCCCAATAGCAACACTCTAGCGAAAAGCGCTCAGTTTGGGGTCAGATACGAAACGTAATATGCTAGGGGCACTGTAAGTATTTCATAGTCTGATGAGTATACACGTGGCACGTCTGTCTGCAATATCACCCAATTAACGTATGATTTCGCCTGAGACGTTAGTGATGGACCAAATTACGAAATTTTTAATAGTTGAAGGAGTGATGGGTTGAAATTGAAACCATAAGAACTAAATTGTCGATTCATGCAAAGTTTGAGGAGTAACCAGTATTATGTCCTTAAGATGACTAATAAAAATTACATAGGAATTAAAATATACCATTACCTAGGAAGTAGGCTATTAGTAGACCTGTAAATGGAATGGATTTGGAGCGGATCGACCTAAATCCGGATCCGGATAAAAGTCATAACGAAATAATTATTATATTATATTTAATATAGTTGATAATACCCAAATAAAGTCTTTTAGTCTTATTAATACAATTATTATTTCATTTTTAATCTTTATCAAATTTATTGTATTTAGTAAAATTGATATTTAATAATTATAAAACAGACTGGATTAATGGATCAAATCAATCTAAATCCGTATTGCCAAAATGCACCCTGAATTTGGCTTAAATTGTCAATTTACACCCCAAACTTGTGATTGCGAAATTTTACCTCCTTAACTTGTTAAAAACTGTCGATTTGCACCCTCTGCGTCAAATATAACTGTTTCCATCCAATTAAGAGTCACATACATAGCACATGAGGTGTGTTTTCGTTATTTTATATTTATTTTATTTTTTAAATAAATTACACAGGGAATTTATTTTTTGTACAATTATGTCTACTTACTCATAATATTCTTTTTTTCTTTTTCAAAATAACGCATACCTTAAGTGATATAATTTGTCAATAAGAAAAATTATGTGGATAACTAAAATTGAATTGTCGAACCACTATTTTAATTAATAAAAAACATAATATAATTTGTCAAAGACTAAAAAACTCAAATATCTCAATAAAAGTAGTTTTTAGGTCACAAATACAATGATATAATTGTAGAAAATATTGTACAAAAATAAATTTCTTATGTATTTTTATTAATAAAATGAAATAAATATAAAATAACGAAAATACCCCTCATGTGCATAGCATGTTGTTGACGGTAGCCACAGAGGGGCTACCCAGGCCCACAGACCCGCAGCCGCACCACCCGCGCCCGGTCCATGGCCCGGGGCAGGATCGTTAACACCCGGACCCGGGGCCCAGCAGCCTACCTTATGGCCAGGGGCCCGGAAGCCGGGGGCGCCAGCCTGCTGAACAGATCACCAAAGCTGTCCCGATATATAAACAGAAGGGGATCAGTCCCACATCGAAGAGTGAGACCATACCTCACGCTCGACAACCTATATAAGGGCCTCAACTACCCTCATTAATAGGTAACCAACTCTCCAACTACTTATTGTTCCCGCTTAAGTTATCCATTTATCCCAACGGTACTAACTTAGGCATCGGAGAGGAGAAAACCGACCCGTCCGGTATTCCCCTTAGTTAGCAGGACTTACAGGAAGGAATCACACCAAGATCCACCAGTCTCTGTCAGGCCTACGGGTTACGACAAAAACACATGTGACTCTTAATTGGATGAAAACCGTTAGATTTGACGGATGGGGTGCAAATCGGCAGTTTTTGACAAGTTGAGGAGGCAAAATTTCACAATTACAAGTTCGGGGTGCAAATTGACAATTTGAGCAAAGTTTAAAGTGCATTTTGGCTATTATGCCTTTAATAAACAGATTATGGATTCGGATCATCAACAAATCAAGGGATCAAATTTTGAATCCAAATACGTTTAACAACCACATATCTGGAGTGGATCTGGATCAAAATCCGGTCCATTTACAGGTCTAGCTATGTAATTTTTTTTCCTATTCATTTTGATCACTATTCATTGGAGTTGTGTAATTTTTTTTTTTTCCAGAAATTATGTCAACAAGCCCAAGGTCATTTTGATCACAAAATGAAAGTGTACGTCTTCATTGTGCTTACTTTGAGATTTATAGAAATAAAGCTAGGAGAGTTTACCAACTTACCATATCCCAAGACTTATATGGATATACCTCGTTGATTAGCCGTGTCCTGATTAGTTAAGTAGCTTAACTGACAACGTTGATGTCACGGGTTTAAACCTCATTGACATGTGTAAGAGTATGTGAGTTATTTATAATATATATATATATATATATATATATATATATATATATATATATAGTTCCTATCTAGAGCGAACCTTCGCTTTGAACTTACCGTGCGAAGTTCAGTTTTTGGCACACTTTTCGGTCATATTTCAACATCTCCACCGTTCAGATGTTAGAACATAATGTATAGATCATCTCTGTAAAATTTCATTCAATTTGGTGATCGTTTGGTGTTTCGTTATAGTGATTTAGACGAACAGTTCAGGTTGAACAAATTCGGCTTGTTCATTAATTTAATATAGTTTCGATACCTTAACGATCACCAAATTGAATGAAATTTGACAGAGACGATCTATACATTATGTTCTAATATCTGAACGGTGGAGATGTTGAAATATGACCGAAAAGTATGCCAAAAACTGAACTTCGCACGGTAAGTTCAAAGCGAAGGTTCGCTCTGGATAGGAACTGTGTGTGTGTGTATATATATATATATATATATATATATATATTATAAACAAGATAAAATCCAATCAATGAATCAACTAACCATGTAATATATCGTTTTTGACGTTAAAGTCATAACATATGAATTAACATCATAACCTAAGCTATGATTGTGAGTAGTGTGGGGTAATTGTTTGTTTATTTCTCGTCATTAATTACGAGTTACTCACATTTACAGGGAGGGTAATATTGTAGATTGTGGGATTCTTTGCTTTCCTTTGTTGCGCGTCTTTATGGAAAAGATACGTCTTCTATTGCTTCGTATAAGTTTCTTTAATCAGTCAGCGTTTGGCATATACTGTTTACGGTTTCACATGCTTTCTCCAACTAGCTTCTCTGTTTTCTTTTTATTGGTTCGTTGCAATATGTGTTTTTTTTTTTTGGCAAGGTCTTGGTCTGGTGCTTTGTATTCTTCTTCTTTGATTTTAATAAATTTTCGGATGAGGCCAATGAGTTAGTCCTTACTCCGCTTACCTAGAAAAAAAAAAACTATGATTCATTTTTTCTAGTCATCCGACAAAAAAAAAACCTCGGTCACCCAAATCGTACAACTCTATTTGGTTACCTAAAATTTCGTCCCTACTGTTTTACCTCAACTACACAAAATAATACTCCTACATATTTCATTCTCACTAAAGATTGGTTAGAGTTTAAAGTTTATATTCACTTACCATGGCAGCTTTGGTCCACTTTTGTTTTTATAGGAGTCGTGATTGTTATTGTCTTGTTAAAATTAACCCTTTTCTTTGGGTTTTTCAATTGAAAAAAGAAATTACAATCAGAACACTCTAACACAACTTATACCAGCTAAGTCAAGATAAAGAACTGAAGGCAATAAGGTGAGATAAATTATGCACCAGATGCCTTATATGTAGGGCTGGGCGTTTTGGCCCGAGAGACTGAAAGCCCGGCCTCAAAAATCCAAAAAAATGTAAAACGGGCCGGTTTTTGATTTCCGAAAGCCCGAACCCGAAAAAGCCCCGACTGAATGTGTGTAGGCCCGAACGGGCTCGGGCCCTGTTTTTGTTTGGACTGAAAGCCTGAACCAGCCCGACCCATATATATTGTTGCCATGTGTCATGTTGTGATTGGTCTATAATTAATTATAAAAAAAAATAAAATGGACTGAGACTGAGTCACAGCCACACTTCCTCATTTCCTCAGTTTCTCTCTTCCTCTTCGACATCCCACAGTCCCATCATCTTCCACCATCGACAATTCGACATCACCCATTGATTTAGCCTCAGCCCTCAGGCCCTCAGCTTCGTCTTCGACATCACCCAGATACCCACTCAACTTCTTCTTCGACATCACCCACTCACCCTCAGCCTCGCCTGAGTCACCTCAGCCCTGGGACTCTGGAAGGGACTGCCTCTATCGCCTTATCTCAGCCCTCAGCCTCGCCACGGATCTGGGACGCTGGAGAGACAGGACGAAGTCTTTGGGGGAGTACTGGCTTGAGAGGGGGAGGTTGCCTTCGACGGCGGCGCGATCGACGGTCTCGTCGATCTTGGAGGTTGTGCGGTTGTAGACAGAGATGGGGAAGCCTTTCTCGGCAATGTTCAGGGCGAGGTTCTGGCCCATCACGGCCAGGCCGGCAAGGCCGTCGAGGCCGATGCGGGAGAGAGCTGTCGAAGCCTCCATTTCTCATTTCTGAGGGTTTGGGTTGGCGAAGAAGAAGAAGAGGAGGGGGAGAAATGGAAGAGGGTTTGGTTGGTACACAACAAGTTTTTGGGCTCGAAAAAAACCCGAACGGGCTTTGATCGGTCCCTGCAGTTCAGAAAGCTCGAACCGGCCCGAACCGATTTTTTCGAGCTATGAGTCGGTTTTCACAATTTTTGGGCCCGGCCCAGCCCGTGCCCACCCCTACTTATCGGTCCCTGCAGTTCTGACTGTCTCTATAAAATTTGCTATAACCACTTGTTGAGATCAGTGATATTTATCCAATGGAAAATATTACAAAAAAAAGAAAAAAGAAAAGGTAATTTAGATCGTTAACTTGTATTTTCATTTATATTCAGTTCCAACCAAAAAATTAAAGGGGAAACGTTGATACAGCCTCTGTGATGGTTCAGAGTGCGAGTTGAATCCCGTATGATATAATTGTTGAGCTGATTTTCGAAACAACTGAAGCTACAGCATGGCTTTGGTCTATGTCACCAAATCTTGCCTCGATTCTATTACCCAGGTACCGCCCCCTTCCTCCATTTCGATCACATTGATTTTCTGTATTGTTGGCCTTATTTAATTTGGAAATTTAGGGTCCTAAGTTTTAAAGTATAGTTTGAGTTATTGTGTTAATTTGGATGAACTCCTTCACTATTGAGCTGTGGAAATCCTTGATTTGGTTTACTACTGTTGTTTAGTACCGAATTCGGAGGCTCATTGTTGATTCATGCTTAGTTTTAGAATAGAGGGGTCCCTATGGAATTAGACTGTAGCCGGCATATTTAATATACCTGCATTGTGCAATTTGAGCAACGTGAATTTGTCGAATATAAAAAGAAGGGAATTGTTCTGTATCTGTTGTGTGATTTGTTTATTTTTGTTTTTAGATATCAGAGCACATTGAAGGTGCTGTTGTTTACCTAGATGCTGGATCAACGGAGAGTTTCCAGTTCATTGGAGCATTTCCTCTGTTACTCAACCATGGAGTACGGGCTATTTGCAGTTTGGAAAATATGTCTTCCCTTCATGCGGTAAGCTGGTTTGTTTTTTTTTTTCAGGCCTAAATATGATTTTTTTTTATGCATCTTATAATATGCGGAGAGAATAATCAGGTTCTGATTGAAAACTACCAGATATAAGTTAACTTGTAGGTTGAGCAAAATATCATTCTCTTCAAGCAAGATGCTTTATTTTATGATTATGGTTGTTGGTATTGGGACTTTGCTGCTTTCTGTAAAATCTTTTAAGATGGAGACTATGGTCTTGAGAAAAATGCCTACTAAGGGGAAAATCATATTGAAGATAATTTCCAGTGATAGGTGTCAATCAGGATTCTTGATCCCGTTTTCTTACCATATATGTGTGATCTGTTGTTTCAGGCAGTTGATTGGAATGCAAATTCTGATCCTGATAGGAAAGTGGTGGTGGTAACATCTCGTCTGTTAAGTGATGCACATCGATATATATTACGTTGTCTTAGCACTCATCCAGCTGTCCATTGTTGTACTATATTTACATCTATCTCAGAGGTATGTCTTTGAAGTTTCAGCTTTCGGACTGATATAATGCTCACTTTTTTCTTTTTTCTCTTCATGCTCAATTTTTCACTTCTCTACTAGTGTTTAGTAGCAGATTTAGTATTTATGTTATGTTTGAAACGAATAATCAGGTCTATCATTTCAAAAGTTGAAAGCTGTATCTGTCTTTAATATGCAAATCATCATAGAAATTGTGTGTTCTTAATCTCTTTTCCAAGCTTCACAAATTATTAGTAAGTTGACATGGTTAAGAGCTCATTGATATCCTTGCTGTAAAGATGCATTGTTATGTTCAATTCATTAATCGAGTTCCCCAATTGTTTTAGTTTTTCCTTTTCTTTTTGCAAACCATTGAAATGTGCTAGTAGGAATGCTGATGGATTAGATGCTGTTACTTATTTAGTTTGAGGGATAACTGGTACACCAAAGGGGCGTCCTTCCCGGTCCAAATTGGTTATCAATATGATATATCTCACATTAGGTGGTCATGACTATTTATAGCTATTCCCATCCAATCCAAAAAAAATTTTTGATTGGATAAATCGATTTCGCAAAAACTTATTTAAAAGCAAGAAAACCAAGTAGAAATTTCGTTAGACAAGAAGTCCACCAAAACCAAGCCAGCTATAAAACAGTGAGGAAGCAAAGCCAGATGAAAAGTAGCCAACTAGATTTTTTCTTTACAGACTTGAAACCTGAACGCAAGAAAAAGCAGCTCTAGGAAGTAGTGTTAGTTATCTTTAGTTGCACATCTATGGTAGAAAAGTTTTAGCTGCCTCATTAAAGTTTTTTGATCAAGTTCCTTGGGAAGTATGCAATGATAACCTGTTTATTTTTCTTCTTGGAGAGAGAAATGTTGCTGGGAGTAATTATACATGCCTTGGTATTTTTTATTGGATTTATTTTCATCCGATTCTGTCTCTGGCTCATGTGATGAATGTTCAATCACTTCAGCACCTGCCGGAACTACACTGGATTCTAAATGAACCTGCCGTTACTCTCATATTTCTGCTTTTCTGCTCTTTTGTATGGAACCTATTATGTCAATACGGTTGTTTAAACATATCTAGATGGACAACAACAGTGGAAAGGAGCTGCTGTTGACAAGAGATATGATATATGGACATTCTATTTTTTAGTTGCTGACATTAGGGATCAGACCATGTGAACAAAAACAGTTACTATTAAACTTTACACTCAAAATTGTATAAACTTTAGATATATTCTACTTTTAATAATACTGGTGGTTTTTCTTAATTAGTTAGATTGACCGACTTGTTCTTTTCTTATGATAAATAAAATACATTTGGTTTTTTTTTCTTTCCCAATTCTCATAAATAAAAGAGTCCATCTTGAATTTGAATGTAATGAGGTCACCAAGCAGTGGACATAAACTAAGACTATGATTATTGCATTTTATTTCTCAGGACGGAGGTAACCACTACAAAGGGATTTTCTTAGTTCTGTACGGTAAACTAGTTTAGCTTCCTTTTCACCTCTGGACTTATCACCTTTCTGCTTTTACTTTGTTTGCTAAATGGTCCTCACAAGTCATGGTGATCTTGGTATTTTGGACCTTGTCTAATGCTATAGGATGGTTATTGATCCGACTATCTGACATTCAGGAAAATCACTTTTGTATTGCCTCCTATATAAATCTGTTCCATCCGCATTGAGACTTTACATGGTTCAGCCACTTCACATGACAAATTTATTTTTGCTATAACACTAAAAACTACTGCCCACAAGATTTGAACTTTAATTTGTTATTATGTTGACAAATAAAACTTTGATGAATGCAAATGTTGTCAGTGTATGCACTGAATATTTTTTCCTTCTGTCATGTTTGCACTGCATATGCCTAGTTTTCCATGCTGATTATTGGGTTCACATGCATTGGGCACTGAGATCATTTTCAGAGATTTCATTGAGAGAAAAACAAACAATACAGTGCTGATGTTTGCATAATTGCCTTATAGAATGCTTTATGATTGCAGATATCCCATTCAGCATATCCTGATTCACCCCTGGGGCCAGATGCATTTCATGAATATGAATCTTTACTTGTCCAAGATTATGAGGAACTTGTCAAGAAAGGTGAAAAGAAACCCATACAGCCAGGTCTTAGCAACTTCAAGGATGATATAGACTTTGGAGATGAAGGATGGTCACGACTTTCCCCCAGTGAAGAGGACACATCTCACCCCCAAGCTAGTTCAACTTCAAGAGATTCCTATGGAGAGAATCTGATTGCTGATACAGAAGAAGTAGGGCAAAATTTGGTTGTTTCTGTGCGTCACTTCCCAATGATTATGTGTCCTCTTTTACCAAGAGTCTTTGTTTTGCCTTCAGAGGGATCAGTTGCTGAAGCATACTTATCAACTAAACATGAGGATGCCAGGACTTATGTGTCCTCTTTTACCAAGAGTCTTTGTTTTGCCTTCAGAGGGATCAGTTGCTGAAGCATACTTATCAACTAAACATGAGGATGCCCTCAGTCCTGGATTACCCTCGTTAAGTACTGGGTTGCTTTCTGATGGTGATGATATTCCTCCTGGGGCAACCCTTACAGCAAATTTCCTTTACCATTTTGCGGCCAAGGTACTATGCATGCAAGCCTTTTCTCCATCAGGTTTAAGTTACTCACATTCATCTTTCTGTCTTGAACATATTTGATAGTCTTCACCTATATTGCACCACTATTACCCTAGACTTTGGAATGATGACTGAAGCCAAAGCTTATAAACGCTGGAGGATCTGGAATCCAGTATTCGTAGTATTTATCATATTAAAATCAAATAACTAAGTGTCCACATGTTCACTTTCAATGATATACAGGATTCTTTAATATCAACTTGATTCCTATAATGTCATTATAGATTTTGGATCTGTACTTTAGTCTTCTATGCTCTAGAAGGAATTCATATATCATATGTATCAATTATTCCACTAAAAATAAAAAAGGTAATATGAAGCAAGTCAGAAGATAATTTGACACGTTTTTCATCATTGGCCGTTATACTGTATGGTAACACCATGAATCAACCAGTTTAGTTGTGCGGATTTTGTTATTATTTGGTGTACACTGACTAAGATATGTTTTACCTAATTGTGTAGATGGACCTGAAGATGGAAATCTTTTCACTTGGTGATCTCTCAAAAACTGTGGGGAAGATGTTGACAGACATGTCAAGTCTTTATGATGTTGGTCGCCGTAAACGATCAGCAGGGCTATTACTCGTTGACCGTACGCTTGATCTCCTTACTCCATGCTGTCATGGAGATTCACTTGTTGATCGTGTGTTTTCATCATTGCCTCATAGGGAAAGTACAGCATCCTATACTCACATAAAAACCTCACAAAGCCAACTAAAACAAGGCCCTTCAAACCTGGAACGTGCTTCTCTCGATGTTCAGATACCACTTGCTAAAATTCTGAGTGAAGAAGATTGCAAAATAGACAACTTTCGGCTGTTAGAAAGCATTGAAGCTTTTCTATGTGGGTGGGATTCTAACAACTCTGCTTCTCAAATTTTAGATTTGAGCAATCTGAAGAACAAGATTCACAATGAGAAGCTTCCCCAGTTAGAGAATGATCTTCTTGGAGGGTCTCTTGTTTCCACTGAAAGTTTCCTAGGAACACCATATTTGGAAGCTCTACTAGATAGGAAAACCAAAGATGGGACCATACTAGTAAAGAAGTGGCTTCAAGAAGCTCTTCGTTGGGAAAATATCTCCGTGAATGTGAAATCTCGACCTGGTTTTGCTACAAAGTCAGAGTTGCAAGCTATGACAAAAGCACTGGCCAGGTCCCAGTCGTCTTTACTTAAAAACAAAGGAATTATTCAGTTGGCGGTGGCTGCACTGGCTGCGCTTGATGAATTTCATGCATCCAGATGGGAAGCATTTAGCAGTGCAGAGAAAATATTAAGTGTAAGTGCTGAAGACACAAGCCAGAGTCTTGCTGTGCAAATTGGAGATTTTATTAATAAGAGTGCTTTGTTGGGATTGCATGGACAGAAGAATGGAAAATCAGGGGCCTCCCAAGGGGTACTTTCTTTTCAGGATGCTTTGCATCTTATGATTACTGGATATATATTAGCGGTTGGGAATTTCCCAACAGCTGGGAATGATGGCCCCTTTTCTTGGCAAGAGGAGCAATTCTTGAAAGATTCTATTGTTGATGCAATTCTTGAAAACCCTTCAATAGCAAAACTGAAGTTTCTTCATGGTCTAATGGAAGAGCTTGAGACCAACTTAAGCAGGAAATCAGAGGAAAGCAAGGGGGAATCGTCAGATCAAATTAATATTGATGATCTTGACGATGATCAGTGGGGTAGATGGGGTGATGAAGATGTTGATGATACAAGTAACAGTAAAGAGAAAGTGTATAATGACAAGCAGCTGAAGTTGGAGTTGCGTGATAGGGTGGATAACCTTTTCAAATTCCTTCACAAGTTATCCAGTTTGAGGAGTCGAAACATACCATTGAAGGATGGGGCTTTAGATTCAGAAAATAATTTCAGTGGAGATCCATATGCTAGTAGAGGATTACTTTATAAGCTTCTAACATGAGTGTTGGGCAAGGATGATGTTCCTGGTTTGGAGTATCACTCTTCTACTGTCGGGCAACTTTTTAAAAGTGGGTTCAGAAGATTTGGCCTTGCTCAGGTAAATTCTATCCCCTTGTCCAGATTTTGGTTCAGTGCTCAATGGATGCTTAATAACATATTTTCTGTTTTTCTTTAGGCAAAACCAAGTTTAGCTGATCAAAATATCATCCTTGTGTTTGTTGTTGGGGGCATCAATGGTGTGGAGGTTTGTATTCGTAAACTCTTGTGACTTTTTTTTTTTTTTTTTTAATTTTTGGTTTTCTACTCAACATATTTCCTTTTAATACCTACTTTTCTACTGAACTTCTCCTGTTGAGCATTAGTTTACATATGGCATGCTATGATATCTGTCTAGTTCATCAGAAAAAGTAACATGACAGGGTGCTTTCAATGTATGACCAGGTTCGCGAAGCTCAAGAGGCATTATCTGAAAGTGGAAGACCGGATATAGAAATGATTCTTGGTGGAACAAGTCTCCTAACTCCGGATGACATGCTTGACTTGCTACTGGGGAAGTCTAGTTATTTTTGATGGTTTTATAGTCTGAAGTTTGATAACATCCCATAGCGAGATAAAATAGGTGTATCTATTGTATTGTTTGGCTACTATTTCAGGATCTATAAATCTTTAGTTTTTCTGAAGGGGATAGATAGTATATGTCATTGATTATTTTTCAGCTGTGAAGTCTGCTTTATATGCAACGTTTGGGGAAAGCTAAGATGAAACCAAGTTAGTTCCATAAGTGAAGCATAGAAAAAATGGAAGGGGTTCATTTTTCCTGAATATTTATGTCTTCTCAAATATGATCAAGCCCTCGTATTCATATAGGTAGAGGAAGGGGATTCCTCTGACACTTCCTGTTCTTGATAGATTTCCTCACTGCCTGATAGCTCTACTGCTTGTGTCCTCTGGCTCTGACATCAAAAGACAGATCAAAACTGATTTAGTCCTATCACCAAAACCCTGATTTTAGTGGTCGAGTATGATATTCGTGGGTGAATTATTGACCAGGTGAACATACTCGATGTATTACAAATTTACATTTAACAAGTGACCATTACGGCGTCATTTAATCCACACTACACACAGTCGTGATGAACTTTTACCCTTGGAGTTAGCGCTGGTTTAAAATTTTCAAACCCTAAAATTTTCTTTTTTTTCCAACTTCCTCTTGAATTTGGTTTTCTACTGTACAAACATGCTAAAAGTGATCAAATCATTCGTGTGAATTATCAGTAATTTAGTACAAAATCGGGTAAAATAAAAATTCACAGTAAAAAATGTAGTGGGCCCTAGTAAAAAAATTTAACCACCTCACCTGTACTAAAAAGTTAAGAGCACCCCAGTTGAGTAGAAACTGTAAAGTCCCCATTTTCATCTTAAAAACGCAGCGTTGCACCCTTAAACCTCCAAAACCCCATTCCGCCATGGCAGCCCTGAAGCTCCTCTTCTCCTCGGCTCGCCGTCACTCCCGTCTCCACCCCTCTCCATTTCTCCGCTTCTTCTCCTCCGAATCAGATCAACCCCTTAAACCCCACCCCGCTCCGATTGAATCCAACCAACAACAACCCGACCCGAACCCGGACCCGTCACTGAAGGACTTCCTGAAGGACTATGTGAGCGGCGAGTCGGGTCAGGCGACGCAGGCGTTTACCCGGGAGGAGGCCCGGTTCGTGAAGGACGAGCCGTCCATTACGCCGGTGTCGTACCCTGCCCGGGTGGCGCCGTTGCCGGAAGATAGGGAAGGCGGCGGAGATGCGAGGCAGGTGGAGGAGCTGGAGAGGGAGAAGCAGAGGATCGAAAACTCGCAGAGGAGGGCTTTTAGGGTGGAGGACACTGTGGTGATTCCTTATCCTACTTTTGTTAAGGTGGAGAAGAAGGAGAGGAAGCCTGTTCTTGATTTTCTCGACGCTATTCGACAAGTCAAGGTCTGTTTTGTTGTGGTCTCTCTTTGATTTTCGGTTACAATTGGCTTATTATTACACAGCATTTTATTTATTTCCAGTTTAACTTGAATACATTATAGATTTTAGAGTTGGTAATATGTTTTCAAGGTCATTTATAGGAGCTTAGTTTGAGTTGTAATGATTGTAAGTAAGGGATTAAGGATGAAACTTTGCTATGGAGTATTATTGTACTGGAGTTTAGTAGGTAGGAGTATAGGTCGTTACTTTTAAATGTTGATTCTGAGCTAGCCGTGAGTTGGTCCCTTTTAGAGTTTTAGGAATAGGAATTTGAGAGTTTTGAGGTGTTTAGGATTGTTTTAGTTTCTGTTAGTAGTTTGCTTATTGGCATCTTGTTTCGTTTTAAAGTGTTTGTTATTTATAGTGTTTTTTTCTCATTTTCTAGTTATTTTACAGGCTACTGCCAAGTGCAACTTTGACGAAACTGTTGAAGCTCACGTACAGTTGGGTATCGATGCCAAGCGAAATGTAATGTGCCATCCCTTCTGAGTAAAATCTTCTCTTACCTAAAGCATGATTTAAATCCTGACAATGTAGACTTTGATATCGTAAATTGTAAGCTTTAGCTATTATAAAAGTGGTGCATGTGTTGTAGACTTGCAGTTTCCATGAGTTTTAGACTTTTACCTGAGATTAAGATTTGCAATTCTTTTCATGACCAGCAACCTCTAGTTTTTTTTATATGAGTGGTCATTTGATAACGCAAAAGTTACTCCCCGTTTACTGTTTCGAAGAGTTGGTGATCTCACATGAGTGCATGTTAGATGCCTAGTAGGTATGATAAAAAAAAACCCAAGATAACTTGAAGAAAGTTGAAGAGAAAATATCACAGATGTGTATTTTGGTTGGAGTTGACTGAATAATGTATCAATTCCATGTTTCAGAGTCCAGATGTAAGGCCACCTTTTAGTTGTTTATAATAACATGGGTATGTAAATGGTCGTTCAAAACCATTGTATGTAAGTTCCTTGTCTACATATATTCTCTATGGAAGTTGACCTCTGCTTTTTGTGGGCACATGCACCGGGACATGATAGCCTCCTTAACTACCCTTGTAATCATAATGATGTGAATTCATTTGATTGCAAACGAGTTCCTCTAGTCTTTTAGTTTTCTAAATTAAGGGCCCCTTATTGACTGTTTTTGTGTTTGTGTTTTCTATTTTTTTTTACCCGAATATAATAGAAAGGTATGAATGAGAAAGGAAGATGAGAACTGAGAGGTGAAGAACAAAGAAGAGAAAACTTAAGACTAAAGAATTAACTCTTCTTTTATTCATGTATTAAACATTAATATCCTTCTCTTCCCTTTGCAGTTTTCATCTCTTCCACTTTCCCCCTTTCTCACTCTCTATACTTAGTGGACCTTAGATAAATAAAAGTTCATCTAGTTGTTTTCTATTTATATTTTATGCTTCTACTATTTTATGTCATTGTTATAATTAACATCAACTTGTACCAAATTGTTGAAGTGCAGGCTGTTCGTGGAAACATGACATTGCCCCATGGTAGCGGAAAGGTAGTTATCTAGTTATCTATTAACAGCCAGTTATAAAGGGGAGTTCTTCTCTTTGGCTTGTATTCTGACTTGTTCCTTGATAACTACCATTTTCAGGTAGTCAGGGTTGCTTTCTTTGCTGAAGGTGCGGATGCGGATGAAGCTAGAGCTGCTGGAGCCGATATTGTTGGCGGTATTGAGCTTGTGGAGGAAATTGCAAGTAATAAATCAATACGTGCTGCTGCTGATCTATTATCAAGTCCACTAAATATCTGTCAATGATTTTGACAATTCAATAATTATGATTGATCTCTTCCTATTTTACGCGAAAGTAATTATTTCAATTTATGATTTGAGCTTTTATCATGCAGGCACTCGTAAACTCAACGTTGACAAGTGTTTTGCAACAAATGAAATGGTTATGCGTCTAGCGAAGGTTTTGAATTTGAATGCTTTCCTTTGTATTAGTAATTTTCATTGCTCCATTTAGTGAAAAGAGAATGTTTGATGTATTGCAGATAGCAAGGATTCTTAGAGAGCGTGGTTTAATGCCGGACAGAAAAGTAAGTTGTATCATATCGTTATATCTATTCAGTTCCCAGGCTGAAGGCATCCACTAATCTTTGCTATGTTATATATCAAATAGCTAGGTACAGTGACTAATGACATTGTTGGGGCTCTACAAAAAGTAAGACAAGGTCATATTGAGTATAAAATGGACAGAACATCAATTGTACATGTTGGGCTTGGAAAGGTACTATCACTTTATTCCATACATGATGTTTTATTCTATGGATACTCGTCACCTGTTCTCATTTGCTTATCTGTTGTTATCACTTATCTCCTAATAAAAATATTTGATTGATACTTCTTTACAGGTAAGCTTTACAGAGGAGTATCTCCGTGAGAATGTTGGTGCATTTATGAGTTCTCTTTTGCTGGCAAAGCCTACGGGTTTAAAAAAGTGTAAGTGGCATAAACTTCTCTTATTGTCCTATTTATTCCCTCCGTGCCTGATAATTAAAGAGGCTAACATAAATAATTAAAGGAACAAATTGATATGAATTTGAAGTTTAAATGTATGCTAGTTACACTTGTGCATTTTAAGTTGCTGAGGTTCAATGATTGTCTAATAGTTGTAACATGTAAATGATCAGCTACCAAAAATGAACCGCTGGTCCATGAATGTGTCACGTGAAATCTCAGTTACCTTTACTGTTCATATTTAAACTTGTATTCCACATGTTTGTAAACTTGAACAGTTTAATTGTATGAAGCTTATTGGAGTCACAAGCAAATCCCTATCTTTTTTCCCCAAATGGACTAACAAATGTTGCTATACAAGCCAAGTTGAGCAACCCATTAAATTTGTTATTCGTCTCAGAGCTGGATGTGATCTGAAATTGTTCTGCTCAATACAACCTCTTAGCCAATGTTAAGTTCTCCCAAGTTAGAAAGCTTCTATATCTGCTTGGCTGTGCTCATCTGAGAACCTATAATGTTTGCATTATAAATTGCAGTAGTCAGTCCATGATGTAACTATAAACGTTTATAAAGAAAAATTAATCATGGGCCATATGTGCTGTCAGCTGCATGTCCTCCTTTGTATCAAATAGTTGATAGTCTTGGATCGATCTCTGAGAGTGAGCCAAAGATTCTACGTGTATTAAATGATTTCTATCCCTCCCCACCCCACTGAAGATCCGTAGACTACAAACCAGAGTAATTAGACGCAGTCTTGAGTCTCTGAGAATGAGCTAAAGATCTGTAGGCATCCTTCCCCACCGAAGATTCAATTAAACTAGAACACAATAATTAGAGTTTCGACACCACTGTCTTGACTCATCCACCTACCACTACTTTCCCCTCTAATTTTTCTACTCAACAATGTGCAATGTGCCTCTGTTCAAACTTGAAATTCAGTTTTCAAGCTGCCATCCAGCCTCTATTGAATCAGGGGACCGGCATTGAAAAATTATAGTAAGGGGTGATGGTGGTAGCACCACTCTAGTTAATAATACTCTGGTTCTCACAGATTCTCTGAGATGCTGCCATTAGTTGTAATTATTTCTTCATATTTCACAGGTTGCATGAGGTTGTGATGGCATTAGTTCATATAATTACTTGTAAAAGAGGACATTGGGGACCATTCAAAGCTTTTCTCTTTAGTGAAATCATAGTTTATTGGTAGCTTAAATGCCTTATATGTTTCATTGTTTGAGAAACCATTTGCAATAAGTGTAGTTCGTTCCTCTTTTCATTGGTGAACTTGGATTGATTTGAAAGAATTGAGCAATTGGTTTTGTGTTAATTTATAACACTATAAATGATGCCAAACGGTTGGGGAACTGATATTGAGATCTTGAAAATGATTGTGCACCTTGATGGACCATCTTTTGCATTGTATTATTCTTCATGTACTGAATATACTATGTTTTTAGTGGTTATGAAACTCATTCGCAATTTACTTTTACACAGCTTCCAAATATGCTGGGTATATCAATTCTTTCCACATATGTAGCACAGTAAGCTCTTAACCCATAACTATTGAGTACCTTAATTCCTTGCTGTTATTTTGGGTTATGCAAACGTGATCCTTTCATATTGTGCAGATGGGCTCTAGTTTTCCAGTTTCAATACAGTCATTATCCAAAGCTGCAGATAACTACAATAAAATGCACCTCAAGTCATGAGGTCTGCTGACATTTCCAGCCTAGATCAAAATTAAAGTTTCTTTTTATTTATTTTTGTTAATTTTTTATTTTCTGGGAACTGAGGGCTGTCTTTCCCAAAGCAAGATGTTGATCTACTCAAATGGAATAGTAGATCTACATGGCCAGAATTTTGTGATTATCAATCTAGTTTTGCTTCAGTCTTATGGTTGGCTGTACTGCTTCATCATCTACATGATCCTAATGTTTGTTGTAAGGTCATCATCAAATCTAGTGTAACTGAACTTGTTCATTCTCAAAGGAAAGTGTCAACCAAAGAGGGTTATTGTATTGATTTGACATGCTATTTTACTCGTTTTTCTTGATGAATAAATGCACTGCTTGATCTTTTCATGGATGAGGATACAAATTTTTGTCCTGAAGTATATGCGTTTCCATCCTCGAGGGTTATGTGCATCTAGTGTCCAATGACCAGAAGTAGACTCCCTTCATTAGTGGGTGCAGACTGAATAGGATATTGGCGGAGCTAGTGTCTGCTCCACTGCCAGATTCATATTTCTCATAACAATGTACTTTTCAGGCTATGACAATGAGCTCAACCTGAAAACATGTGGAGGCGGAGTGATGTCATTCTATAGGTTATCATTTCTGTTACTCCGTAGTGCCCAAATAATCATTATGACCTTCTCAAATAAGCTCTGTTGCATATGTAAAGTATGCTCCTGCATCCATTCCTTTAAGTTCATATGTATTGAGCATCTGACTCAAATTGAAAGGTTGAGCTTGGAGAATAGTTTCTGCAGTAGGACACATACAGAGCCGATGTGAATTTTCTTCATATTGGTTTGGATAGAGAATATATCTTTCATCTGTATATTCCTTTGAAGTTAATCGAGCTCTATCCCACAATTGCTTGTTGGGGTTACCAGTGGATGAAAAGGCCAAAGTCATTGTCCATGACTGCAGCTCTAGCAACCCAATAGGCTGTTTCCGCCGAGTCCTTTCCAGCATCCATGTTAACTGATTTCTCATACTTGTACGACTGAGAGGGATGCATAATGCCTGTTAAGCCACCTCAGGTGTAAGAATGGCATAAACGGCAGCAACAGCCCATTCTTGAGTACCATCCCCAAAAAAGAGCCGTTATATGCAACTAATGTTGAAGAAAAAAATTGATCTTTCTCAATTTCTATATTGGTCCAGCAGGGGTACACATGTGGTTCGCAAAACTATGATCTTTCGAGAGATTATATGCTGATTATGGTAATGACGCTGGAATCCATAAGAGGGACACTAGAAAATAGGTGTGGCATATTAGACAAGTTTTGTCATGCTACCCAAAAAATGAAACTTGTGTCATGTTTTGTAACACGTTTATCGGAAAACTAGTGTTAGCCATAAAGTCAGAATAACGACCAACTAAGAAGAAGATTATAGGTCATAACTCACTAGTAAAAATCTAAACGGAAAATTTACAAGTATATAGTGCCTCCTAAGCAGGAGATGACTGAAATTTCTTCTGTAATACTGCTGTTGATAGACACAAATGTTGGTAAGTGTATCTGGGAAAATGAAGGAAAAATAAATCCAATAAAATACGCTTGTTTTGTTTTACTGTAAATAGTAAATTCTAAAGTCCATATAGTTACTGTTCTCCGCGCCACAAATCAACACACTTCTCCACTCACTCTCTCTCTCTCTCAACTTCCAAAGCTCCAAAATATTGTGATGCTCTCCCTTCCCCTCCACTACTGACTCACCTTGGCTGGTTCTAGGGTTAGGGTTTCCTCTGCAACTCTCAAATTACTTCAAATATGGAAGCAGAGGACGAGTACAGAAGAAAGGCCCGCGTGGCACTGGTGGCCATTGTAGTCCTCGCCTCCCTCGCCGTCGCTTCCTTGCTCGTCGCCTTCAGCTACTACTGCTACATTCGCAACAAGCTCGCTAAGCACCTTCACCACACCACCAAAGGTCACTCTCATTTACTCACTCAATTACTTCAATTTTGAATATTTGTTATAATTATTATGTTGATTTTTGTTGCATGTGATTGGGGTAATGAAATGACAGTGAGATTTGTTGATGTTTGTTTGCGTGTGTTGGTGTTTGAAGGGGCTGATGCTGACCTGGAGGGCAAAGGTGGTTTATCGAATTCGAAAACAGCTGGAAGTGATGGAGGAGTTCAGGTCTTCACATTTAAGCAGCTGCATTCGGCAACCGGGGGGTTCAGTAAGTCGAATGTGGTTGGGAAAGGCGGGTTCGGGTTGGTGTACCGCGGGGTGCTGCATGATGGGAGGAAAGTTGCAATTAAGTTGATGGACCAAGCTGGAAAGCAAGGAGAAGAGGAGTTTGAAATGGAGGTTTGGTCTTAGTGTACATTTAGTTTACTTTGGTTGTAATTGGTTTGCTAGGAAATAAATGGTTCATGTCCGAAATTCGGTGTGTGTGTGTGTCTTATGGACAAATTAGATATTTACTCAAATTACACCATTAGCTATGCAGGAGTTCAAGCACTGAATGGTGTTATTTCTTTTGTTTCCGTGTTTTTTCATTTGTATGCCTATTGGAGAATTAGATTAAGTTTGTGGGTTATGTTAAATTGGTTTGTTCGACTAAATGCAGGTGGAGTTGCTAAGTCGGTTGTGTTCTCCATATTTGCTTCCGTTGCTTGGGTACTGTTCAGATAACAGTCGTAAGCTGTTGGTGTATGAGTTCATGGCAAATGGTGGATTGCAGGAACATTTGTATCCTGTCAGTGGTGGTAAGTTTTACATTTCTCTGATAGATTGTTGTCTTATATAATGTGCTGATTGTATAGTTCTCTTTGCATGATTACTCAGGTTCAGGCATACAAAGAATGTTATGAAAGCCCATGTACTTTGCAATTCATGTCATATTTATGGTACCCTTACTAGTTTAATGTGATTTAATGATTGTATTCATGTGCATGTTTTACCTTGTCTAGCCCTCATCCCCCATCTTCTTTCCTGGAATAATGAAAACTCGAAGATCTTATTGTTTTTATTATTCTATTACAGATGACGTCCATTCTGTATATATTTGTTCTTCTCTCGGTCTCCGTTTTTCCAATTTAGCACCACTTAAAAGTTTCAGAGATTCAGAAAGGAATTTAGAAGCGAATATAGAAAGAAGTAGGAGATGTCTAAAAAGAAAGAAAGAGAAACAAGAAACTGATATATAGAAGGGATACCAGAAATAAGAGGTGCAGAAGAAGAGAATAACAGGTAGAAATGAGGGGGACAGCAAGAAGAAACTGAAGAAAGAAGAATCAGGGTTTAGAAGAGATGGATATAATTACACGGAGGTTTTGTCTTCCAATAAAGCAATAACAATCTGCATTTGTTCGACTAGCAGTACTAAGTCTTTATAGATCCTAAAACTAAGTCTAGATAATTCCTAATAACATATGTTTAGTTCAATTAGGAATAAACTACTAACCTACTATAATTCTTAACTCACAACATCCCTAATAGCCTTAAAATATAAATACTTTATATGAAAACATGTAAAGCAATAAGCTTCAAGGCATTGAGTCTACTTTGGATCATATTATGTACTACATTTGTTGTAAGGTTAACCACTTGCATTTAAATTTTTCAGGTTCTAATGCCCTGTCCACAAAATTAGACTGGGAAACACGATTAAGAATAGCTCTTGAAGCTGCGAAAGGTTTGGAGTATCTCCATGAACAAGTTAGTCCTCCAGTGATTCACAGAGATTTTAAGAGCAGCAACATTCTCTTGGACAAAACATTCCATGCAAAAGTTTCTGATTTTGGATTGGCCAAACTTGGTTCTGATAAAGCTGGAGGTTATGTTTCTACCAGAGTGTTGGGCACACAGGGATATGTTGCCCCTGAGTAAGAACTTATAAACTTTTAGCTCCATATGCATATAGTTCTATTCTAACCCAATGAGGATAGTATCTAGTTTCATAAATAGTAACTATTAAATAATAATGTTGCTATTTTTGTTGCTAACATGCGATTTTTGATCCAGGTATGCATTAACTGGGCATCTGACTACTAAATCAGATGTGTACAGTTATGGGGTTGTGCTGTTGGAATTGCTAACAGGCAGAGTTCCAGTTGATATGAAAAGACCGTCTGGAGAAGGTGTTCTTGTTTCTTGGGTGGGTTTTTCTAGTTATATTGCTGTAATTAATGATCCCTTTGTAGAATAATGAGTACGTATACGCCTCTTCTTTTTTGGGACTATCAGCAACCTCTTTCTTCACATTACGTAATATAACATTTTCTATTTTTGAGCATTTTTATTTTATTATTACTTTCCTTTAGCAAATTCTATTTCCATTGTACTAATCCAGACTTCTCCTTCATTTCTCTTAATCATTCTGTACTATTACTATAGGCTTTGCCACAGTTGACAGATAGGGAGCAGGTTGTACGGATCATGGATCCTGCATTGGAGGGTCAGTACTCAATGAAGGAGGTTATTCAGGTGGCAGCAATTGCTGCTATGTGTGTGCAGCCAGAGGCAGATTACAGGCCACTGATGGCAGATGTTGTGCAGTCACTGGTTCCTCTGGTGAAGATTCACAGGTCAACCTCAAAGGTAGGTAGATGTTCTAGTTTGCATGCAACAAAGTCACCTGCACAGAATTCTGGTTAAGCAAGACAATGCAACTTATTGAGGACAAGCTGACAACCAGAAACTTTTTCATAAACTTCCTTACGTATCTAGTTTAGTGTAAGTTCATCTGCAGTCCTTTAGGTTGCTGTAGTCTCTGTTTCATTAGGTTAGAGACGATGTAATGTGATCTGAACTGTGTAGTAATTGGAAACTAGTCATCTAATTAATACGTTTCATGTTGAAGATCTTATAACAAAACTAGTTATCTTCACCTAACCCGGAAACTAAATGCCATTTACTAATTCACTGTGCAGTACCTAATGTGTTTCTCATCTAGCATCTTACCTTTTCTTATGGAAATCTTTTTCTTCATTATGCATCAGTTTGATCTTGAATATGAGATGTTTCTCGTCTGAGTGCATAATGTTTATAGTATTAGGAATTTTGGTGTTGTTCACCAAGGCATGAAATTAGTGAACATTGAAGTTGTATATGTCATGAACAAGATTTCCTCCTGCAACTTCCGTTGGGAAAAATCTGTGTTGTATTTATTATACACCATAGCACATCTCTTGTTTCCCTTAACATCACCCAGAGGAAACTCAACTTTTTCAGGAAGGAAGCACAGCCAAGTAATTAAAAAAAAAAAATATATCCAAAGGTGTACATGGTTTGCCTCGTAGCTATAAACAGACAAATGCGAAGAGCAAGAAAACAAGAGCATATTTACTCACTTTTGCTTCTTCTCCCTCTAGTGATGGAAGTTCGCTACCAGAGCCCAGACCTTTGTATTGTTGTTTTCCAAGAACTGCATTCCCCTGAAGTACAAGAGGGATTACAGAATCTATAGTAATTTCTGCGTGACCACATTTGGACAAGTAGTTCTTTGATGAACAAGTACTTGGTCATTAAGGTTCTGAAATGATTGAATTTAACTGATAGTCTCCTACATTCCTGGTTCTCACTGATCGTCCATACAGGCTGATCACAAAGGTGTATTACTACTAAAACTTGGTTTTCAGTTCCAATATAACGCAGAAAGTGAAGATAAGCATTTCAAAGTTGTTTCGTGTCGGATATTTCTGAGGCTAGCAAAACGTGTTGTTACAGGATTTGAAGGGGAATTGAATCTAGTTAAGTGGTCTTTCATAGGTACTCCCCAATCCATGATAGCTGCTGCAGCCGTCGATGCTTTACCCTCAACAAGATGCTTCCTGCTATGGAGGGCTCAGCATATAAATATGCAGCGCATTAGATAAGTGGTTTCATAAGGAGGCAATGTTGGATAATGAGCATTAGATAATTTATTTAATGAGGCGTTACAAATTAAAGTCATTTCATATGAAGGCATTTTGAGATAATTGTTTGCATACACCAAAATTGTAAACAAAAGTAACTACAAAAAAAAAAAAAAAAAATTATTGATCGATCTCAGAGTTCCACATCTTCAGTTTTTACTTGTGGATGAAGCTATATATACTATATAAAAATATTTAGTGAGAGTTCTACATCTTCGGAAAATCATAACTTTGTGGATGAGCCTTCACCAAAATGCATGCTGGGGCTAAGGAACTGTCAGCCCTCTGTGGTTACATTCAAAACACTGATAAAGGGCTTTTGCATGACGGGGAACTGCAGTGCAGCAATTCAGTTTCTTGGGAAGATGGAACAAAGACAATGTGAGCCCGACAGAGTTTCCTATAGCACCAGCATTGACCATCTTTGCAAGGATACACTAGTTGAAGATATGCAATGAACGATTTCTCAGAAATGATCAGTAGAGGTGTTGCTTATAACATTGTTACTTACTCCTCTTTGATTCAAAGACATATTGAGCCTAATACGATTACATAAAACTCACTTATGGACAGTTACTGTTTACGAGGAGAAATGGATTGGGCGAGACATGTTTTTGATCTTATGATTAGCAGCAAGGGCTCCAATGGTTGATGACATTTTGATAAACGGATACTGTAGCTAGCAGAAAAAGATCAACTCAATCTTAACAAGTGATAAATGTAAAATGACCATCAGCCACTTGTTCACTTGTCTTCTCTTCTGGTAAGATTTATCATTTCCCAACTATTTCAAAGTTATTTGCGACTTAATTTGCATATCACATGGTTATATAACTTACTGTATAGTCTGTATGGTTATCTCTAGGATAAATGTCTCATGGTGCAAATTGATAAAGTACTGTTGACAACTGAAGATGTCAAGGATCAGATGTACGATATATTCTAGCTATAGAACAGATCCTGTCTGAGTGAGGATTACTTCTGTCAATCTCATCTGCTCTAATATTCAGGTAATTAGTTTCTTATTCATTTACGTTGGAAGTACTATATTGATTCATTTACTTATCCTCTAACTTTCTATTGCTACTTGCTAGGCATCTGTGCATTTTTTACCTTAATGTTATATATATATATATATCAGTATAGATGAAAATAGAGCTCTGTCACGATGTTGTACTCTTCAAATTACCATATATGGAACTTTATTTGTCTAGCTTAATGCAGACAATCCTTCCTAAATTTTATTTATGTAATGTGAGCATTCGTGTATCAAGTCATCATAGGGGAAATTTAATTTTTGTTTTCTTTGGAAATTAATTTCCTTTTAATATAGGCATGAGTTCACCGAAGTAGCTGGTGGCATCCATTTCCTGTTATCTTCCATCCCATCTACTTGCATGATGGTTCATTGAAGGTAGGATTTTCCTTCAATATTTTCTACCTAGTCAGAGTTACTACAATCAAACCGATCTGTACTCTACCATTGTTACAGTCTCTTAATTTATTCAGACTCCGACCTCTCCTGGAACAAGAAGAAATGGTAAGCATATGGAATGGCTAGGCCTTGTGCAGCTTACTGTAAAATCATCAGAATACGTAGCATGGTAATTAAGCTTAACTAAGTAATGTATATAAGATTAATCACTTGATGGAGAAATGTCACATGCCTCATAAAATTACACCAACTGAATCTGTCACTGCTCTTGTATTAATTTAGAGCTAAAATAGTTGCAATCCTCAATATTTGTCTAATTGTTTATTTTTATTTTTTCTTATCATGTATTGTAGGCATGCATAACTAATTTGTTTTTCAAGCACCAAGAGTACTATTCCAACTCTCATTGCTTCATCATCTTTAAACAGCACCACTCAATCTTATTCTTATTCACTTCCTCAGGTGATTATCTCTTAAATACTTATTGATCCGTCATATTTATATACTGAGTATTTTCTCATTATGGGAATGGATATTTTCTCATTGCGTCAAATATTGTGGGATATATATATCTGATATCAGAAGCATGTGAGTCTCTCTTTCTCAATGATGTGACTCTAAGTCTCTAACATATCAGAAGCTCGATAGACTCTAAGTCTGTATGTATTGAGTCTCTCTCTCTCTCTCTCTCTCTCTCTCTCTCTCTCTCGTATGTACTGACCAGTGTTTCTCTAATTCATTTATACAGCGTCAGTATCTCGACACAAAAATGTGCATGCCATGAACATGCAATTTGTACAAGTTTTAGAGCGGTAAATTAAGAAGTTTTTATGGACGATATATACTAGTCTCTTGGTTAATTAAGGAAGTTTTTCTTGTTCTTCGTGTTGTTTTACTGATGCTTTATCTTTGTATCATATTTCACTTGAGAAATTCAGTTTTCTCAAACTCCTCATTTTATTTTCCAAGTTTTCAATAGTGAATCATACCTCTCCTCTTGCACCGTTGAGATTTAAGATATAGTACTTACGAGAGGAGAGATTTTCTATACAAAATCATTTGTACTGTTTATTGCAAGAACTGGTTCGTGAGCTAGCCGATGTCGATGATCACCACTGTCAGTTACACATAATTATTCTTCAAAGTGTTCTTAGAAAATTCAAAACAAACTTATTTGTTCATTAATTACTTAGTTAGAGAACAGTTATAAAAGAAAAATTATCAAATGGTTGACTACTATGTTATCTTTCTACGTTTTCATACTTGGCCATGGCCACTTCTTGTTCTTCTATTGTTCCATTTGTTCGGTGATCGAATACCTATACTCCCGAGACCTGAGGCTAGCCCTTTCCTCTATTTTTTGGTCCTCCATGTCTTTGTACTATTTTGAATATCATCCAAGACTCTTCGACAAACACCACAAATCCACAATACTGATGTCCACTCAGCTAAAGACTTGTCCTCCTTGCAGTCTGTGTATTTTGTGTTGGCTAAAGGCTGTTAGTATTGACTAACAGAATTGAGAAGGTTCCAGAGGATGAATGCCACGTGTTTATTTTCAGTTGTACTCTGTTATGATGTTAGTATTTGCTGTGTTCTGTAACTATATATTGCTGCACTTTCTTTATTCTTGTAATAGACTCAGATTGATCTAATAGAATTACACTGAGGTTTTCTCTCAAATTCTCTCTCTCTCTCAAATCTTCATCTTCTTCCTCAAAACACTAAGTCTCTTGATACCATGGCTATCATGGTATCAGAGCGTCCATAGATCCCGGACCTCTGATTCATGCTTCCGCATCTATTCTTTACTTGGTGAAGTGTTATTTTCAGTGTTATTCGGTAGATCTCTCATTTTTCTTGCTCCGATTTCAGATCTTGATCGTGACGAGGCTTGGGTTGAGCAGCAGGCTTCTTCAATTGAAGAGTTCTCTCACTGTGGTTCATCGATTTGAGGTGAACTCCTTTATTCTGGTGTTATTGTTCGATTTTATGAGTAATTTGATGAGTTAAGTTCTTCAGTTTGAGGTTGTGATGTTTGAAGTTCTCTAAAGCAAAATTGAAAAGAAACGTAGAGAAAAGATTGTAGCTTGATTATGCAAAATTGAGATAGAGCAGTGAAATTGAGCAAAATTGAGGAGAAGAATAGAGTAAAGATTGTAGCTTGATTATGCAAAATTGAGATAGAGCAGACAAAAATTGAGCAAAATTGAGGAGAAGAACAGAGTAGAGATTGTAGCTTAGTCATGCAAAATTGAGACAGAGCAGAGAAATTGAGCAAATTGAGGAGAAGAGTAGAGTAAAGGTTGTGTTTTGGTTGAGCAAAAGTTGAGAAACAGAGAAAGTACAGAGGAAATTGAGCAGAATCAGAAAAGAGTAAAAGAAAAGTTGAGTCAGGATCTTGTTATTTAGAATATTTTTAAGCTGAGATATTCTCTCTCTTGATTGTTGGCTACTCAGTTCTTACAATGGCACCAGAAACTTCTACTAATTCATCTAAGTCATCAAAGTCTACTACTAATGAGAAAGTTGCTCTTACTCACTCTGATGTACACTCAATCCTGAGTGTAATCTCTATGCGTCTTGGTGAAAGAAATTTTATAAAATGGAGTTTTCAGTTTCAATCTACATTGGCTGGTAATGACTTGTTTGGTCATTTTGACGGGACTGAGGTTGCTCCACCTAGATATGTTCTTACTGATGAGGGTGAAGTAACTAATGAAGAAAATGAAGCCTACAGAGTTTGGAAACAGACGGACATGGCTTTGTTAAGCCTTCTCATGGCAACTCTGGATGAAGATGTAGTAGATGTTATCATTGGATGTAAGAGTTCAAGGCAAGCTTGGCTTGCTCTGCAAGAGCGCTTCTCTGCAGTTTCAAGAGTGAATATTATGCAACTCAAAACTGAGTTACAGACTATTCGAAAAGGTGCAGAATCTGTTGAGAAATATCTTCAGCGTGTCAAAAATGCTAGAGATCAACTGCTGTCAGTGGGAGTTAACATTCCTGATGAAGATGTGATCATTGTAATTCTAAATGGCTTGTCAGATGAGTACTCTACAGTTAGAACTGTGATTGAAGGAAGGGAAACTCCAATTTCTCTTAGAGACTTAAGGTCTCAACTTCTTGCTGCTGAGAGAAGAATTGAAGGGAGCTTCTCTCTTCATTCCAATTTGAATGCAATGGTGGCTCGAGGAGATGGATCAAGAAACTGGAATAGAGAAACCAACAATGCAAGCTGGAACAGTAAGGGAGATATTAAGATGAAAGGTGACAGGAATGGTGGCTCAGATTGTCAAGCTTGTGGCAAGAAGGGACACACTGTGGACACTTGCTTTCGTGTTCATAAGTGTGAAATTTGTGGAAAACATGGGCACCTGACCAGTACCTGTTATCAAAATCCTGAGTACAAAGCTCGTCAAGGTCAACAATCTTCCATGATCTCTCAAGTTCAAAACAGGTCATCTGGTCCATCTCCTGAATGCCAAATATGCTCAAAGAAAGGACACACTGCTGCTAACTGCTACTACAGGACTGATGTTCCTACTGATCATCCCTCTTTGTCAATTCCTACTTGCCAAATCTGTGGATTAAAGGGTCATGTAGCTCTTAATTGTTCTCATAGAACCAATTTTGCCTATCAAGGCACTGAACCTCCAGCCTCTCTTACTGCCTTAACTGCTCAGTCCAATGGCATCTTCTCTCAGTCCAATGGCAGTTATGAACCTAATCAACAACAGTTGTATGGTGGTTATATTGTGCAGCATGGAACATCTAACTCACCTTTTCCGGGGGGATTTAATCCTAGCAGTGGGGCTTCTTCTTCAAGTACAGTTCCTAGTACTGAAGTGTGGATAGGTGATTCTGGAGCTACTCACCATATGACTTCTGATCTCAGGAATCTCACTCTCTCTCAACCTTACACAGCTTCCAATAAGATCACCATTGGTAATGGTACAGGTTTGAACATTGCTAATACTGGTTCTAGTTTTATTAAACCTGCTGACCATATTTTGAGATTAGACCAAGTGCTACATGTTCCAAGTCTCTCAATGAATCTTTTGTCATTTACCAAGCTATGTAGAGATAATAGCTGCTTTATAACTCTTGATGAAAATAACATTGCTTTGCAGGACAAGGCATCCAAAAGAATCCTTTACCAGGGAAAGAGTAGTAAGGAGGGATTGTTCCTGTTCAAGTCACCTCATGTTTCTTCTATTCCAGAACTATCACATTCAGCTCTTGTTGGTTCTTCAACTTCTAGTTCCTTATGGCATCAACGTTTAGGTCACCCTTCTTTACCTATTCTGTCTAAAATGTTGTCTAGTAGTCAGATAGATTCTAAAAAATCTGGTTCCAATGATATATGCTCCTATTGTTTAGAAGGTAAAATGCATAGATTACCTTTTCCTGAGTCTGTATCTAGAGAAACTGTGCCCTTTCATAAAATCCATTCAGATGTATGGGGGCCAGCTTCTTGTCTCTCCATTGAAGGATATAGATACTATGTTACCTTCATTGATGATTGTACCAGATTTGTGTGGATTTTTCCACTTATAAACAAATCTGATGTTCTTGCCAATTTTGTTAAATTCTGTGCCTTTGTGCAAAATCAGTTTAATTCTTCAATTAAAATCTTCCAAACTGATGGAGGTGGAGAATTTAATAGCAAAGCTTTTGCAAATTTTTTGGCATCAAAAGGGATTTCTCATTACATATCATGTCCCTATACTCCTCAACAAAATGGAGTAGCTGAAAGAAAAAATAGACACATTGTAGAAACTGCAATTTCAATGATGTCTACTGCAGGCCTTCCAAAAGATTTTTGGTTCCATAGTGTAGCTCATTCTTGTTATCTTATTAACAGAATGCCTTGCAAAACTCTACACATGATATCTCCTTATGAAGCTCTTTTTCATAAGGTTCCTGAACTCTCAAACATCAAAATTTTTGGTTCCTCCTGCTATCCTTATATCAGGCCTTACAATCATGATAAACTTGATGCAAGAACTACACAATGTGTTTTTCTAGGTTATGCTCTTGGATATAAGGGTGTCTTTTGTTACAGTATCTCTCATAACAAACTTTGGATTTCAAGACATGTTATTCATGATGAATCTTCATTTCCTTTCCTTTCTATCATTCCTCCTGTGTCTTCTAAAGTTGATCACTCCACCTTCTTTCCCTCTTCTCCACATACTACTCTTTCTCAAGGGATGCCTGTCCCAACCTCCAGCAATTCTCAAACCCTGCCTTGTCAGCAAAATGGGGACGGAAATGAAGGTAATGGTGGTGTGAGTAATGGTGGTGATCAACAGAATAGTGATGAGGTTAATGGTAGTGATCAACAAAGTGGTGGAGAGGGTAATAGTGATGAGGGCAATAATGTTCAGCAAAGTGGTGGAGAGGGTAATAGTGATGAGGGCAATAATGTTCAGCAAAATGGTGGTGAGGGTAATGGTGATGAGGGCAATGATGTTGTTCAACATAGTAGTGGAGAGGGCAATGATATTGCACATGGTGGTATCAGTAATAGTAATGATCAACATCATCCTTCTCAGGTTCTTAGAGAGGAAGTAAATGCAGAAAATAGAAATGAGCAACAGGTTCTTCAAGGTCTAAATGAAAATCAGTTGAATGTTATTCAACCTCTTCCTCCAGAACTTGATTTTTTATACAGAATCAGAATTATAATAATCATTCTATGATGACAAGAGCAAAGAATGGTATAGTCAAGCCAAAATCTTTTGAAGATTTTTATTGTTTCTCTGCAATTGTTTAGCAAAAGCTATATGATGAATATCCTTATTTTAGTGGTTTTACTGCTGTCTCTGATATCAGTGATGTTTTTGAGCCTAAATCTTTCAGAGCAGCTAATGGGAAGACTGAATGGGATCAAGCCATGATAGAAGAGATTGAAGCCTTACAAAATCAGGGTACATGGACCCTTGTTCCCTGTCCTAAAGGAAGGAATATAGTTGGAAGCAAGTGGATATACAAAGTGAAGAAAAATCCTGACGGATCAGTGTCAAGGTATAAAGCAAGGTTAGTTGCTCAAGGTTTCAGTCAAGCTAAAGGATTAGATTATGAGGAAACTTTCAGTCATGTTGTTAGACATAGTACTGTGAGAATAATTCTTGCTCTTGCATCTATGAATAAATGGGAATTAAGACAGTTAGATGTTAAGAATGCATTTTTACATAGAGATTTAAAGGAAGAGGTTTACATGTCTCAACCACAAGGCTTTGTTGATCCTAAATATCCTAACCATGTTTGTCTTCTAAGAAAGTCTTTATATGGTTTGAAACAAGCTCCAAGAGCTTGGAATGAGAAGTTTACAAGTTATCTTCCAAGTTTGGGATTCATCTTTTCTCACTCTGATCCAAGTCTCTTCATCAGACACTCCTCAGCTGGAATGATTGCTCTTTTATTGTATGTTGATGATATTGTTTTAACAGGTTCTGATACTGCTGGTATAAATGAGGTTATTTCTGAATTAAGCTTGGTCTTTGATATGAAGGATCTTGGACCCTTATCATATTTTCTTGGTCTTGAAGTAACAAGAGTTCAGAATGGGATCTTTCTGAGTCAAAACAAGTATGCAAAAGATTTACTCTCTAAAAATGGAATGGATGCTATAAATTCCTGCAATTCTCCATGTTTACCTCATTACCAGATGACAAAGGATCAAGGTATTCCTTTAAAAGATCCTACTACATATAGAAGTATTGTTGGTGCTTTACAATACTTGACTTTCACAAGGCCTGATATAGCCTATGCAGTAAATACTGTATGTCAATTTATGACTTCTCCCACTGATATTCATTTTGCTGCTGTGAAAAGGATTTTGAGATACTTAAAGGGAACCATTGATAAAGGGTTATTCTATAGTTCATCTGGTGCAGTGAACAATGTTGTATCAGTGAAGGCCTTTTGTGATGCAGACTGGGCTGGTGAAATTATTCAGAAGAGGTCTACAACTGGATTTGTGGTCTATCTTGGCTTATGTCCAGTTTCATGGCAGTCCAAGAAACAAGGGTCAGTTGTCAGAAGTTCTACAGAATCTGAGTACAGAAGTCTAGCTAACACTGCAGCTGAAATCAGCTGGATCAGACATTTATTGTGTGACTTAAGAATTACTATCCCTCAACCTCCATTACTCAGGTGTGATAATCTGTCTGCCCTTGCTCTAGCATCAAATCCTGTTTTTCACTCTAAGATCAAGCATTTGGATAATGACTTCCATTTTGTTAGAGAAAGAGTTCAACGAAATGACTTGAATCTTGAGTATGTTCCTACTACTGAACAGACAGCTGATATCTTGACAAAAGGATTGGCATCTCCCATTTTTAGAACTCACTGCATCAATCTCAGGCTAGTGACCCTAGCTGAGCTTGAGGAGGGGTGTTGACTAAAGGCTGTTAGTATTGACTAACAGAATTGAGAAGGTTCCAGAGGATGAATGCCACGTGTTTATTTTCAGTTGTACTCTGTTATGATGTTAGTATTTACTGTGTTCTGTAACTATATATTGCTGCACTTTCTTTATTCTTGTAATAGACTCAGATTGATCTAATAGAATTACACTGAGGTTTTCTCTCAAATTCTCTCTCTCTCTCAAATCTTCATCTTCTTCCTCAAAACACTAAGTCTCTTGATACCATGGCTATCATTTTGTTGGGCATCTCCATCATGTCCAGCAATGATGATCTTATATTTTTTCCTCGACCACAAGAGTAGCATATGTTACACACGACGTACATGCAATATGGAAGGTAGAGCTCGAAAAACACATTTGCACCTCTTCATCTTCTTCTTCATTTTTGTTTTAGCGGTCAACGGAAGTCAATCATCAAAGTTTCCATATTCTCCACTATGTATATGAAGCTGATAGCCTGGAAGTGCAAGACCAAAAAAGTGTTATTATCGTCAGAAACAAATTAATAGGTGGAGAGGAAACTTACAAATATATATCCACTAGCCCCAGGAGTAGTAGTTGAAAGAAAGAAAAATGAAGCACACCCGATTCTGTTCAAACTATACATAAACGGTGATCAAATCGATCTGTATACGTAGCCAAGAAGACTAATAATACAGTATATATATGTATATATGTCTCTTTGACTTTCACCTACTGTTGAAATTTGAAATTAAGAGAGGGATTTACATTATTATTATTGGAGCTTTCTCTGACTCCGAGTGCGACTTTGTATATTGAAATGGACAGGTATTGCAATTTCTGTGTATTATGTGTGTGGGAGATGAAGTTAATTATCCAAATCTAAACGAAGAATGCTTTGTGAGTACTGGCCACAAGTACACATCCCATTACAAGGACGGTGATATATATCATTAGCTTCTCCAATTTAGTAGTCAACGTACGTGATTCCAGAATGCGCATACATACTTTAACAGAAGCTTCACATATGAATGTTCATCGCTTTCTTGATACGTATCCATTGACATATAACTCCATAGCGAAAAGGAGAAATGAAAATTGATATGTAATCTCTCGCTTAACACTTGTGAGTAAGTTTATCGTCGGGCTATGCACAGCTCGATCACATTCCATTGCTTCTGCAGGCTAAACATTCAAAGCATCCAGTCTACTCATAAAGTTGGACCTCCATATATAGTTCAAGTATTCGTAAATGTAATAATCGGGAGTGTTCTAGCTAGGATGTATATGGTACTTATTAACTTTATTTTATTTAAATCGACTAAAAGTTGGCCCGTGAGCCGTGACCTAATTGATTGATGATCGAGCGAGTAGTTCTCGAAAACTGCTAACTAACGGGTAATGTTGAGATAGAACGTGATTGATCGATAACTCAATGTGGTACTATATGTAGGACATTAGCTTGCACTTTTAATCCGTTTTGAATCATTTTCCCTCATGTGATAATGTATGTAGTAAATTAAGTACGTTTTAATTTACTAAATCAAAGGAAATTTCTGAGTAGCTACTGGCTTGTAACCTCGACCATAAAAACCTAAAGTGATCATTAACCTAGCTACTACACCTTCAAATAATACAGAAAGCCATGCTCGCACCTTTAATCTGCTTTTAGGCCCTAGTATAATCATGAAATTTCTTGTTTGAGCATGCATGATTATAGAAACATATGTAACGACTAATTTACAAAAGCAGATTCCTAATTAGTTGAGTCAACCCAGCTTTTTGTTTGGGTTACTATTTGTATTTGGAGCTTAGCTAGCTTCCACAATCGATATTGCACGCGTTTTCGCAGCAAAGTTTGAAAATTCAAACACATCTCACTCAGCAGGAAAACCTTGTACTAAAGTAACATCTCTCTTCTTGCATGCATAATCTTACTCTATATATACATTGTCATTCGATCCTTCCATACACCACAAAGCAAATACAATCCTTAATTAGTTTTGCTTAGCTTGAACACATAAGTGTCATCTTCCTGAGCTAGGTATCCACATGACAAAATATTGATAACTAGCTGATCAGCATGGCCTCAGCACCATCATTGTTTGTTACTGCAACACTTCTGGTGTTCATCTTTGGGTTCTGCAGTACTGCAAACGCTCAGCTCTCTCCCACCTTCTACTCAAAAACTTGCCCAACTCTTCTAAGCGTAGTTCGCACTGCCATGAGTCAAGCTGTTACGAAAGAGCCTCGCATGGGTGCCTCCATTCTTCGCCTGTTCTTCCACGACTGCTTTGTCAATGTAAGTTGTTCGATCATTCTTCTTTGATGTTTGATGCCTTTATAATCCACTAGCTGAATGTGCATTCTGATTAAACGGGGTTTTGTATGTAGGGTTGCGACGCTTCGATTCTGCTGGATGACACTGCTTCCTTCACAGGCGAGAAAAATGCGTTTCCAAACCAAAACTCTGCGAGGGGTTTCGAAGTCATCGACACCATTAAAACTCGCGTGGAAGCAGCTTGTAATGCTACAGTTTCCTGTGCAGATATCTTAGCTCTTGCAGCACGAGATGGAGTTGTCTTGGTAATCATACATATCGATCTTGCATTGCTACAGCTAGTTGATTAGTACGTAGGTCATGAAAGATAATATATATATTATTAGATTTTGGCAAATTAGTTCTTCTTTTTCCACTATGTCTTCTCATCATGCATGAGGACAAATATTTCTACGTACGTGTTTTTGATATTTCAAGTAGTCAATGATATTTGTCAAAAAATAAAAGAGTCAATGATAGATAAACCCCTATTGCATGGACATAATTCAACCTTGACGACTTCATCACCATACAATAAAATTACATAGTTGTTCTGCATTATCTAAACTCAACATTTAGATAAATTTAATTACTCTCTTTTTATGATTATAGCTTGGAGGAACCTCATGGACAGTACCACTAGGCCGCAGAGATGCAAGAACAGCAAGCCAAAGCGCAGCCAACAGCAACCTCCCATCTCCATTCGCAGACCTCGCAACTCTCATCTCAAGCTTCAAAGCCAAAGGCCTAACCGCCCAGGAAATGACCGTGCTCTCTGGTGCCCACAGTATAGGCCAAGCACAATGTTCTTCCTTCAGGACTCGCATCTATAACGAGACCAACATCGACCCAAGCTTTGCCACCACTCGCCAAGCTAGTTGCCCGGCTAGTTCTGGTAATACTAACTTGGCTCCCTTTGACACTACTCCGACCAAATTTGATAACGACTACTACAAGGCGCTTGTGGGACGTCGAGGGCTTCTTCATTCCGATCAGCAGTTGTTTAACAATGGATCTCAGGATGCGTTCGTAAGAACTTACAGTACCAACGTTGCTGCGTTTAATAGGGATTTCGCTGCGGCCATGGTAAAGATGAGTAGGATTAGTCCTCTGCTTGGGACCAACGGAGAGATCAGGAAAAACTGCCGACTGGTGAATTAATTGAAAATGTACAACTGCGTCAGTAATTATTTACTTTTGTGTAGCTAGCTACTTCTATTGCTAAGGAGTATAAGATTGTGACATAGTGCATGGTAATTAACTGTCATCTATTGGTTAATAAAGCTATCTTCATTGGATACATATGGGTTCAAGTCCACATAATGAGAACCCTAATTAATGTCTTTTCTAACAAAGCTGTAGTTCGACTTGGTATGTTTATCTATCTAATTCTATTTTGTTCGGAAGATAGAACTACTATTTAAATAATCTCCAAAGAATCATATTGACATCTTAAAGCATAAAACTAAGGGCTAGATCAATTTTTTCAGAGGAACTTGATGTCACTAATAATGGATTTGAGTCTCCATATATGTTGACTGATAAGAATCATTCAGCATCTTGACTTGATGATGAAGAAGGGTCACCTTAATTCGATGCATTCTTTGTCTATAAAAGCTTATTCACCAACGTGGTACTTCAGCTTGATTTACAGATTCAAAACCAGTCTGAAAAAAGCTCTACGTACATATGATACCATTGCAGCTTATATTACACATTCATTCACCCGGCCGCTGAAACTCTACCATGTTAACAAATACATGTTTGACATTGATCTAGTATGATCACTTATATATGGTCACTTTAAGCCGAAGAAATAGACAAGTAATTATCTATCTCTGAAAAACGAGAGAGAGCATAAATAGACGTTAGGGTTCTCATAGATCTACACAACAAAGCTGGTCTTTTACGGCGCAAATATCGTTAAAAAATTGTCATTTAATTTATTGCACCTTTTCATGTGTGCCATAAGGTCCTCTCGTCACCTTGTGTGTATGTTTTTTTTTTTTTTTTTGAATCGAACCTTGTGTGTTTGTTTGAATTTATTCAGTAAATAGGTTTTTGTTGGAGAACTATTGCCGGTAATACATGAAATAATGTGGGGTTTTTTTTTTTTTTTGAAATACACATGATTCTTACACCTCAGTACGTTAAATAATTTTCTTTTTGAACTTTGATGCGGAAGCGAATCACAGTAGAACAAGGTTCAACAAACGTTGAAACCTTAGGGAATTCACTAGAATACTTCTAGTATAACACGCAGGCCAAAGGCCTTAGGGAACAAGAGATAACACTCTGAAATCTAGGAATTTATAACTGAATACTAGTCTGATCTATCAGATACAATCTGCTAGAGCCTTTATATAGGCATTATAATAGACCTATTCTTAATAGAACTAGAAAATTAACTAGGAAACTTAAATAAAACTTAAAGACTAATAACTTTAGAAAATAAAACAATCCTAATGTTGAAAGGATCATGGAAAGCTATTGTTTTGCTTTCTTCTTCCTCCTAGCTAGCTGATTATGAAACTTATCTGCAAGCTGTTCTATATCAGTCTCCTCCACTTTAGAAGAACTCGACCTCGAGTTTATGTCTGGATAGATAGCTTCATCATCATCAGCTTGGTAGGCATGAATGTCACTGACATTGAAGGTCTTGGATATGCCCATCGAGTCTGGCAAATCAATGACATAGGCATTGTCATTGATTTTCTTGATAACTTTGTATGGTCCATACTTCCTGGGCTTGAGCTTGTTGTAGGTGCCGATAGGAAACCTTTCTTTTCTTAAGAAAATCATCACAGAGTCTCCTTCTTGAAAAACTTTTGCGCGCCTATGAGAGTCTGCAATAGCTTTATACTTGGCATTGGTAGTTTCCAGCTTTTGCTTAACTTCTTCTTGAACTCTCTTCACTTCTTTGGCCATTGACGCAGTAGCCTCACTAAAACCCTTAGTTTTGGAACAGCAGCCAAGTCAACTACATGCTTAGGAGGTGACACAGAGACCACTGAAAATGGTGTCCTGCCAATAGAGCTATTACTGAATTATTGTAGGCAAACTCAACCTGAGGCAAGGCAACATCTCACTGCTTTGGCTTGTCTCCACAAGTACTCCGAATCATATTTCCCAATGTCCTGTTTGTAACTTCGGTCTGTCCATCGGTTTATGGATGAGCAGTACTGCTTCGGTTGAGTGTGGTACCAAATATTTTCCACAAAGTAATCCAGAAGTGGCTAAGAAACTTGGTATCTCTGTCAGAAGTAATAGATTGCAGCACTCCCTGCAATCGAACCACTTCTTTGAAGAATAATCTTGCAATGTGGGAAGCATCAGATGTCTTCCTACATGGTATGAAGTGTACCATCTTAGAGAACCTGTCTACCACTACGAATATAGAATCAACTCCCCGCTGTGTTCGAGGAAGTCCCAGTACAAAGTCCATGGTGAGATCCTCCCAAATACCGTTAGGAACCGGTAAAGGCATATAGAGTCCAGTGTTTTGAGACTGCCCCTTTGAGGATTGGCATATATAGCACTTTCTAACAATGTTTCCCACTTCTCTTTTCAGCTGAGGCCCATGATACCTTTCTTCCAAGCTTGCAATAGTTTTATCCCTGCCTAAATGTCCACTTAATCCTCCTCCATGCAGATCATGAATCAGCATTTCTCTAAGTGAAGATCTAGGAATGCATAATTTGTTTCCTTGAAAGAGATACCCTTTTTTGATGAAAAAGTCGCTGCAAGGTTCTTGCTTCACACACTTGGCCCAAATTTCTCTAAAATCCTCATCTTCCTCGTAAAGCTCTTTCAAAAATTCAAACCCAATAACCTCTTGAGAAAGTGTCACCAATAGCTGGCCTCTTCGACTTAAAGGATCTGCAACACGATTAAGAGTTCCAGACTTGTGCTTGATCACAAAGGGAAACTTTTGCAGAAAAGTAGTTCATCGAATATGCATCTTATTCACACTTCGTTGGCTGTTGATATACTTCAAGGCTTGATGGTCGGTGTAGAGCACAAATTCTCTTTGCACAAGGTAATGTTCCCATTGTTTTAAAGCTCGAACAACCGCATAGAATTCTTGGTCGTACGTACTCCATTTTTGTTGAGCTTCATTAAGCTTTTCACTCAAATACGCTACTGGCTTCTTTTCTTGAGATAGGACAGCACCTATTCCTAGTCCACAAGCATCAGTTTCCACTTCAAAATTTTTGGCAAAATCAGGTAGAGCTATAACCGGCGTTGTGCTTAACTTGTACTTAATCATGGCAAAGCTCTTTTTTTGTTCTTCTCCCCATTGAAATCTGCCCTTCTTCAAACATTCAGTAATGGGTGCAGTGATAGCACTGAAATTTGGTACAAAGCGGCGATAAAATGTTGCTAAACCATGAAAACTTCGTACTTCTCCAACAGTTTTTGGGGTAGGCCATGACTAAATTGCTTTGACCTTGTCTTGGTCAACATGAATACCTTCTGAACTGACAACATAGCCCAGAAACAATAGTTTGTTGGTGAGAAAACTGCACTTCTTCAAGTTCACGTACAACTTATTCTCTTGTAGAGCTTCAAGGACTTCTCTTAAATGTTGTAAGTGCTCTTCCTTGCTTTTGCTGTAGATCAATATGTCATCAAAGTATACCACAACAGATTTCCCAATAAATCGTTTTAGGACATGATACATCACTCTCATGAAGGTGCTAGGAGCTTTACATTCCAATTGACGGCATAACTAACCACTCGTAGAGCCCATCTTTACTTTTGAAGGCTGTCTTCCACTAATCAGCTGGTTTGATGCGAATTTGGTGGTATCCACTCCTTATATCAATTTTAGAAAACACCACAGAGCCACCTAGAACATCCAACATATCTTCAAGTCGAGGAATCAGAAACCGATATTTGACTGTGATCTTGTTGATTGCACGGCTGTCTACGCACATCCTCCAACTTCCATCTTTCTTTAGCACTAACAAAACAGGCACTGCGCATGGACTCATACTTTCACGAATGTATCCCTTTTGTAGCAGCTCTTCAATCTTCTCTCTAAGGATCTCATTCTCCTTAGGGCTCATCCGATAATGAGGTAGACTAGGAAGATTGGCTCCTGGAACAAGATCAATTTGGTGTTGGATATCTCGCATGGAGGGTAATTCATTTGGGAGATCATCAGCTACCAATTCTTTAAACTCTTGAAGTAGTTGCTGGACTTGCTTTGGAATTTTCTTCTCTTCCTTTTTGTCCTCAGCCACCATTACTTCTTTAATCACCAATAGATAAATGGTTTCTGCATCTTTCACAATATCTTCTATTTTCCTACCAAACTAATGAGGTAGACTAGGAAGACTGGCTCCTGGAACAAGATCAATTTGGTGTTGGATATCTCGCATGGGGGGTAATTCATTTGGGAGATCATCAGCTACCAATTCTTTAAACTCTTGAAGTAGTTGCTGGACTTGCTTTGGAATTTTCTTCTCTTCCTTTTTGTCCTCAGCCACCATTACTTCTTTAATCACCAATAGATAAATGGTTTCTGCATCCTTCACAATATCTTCTATTTTCCTACCAAACTCCGGAATGATCAGAAAAGTAGACTCTTTTGATGGTACCAAACTCGTTGGCTTAGTCTTGGGCTTCAAAGTAATAGGATGCTTGTTCGAAAAAAAACAAAATTGTGTTGTCTCTCCCATTATGGTTGGTGTTGACATCATGTTGCCATGGTCTGCCAAGAAGGATGTGGCTTGCATCCATGTCCACCACATCACATTCCACTTCATCCTGATAAAATTTCCCAATAAAAATTGGAACCTTACAAGTTTCACTGATGTGAACTTCTGGGCCTTTCTGTATCCATCCAATAGCATACGGAGCTCTATGTTTCGTAATAGGAAGATTGAACTGCTCCACCACTTTCTTTGAGATAAAATTCTCGCAGCTGCCACCATCTATTATTAGTGACAATGACTTCTCCTTGACTCTGCACGTGCTTCGAAAGATACGATGTCTCTGAGTTTCTTGTTTTGATGAGCAGAGTACTCGTTGAGTAACTAAATTGTACTCTCTGTCGTCACCAGAAAATTCATCCTTTTCTTCATCCGCTATTGCCTCTTGTTCTTCTTCTGATTCATGTTCTTCTTCATCTCCTTCTATGAGGTTTACAAGGCGCCTGTCAGTTCGTCGCAGAGAGCATTGACTGGAGATGTGGCATTCCTCTCCGTATTTAAAGCACTTATTCAATCGAGGTTTAGCATAGGGATCTGCCTTTGTATTGCTGGTACTGCTTTGAGAAGTCTTTTTGATCGGAATACTACTTTTGTTGTATCCCTCTATAGGTTTCTCCTTTATACTAAGAGGCTTGTTCATAACACTTTCTTTGGTTTTGCCGAAATTTGATGTGTCATTCCAGCTCCGACGACTGCTTGTTGAAACCATGGTGCTTTTTGCAAGTTTTTCTGCTTTTAAGGCCATCTTGTGAGCTTCTCCTACATCCTTGAATGTCATTAGCCCAATTTTGTCTTGAATTTTTGGATCTAATCCCCTCACATATCTTGCAACTTGTTGAGCTTTAGTTTCTTTCAACTTATTGTGCTCTGCAAGCCGATAGAAATCATTTGTGTAGTCTTGGACTGATCTGTTATCTTGAGAACATTCTTGGTACTGCTCAAATAATGTCTGCTCATAGTCATCAGGCAAAAATCGTTCTTCCATGAGCAGCTTCATAACATCCCATGTTACAATTGGAGGTAGGCCTGCATCAATTCTATCATCTTGTACCTGCCGCCACCAATGTCCTACAGTACTTTTTAGATTATATGCAGCATGTCTTACACGCTTGTTTGCAGGGGTACCCATAAGCTCAAAGAATCGTTCCACTTCCATGAGCCAATCTAGGAACTCTTCAGCATTTAAGTTCCCAGTAAAGATAGGAATGTCAGCCTTTATCTTGTAATCCTCACATCCTTGATGTCGTTGGTAAAGAGGTTCCCTTAGATTGAAGTTGACGAATTCCATCAGCTCTCGTTGTGCAGTTTCTTCATAATACTGGTTAGGATTTTGAGCAAACCTTCCCATTTTTCAACCTTCATGTTGATGGCCACGTCCACGGGCAAATCCCATAGTGCGTTACTCATCATCCTCCCTTTGGCGATGTCTACGACCTTGGGCAAGTCCCTCGGTATGGTGAGCATCTCCTCTCTGATTTACGTTCAGCTGCCTAATTAACTGTCGTATCTCCTCCGTTGTGTCTTGCATAGCTTCTTTTACCAAGTCATGCGTCTGCTGACGGAAATTCTCGAACTGGTCAACTATGCTTTCTGACTAATCTCATAAATCTTGCTAAATAGTTTTAATCACACGAGCTGCATCGGCGAGGTTGGTGATGGTGAGTTCGTCCCTAGGATCGTCGTCCACCATTGAGCAGGCAAATCCTGCTCTGGTACGAACTGATGCGGAAGCGAATCACAGTAGAACAAGGTTCAACAAACGTTGAAACCTTAGGGAATTCACTAGAATACTTCTAGTATAACACGCAGGCCAAAGGCCTTAGGGAACAAGACATAACACTCTGAAATCTAGGAATTTATAACTGAATACTAGTCTGATACAATCTGCTAGAGCCTTTATATAGGCATTATAATAGACGTATTCTTAATAGAACTAGGAAATTAACTAGAAAACTTAAATAAAACTTAAAGACTAATAACTTTAGAAAATAAAACAATCCTAATGTTGAAAGGATCATGGAAAGCTATTGTTTTGCTTTCTTCTTCCTCCTAGCTAGCTGATTATAAAACTTATCTGCAAGCTGTTCTATATCAAACTTTGATTTATCTCGGATTGACTTCAAATTGATTTCATTCATCTCAGTTTTCTGTGTCGATTGCTGGGAAGATGTAATTTGTCTCGAATCACACTTCTTGCTGACATTAATTGTTAGCGTTGGTTATCATAGTAATATTGTAATTTCTCATAAATCAACTTTTTCTAATATATAATTATATTAGAAAATGTCAATTTAGTACAAATGTGACTCCCTCATTACCTATTTCAATGACCACCGTGATTTCTTCCCCTATTAAACATAAGGTAACAACTCTTATTGCCCATTTCAACAAATCTTTTCAACCCTAGTACAGTTTTAATATTTTTTTTTTTTTTTTTTTGCCCTTCTGCCCTATCTAACAGATTTTTGAATTATAACGTACTGAGAAAGTGGAAGATAGAGAAGACTTTGCCGGAAGGTCACCAAACTCCGCCGGCGTCCCATGGCCGGTCGCCGGAGTCCAGTCACCGGACTCTGGTCCCCGGATTCCAGTCACCGGACTCCGGTCGCCGGATTCCGGTCACCAAATTTTTTTCGCCGGAATATTATTTTTCTAATATTAAATTACTGACTCTGACTTTAAGCATGTTACTGACTATCAGTAATCAGGTTATTGACCCCCAGTAAGCATGTTATTGACCCCCAGTAAGCATGCTACTGACCCCCAGTAAGCATGCTACTTACTCTCAGTAATTCAATTCAACCCACAACCCAAAATAAAAACCCCAATTTCTCAATTCGATCAAAACCCTAATTTTCATTCGTACCCCCAAATCTAGAGGTCGGCAGTGAGGTCGAAGGCGAGTCTCTTTCAGACAGCGGAGGCGAGGGAGGCGAGGTAGACCGACCCGATGTCGCCCAAGCTGAGGCGCTAGGAGAATTTGAGGTCGAAGAGGGTGAGCTTGCGGGTCGGGGACTCGGATCGGATCTTGTGGATGGCGGACCAGAAGGGGTCGGAGGAGGTGCGTGAGGGCTTGGAGGAGATGAGAGAGGTGATGCGAGCGGAGGAGGAGCAGGAGGCGGTGAGGGTGGTGGCTTCAGAGCCGGAGCTTGTGTTGCGTTTGGATTCGGTTGCCACGGTTGTGGTTGTGGAGGTGAAGCTTATGCTCGGGAGGTCGTCGGCTAAGTCGTCGACCCAGGGCTCCATTGGAGAGAGAGAGAGAGAGAGAGAGAGAGAGAGAGAGAGAGAGAGAGAGAGAGGTGTGGTTTTAGTATAGGGTAGTTAGGTATTTTTTGCCAAGATTCATTGGATTAGGATATGAACATTGGACTGGGCAAAAAAAGCCATGTTTTTGACTAATTAGTCTTTTGCCCTAATTATATCTGTTTAGGGAAATTATTTTGTGTGCCTTAGTCTGATTGGAAAAGTCCTTATACTCGTATGATCATACTAGAGGTTATATTATACCGCATGCAGTTTTACTATAATTCATTTACGACCCTTAATATGAACATAAGGTTATAATGACTTTTCGCGACAACATGTAGTGACTTTTTGCAAGGATTAAAATGGACATGCAATTCTTGAGATTGGCAAGAAGTTTTTTATGTGCCAAATTGTATTGCCACAGCTCACAGTGATGGGTTCTTTGACAGGTGATATCCTTACTATTACATTTGTGGATTGTCAGTTTGAAGAGACAATTTTCCAGTCGTTAGGGGAAAATAAAAACAATAATGTTTAAGTGGAACGACAAGAATTGTAGTAGTTTGTCTCTATTGTATCCCTTCCTTATCCCAAAAATTACACAAAGTAAAGTCTGTAAATGTCTGATGTGTTGTAGTGACGAGATTACACAACTTGTTGTAAGCATGCCTGCAAGAATTGATGTCTTATCAAGAGGACATGGCCCTACTCAAAAAATAATTAGGCACCCAAGAGGAATTGACATTAAGCAGCCTCCACAGATGGTTGAATGGTGACGCCTTAAATATGGCAAGATGGCATCATACGTCGTGGCTCCCCGAAAGGAAGAAGGTGAGGCCCTTAGGTTCAGTAAATACTCGCCAAAGAAATAAAGTGAATATGACACAAACTGATCCATTGATCAGTGATACTCAAATCCGTCGCATGAGGAGATTTTTAGATTGTGATCATTGGGAGGCGCGGCACCTCAATCAATCCTTAATGATATAAAGATCCGTACAGTACTTTATACATTGTACATGAGGACATGAAATAATGTCTCTGATAACGAATCATGCTTCGTTAAAAATACCAACGTAGTAAAATTAGCCCAAAGAAAACAAGCGATTCAACCTGAATTAAGGTTCACTAACGAAGATATGGGTCTTTGTGCAACTTATGCCGACACCCCAACTGTAAAGCCTATTAAATATGTATATGTTAGAAAATGTAGTGAGAAAGGAGCTTTGCCTTACCTTATGATGCAAGATCTCTCACAAATGCCCTAGAATAGACTACGACGAGATATGCACTCCTAATGGATGCCATTGTAGGTCACTATCTTATCAGTTGTAGTTCACTACCTTGTCAGTTTGGTAAAAAACTAAACATGTAGCTGATGAATGTAGTCGTAACATACCTCTATGAGGATCTAAATATATTAAGAGATATATTTGAAGGTCCTAAACAGACTTCGTTCACCCATATCGAGTAACTTTAGAATACGAAGCGCGTTGGTAAAAGGAATTAAAATGCTCACTAAACGACTACTTGATTTAGAAGAGATTTGATGAATTATGCCATTGTGTATGTTCATTGATTGGACAAATTGCAAATTTACGTCTATTGCGGTATAATGTACTCTATCTTCAATGGTGTAGCATGAAATTCAGATCGACCAGGTAACAAAAATTGATATTTATAAATAAAAAAATTAATTATATAATGTAGTTTTAGTAGTCCTTTACGATATTTCATATTTTAAAATCACCGCAAGGTTGATATGGCGAGGTTGATGGATCCTTTTGCTTGGTGTATGGTGGTGGGGAGTGACGACAGCGACATGGAAAGGGTTAACACGGGGTCTGCTGGTGGTGGTTTTGAGCAGGGTGACTAGTTTTGGCTCGGTGGTGGTGACTAACTGATCCAATTCTAATTCCAGCCTGGTGGTTGTCGGCGGCATTGTGGGCTTCACTTCCCGACGAGGGGCGTTGTTCAGAGACCTAAGATGGTGGACGACGGTGGTGGTGCTTTAGTGTTTGGGGTGCCCATGTCTGTGGGTGCCCTAAACAAATATGCTCTTAGGGCCTATCTGATTAGGGTGGGCTGGGCCTTTTTGGGTTTGGGTCACCTCAGTGGATCAGGTCTTTTATAATATGAATTTTTTATTTTTAGTTATTTTGCTGAAGTGGGAGGAGTTTTTGGATCTACACTTCCTTCTACACTTAAGGGAATATAATGCGAAGGGCGTTCGATTCATATGTGTCGTTGATACTCATAGATGTGAATTGAACTACGTTAGATGTGCTTCATGGCTTTTAAAAGGCTGATCTGTTTGGGTATTAGTTTTTTGCAACCCCACATGGGTAGCTATTATGTACGGTTCCGCTGATCAATAGAAGAGTTTTCTATTTCTCTAAAAAAAGCGAAAGGTCGGAAAGAGATTCACGGCCACCATCCAACCTCCAGATGATGAAAATCTACAGGCTTCTACTGAACAAAAAGCTTAGGCTCTGATGTTTCTCAGGCGCCATATCCATCTGACTCTTAAGAAGAAGTACTTAAAGAAAACAAATCCCAAAGAGCTAGGGGACATACTAAAAGATCGCTTCGACAATGTGCATGACGCACAGCTCCCTGACTTATTGTCAGATTAGGAGCAGATTCGGTTATTAGACTTTGATACGGTCCAAGAATATCATCAGACTGCTAAATTTATAGTCTGATCGGAGCTTTTGTGGCGTCGAGAAAACCGACCACGACATGATGGAGAAGGCGTTCACTATATTTCTAGAATCTGCTTCCATGTTGTCCCATTAGTACCGCGATCTCCTAGAAAAAAAACATTCAGTATCTGATGAATGTGCTACAAAGAAAGGAAATGTACCATGAGTTGATCCTCATTACCAACAAGAGGCCTAGAGGCCAGAAATTTATTCCGGAAACTGACCAGGTCCGTGGTAAAGTTCAGAAGAAAAAGAATCAATCACGTGAACGTCCTGCACCGCCCCCATATGGGCAGCTTGCCCCACGAGGAGGAAGAGGAGGTGTAGGCCCTAGCCGAAACCTCACATGGAGGAGAGACGAAGGTGCCACCGCCGCTGCACCTAGAGGAGGGAACCAATCCGGTTCCGGCTTCAAGTATGGTGGCCACGCTCCAGCTTCAAGCTCAGCTTCAGCTCCTTGCTTTAAATGCGGCTCCAGAAATCATATTCAACGGGATTACAAAGCTAGTAGAGATATTCAAGCTGCCTATAAGAAACATGATAGGAGCATAAAATGCGACGTTCTTAATATGTTTTACCCTCGTTTATACTTTGCTTTAACCCTTACTTATGTAGAATTGAGTCATAATGTAGAATCGTGAGCTTTGGTAGAAGTTATATAAAAAATGTGCTAAGTATAGGAAATTTACAAAAATTTGACAAAGTGCTTAACATAGAGTCTTTGAAATGTCTTGTTGATTCTGTAAAGTTTCCATGATGCTTTTGATGGATTTTTCTTCTCTTATGAGCAGAAGACATGTTAAGGATTGAGCAATGGAAGGAGTTAGAGAAATCGGAGCAAAAGAAGTTGCCAAGAATTATTAAGCAAAATCGGATCCAAGAAGTTCCAGGAATTTCCTGGGCACATCACTCAATTTCCAGAGTTTCTCCAGGACGAACCACGAGGAACTAGAAGGCGTGCCATATATGCACGGAAAGATCTATGAGTTTAGTTTCTATATAACTTGGAATCACACTAAAATATTTCGTGAGGAGAGAGTTATGCTCATCACAAGGCCAGAAGATCACTGCCCTGTCGAGAGAAAGAACCTACTGCTCATTTTCATAATTTTCTGTATTTGGGCACTAAAGTTGTTTCTAAATTCATCAAATGAGAATTGGTGAGCTACATGAGACATATGGGAGTCGGCCAAGATAAAAAGAACTGCAAAATATGGAAAGAAGAAGTTCCCTAGTCCAAGTAGGAAAAGAGGAGAAATCTGCCGATCCTAGGAGAAGGTGATCCCGGTCCATCTAGGGAACCTTACAGCTGCATTGTGGATTATTTATCCATCAAGGAATGTTGTTAATCGATCAAGAAGTCCAAGCAGCTATGATCCATGAAGAAATCGGAATAGAAGATTCAAGAGGAAGCTACCAAGAATCGTAATAAGAATCCTGATTAAAATTCGGGAAACTTCCAGTGTACGTCATCCAACTTCAATGGACTCTCCAGAACAGCTCACATTGAACCAGAGTTCGAGCCATATATGGATAGAAAGCTACGGGAGTTTAGTTTTCAAATCAATTGGAATCACCTCGATAGCTATTTTGTAGAGAGCGATATTACGTAATCTTCACACAAAGGTCATATCTACCAACATGACAAGTTCGAGTAAAACTAGGATTTGTGCAACCCTAGTTGCTGCCGACTTTTGCACAGCCTATTCTCTATATAAAGGCACGAATTTTATTCAGAAAAACTATCACATCCTAGCACAAAACACAAAGCCATAAGCTCTACCAAATTCTCCAAAGATCTTACCTAGAAACGCAAGTAAAAAACCACCACCACCTCAAAACTTCCATGACCCGAACCGAGTTCTAGCCTCCATTCCATCATCAAGAGCACGATTTGAAGATCTTCTCAAGGCTCCAAAAAGTGTGATCCAATCCATCTCTACCCCTTTCTCGACTTGTTTTATTTTTAGGTAGTTATGTTAGGTTTTGTCTATGAAACTTGCATGTATTTTTGGTTTCAAATATTATGTCTAAGTATGTTTCGGATTGAGTTTTGGTTTTATGAATTACATGTTAAAATTATATTTGAATTGTTTCTTGAGTCTTTTAGGTTTAAGTTTCGGTTCAAAGAAGTCGTTGCATGATAATTTGTAATATAAACGTGTAAGATAATCACATATAGATAATTAGGATAGCGGTATTAGATGTATGATTAGGACTTAAAATCGGTTAGTAAACTAAGGATTGGGCATGAAAATCGGTACTTAGTGTTGTCTTGAACATAATCTAGGTGCTAGGTTTAATCGGCTAGAGTAATAATGAACTAGATGAACGTGATTGTCTCTGTGATTTGTGTTGCTCGACTGGAGTATAATACCTTAGAACTTGCATGTTAAATGAGATGATTGACAATCTTACTTGTTTACCTGTCTTCGAACTCTTGTGCTTCAGTGTTATTTGTTGGAAAACGATAGCATAAATTTTAGGATCCATAACGGAAGTTCGGTCTTAAAAACGTTAGAGGTCTAATGACTAGGTACATAGCGGAAGCTCTAATTGTGGTCGAAACTGATTTAAGTCTAAATTGTGTCTATACTTGTTCCTTACCTTCTTGTGTGCGAGTCTTACTTGTTAAAGAATTGTGTGCTAAATGTTTCTTGTGTGAAAGATGTCGACCAACTTGTACATATTAGTTTTAGGTTTTAAATTTTGTGTCTAGGTCTAGGGCAAGTCTGCCGAACCTCATTTAAATCCCCCTTGTTTTCGTTTCATTGTTTGTGTATAATTGTGAATATGTGTTTCCAACCTTTTGCATGTCAGGTACCCTTAATCCCTGGATAGAACGATCCCTACTTGCTTTATACTACTAACGTCTTTTGTAGAGTATTATTTGCACGTGTTATTACCCCGGTTATAGCACCCGTCAAAACACAAGCAATACATGGCTCAAGAGTCGAACTATGTTAGTGACTTTGAGGAAGAAGATGATGATGATGATGATGATACTCACCTCACCGTCGATGACTTCCAGCCTAATAAAAGGCATAGAACAAAGGAGTTTGACACTCCATATTATGACTAAGCCTTTGACTTGTAAGATCATATGTTCATGTTCAAGTTTGATTACATTGTTATTTTTGGCTTGTTTTTAGTCATGTTTACAAGACTTTGATTTATCAGTCTTTCTTTAGAACATCCTTGATGTACTTTTGAGTTGTCGTTCAATAAAATTTCTCTTATTCTATGAATGATATGAGAATTTCACATCCCTACGTAAGCATAAATGGTTCAATGCGTCAAATTTTCTATGGCATAATTACTTTGAGTTTACCGCGAAATTGGTGATGTAAACTCATATCTGAAACAAAATCGCAAAAATAAAATGAGAAAACCGCGCAAAATCACGCTCGCAGCCAAGGCAGTGCCTCTCGACAGCGCTTCGACAGTGCCTATCGGCAACAAGCCTCGGCAACTTACCTCGGCAGCATGCCTCGGCAGCCTCTCGGCAGCATGCCTCGGCAGCCTCAGTGATAGGAGCATAAAATGCGACGTTCTTAATATGTTTTACCCTCGCTTATGCTTTGTTTAAACCTTATTGTTGTAAAATAGAGTCATTTAGCAGAGTCATGAGTTTTTGGTAGAGTTACATGAAAATCGTGCAAAACATAGGAAATTTACAGAAATTCAACAAAGTTCTTAAATAGAGAGTCTTTAAATATTTCGTTGATTTTGTAAAACTTTCACTTTGCTTTTGATGAATTTTTCTTCTCTTCTGAGTAGTAGACATATTGATGAGTGAGAAATGGAAGAAGTTATAACAATCGGAACAAAAGAAGCTGCCAGAAATTGCAAGGAAAAGTTTATCGCAATATAGTAAGTTCCAGTAAACTCCTGGGCACATCATCCAAATTCTACAATTTCTCCAGCACGACTCACAAAAAATCAGAATGCGAGCCATATATGCAAAGAAAGCTCGAGGAGTCTAGTTTCCATAACATTTGGAATTGCATCAATAGCTATTTTCTGGACGGAGTTATGCCAGTTGCAACACAGGAAAGTCAAATCTGCCGAGAAGAGAAACCTACTGCCTGCCGAGAGGAAGAAAGCAGTTTTTGCACCAAATTGTGTCCAAATGCATCAAATGAGAGTTTTTGAGCTAAATAAAGAATAGGGAAGCCGACCAAGTAAAAAGGAAAGTGCAAATAAGGAAAGAAGAAGTTCCCTAGTCCTAGCAGGAAAAGGTAACAAAGATGCCGGTTCTAGGAGAAGGAGTCCCTGGCCCAACTAGGGAAGCTCATGGCTGCGTCTGTGAATTTTTTATCCATCAAAGAATGAGTTGAGTTCATCAAGAAGTCCATGAAGCTGTGATCCATGACGAAATTCAGCAGAAAAGTCTAGAAGAATCAAGAAAGGGAAGAAAACCAAAACCGGCAAGGAAAACCTTTTCCTTGCCGATTTACATTAGGTTTCTGCTGATTCTCTCCCAGCCTTTTCCCCTATATAAAAGCACAGCATCCCAACAGAAAAATCATCACATCCTACGCACAATCAAAACTTAAATCTCTACCAAAATTCAGCCTAAAGTCCTACATAGAATAGCAAGCCAAAATCATTCCACCACCATCTCTAAATCTGTCCAGAAACCATTCAGAGTTCCTGCCTTCATCCAAGCTACTACCATCACGTTTTGAAGCGTCTCTCAAGGTGTCTACAAAGTGTGATCCATGCCTCTCCTTCCCCTTTCTCTCGGCTTGTTTATTTTGTATAGTTATACTAGGTTTTGTCTATGAAACGTCTATGTATTTTTGGTTTCGGATTGCATGTTTATGTGTAAAACGATTTGAAGTTTGAACAGTGTCTCACCTTTTTTATTTTCTAACTTTCGGTATCTCACGTTTTCAAAACTTCAAAATGGTGTCTCACCTTTTAACCTTGACTTCACCTTAGTACCTAGAGCCGTTAAATCCCTAAGATCTGTAATATGCTTTTCTAGAATATTGTTGACAGTATATATGGTGCACCGCCAAGCATGTTCGGCGACCTCGTGGACCGTGCAACCGGCATCATAGGTCCTACTTCCGGCATCTAGCGGGTAGACCAGCACCCCGGCTACATCTCCATTGTTCCACATCACCGGTGCCGCACTCGGAAGCAGTGCCACCGGGCGCCTGAAGTGGCTTCGTGAGTAGGAAATTATGTAATAGTGTAGTAAGCATCCCACATTGGAAACATTGTAGAGGAGGGAGCCTTCCTTCCCTATAAATAGGAGGCTTCCCCCTTAGTACAAAGGATCTTGGATCCAAGGCACTCCATCCTTGTAACCCGATGGCTTATTGGCTATTCCTACTGGATTCCAAGTGGACGTAGCCGTGCCCTCCGATGGCACGGTGAACCACTATACTAGCTGTGTTCTTTATAGCTTTATTATTATGCTTCTGCCAGGCCTACGGGTTTGTACAGAAACAATTGGCGCCGTCTGTGGGAATACTTACAAAAGCTGTGTTGCTCTGCCGGCAAGCTACTGCCCGGACAATAGGTCAACCAGGCTGGCAGCCCAGCCCAGGCCAGCAACCTGCCCAGCTAGCCCGCCCAGCTTGCCCGCCCAGTATAAGTCAGCAGGCCAGGAAAGTCAGCGGCCCAACAGCCCGGTCAACCGGACCTTGGTCTCCGCTCCTCCCCCGGTTGCAGCCGTGCTCCCCGCCGCCCGTCGTCTCCCTCTCCGGTGTCCTTGTCCTCTCCGGGTACGGGCCCAGTGTCGAAGACCCCAGGTATGGGTGAGGTACGGCTTCCTCCCCTCCGATGCATCATCTCCGGCCAGCACCTCCATCTCTCCCGGCCAGCATTTCCCGGCCCGCAAGTCAGCTTCAAACCGGCCAGCATCCTCCATCCAGCAAGTTAGCCGGACAGCACCCCCGGCCCAACGTGCAGCCCGGTCAACAGGGTCAACCCCTCCCAGCCAGCCTGGCTTCGTCCCCGGTGCGGCAGGCTCCTCCAGGACCGGTGCAGGTCCGGTGCGCTTCGTCCCCGGTGCGGCAGGCTCCTCCAGGACCGGTGCATGTCCGGTGCGCTTCGTCCCTGGTGCAGCAGGACCGGTGCGGTTCGTTCCGGGCATGAACCGAATCGGGCGAGCGGGAGAGAGGACCCCGGACAAGAGCAACCGGACGAGAACGACCGGACGAGAGGGCGGCCAGACGAGAGTCCCCGGCCGAGAGAGATGGTGATCCCCGGACGAGTCAGCCGGCCGAGAGAGCCACCGGCCGAGGAGAACGCCTAGCCGAGAGAGCCACCGGCCGTAAAGAACCCCGGTCGAGAGAGACGCCGGCCGAGACGAGAAAGAAAAACAGAGGAAGAAGAGAAGAAAAATGGCGGGAAGAGGCATATTCAAAAAGGTCAAAATCCGGTCAGCATCATCCCATGCAAAACGGGCCGGGCCGGGCAACATTGCAGCAGTTTGGGCTGCAGCAGTGGTTCAGCACCTCGGGCCGGACTGGGTCAGTTTCCAGGCTTCAGCAACGGATCAAACAACATTGGACACCCAGAAATCTTCTCTGGACACCCACTGCTCCAAACAGCAAAATCAAGCTGCTCCCTACACCTGTAGACATTCACCGGGCAACCCGGGAATCATTCCCGCATGCTATTCCAACACCCGACAGCTTTCTCCAAAGCTAAGTATTCTAACTTATTCAGTATTACTCAACGCATACTTCACATGTGCATAATCTGTTGGGAAATATTGATAATTAGACATGTGGTATAAGCACAAGCGCATGTCATTATGCGCTTATCAGTGCTGCTCATATCATTATGCATCGGTTGATCATCCCAGCATTGCAATGCATCGCATATCAGTATGCATCATTGCACGCATGTCATTATGCGCTTATCAGTGCTGCTCATATCATTATGCATCGGTTGATCATCTCAGCATTGCAATGCATCGCATATCAGTATGCATCATTGCACGCATGTCATTATGCGCTTATTAGTGCTGCTCATATCATTATGCATCGGTTGATCATCTCAGCATTGCAATGCATCGCATATCAGTATGCATCATTGCACGCATGTCATTATGCGCTTATCAGTGCTACTCATATCATTATGCATCGGTTGATCATCCCAGCATTGCAATGCATCGCATATCAGTATGCATCATTGCACGCATGTCATTATGCGCTTATCAGTGCTGCCCATATCATTATGCATCGCGTTATGATAACGCCATCTCACCGGCTCCACCGGCTCCATGGCTATCACCGGTTGTGTAATATCCACCCGGCCCCATGGCATTTCACTAGGGGACTTGTCTCGATATGGCAGGACGCCCGATCGAGGTCCACCCAGCTGCATCTCTCTTGGGGGACTCATCTCGATATGGCAGAACGCCCGGTCGAGATCCACCCACCGGTTACGTAACATCCAACCGGCTCGAGAGCATTTTCCGGGAACGCGATCCACCCGACCCCATGGCATTTCACTGGGAGACTCGTCTCGATATGGCAGGACGCCCGGTCGAGTCTCGCCCGGCTCCATGGCATGACTCCCGTCATGAGAACATTCGACCTGCATGGACTTTATACACCCGGGTGAGTTTACATCTAACCCATGTACTCTTGTCCAGCAGGATAAAAACCCTGCATCGCATTGAACCGCGATCAACGTGGGGCTGCACGACGAGCCTTGTCACCTCAACGCCACCCCCCTTACCTCAACGCTTATTCAACATAAGCTGAGAAGAACTAGCAAGTGTTCACCGGCGCTTCAAACAAGCCGCAACACTGGGGCCATCTCCCCACAGCCTAGCAAATATGGACTCGTCTTGATCTGGCAGAACGCCCGGTCGAGGTCCTTTACTCCACCTCGTCTCGTTATGGCAGAACGCCCGGTCGAGGTCCAGTACTTAAGTTCACCTGGGACTCGTCTCGATATGGCAGAACGCCCGGTCGAGGTCCTAGTGAACCCCGATCCGTCCGATGGCAGAACGCCAGGACGGAATCGCCTTGCTCCCCGATCCGTCTGATGGCAGAACGCCCGGACGGAATCGCCTTGCTCCCCGATCCGTCCGATGGCAGAACGCCCGGACGGAATAGCCTTGCTCCCCGATCCGTCCGATGGGAGAGCGCCCGGACGGAATCGCCGTGCTCCGATCCGTCCCCAGTTCAGCACCGCTGCGCCAGAGCCTCGGCCGTTCACGGACCGGTCCTATCCGGCGGGTCACCCCAGCCAGCGGGTCACCCCGGATTCAGCAGGCCCTGTCCTATCCGGCGGGTCACCCCGGATTCAGCCGACCGGTCCTATCCGGCGGGTCACCCCAACCAGCGGGTCACCCCAGATTCAGCCGACCGGTCCTATCCGATGGGTCACCCCAGCCAGAGGGTCACCCCGGATTCAGCAGGCCCGGTCGTATCCGGCGGGTCACCCCCTCCAGCGGGTCACCCCAGATTCAGCCGACCGGTCCTATCCGGCGGGTCACCCCAGCTAGTGGGTCGCCCCGGATTCAGCCGACCGGTCCTATCCGGCGGGTCACCCCAGCCAGCGGGTCGCCCCGGATTCAGCCGACCGGTCCTATCCGGCGGGTCACCCCAGCCAGCGGGTCAACCCGGATTCAGCAGGCCTGGTCCTGTTTAGCAGCGGCTCCGCCAACTCTGCCCAATTAGGCTTCAGCGAGTCAGGACCGGTCAAACCCGGATCCTCCTTGGGCACCTCATCACGCCCGGCACCACATTACTCCCGCCCAAGTCACATCTCCAGCACGAACTTGGGGGACTCGACATTCGAACGCCCGGTAAGAGCCCAATCTCACTTAGGGACTTGGGGGACTGGTGGTAGTAGGGATGACTCGGTCACCACCTACGCTTGGCGCCACATGATGATTAACTCCCCAAGTAAGATTGCACTCTTACTCGGGAACTTGGGGGACTTGTTGACAGTATATATGGTGCACCGCCAAGCATGTTCGGCGACCTCGTGGACCGTGCAACCGGCATCATAGGTCCTACTTCCGGCATCTAGCGGGTAGACCAGCACCCCGGCTACATCTCCATTGTTCCACATCACCGGTGCCGCACTCGGAAACAGTGCCACCGGGCGCCTGAAGTGGCTTCGTGAGTAGGGAATTATGTAATAGTGTAGTAAGCATCCTACATTGGAAACATTGTAGAGGAGGGAGCCTTCCTTCCCTATAAATAAGAGGCTTCCCCCTTAGTACAAAGGATCTTGGATCCAAGGCACTCCATCCTTGTAACCCGATGGCTTATTGGCTATTCCTACTGGATTCCAAGTGGACGTAGCCGTGTCCTCCGATGGCACGGTGAACCACTATACTAGCTGTGTTCTTTATAGCTTTATTATTATGCTTCTGCCAGGCCTACGGGTTTGTACAGAAACAAATATAGATACTTTTTGTAAATCTAAAAATTAAATTCCAATAACCTATCCTATTTCTATCAAGCTTTACCCTAAAGTTTTTTCATATTCTTAATTTTTCTCGCTTTTCTTTTAAGTCTTGTTCAGTTTCTCTAATATTTAATAAATAAATTAATCTCTGAGAGAAAATAATTAATGACTAAATTAACTGTTTACCTTCGAGTATAGAGGATAGATTATATATTTGTAGTATGCTAAATAAACAAATTCATGGGCCCACCACGCTCCGTCAAAATGTAAAATAAAGAAAATTTAAGAAAAACAGAAAATAAGGATATTATGGTCTTTTTCACAGTATTAATAGAATATGTTGGAATATTCTTTACTAACGTCTCCAGACACCAATCTTCTATCTGAGTAAGAACTTGAAACACTATTTTGATATTTTGTAAAGTTGAGACACGAAATGTTAGAATGGCTAAAAGGTCAGACACCATTTGGTCAACTAACCCTTTATAATTTATATGTTCAATTCATGTTCAAGCTGTTCTTAAGGTTTTTGAAAGTTAGAATTCAGATTGCATGTTAAAGAGTAAAGAAAATTTGTAACAACTTAGTAATTAGGTAATTGGCAAGCATGCAAACATAGTTTAAAACTTGTACTTGGTTAATTCTTTAAATTCGTGTGCCTTAAAGGTTGATGCCCTATACAATTGTAATGTATTGGGGGTATCGATCTCATTAGCTGAAATTAATATAAGTCGAGTCTAGCGCTACGTTGTATTGATTTATGTTGTTTCTTAGGGATAGAGTAGTTTAAAGAATTTACATGTCGATGCGAGAAGAGTGACGCCTTGCTTGTTAACATGTCTCCAACTAAAAAAGACTTATGTGCTTAAGTGTTAATTTGTTTTAGAGTCCGCGCTACGTAACTTTAAAATCAATTAGCGTAAAGATTAGGATGATGGGCTACGATAAGTCCTAAGTACTTGTGAAGTCTTAAATCGATTAGTAAGCCGCTACAGAGCTAATTAGGTTAGAACTAAGTCGAGTTTAGAACATGTATACTTGCTACCGTGTCTCTTATTTGCTACTTTGTTATGTGTTTTGATTGCTTTTCGTGCTAAGGTTTGTGTGAAAGATGATAATGATGTGTAAATAGTAGTTTTATGTTTTATTTTCGTGTCTTTATGTTTAAGGGCAGTAGGATGCCGAACCTCTTTCTAATCCCCCCTAAGTGTGTTTCAATGTGTAAATGTGTGTGAATATGTGTTTCTAAGCTTTGAACATGTGAGGTATTCTTAATTCCCAGACTGAACGATCCCTACTTTCCTGTAATATCCTGATTTTTTAAGTTGGTTAAATTTTATTTTTCTATTTAGAAATAGAAAGTAGAGATCGTCACGAGTTCGTCACATTTTTCGGTGAATTATTTGAGTTCCCGAGCTATTTTTAGCGATTTTTCAAAGTTTAGTTGAAATTCTATCATGTGATGACGTGGCTAGCTTGGATTGGCTGTACTCTGACACGTGTCATCTAGTTAGGATCAGCTGATGATGATGCCATATTTTTGGCTTGTCATCTGCCACTTGTCACTTGGAGGGAAGGAGTTTGCTCTTAGCTTGACACTTGGTGCATGCACCTTGGTAGATGGTGTGGGAGATGACACATGGGGCTTGGTGATTGGCCTTCTTTTCCTATAAATAGGGATCAACCCCCCCCCCCCCCCCCCCCCTTTCAATTCAGTCCGTACCTCTCTCTCTCTACAATATTATTATTTTATTAGATTTGCGACGAAACTTCCGCGGATCATAACTTTTTATCCGTAAATCCAATTCTGAATCCGCGAGTGGCTACAGATTCGTATCGACGCGATCTTTCTATCCATGGTGGTTGGAGTTAGATCCAACAGTGATTTCTAGAAGGCTCGTTTTAGGTTGCTCGATTTACTATCTGGGTGTCGATTCGGTTCGTCGAGGTGAATGGTTTATGTAATGTGTTTCAAATATTCTTATATGCTTTTAAAATAGTTGAAAAGTATGATTTTGATCTATTTATGAAATATCTCTCTATTTTCAAGTGAAACATGTCGATTTGTGAAATATGGGGAGATTATATATATTATGGTGTTGGATCCATTGTTTGACTAGTCATGGAACATGTGAACTTCTTGATTGGGTTATGCCGAAATAAGGATGTGGCACACGGTTGTATAGGGCATGAAGGCCATTAGGTGCCCGTGGGAGATCACTAAATAGAAGGATGCCCATTAAGAAGGGATTGTGCGATGTGACCAATTGTATTGTGGTCGACATGAAATATATGATATATGTATTTTGTAGAGAGGGCACTCATTGAGCGCGTGGTCTTGCTCACCCACCCATTTACTTGCTGTTTTGCAGAGAGGTGTTTAGTGTTTGTCGGGTCAAAGTGTCGGACGAGCCTAGAGTGAAGAGCCTAGAAAGAAGTGTTTTTATTTTTTATTTACATTCCGCTTTGTAACACTCGATCACACCTCGGGATCGGCGCCAGGTGCCTAAACCCCACCGACGCCGGGACCGGGGCGTGACATTCCCATATGCTACTAACAGTTTTGCATGGTTTTAATTGCGCGTTGTTTAACCTTGGTTACGCGACTCGTCACTCAGCATCCTTCTCAGTAGCCTCGGCAGCTCCTCGACAACATATAGACAGCGTCTTGACAGCCCTTCGACAGCTTCCGGAAGCCCTCGACAGTCTCCCGGCAGTCACAAAACCAACCTCGACAGCCCCGCAGCCATGCCGCGGGCACGCACCCTTGTAGAGGCCACGAAACCAATCATGATTTGATCACCATCCGTTACCTCAATTTATATAAATTATTTTTAAGAGTGTTCGCCATGTCTCGTAAAGAAGACTTATTAAATTTACATAGATGTTTCACGCGCGAGATCGAGTGTTTGTTGGATTGTGCAACGACTCACACGATTCTAAGGAATCGGCAATTGTTTATGGATTTTATGCCATATGGTTCGTCATTGTCTACGATGACCGGAACAAGACCTATTGTTAAAGGTCCCGGTGTCGCACAGTTCTTGTTGCCAAACGGCACCGAAATTCGAGTAGCTGACGTCTTGTATGAGCCTAAGGCTTCCCGAACCTTGCTTGGTTTTAAGGATGTGCGTGACAACGACTATCACCTCAATACCTATGTTGAAGATGGAACTGAATATCAGTTGAAGACCTCCACTCAGAATATGCGTACTCGCGTCGTGGTGAAGTGTAAGAGCGTTCGAAACGACATGTATTTTACAACCATTCGAGCCATGGAATCCAATGCAGTAGTTCTGTGCGATTCGGATGCTTACAAGCTTTGGCATGATCGTCTCGGCCATCCGGGTCGTGATCTGATGATTAGTATTTTGAAATGCTCCTACGGTCATCATTTTTTCAGATCAAAGAAGCATAACGGAAATCAAAAATCTGGAGAAACCCATGATGCCACCAAAACCATCGGTCTCGGCCTTGGCTCGGCCATGGTGTCGTCGGCCACCTCTCGGCTCCAAGGAGAGGCTCGGCCTCCTCTTCCTGCTTCACATGCCTCAGTAGCGATTTTTAATGCTCATCGTTCATTTTGTAAAGCTTGCTCACTAGCAAAATTACAAGCAAGTCATTCTTTTGCTATTGATAAGAAACATAATATTCCATTCTTACAATGTATCCAAGGTGATATATGTGGACCTATAACACCAGAGTGCAGACCGTTTCGATATTTCATGGTTCTGGTTGATGTGTCGACGCGTTGGTCACACGTCGCGTTATTATCCACGAGGAATGCTGCATTTGTCAAACTCCTAACTCAGATTATTAAGCTCAGGGCTCGCCACCCCGACCATTTAATTAAGTCCATAAGACTGGATAATGCAGGAGAGTTTACGTCAAAGTGTTTCGATGACTATTGCATGTCAGTTGGGATTGAAGTTGAACATCCCGTGCCCTACGTTCATTCTCAGAACGGTCTTGCAGAAGCCACTATAAAGAGATTACAGATTGTTGCTCAGTCTCTCGTGATGGCCACATCTTTGCCGGTTTCGGCATTGGGATATGCAATATTACATGCAACTATGCTTATTCGTCTACGACCCACAGACAACTAACCATTTAGTGCGTATCAGCTGGTAACTGGTTACGAACCTGGCATTTCGCATCTGCGCACCTTTGGTTATGCCGTATATGTGCCGATCATGCCTGCACTACGTACCAAAATGGGTCTACAACGACGATTAGCTATCTATGTTGGCTATGAAGCACCAACAATTGTCCACTATTTAGAGTCTTCGACATGAAATCTGTTTATAGCAAGATTTACAGATTGTCACTTTGATGAGACATCTTTCCCGTCGTTAGGGGGAGATGGGACAACATCAGTCCCGAATGAACGACATGAATTGACATGGTTCTCTCCCACTATGTCTCACTACGATCCCCGGACGTCTCAGTGCGAGACTGAAGTTCAACGCATATTAGAGCTACAAAAGGTTGTGGATTCGATGCCCGACTACTTTACTGATATCGCGAAAGTAACAAGATCAACTATACCTACTGCGAATATACCTACAAGGCCTGGACGACCACGCGTCGGACTCGGGAGAGCACTAGGTGCCGTCGGTAACCTAGGCTCACCCTCCCCTAGTGAAGAGGGGGATACCATATGGTTCCAAGGACAGTGTACCGAGAAAGAGGGAATGTGTGCAAGCATAAAGCGATCCGTTCATAATCGATACTGTGACGCCGTCACACGAGATTGTCTCTGACTATACCTATGTGCAACAATCAACTATGACTACCCTAAGGACGCCTCAGAATCACTGTTGATGTCGGAGAACAAAGAAATCTCACTAAACTTCTTAAGCATGCACAATCTAATGGATAGAAATTCCATGTACATCGATGATGCATTCGCATAATCCGTTGCTCAAGAAATCATTGATGACGACGAGATGGAACCCCGCACTGTTGATGAGTGTCAACGTAGGACAGATTGGCCGAAGTGGAAAGAAACAATCCAGGCTGAACTAGACTCACTAGAAAAAAGGTAAGTTTTCGGACCGGTAATGCCTACACTGCCGATTGTGAAGCCAGTTGAACATAAATGGGTCTTTGTCATAAAGCGCAATGAGAATGGTGAAGTCCAGCATTATAAAGCTCGACTCGTGGTGCAACGTTTTTCTCAACGCCCTCGAATTGATTATGAGGAGACGTATTCTCCGGTTATGAATATCATTTCCTTCCGTTATCTAATCAGTTTGGTAGTCTCTGAAAGACTAAACATGCACATTATGGATGTTGTTACATCGTATCTCTATGAGGATCTAGATACCGAAATGTATATGAAAGTACCTGAAAGACTTTCTTTACCCAAGACAAGTGAGCAAAAACTACGAAGTGCTTATGCTATTAGATTGTGACGTTCTCTATATGGGTTTAGACAGTCTGGTAGGATGTGGTACAAAGGGAATCTGAGTGGAGCGTGTTCCCAACCTCCACAAACTCGCGCGTGGGTCTTATACTCTTATCCACTCTCAGAGAAAGTGAAAAACGGAAACAAAAAGAAGAAAAAAGAAATTTTGGGGGGGGGGGGGGGGGGAGAGAGAGAGAGGTGGTGGTGTGTGAGTGTGTGAGGTGAGAGTCAGCATCTCTCTCTTTCTATCTCTCACATCACATGGGGCCTTTGGGTTTGGGGCCAAAGCATCAACAAGAAGAAGCAGAGTCACAACCACAGCGACAACCAGACCACAGTGAGCCACTGAACCACGTGACTCGCCGCGCCTCCGATATGGACACCCACAAGGTACTCCTCCTCCTCTCTCGCTTTTCTCAACCTCCACCTACCTCCGAAACCCTAGCTCGCTTCGCTTGCCGTCGATTCTCTTCTTTCTCTCTCTTTCTCGGTGCTCTAGGTTTAGGTACTCAGATCGTTCTTGATCCGCCTAAAAACCTCAATTTCGTCTCTAATTGCTACCGATCTGTGTGCTCTGAGCTCGCCGGAGCTTTTCTCCGGCCAGGTTGAATTTATTTATATTTTATTTTATTTTCTGTATTTTTTCCCATATTTATTTGTGTAGTTAATGAGAAGTACTAGTTTAATTCAAAGTACTAGTTTAATTAGATTTTGCAATGCTTTAGGGAAGTTTAAGGGAGAAAATTATAGAAACTACTGGATTGTGTGATAGTCTGTAATCAGGTTTTGTTGCTTTAAATGGAAATAAAAAGCTTAATGGAGCTGACTTGACTTTAAATAATGATTGCTTTAACTTAACAAATTTGCCAGCCGCCGAAATTTGGGGTTTCATTGCTTCATTGTTGCTGGTCTGTTCCGTTTTTGCTTTGTTTTAGCTTTTAATACTCCTGTGATCTACTATTAAGAAAAGTGTGCACTGGATTAAGATCAATATATTAAGAGGCGGAGGCGTTACATATTTACTTTGATCAAATCGTAGTAGATACTGCTACGCTCTTAATGAAATGATTACTCTTTTTTTTAGGTTATTGTGGTTTAATGCTTCTTTTGTTACTACTTTGGTAGCTGTTGTTATACAATATTCCATTTGTCGTAATAGGTTAAGCAATCCTTGCCCTTTTTCTTCCCTATAGGTGGCTTATTAGTCAAGGTAATCTAGTTTGCTTGAGGAGGTAAATGGTTTTTGATTCTTTATCAGCAGTCTTTTCTTTGGAGTGCAAGTTTCTTAGCATGTGATGCTTTCTTGTAGGTTAGAGTCTTCTGGTTTTGCTTTCACTAAGAAATCCTTTGAGATCTTTGTGCTTTTGCCTTTTCCTAAATCTTACACTGAATATTCATCGGTTTGTGGCAGTTATTTTAGGTTGTTTGAGTCTCTTTTTAGTTATTTAAACACGACCTTTTTTATGTCATCATTGTATAAAACCTTTGTTTTCTCAACCTGTCGTTCGGTGTTCTTTGATTTTTGCTTTTGTAAGACAGAGGCTAGACCATATAATTCACAAAGTTTCAATGGTATAGATGGGGATATGATCTTTTAGATTCGCAGTAGCATGTAGTACATCTTATGCATTATCTGTTTCCACTGTCATTCTGTGTACGTTAATTTTTTTATTGCTTTGATGGGACACAGGCCAGACCATATAATTTCCAAAGTTTCAATGGTATAGATGTGAATATGATTTTTATGAATTCACCGTAGCATGTAGTACATCTTAACCTGGGAATTATATAACATAGACCCATAGAGCCTAAATGAACTAAAGCATGAAGAAGAATAGATGTTATAATGGTATAACAACAAAACTTGTTATATGTTTTGTATTCTTTTTATTCTCATTTCTGGTGGAGTTTCTTATAATGGCGAACTGGTTTGAATTATATCTAGGCTGGAGTGTTTGATGAACTAGGATGACAGTCCTTACTTTTTAAAGGCAAGCCTGAAGTTTGTTCTCATGTTTACCCTTGTTGCTGAATTGCAGGAAATGTCGGCTCCTGTTATTGAGGGAAATGATGCAGTCACTGGTCACATCATATCCACGACCATTGGTGGGAAAAATGGTGAACCCAAACAGGTTAGTACTGGATCCCTTATTTAACCCTCCCCATATGATTGCCACGTCTTTGTTAGAACTCTTTTCTCACCCTCTTTAACCCAGCAACATTATTAATGCACTTTTCTCTCAATATCAAGAATTACTTGACATTAGAAAAGATGAACTCTTCGTGAAGTTTTGCTTATTTAAGTTAATTTCGTTTTGGTCTAAGATAATCTGTTAATTGATGAGGACTTATGTGGTTTTGATGCTCTTTGCAGACAATAAGTTATATGGCAGAGCGAGAGGTAGGTACTGGATCATTTGGAACCGTATATCAGGTAAGCCTATAACTTTATCATCAACAAAGTGTTCTCGCTCTTAATTCACTGTTGTAGTCTCTGACATTTTGTCTTTCAGGCGAAATGCTTGGAAACTGGAGAAACGGTGGCCATAAAGAAGGTGTTGCAGGACAGGAGGTACAAAAATCGAGAGTTGCAGCTGATGCGTTTGATGGATCACCCAAATGTTGTTTCCCTGAAGCATTGTTTCTTCTCTACAACAACTGAAGATGAGCTTTTCCTGAATTTGGTTATGGAATATGTGCCAGAGACTATGTACAGGGTTCTGAAGCACTATAGTACCATGAACCAGAGGATGCCGCTCATCTATGTGAAACTCTACACTTATCAAGTATGATTTTTTATTTTTTTTTACTTGCTAGCTTATTGTCTGTTTTGGTTTTATTTGTATTTGTCTGGTTTTGCCTTAATTTAATTGGAAAAACCATCAATTTCAGATTTTTAGGGGCCTTGCTTACATCCATGCTGTTCCTGGTGTTTGTCATAGAGATGTGAAACCTCAAAATCTTTTGGTATGTGCGATCTGTTTGTATTTTTTTCACGTAGTTGCTACATCACTTTATGAATTGGTTTATACATGCGGTTTTCCTATGTCGGCAGGTTGATCCCCTCACCCACCAAGTTAAGATTTGCGACTTTGGAAGCGCAAAAGTTTTGGTATGTTTGTATTGTGTCATGTTTCTATTATCTCATTCAATTTTATCCTTACAATATTTCTGATTGTGCTCATGATTGCTGATAAAGCAATAATGCATGATATGAAAGTTTGCTAGATAGATCTTAGTACTGGACTGAGTATTATTCTGGCAATGTATAAATATGACATTCACATGGAGTGCTGGACAATAGTATTACGAGTAATGCTAGGTGAACCACCTTTTGGTTTACCATCTAGAACCACCCTATGTGTCAGCAGATGTTGCAATATCATTCACGAATCAAAAACTTTCATTAAATGATGTGGCACTGCCACATCTGCTGCCACTTAAGGTGGGTTCTAGGATGTACACCTAGTATATTATTTGTAGGCTTCTTGCTAATCTGGTTGGTATGTTGCTATGAAATCAGTTACACGTATAATTTCAATTCATTGAATCAGGTCAAGGGTGAAACAAACATTTCCTACATATGTTCTCGCTACTATCGAGCTCCTGAGCTTATCTTTGGTGCAACAGAGTATACAACATCCATCGACATCTGGTCAGCTGGTTGTGTCCTTGCTGAGCTCCTTCTAGGCCAGGTTAACAACTTCTTTGGTATTAGTTTTCTCATCCTTGGGTTAAAATATATTCACCTCTTAACATATGAAAACCATTTCGACTCTACAGCCGTTGTTTCCAGGAGAGAATGCGGTGGATCAACTTGTAGAGATTATCAAGGTCAAGCCTCACTTCCTCTGATAAATAAAAGTGGATCATTTTTATTTGCGTGCTCACTGTTTTAGTGCCTTCTTGCAGGTTCTTGGTACTCCAACCAGAGAAGAAATTCGATGCATGAATCCAAACTATACTGATTTCAGGTTTCCCCAGATCAAAGCTCATCCTTGGCATAAGGTACCATGTGGATTATGATCCCAAACAAGATGATTCTTAGAGCTGCACACACACACCCACGCACGCGTTCACACACACATGATTCTTTAGTGAATTAAAGTTGTACAAATGTTTGTGGAACTGTGAATTGTCTATCAATTCTGGACCCAGAAACAATTCTTTGTCTAAATGTTGGGTTCTGTCTTGATTGCGGAACATACTCTTGATCTCGAGTTTGTCCATACTTGCATGTGCTGACCGTTGACCATATTATTTGTGCATACATTATCAATTTAGTTATTTAATCACTATTTGGCATTGTTTTTTTTTCTTTTTACAGTGTTCCTAAAGTTTGTGATTGTGTTCACTTCTTCAGGTTTTCCACAAACGAATGCCACCAGAAGCAATTGACCTTGCTTCACGGCTCCTTCAGTATTCACCTAGTCTACGCTGCACTGCGGTGAGTTAGATTTTTGTGACAGTTTTTCCTGCTACTCTTATTTTTATTTAATTACTTAGTTTATTTGTTTTTTTTTTCCCAATAAAAGAGCAAGACATCAACATGCCTAGTGATATAATTCTGATGAAGATCTAGGAGAGTTATGTCTGTATTTTCAATTTTGGCTTAGCCTGCAGTCTACTGGTTGCAGTTGTATGAACTATTTTATCCTTTTTGAGTATTTTTACTTCACGATATGCTTCATATGCAATTTTTCTCACTGGTTAGCACCCTATTACAGCTGGAAGCATGCACACATCCGTTTTTTGACGAACTTCGTGAGCCTAATGCACGCCTTCCAAATGGCCGCCCTTTGCCGCCTCTTTTCAACTTCAAACGAGAAGTGAGTTTTCGATTAATCTGTTTTACATGTTGATCACCTTATGGAAAATAGAGCATGTCTGTTTAAAATAGATGTATCTGTTGCTTGTTCATATATGCATCTTGTACCACGAAAGGTACTTTTCCTTTGTCTGTTATTGTAGGGGTGCTATATTCACTCTTGTCACTCGGATGGGGGAATTATGTAAATATGACCAAAACACATAACAGTAGATTGATGTTGTGGGCGTTTTGGCACTTGAACAAAAGTACTTTTTTTTTCCTGAACAATAGTACTTTTTTTTTTCCTGAACAATAGTACTTGTGAACCTTGAATTGATTAACTCTAGTGTTCTAGGAAGAGTCTCATATTATGCACGTGGAATTGATTTATCTAGTCTTCAAAAGTCTCATAGACAAGGGGGTTAGGAATTATGTGATGGAGGACATGCATGAAGAGCATGTCCGGTCAATTTAGTCCTGAAATATATTACAATTTAGTCCTTTCAGTAATGGAGGTCAAATGGTTACCTTACCAATTAAAATTTGAATGTGGTTGCATAAGCCAGAAGATTTACATAAACATTGTCCAAGTAATCCGAAATTTAGCAAAGCACGAAATGAACGAGCATACAGATGACATATTTTCTCATTGTCATTTTCCTTGCCATTTCAAAGTTTAAATCACAAAGGGTTTTAAAAGCTTTATGTTTCTCTTGTGTTCATGTTTTCTACTCCTGGAATAGTTAATTAAATCCCTCCTTCTCCAAAAATTATCCTGCAGTTAAATGGAGCATCACCTGAACTGATCAGCAGGCTAATACCAGAGCATATGCGGCAGCAGATTGGTCTTGGATTCCCTCACCCAGCAGGTACTTAAATGTAAAGTCATGAAACAAGGAATTATCTCTTCTACTAGTGGATGGAGCAAAGCTAAATCGGGAATGTTTGTGGTCTATATAATATTTGAGCATTTTGGCCTAATCTGCTGTTGTCCCCCTTTTGAAGATGTATACATATAGTCTCTAAGGCTTAACGTGGAAATCGGTGATCCTGTCTGTCAATGTTAGCCTAAACATACTGTCTTACTGCATCTGTACATCGTTTTGATTGTAAGGATTCCAGAAAGCTAAGTGTATAAGAAGGTGATGTTATTCAAATCACACACTAGTAGGGGCTGTGAAAGTCTTGCAGGACCAGGAGGGTATTAATAGTAGTGCGGCTTGTCCTTTTCTTTTCATCTTTCTATTGTTTCTATTGTTGCAGTAAATACATTATTACTGTTGATGATAGTTGTGTCCACACAATTTGGGATCGTTTCAGTTCTCTGCGGAGTAATATTGTGCAGGGCCTGGATGTTCATAATGTACTATAATTTTCATCCTCAGTGTCTCAGATGTCTTGTGCTCCAGGAACCATTACTGTGGTGGGAGTTGATAAAGTGTAATGTTGATACCTAACCAAAGTGTAGTCCTAGGTTCATGGGGTAATACCCTTCGTTTAGTGCTTGAATTGACGTGTATGTATTGCTAATTACAAATTCTTTACCTTATGGCATGCATTACTAGCGAACTGTTCTCAATTCCAAAAGAAGTTTTTTTTTTTTTGGATAAGTGAAACAGCCAAAAAAAAATAATAATAAATAAATAAGAGGGACGAGTCTATTTTATACAAGGCAACCCAAAAGTTAAATGTATCAAATAAGACTTGACATTAGGCGAGGCAAATTTCTTTTCAACTAGCAGCTTCAGGAAATCTTGTATCATCATTTCGATTCCCCCAAGGGTTAAGAGTAAGCACAATATTGCAATTGGTCAGAATCTTGAATACCCTTCGATTAGGATGCTTTTGAAGCCAGAGCTAGAAGCATTAAGAATTGACTTGACACCCTCTTAATTTTCCTTCGTCAAAGGAATGTAGCTGAGAAAGGTCCTCACTCAAGCTACTCAGGGGTCCGGATGTGGCCTACAGTGCACTGGCAGCACCTAAAGTTGCAAGGGTTAAGTGAAGACTCGGGACAACCTGCAAAGTGCAAACAATCAAAGATAGCTGGAATTTAGGGCGCCGGAATTTAGAGGTCTTTAAGATACAAGTAATAGTGTGTCATTTCAACCATACTCAATCTGGAGAAGGAAGTAACTAGTACTAGCAGCCTATATTGAGTTGACTTCTTGTTAGTGAGTTGTGGCTTGGTTAGTTAATTAGTTTAACTGATAACGTTGAGGTCATAAGTTCAAATCTCATTTGACATATGTAAGAGTGTGTGAGTTATTTAATAAAAAGTTAAAAAAAAAAAAAAATGTCGACTTCCTTCACACTACCACTTGGCTTTCTCAAAGCTACTTAACAAGCTGGAGGTTCCAAAAGAGTGATATTTCCAAGTGATGAAATGATACTTTGTCTTTTTTTTTTTTTGAACTCCCTTGTCTGGGTTGATCAGTTCCATTTATTGTATTAAGATAGACATAAAACCAATAGCTCAAGCTATAAAAAACAAAGGCATATAATCCTCATAGAGAATATCATAAATAATATCCTAAATAATAGAAAGAGTCTTCTAATCAAAGACCATCTAAACCATCAACACCAACTGGGGGAGTTAATCTATGCGCAGCACCGTTAGCTTTGCGGTAGGTATGAAGCACTCTACATGATTGAAAAGCAGACATATAATGGTTACAATTATGTAAAATACAACTTAACTCCGAATAATTCTCCCCTCACTCTTGAGTGCAGCGGTTAAAAGGGCAGAGTCGCTATCATTGTCTATCTCCGACCAATCTTGGTGAATACTCTCAGCTGAGTGTGCATGCAAGAAAAGCCTTGCCACAATAACTAAAGTAGAAAATAAGAATATGATTTGGGTGTAATGCTTCAATGATTTATTTTTCTCCATAGAGAAGGTATATATAGGGATACAAGTCTACAACTACAAGAAAAATATATCATATGATTATATAGAACTATTAAAACACCTATACAACTAAGGAAAGTAAATAAACTATAATTTTCTACACTCCCTCTCAAGTTGACGCATAGATGTCAATCATGCCTGTTTCTGCCTAAACCCGGGGGTCTCGGTAGATACTTGATGAATCCAACTCGATCTCCTGCAATCCTGCTTACTAAGGGGAATACCGGGCGGGCCGGCCTTCACCTCTCCGATGCCTAAGTTAGTATAGTTGGAATATATATAACCTGGGCACGTATGTAAGCAGGGAGGGAGACAAGTTACCTATTTATGGTGGTAGTTGAGGCCCATATATAGGTGGTTGAGGGTGAGGGCTGGCCTTACCCTTCGATGTGGGACTGGTTCCCTTCTGTTTGGATATTCTGGTGCCCTCTTTGGCAGGCAGGCGCCCCCGGTCCCAGGACCCCTGGAGGCAGGATAGACCGCTGGGCCCCGAGGCCTGGTGCTGGTGATCCGATCCTGGGTCCTGGGCCGGGCCCTGGTGTACTTGCCGCGGGTCTGTGGGCTTGCTGTAGCCCCTCTGCGGCTACTGTCAACAAGTCCCCCAAGTTCCCGGTCAAGTGCAATCTTGAATGGGGACTTATCTGTCTTGCTCTTGTCCCGCAGACCCGCGGGGTTACCAACCTACAGGTCCCCAGTCCCCCAAGTCCGCGTTAAAGATTGGGCGTGACCGAGGTGAGTACCTGTTACCGATGGCAAGAAATAATTTATAAGCATGTTGGGTAATGTAAAACAGGATTGTGCTCGTGTTAGAGCATGGAACGGGGTGAAAACCCGAAGAGTGCATGAGATGATGCCATGCGATAGATGGTGCATGAAATGATGATGAGGCGTTTAAATCCGCCATGCAAGAGATGGTGCATGGAATGATGATGAGGCGTTGAAATCCGCCATGCAAGAGATTAATGCACGGAATTCTGATTGGGCCTGCTGCCCTTCGGAGCTCACTGATCCCGAACTGGGCATCCTGCCAAATCAGAACGGAGCGGTGCCAACTGGGCCAGAACCGGTTGTTCTGCCAAATCAGAACGGAGCGGTGCCAACTGGGCCAGAACCGGGCGTTCTGCCAAATCAGAACTGAGCGGTGCCAACTGGGCCAGAACCGGGCGTTCTGCCAAATCAGAACGGAGCGGTGCCAAACATTTGCTAGTTCTTCTCAGCTTGTGTTTGAATAAGCGATGAGGTAAATGTGCAGGTTTGTTAGCCTGCGGGGAGATTTGTTCTGTGTTAGAGATACAATCTGCCCGGTGGGATGGTGTAGAGATAACGAGTCTCCCCCATGTGTTCCCAAAGGTATCGCAGTTCAGTGCGATGCAGGGTTTTTATCCTGCTGGACAGTATCGCGGTTCAATGCGACGCAGGGTTTTTATCCTGCTGGACAAGAGTACATGTGTTAGATGTAAACTCGCCCGGTTTGTAAAGCCCATGCGTTTGCCATGGAGGCGGGCGGACTCGACGGGCGACATGCCTATCGAAACGAGTCCCCCTGTGAAAAAGCCATGGGTCCGGGTGATTATGTTTCCGGAAATTACTCTCGAGCTGGTTGGACATGACGGAACCGATGGGGTGGACCTCGCCCGGGCGTTCTGCCATATCGGTGCGAGGTGGAGTTCATGGGGGCTCGACGGGCGTTCTGCCAAATCGAAACGAGTCCCGGATGAACTTGCAGACCGGACCTCGATCGGGCGTCCTGCTATATCGAAACGAGGTCGTTGGTGCAAATGTGGGGAAGATGCCATGGAGCCGGTTGAATGAGCATAACCGCGGACTGCCATGGTACCGGGCGGGACTCGCGCGGGCAACATGCCATATCGGTGCGAGGTCCTGCTCAAACCCGGATAGATGCTCTTGAAGCGGTTGGATCAGCATAACCGGTGAGAGGTCTTTCAAGCGGTTGAATTGTAATGATGATGGCGTGCAACCGTGGAATCTGGGGAAGCGTAGGGGAGCGTGACTCCCTGGTTCCTGCTCCTACCTTCCTGTCGCCAGCGTGTGGGACAGGTGGCTGACATGCATTTAAGGAGGGAGTCCATCAGTCCCGTCAGTTATGATGGCGTGGGCAGTTTTACCAATGCTGGGACACGTGCCATCAGGGAACGGTTTTGTGATGGAGGGCCTGGATTCACAGGCGTTTGAGTTGCTCTGATTGCGTTTTTTGGAGGGATTTCTAAATGCCTAGGGCACCGGTCCCCTCTATAAATAGGTCTCTTCTGCTCTTCTTTCCACTTTTGCTTCTTGCACTTCTAAGAGAGACTGAGAGAAAAAGGAGGTGGTCCGGCGAAAAAACCCTAAGTTCCTTGCCCCAAGAGATCCGTTGTTTGAAGCGCTCCCAAGCCTCCTTTTACCATTGCTCGTTGCTTTCGCAGGGCGGATTGTACTCGGCTGAGCATACTAATCGGTAAGTTGTGTTCTTTGCCCCGGTGTTTCTTGCTTTTTGATTTGTTGTTTTGCGGCGGGGGGGAGGGATCTGTGTCGCTGACTGGGTTGCTCAGCGGCAAACTTTTGGGGAGAGGCCGTTGAAGGTGGTGTTGTAGTCTGTTGCTGACGAGCGTTAGGGTTTTGCTTTTCTGCCCCTAGATTAAGATGTACACTTCGAGCTCGGAGGAGGCTTCTGAATCTGCCGCAAGAGGTCCTGTGGTGGATGATGTGGAGAGGATGCAGGACTGGCTCGATTCTGAAGCCCCGGAGCAAGAAGCCGCGGACCGCTCCGGGAGCGGTGCCTCGTCCACGTCCTCAGATTCCGGGTCAGATTCCTCGGAAGCTGAGATACCGCACGGGGTGCGCATGGCCGGTGCGCACGCTGAAAGCTACACGCTTGGTAGGGGAAGAACTGCCGTGGTGTGTGACGAACCGGAGGAGAGCATGACTCCCGCGGAGATTGCCGCGTTCCGGGAAACGTGGGGTATCCCGGACGATATCATTTTGCGTCCATTGAACCCTGGAGAGTCGGCCTGTAACCCGGAGGAGGGTTGGGTTGCCGTGCATCCGGACCAGTTCCGGCACGGGATGTCGCTACCGCTGCCTGATTTTGTGCAGTATATACTGAGTGCCCTGCCAGCATCGCCCGCGCAGCTGCCCGGTCTCCAATGGAGGCGGCTACTAAGCCTAGGCTGCCTATACGACTTGTCCGGAATGAGTATGCCTACGATCAATGAATTCCGGGCGCTGTATAGGTTGTCCTACTCGAGGAAGGCGGGGTCCAAAGGCTGCTTATCCTTCAACTCCCGCAACAATCAAGCGGTTATCACCACTATGCCTTCATGGGTAGACAACAGCTGGAGAAAGAAGGTGGTGATGGCTGGCGGGGCTTGGCAGGTGAAGAGGAGGATGTACCGGGTGCCTGGTGCCTTCCAGCCCATAGGCGACCAGTCGTTCCAGCTGTCCGAGTTGGAGCAGGAGAGGGTCTTGACTATTCTCGGCTGCTGGGACCACCTGGAGCGAAGTTCGTACAATTTCATCCGGCGAGAAGTGCTGGAACACTGTGGGCTTGGGCGGGATCCCGGTGGGTAACAAACCCTAGTGGTGGGACTTGTGCTAGGTTTTGCTCAACAATTTAACGTTTTCCTTGTCCTGCAGGTGCGTCAACCCGGGCGGTGATCAAGCCCGAAAACACTCTTTCGATGGACGGGGAAGATCTCCTGAGGCATCTTACGGAGAAGGGTGCGAGCGTGGCCCGGTCCTCGGTGGAAGCGGACGGGCGGGTTACGTTGCATGCGGAGCCCCAGGCCCGGGATATGGACGAATCGTCCTACCTACCGGAGCGGGTGAAGACCCATCACTCTGCGGCAGCAGCGGTGCCTGGGAAGGGCAAGAGCGCCGGGGGACCGGTGCGGGTTCCTGGGGGAGAAAACAGGGTCCCCAACCGTGCGGCGAGCCTGAGTATCGCTGCTTTTGTTCCTCGTGCAAACGCACGTGCCGCTGCTCCCGAAGGGCGGGGAGAGAAGCGGAAAGGGCCGGACGGTCCGTCCCCTTTGCTGGTGACGTTAACCGGCGGGTCATCCCGGGAGGTCCTGGCGAAGCGGGTCAGGACAACCAGCAGCGTAACATCTAATGCTGGGGAGGGAGCCGGAGCTGACCGGCAGAGCAGTCCTGTGCCTGCGGAGGCGGCGAGGGGAAGTCCGGACAATGCTCTCGTTCGGCAGATGATGGCGGACCTGGCCAGCTTCGGCCTGGACAAGCCCGGGGTTGATGGCGTGCTGGCGGGTGGCAACCGGCCAAAATGCAAGGAATCCATCTTCCGGGTAAGTACCGCATGGTACCACCGTATTGCTTATATCCTGCTTTCTTTGCCTCTTGACTGCCTTTGTTGCCCTGCAGCTGCTCTACCACCTGTACCAGCCGGATGCGAGCGAGGAGCTCCCGGAGCTGAGGAGGCAGATAACTGCGCTATCCAAGTCTCAGAAGCTTCTGGGGGTGGAGAAGTCCCGCTCGGATCGGGAGAAGGCCAGGGCGGAGGAGAGGGCCAAGAAGATGGAGGAAAAGGCCAGGAAGATGGAGGAGAAGGCCCGGGAGCTGGAGGAGCAGAACCGGAGCATGGAGAGGGAGCGGGAGCGGGCCGACGCTGAGAGGGCCGAGCTGGAAGCCAAGATAGACGAGCTCCAGACACGTGCCACCGCTGCTGCTGCTGGTGGAGATGACCCGGGACAGTTCGACCGGTTCGTTCTTCAATACGAGGAGAGCGATCGGTTCCTGGACTGCCTGGAGAAGGCCCGGGAAGAAGGCATCTCGGATGCCTACACGGAATGGGCGGCGAAGGGGTGGTTAAATACTTCCCTGATGCCAGGCACCTCTGCCGAAGGAAATGCTCCTGTGGAGCCGGTCGTCCAACAGCTGGCGGTGGAGGAACAACCAGGAGCAGAGCGTCGCTCGCACTTGGATTCTTTTACCAATAGTGCCGAACCTGCCGGAGCTGAGGTCGACGATGAAGCTATTGCTGGGGATGCGGCTCCTTAGGATGTTTTTTCTTGCTCTTGCTTGTAAAAGAAACTCTCCGGAGCGGTTTACTGTTTGAATACTTTAATTAATTATGAATATATATCTGAGCTTGCGGGGCCAGAGTTTTCAAAAGTAGTTTGCATATATTTGATCTTTACAATCGGTTGAACCGGCGATATGCCAAACTAACCGCCTGGACCCAGCGGGTTTACCAAGCCGGGTTACTCTCCCGGTCGGGGTCTGCTCTTCTCTCCCCTACATATCTCTGGAGCTGGCCGCTATCAATCATGCCCTGCACTGCAGTCTTGAGGGCAAAGCACTGGTTCGTCCGATGAGTTGCCTCATCGTGGTACGAGCAGTACTTGCCTGTCTGCGCCGTCGTAAGCTTCCCCTTGGGGTACCTTCTCTGGGGCGGTGAGGCAATGACGTCCGCATTCTCCAGCAGGATGTCCTCATAGGATGCGGTGAGAGTGGAGAAGACTTCTTGATTAGCCGGGGGTGCTGGCATAATTGCCAGGGGGCGCTCTTGGTGGTACGGTGCAGGTTTGTTCTCGGCCCGAGACTGGGGCCTGTCAGAGAAGGGCCTCTGCTGCCGCTGCGGCCAGGTCTTGCCGTTGTTGTTGTTGTTCCGGCTGGGTCGGCGGCTCCCGTGCTCGGCTCGCTGGCCGGGTTTGCTCTCTTGACTGCGCGGGGGATCCTCCTCCCGCTTCCTCTTCAGCAGGTGGTTCCCGTAGGTCTCATGATCAGCCTGGGCATGCCGGATGGCCATAGCCATCAACTCGTCGTAGCCCTGAGGGAGTTCTACCCTGACGGCGTAGGAAAACTTCCCTGCCCGAAGCCCCTGCTTGAATGCCATCTCGGCGATGCCCTTGTCCAAGTTCCGAACCCCGGCCGTGGCTGTCTGCCACCGGTTGACAAAGGTTCTCAACTCTTCCCCGGGGGCCTGGATGCAGTTGAAGAGGACGGTGGACGTCCGTGCTCCCTCGACTCGGAGGATGAAGCGGCCTACGAACCGGTCAGCCAGCTGTTCGAATGCCTCGATTGAATTCGCAGGAAGCTCGTAGAACCAACTGAGCGCTTCTCCGGACAGGGTCTCCTGGAAGATGTTGCAGCAGATTGCATCGGAGTAACCCTTGGCGCAGGTCTGGGATCGGAAGCTGTCCAGATGCTGATACGGGCAACCGGACCCGGAATAGGTGAGCTTGAGGGACTTCTGGTTGCCAGATCTCCCCGACTCTATGACTCGGTGTGAAAAGGGGCCCATGCGCTCGTTGAACCGGGCGCCTTCCAATGGCCGGGCTGCTCTCCTCTCGTTTGCCTCCATCTGGGCCTTCAGGTCCGACACGGTGTTGGCTAGCAGTTGCAGCGCCCGGGCGGTTGGAGTATCCACTTCACCCATGGACGAAGCGTGCGGCTGGTGGGAGGCGGGCGTGCTCTTCGGCAGGTCCTCGCCGGCTCGTAACTTCTCTCGCACAGGCTCGCTGGGCCGGGCGCCCGAAGATTGCCCTGCCTCTAGCTGCCGGGGTTGAACTAGCAGGGGTGCAGCTTGTGCCTCGGCCATGGCGGCACTGCGCTGCTGCCCCCTCTCTAGGGCGGCTACCAGGGCGGCGTTTACTGCCTCCATCTCTTCGTATCGGGCCTGGGACTTGGCTCGGTCCCGGTCGTTCTCCTCTCTGAGACGACTAACTTCTGCGGCCATTGCCCGTACCTTTCCCGCCATGCCGTCATGGTCGGGGCTGTACGTGGGGTCTTGATCCTGGCTCTCAGACTGATCACTCGGGTCATCCGAGAACGTCAGGGATAGGCCACGAAGCACCGGGCTGCCTTCGTCCTCTATCGGGTCTTTCCCATGCGAGCTCTCGTGGCGGGGCTCCGGATCACCGGAGGGTCCTCCATGGCTCCTTCCCAAATCGCTGCCCTGCTCGCCACGCAGCTCCCGCGTGACGACAGGGGTGGAGGCGAGCGTTTGCACAGTTGCAACACGCCCCTCCTCAGTAGTTCCTTTCTCTTGACTCATTCCCACAATCTTAGCCAGCGGTGTTGCTTGCACGGCTTCTTGTTCAGAGTTCCCACAGACGGCGCCAATTGTTTCTGCATAAACCCGGGGGTCTCGGTAGATACTTGATGAATCCAACTCGATCTCCTGCAATCCTGCTTACTAAGGGGAATACCGGGCGGGCCGGCCTTCACCTCTCCGATGCCTAAGTTAGTATAGTTGGAATATATATAACCTGGGCACGTATGTAAGCAGGGAGGGAGACAAGTTACCTATTTATGGTGGTAGTTGAGGCCCATATATAGGTGGTTGAGGGTGAGGGCTGGCCTTACCCTTCGATGTGGGACTGGTTCCCTTCTGTTTGGATATTCTGGTGCCCTCTTTGGCAGGCAGGCGCCCCCGGTCCCAGGACCCCTGGAGGCAGGATAGACCGCTGGGCCCCGAGGCCTGGTGCTGGTGATCCGATCCTGGGTCCTGGGCCGGGCCCTGGTGTACTTGCCGCGGGTCTGTGGGCTTGCTGTAGCCCCTCTGCGGCTACTGTCAACAATGCCCAACTTGTCAATTGAATCGTCAAATACTTTTCTTGACACTCATTTTGTAAGAATATCTGTCAACTGGTCTTCTGTATATATGAAATGTAATCGAATGACTTTCTTGTCTAAGTTCTCCTTGATAAAGAATCGATCCACCTCCACATGCTTAGTTCGGTCATGCTGAATCAGATTATGAGCAATTTCAATTGCTGATGTGTTATCACAATGTAAGTCCATAGACTTCTTAAGATTGATACCTAAGTCTTTTAACACATTTCAGATCCATAACAATTCACATACGCCATGTGCCATACCTCGAAACTCTGCTTCTGCACTTGATTTAGCAACAAATTTTTGTTTCTTACTACGCCAGGTCACTAGATTTCCTCCAACAAATGTGAAGTATCCAGATGTAGATCTTCTATTAGTCTTATCACATGTCCAATCAGCATCTGTGTATCCCACGAATTCTAATTCATTCTTCTTTTGAAACAACAAACCTTTTCCAGGTGCCTTCTTGAGATACTTCAGAATACGATATACTGCATCCATATGCTCTTCACTGGGACAATGCATAAATTGGCTAACCACACTCACAGCATAAGCAATATCAGGTCTAGTATGAGAAAGATAAATGAGTCTCCCTACTAGACGTTGGTATCTTCTTTTATCTGTTGGAACTTGATTAGGATAGATGGCGAGGTTGTGATTCATCTCAATCAGTGTCTCAACTGGTTTGCAATCAAGCATCTCTGTCTCAGCTAACAAGTCGAGTACATACTTACGTTGGGATAAAGAAATTCCTTTCTTAGATCTTGCAACTTAAATAACAAGAAAGTATTTCAATTCCCCAAGGTCTTTCATCTCAAACTCCTTCGAAAGATATTTCTGTAAGGCCTCTGTTGACAGTATATATGGTGCACCGCCAAGCATATCCAACGACCTCGTGGACCGTCCAACCGGCGCGATAGGTCCTGCTTCCGGCATGCATCGGGTAGACTGAAACCTCGGCTACATCTCCATTGCGGAAGATCACCGGTGCTACATCCGGAAGGCGCGCCACCGGGCTCCGCAAGAAGCTTCGTGAATAGGAAAAGTGTATATCTGTCCCACATCGGAAACATTGTAAAGAAGGGAGTCTTCCTTACTTATAAATAGAAGGCGTCCCTTTTAGATATCAGATCTTGGACCCTTTGGCATTTCACACTTGTAACACCACCAGACTTATTGGCCGATCATAGTATATTCTAAGTGGACGTAGTCATGCCTTCCGGCGGCATGGCGAACCACTATAAACTCATGTGTTATTATATCTTTATTGTGCTTCTGTTAGGCTCTACGGATTATGACAGAAACATTTGGCGCCGTCTGTGGGAAGAGTTATAAAAGGTTATGTTGCTCCACCAGCAGGCTGCCCGGAGAGCAAGACCAAATAATCAACAGGCCCGTAGTTTTTATCCTGGCCAGCAGGCAACCCATCCCAGGTCAGCAACCCAGCACGGGTTAAGGCAGCGGGTCACCCCCAGGCCCAACACCCACGTCAACGAGCCAGCATGCATCCGGTCAAACTGGACAGCAGGAACCAGCGCCGATGTCACCCGGATATCTTCTATGGGCACCCTGGATCTTCACCCCTGCACTAGTGCCCCTGCAAGTATGACTGCACTCCACCGGCCCGGCTTTCATCACATTGGGACCAGCAAGCTTCTCTCCGGAACCGATGGCCTTGTTCTCCAGAACCGATCGTCCAACACTCCGGTGCCGATCGTCCTACCCTCCGGGTGCTGTTGGCTTCATCTACGGGTCTGATCGATAGCCCGTCTCCCTCTCCAAACTGATCAGTTTTCTCTCTCTGGGCGGTCGTCCTCCACTCCGGACATGAGACGAGAGGAGAGGGGAAGAGATAAACTGGACGAGAAGAAGGAAAGAGACAGAACATAAGAGACAGGAGGAAAAGCCAGAAAGAGACGAGTAGAAAGAAAAGGAAAACAGAGAGGAAAGAGAGAGACCTGCAACTGGACGTACGCGCGACGCCTCCGGTGCATGCCAGCCCCAGGGAGCGAAGGCTCGTGCCTCGTAGTGCCCGGCAGGCCGAAGCACTAGTCGCCTCACGGTGTCCCAGGCCGAGCGGAGCCTCCCGCAGCGGAGTCATGCAGAGTCTCCGGTTCTTAGGCTCGCGCCATGCAGAAGCTCCGGTTCTCAGCCCTAACCGGGTCACGCAACCCTCCTCCTGCTGCACCAGCTCCACTCCGGCACCGATATCAACTCCTCCGGGTCCCAACGGCTCGCCTCCTCCGGCTATCGAGCGGTAGTCTCCTTCGGGTGCTGTCCCGGTCGACGGACACAGAACCTCAACACCACCGGAAGCCATGGTGCAGATCGAACCCGAAGCGTCTTTGGGTCCATGCGGTGGGCACCTGCAAAGGGTAAACCAAAAAAAAGAGAGAAAGAAAGAAAGAAAAAGAAAGAAAAAACAGAGAGAAAGAAAGAAAGAAAAAGAAAGAAAAAGCAGAGAGAAAGAAGAAAGACGAAGAGAAAAAGAGCGGGAAAGAGGAGAGGAAAGGAAAGAGCAGCCAGAAAGAAAAGGAAAAAAAAAACAGAAAAAGAAACCAAAAGGAGAGAAGAGCAGACAGAAGAGAAGGAAAACCAGAAGAAAAGAAAGCAGGAAGAAAGACGAAGAGAAAATGAGCGGGAAAGAAAGAGAAGGAAAGAAGTTAAAAAAAAAAAAAACAAAGTCAACGGGCCCATCGGGTCAGCGGGTTGGGCTTGCTGTGGGTCACCAGGTCAACACGGGTTGGATTGGAGCAAATCTTCTCTGGACACCCACCAATCTCCTTTGGACACCCAAGCTGTTCTTTGCTCCCGTAGGTAATCATTGGGCAACCCGGGAATCATTCTCGCAGGCTATTCCAAACACTTGACAACTTTCTTCAAAGATAAGTACCACCTCTCATATCGATATATCTCCACATGATTACTTTGGGTATATTGGTACCTTAAACATGCGATAAATGTGTGCGCATGATTACCTGCTACACTGGTAATTTTTAGCTTGTCTCTACATAGCAACATGGTCTTTCGTGTGTGTGATTGGCTGAGGTATAACACCTGGAAAGGGTAAAGCCAGTAACAACGGCTGAGACATTCCAACGGGTAAGCCAACAACACCGGAGGCATATATCATGCACTCTCAAAACATCGAGCATTGCATGCTTTCATTCTATACTTGCTAAATGTATGAGCATGGTTCATTATGCGCTTATCAGTGCTGCGCATATCATTATGCACTCATATCAGTGTGCATCGCCATACCATATACATCGTGCATTTCAGTGCACGCATATCAGTATGCATTGGTCGATCATTTCAGTGCACACATATCAGTGTGCATCGCCATATCCATATGCATCGTGCATTTCAGTGCACGCATATCAGTATGCATTGGTCGATCATTTCAGTGCTACGCATACCATTATGCATTATTGCACGCATGTCAGTATGCATCTGTCGCATTTAAGTACTGTGCGCCATATCAGTATGCATATTTCGTGTGTGACTGGCCGAGTTATATCCTCTGAGATTTTTCCTCCGGGAATGGTAAGCCAATGACAACGGCTGAGGCATTCCACCGGGAGAGCTTGTCCTCTAGCACATGCAACTCTTCCCGTAGGCTAAAAGCCCTGCACATGTACCACCGGGCTTTATAAACCTGGGAGAGCTTGTCCTCTAGCACAGGCAACTTTTCCTGCAGGCTAAAAACCCTGCACATCACGCCTGCAAGAACAAAGGCTGTGAAAAGATTGGGAACGGCATGGCCAAGCCAACCCATCGGGAGATAGTATCCTTTAACACAGGTGCTTCTTCCTGCAGGCTAAAAACCCTGCACGCACGAACTTAACTATGAGCGGGAAAGCCCCGCTGCATTTCCCCGCATATCCGAACATAAGAACGAACCAACGGGAATATTCGAACTCCCGGTCAGGTCCTATTTCGAATTGGGGGACTTATTAAATGCTATATATATACCACACTGGAGTGGTAGCACGATCATATTCACATATCTGTCTGCATCGCCATGTCCGTATGCATCATATTTCAGTGCACACATATCAGTATGCATCGCATGTCAGTACGCATCGCATTTCAGTGCATGCATATCCGTATGCATCACATTTCAGTGCATGCATATCCGTATGCATCGCATTTCAGTGCACGTATGTCAATGTGCGTCGGTCACATCAGTATGCATCACATTAGAGGCATTCTAACGGTAAACAGGTATTCCAACGGTATTTCAAAGGCATTCCACCGGTAAAAAGACATTCCAAGAGCATTCAAAAGGTATTCCAACGGTATTCCATCGATCGAGCCGGTACCAGCTTACCGCTCACACTCCTACGGGTTAACCGGTTGCACCAACCGAGTTATCCCAATAGACCGGCCAATACCAACTCATGGCCACACAGCGCCACCGGGAACTCTTCTGACACAGGACACGTTTCCCGCTAGAACCAAGTCTAAATTTTCTCGGGCGGAGAGGTGAGATTATTCAAACACCCGGTAATGAGTCCATCTTACTTGAGGATTTGGGAGACTGGTGGGGGTGACGTCACTCGGTCGTCACCTGCGCTTGGCAGTACAAGATTTTAACTCCCCAAGTAAGATTGCACTCTTTCTCGGGAACTTGGGGGATTTGTTGACAGTATATATGGTGCACCACCAAGCATATCCAACGACCTCGTGGACCGTTCAACCGGTGCGATAGGTCCTGCTTTCGGCATGCATCGGGTAGACCGACACCTCGGCTACATCTCCATTACGGAAGATCACCGATGCCATATACGGAAGGCGTGCCACCGGGCTCCGCAAGAAGCTTCGTAAATAGGAAAAGTGTATATCTGTTCCACATCGGAAACATTGTAAAGGAGGGAGCCATCCTTACTTATGAATAGAAGGCTTCCCTCATAGATATCGGATCTTGGACCCTTTGGCATTCCACACTTGTAACACCACCAGACTTATTGGCCGATCATAGTATATTCTAGGTGGATGTAGTCATGCCCTCCGGCGGCATGGCGAACCACTATAAACTCATGTGTTATTATATCTTTATTGTGCTTCTGTTAGGCTCTACGGATTCTGACAAAAACAGCCTCCATCTCTTTTGGGTCATCTCCTGTGGCAATCATATCATCAACATATACTATCATAGCAGTAATCTTACCCTAACTGTGCTTAATGAACAAAGTATGATCTGAGTTGCTATGTCTGTCACCAAACACCTTCATTGATTTTGAAAATCTTCCAAACCAAGCTCTGGGTGATTGCTTTAAGCCATATAATGACTTCTTCAATTTGCAAACCTTGCCTGCATCGCAAGACTTATTTTTTACTGCCTGTGGTACATCCATGTAAACCTCCTCTTCTAACTTTCCATTGAGGAATGCGTTCTTCACATCAAATTGGCGAAGATGCCAATCTCTAGTTGCTACTAGTGAGATCAATATTCGGATAGTGTTGATCTTTGCTACATGTGCAAATGTCTCTTCATAATTAATTCCACAGCGCTGGGTGTATCCTTTGACAACCAATCTGACTTTATATCTGTCAATACTCCCATCTGCTTTGAGTTTCACTATATTCACCCAACGACATCCAATAGTCTTCTTTCTCGGTGGCATAACCACAATATCCTAAGTTGAGTTTTTCTGCAAGGCTTCAAGTTCTTCATTCATCACTTGTTTCCACTTGGGATCTGCTAATGCATCTTGTACACTACTTGGAATAGATACAAAAGATAATTGATCGACAACAAGTGCATGTGACCCAGACAACCTATGATTAGACATATAATTGGCTATATGATATTTTACTTTGGCTTTGACATCTAGTTCATAGTGTTTTTTAGGAACACCCTTAATTAGTAGTCCTATGTGATATCTCCTAGGTTCAATGTTATTTGAATTAAAAGGTACCTGAGGAGAAACATTCACAGTAAAATCTTCGGTTAATGATGTTGAGAGGGGAAATATATCTAACGAGTGAGGGTTTTGAATCATTGATGTAAAATCTAATGAAGATGCGCGGGTCCCTGGGGTTTGAATGTCACCAGGTATACTCTGCATAATTTCTGTCGCAGCTGTCTTTATGTTCGACACCAGTCCTTCTTCCCTTTCAGATGGCAACTCGTCAGTGTGTGGGTTAGACAGCCCAGATGGCTCAGCTCGGCTCGGCTTAGACTGATCAGTCGGTTCAGTGGCTTGGCTCGGCTCAGTCTGATGAGTCAGTTTCGCGGCTTGGGTCGGCTCAGCATCTGTCTCATGTGTCAGGGGTCCATGTGATGATGTTGAGTGATCAAGACCACCTGATGATGTGGTCGGCTGGCCCATTCTCACGACTTTGCTCCATTTGATTTTGTTCCGACTCTTTTTGCTCCTATATTACTTATTTCTTGATTTTCAAATGTGCCGATTTCAAACTTCGATTCTAGTGCCTGTAATTCTTCAAATTCTTCGAAATCAAATCTATTTTGAGGATTTCCTTCACTGACTCTCTCCCCCTGAAGGGAGGACTCCAAAGCTCCCGTTGAGAAGTATGGCTCAGATTCACGAAAATAAACATCAAGAGATGTATGTATAGTGTCGGTCTGCGGTTCATAACATCTGTAGCCCTTTTGAAACTCTGCATAGCCCACAAAAATACATTTTCTTGTACGATGATCAAGCTTGCTTCATTGAGGCTTGGGAATACGAACATACACTGTGCAGCCAAATACACGGGGATCCAAATTGGGCATAGAGGGAACCAAAAGAATCTTATGAAGTGGTTGTTGAGGGTTTTGATACTCAATCACCCGAGAAGGAGTACAATTGATGAGATATGCAGCATACTTCACGGCTTCTCCCCAATACTCACGAGGCACATTCATGCCAAACAATGAGGCACGAACAACTTCAAACAATTACCGATTCTTCCGTTCTGCCAATCCTTTCTGCTGAGGAGTATATGAATTTAAAGTTTGATGTCGTATTCCTTGAGATTGTGTGAACTCTTGCATAGGGCCATTAACATATTCTCCACCATTACCAGATTGAAAAACACGAATAGTCTGTTGATATTGTGTAGACACCATCTTGTGAAACTCTTTGAACCGGGAACAAACATCGCTCTTGTTTTTCAATAAAGACACCCATGTCATGCGCGTGCAATCATCAATAAATGTCACAAAGTATCGAGCGCTACAAAGTGAATGGATTTTTGCAGGTCCCCAAACGTCAGAATGAATCTTCATGAAGAGAACTTGACTTTTGTGAAGACTTGGTGAATATGGAACATTGTGACTCTTGGCTAGTTCACAAGTGTCACAATGGAAATCTGAAGCGTTGATACCGGGAAACAACTGAGATTGCAACTTCTTGAGATAATGGAAGTTTAGGTGGGCTAGGTGATGATGCCACAACCACACAGTTTCTCTTCCACTTACGACGCCATGATGTTCATATTTTTTCTCCAGCCTCTGTCAGATCCAGGTAGTATAATTTCCCCCTTTTTACACCATAACCAAGAATTCACCCGGTCAGAATGTCTTGAAACACACAGAAGCATGGATAGAAGGTGACAATACATGCAAGAGCTATAATAATCTAACCAACAGACATGAGATTATATAATAGTGATGGGAAAACTAAGACAGACTCAAGAGTTAAAGTTTCAGATAAAATAACAGAATCTTCTGCAATAACTGGGGTGGGTGTACCATCAGCAGTAGACACAACATTTTGAGAGGAAGGTATAATTGTGGTCAAGAGACTAGGGTCATTAGTCATGTGGTCCGATATGCACCTGTATCAACTATCCAAGTATTATTCAAAATGGTCTTACCACTCATACTTGATTGTGCTACATTAGCAAAGGCACTGGATGGATGCTCTTCCTCTATGGGAGTCACGACAACTTGTCCAAAATTCTTACGTGGCTTTTTGGTGAAATCCCACCAATCAGAATATCCGATTACTTCATAACACTTTTGCTTGCTATGACCAAAATATCCACAAAGTGGACACTTTGTGTTAGCATATGCATTTAGTTTGCCTGGATAGTGACATGGTGCCGTGGTATGGTATATGTTATTTTCCATTGAAACAAGAACGGGAACGGGAGGCTTTGATTTGCAAAGTATGCGTGTAAGCTCTGCTTTGATGTGCTTTTCGTTTGCTTGTGGGGCCCGCGGCAGATGCTACAGATCGGCTTGATGCAAGGCTGTTTGTTTTTTTTTTTTTAAAAGAATTCTAGGGTTTTGATATTTAATTTGAGGGTTTTTAAAATTTGGGATTCAGGAATGGTATGAGATGATTTGTGAATTTCGGTATGATTTGAGTGATAATAGTACGCAGCGGTTTGTGGTTTGATTTGGGATTTAGGTTTTGGGTGCAAATTCAAGGATCAAACCTGGTTTTGCTTTTATGCCAAGTAGAAAATAAGAAAATGATTTGAATTTAATGCTCAATGATTTATTTTTCTCCATAGATGAGGTATATATAGGGATACAAATGTACACCTACAAGGAAAATATATCCTATGATTATACAGAACAATTCACCTATATAACTAAGGAAAATAAATAAACTAGAATATTCTACAGCTAACCCCGTATCCATATCATCACGAACCACTGCACCAATTCCACCAACACCATTATCACTCCTATAGGCACCATCCACATAGATTTTAAGATAGTCCCGTGGTGAGCATTCCCACCTCACCTGCAACCTCTTCTTTTGGCCTGGGGGTGGTAAGTCTGGTATTCCTCCACTCTGTAACTACAACAACTACTAATCAAATGCATGTGTTGAAAGGAATGTCCATTCCAAATAATGTCATTATGTGCACACCAAAGCATTCACAGTGCCATGCAAAATAAATCAAAATGGTCAGTGCTCAACACATCCACCATATAAAAAAACCACCTCTGCAAATCTTGCGACACCGCATCCCTAGGCTTCAGATTTAGGGGACTCACACTCCAGAAAGCAGAAAGCTTGGACTTCCACACATTCTTTAAACATGTGCTGTGAAGTTTCAATTGATTTAGAGCAAAAAACACAACGGACATCAGGTAAATGAACCTTACGAGACTGAAGATCAGCCCTAGCTAGTTCGAATTGAAGAGCCCCATGCTACATACGCGCCAAATGAAATTCTTCACGTACCTTCGAAGGGACAGTAGCTTTCCAAATAGCATCTCAGTACCGCTTTAGAGGACCACCAGGAACACTAGATGAAGACGACGCACGCTGCGCGCTACACTGCAATGAGCTCATATACACATGATATTGAAGTGCAATCTTTCTCTCGCCTGCGACACAAAGGCAGTGCTGCTATTCTGTTCACCTCTAGATCTTCCTCCGTCACTAACTCCTCCAACACATCCAGCCACCTGCAACCCTTCTTTATTCTCCTCGTCAATAACATCCACCACCCAGTCCTCTGTCCCCTCCATAATATATAGGAGAGAAAGGTTTAAAACGCCGGAGTTGGCAACCAGGGATATCCTTCCAAAAAGACACATCCTTCCCATCCCCAATTTTGTACCTCAGTCCCTGCCTCAGAACCTCTCTACCCGCAATGATACTGCGCTAGTTATGGGAAGCACCCACCCTTCGGAACCTCAGCCTCCATAAAAGAACATTGGAGAAAGTATTTGGCCTTCATTCAAAAATGAAAACCCTAGCAATCAGAGAATCAGGCTGCTTGATCAACCTCCAGCCTTGTTTTGCGAGCAATGCCATGTCAAAGCAATGCATATCCCTAGACCCCATACACAGCTCATAACATACGAAGGGATGGATTGGGCCACTGCCTTTACTCAACACTTCCCTCCCCGCAATAGTGTCTTCTCTGTCCATCCATGAGTTAGTTTTAAGCAAATAATCAGCTGCCTTGGCTGGTGATTGGTAATTTCAATGAGCTTGTCAATATTTCTAACTGGTGCTTCATTAACAGGCAAGTTTAAGCTACTGATTCAGAGCTGCCATCTGGTTCTTGGGTTTTAAGGTCTTGATTTGACGTGGAATAGCGAAAGAGTTAAAGAGAGATTAGATAGAGCTTTTGAAATGGGAACGTAGATTTGCTTTTCCTGAAGCTTTTGTCCATCACCTTATGCAATTTATGTAGTGTGATCACTGCCTTACATTGCTAAAGCTACCTTCTGGTGTTAATGAGGAGCGCAGCCTCAAATCATTTAGATTTCTGGCTCTGGTTTAGTCGTGTTGATTTTCTTAATGGCAGTTGCATAGGAGCTGGACGCTGAAGCTAAGGGTTCACTGATTGGGTTGCAAATGCCTGCTAGTATATAACTAAATAATAAAAACATAGAGGTAAGATAATCCTCGAGTTTGATTCAGAGATCCTTGTGTTTTTTCAGAGCCGAAAGGAGTGATATGCACCCTCTCAAAGCTATGCTTTAACTGTTCCTCTGCCCTACTAAGTTCTAGACCTGTTGAAGTTCCCCACATCTATAAACTATAGGGAAACTAACACGGAAGCTAAGATGGTTGCTGTTGGCTTGACCAAATCATTGAGACATTGTTGGATGATTATTTGTGTGAAACTATTACGACTAGAGTTATCTGTTCTAGGCAAACTTGATCCTCAAAGGAAAAGATATAAAAATTAAGGATACCAGCTTTGGGCACTGATGTATGTGACCCTTTGGCTGCCATCATTGCTGGTAGTTCCAGTAAAGATCATACTTCTTATCTGTGGCTGGGTGCAAGCTACACGAACGGAGTGGATCGATGTGTTCTAAAAAGGTGGCTCACATGGAGAATGGTTACCGCTGTAGTGGTGAAATTGCTGCAAAGCTCTCTGCAAATAGAGCGACACTGCATTGCCTAGTTGGTTGGTGGTGCCCCTGCTCAGCTGATTGGAGATATTGGATATTGTATCAGCAATTGCTGGTTTAGTGATTGCCTTTGTTGCAAGATCCAGTTGTTACTGATGCAGTTGGGAGTATACGAATAGTTGCTTCTTTCTGTGCCGAAGAGACTGTGATTCAAGTTTGCGTAGGATGATAGGATTCAAAAATAATCTTATTAGTGTTATGAGTCTATGAACTAGTTTTTATGCAGGAGCTCAGCTGGTGGTGCATGGAAAAACAACATTCTCAGATGTTTTCAGGGTTTTTCTTTTCTCCAACTCTGGCTGCTATGACAATTTCCTAAAGGAGCTTCTTAGCTCCGGATTCTTATATAGCGAAATGCTGCTACAACAGTACAACCACAAGTCGAAGATTGACCCGAGTGATGAGTCTGGTACGACAATAGGCAAAGTGAAGGGAGATATTGAATTGAGCTTCATAATTAATCTATGCCTTTTAGATATCCTCCATCCAGGAGCCAGACGTCTAGATTTTCCAAAACAGTTGGAGACAGTGGCACTGGCTGGACATTGCTCTCGATTGTCTTGAAATCCGAAAGTTCCAATTGAAGTGGCTGAGGCAGAAACTGGTGAACTTGTGAGCCAAGAACCAGTTTTGTTATATAATACACTGCTCCCAACATAGGCAGTAGGCAGAGATTCTGTAAAGTCCCAAAATATTTTCCTACTTAGATGTGACAAGCAGTGCACTAGGTGCATTACCTTATCACGCTTATTCGAACAGCAGCTGGAGCTGTTGCAGAGAAAGGAAAGCATTAGACTCTGATTAGCGTCATGGCTCCTTCACAATGTACATCAAGATTAGTTGTCTACTGCAGGCTTTTAATAATTCCTAGTTGCTACTATATCTTAATTCCTAATTCCCGTTGCTGTTGGTGTTTCTTTGACCTTAACTTTCCCTTCGAGTCAGAACTGTTATATGCTTTGTTATCTAATTCCTCACCCTTTCTTTTTATTACTATTACTATTTTTTTTTTATCAATGGGAGACTGGTAAACAACCACAAACTTGAATAATTACCGAGTGGGCGAGTGGTAAGTAAACAATCACCAGGTTTGATACTGAATCTGTCAATCTCAGCCGCACAGCTTTTGGGCATCCATTAGCATTCTCAATCAAGAGGAATGTAATAGGAATGAAATGATTACACCATTAAGTTGTGAAAGCCCTCCCCATATCTTTCTCCAACTATACCCATAAAGATTTCTTCCCCATTTTCTGGTGTTATAACATTGAAGCTCATGATGGTTCTGTAGAATGTTCTGGGTTTGGTATGTTCCATTCCATTGCTCTCATATGCAGCAGGACACTTCCTAAATATAAGCTACTCCAATAGTCTCTGAGTGAGCTTATGCATTTGAGAGTGGTAACTAATCTCACAGAACTTTACCAATGCAAGTATGCAACTATTTGTACACAACCAGATTTGCGGCCATTCAAATATGAATCTGTTCTGTTCACAAGCATATGCAAAAAATTGCAACTCGTATACAAAATCTGAATTTATCGCCGGAGGCAAAATCACATCATATGAAACAAATGTAACAATTTGTGGTTCTTGTATTACAGGACTTGGTTTGTAACCCAAGATGACAAGTCCCGAGCTGAATCCAGAAAATGGATAATAATAATAATAATAATAATAAGAGCACATTAAATGATAGTTCTAGTGTTTTGCTCCTTGTATAAAACAAGAACTTGATTAAGCTAACAAAAACACTATCTGGTACAGTTCCTAATTAGGGCACAATGAGAATGGTAAGCTGACCTCATCTCTATGCAGATTTTGTTACTTCATGTATAGCATTTGCCAGATATCCAACATTGCCTGTAGTAACGCCCGCCATACTGCATGTCAACCATCACATGTGAGAAATATTCGTGAGTGGAGAGAGAGAGGGGAAAGGAGGAAGGACATTTACCTTATTCGACCATTGCGAGTCATATATATATGAAATTCGTTTGTCAAACGATCAACTTGTTCAGGTGTCATTCCACTATAACAAAACATGCCAATCTGTTTGCAAGATCAGAAACATAAGATGAGCCATATATAGACACAGAAATTCCAAACACCTAACACCTAAGAGAGAATGAACATTCAAGCACACCTGATTTGTTATGTGCTCCCAAGATAAAGGTGACCCCAATTTCTCAAGGTTTTCACGTAGAGCAGTTCGCATTCCGATTATGCGATCTGCCATGCCCTGGAGAAGAATGGTGAAAAGGAAATAAGCATCAGATGATCAAGACATACTGAAGGGTCCCTGTTTCTTTAGTATCTATAACCTAATGTAAGCTGGGATTCCCGGGACACAAAAGATCAAGAGCATTATTCAATTCTAGAGATGTTTAAATTTCCCCATAGTTGACAAGTGAACACAATTACATTTTTCTCTAACAGGAGAATCAGCATGCATCTCTTGGTAGGAATACCATTACATTATGGCAAAATTTGTGTCTGTGTTTCGTCTTCGTTTTTCCAAGAAAAAAAAAACCTAGATAAAAAAGTAGTATCCTCTAGAAAGTGAAGTCTATCCCAAACACGGAATAGGAAAGATGGATGTAACTTCTGAAACCTCCATATTCTAACCTGGCAATTTTCGGTTTAAAAACACTTGGATGCAATTAATGTGACATGGAAAGGATCTCTGGATGCTGATTTCACAATACTAAATACTAGTTAATGTGGCGGCATCTTACTACAGAAAGTAAAGAGAACACAAGTTTCACTCTTGAAGGCACAAAAGTTAAAAATGAGAGGCAAGCTTTTCATGCAGTAGCAAAAGTATGTCCTCATAGCTTATCCCTGACCAACCAAATAATATGGACTCGCTTTCACTTGTTTCTCACTTATGCTCACCTCGAGGACTTTCTTACTATGTACTTGGTCAGTAATCCCACTACTCATCCCAAAAATATAAAGCCGAAAGGAAAGACCCACATTACCTTAACTTCTCGGAGCCACAAATTCTTCAAGTCAGGATCACCAAGGATAGTTGACACTATAAGGGGTCCATGGACAGGTGGGTTACTATACATGGGTCTGGCAATCTGCTGCAACTGACTTTTAACAGCCACAGCTTGTTTTTCATCCTCACAAAGCAAGCTGAGAGAGAAAAACAGCATCAGGATGGAAATATACAAAAGACTCCATGCTGTCTTAACATCAACAAAAAAGTAAGGTAACAGATAAGATATGCGAAGCAATCAAAAGAAAGGATATTAAAAAATAATGGTCTAAATCCTACAAATATTAATCCATGAATATGTGAAGTTACATTTGCCAACTATAGCTGCTTGAACCATCACTAGGAGGCAGAGTAAACGAGACACAGAGAAACCTCAGCAATCATATATACAGTTATTTTTTCATCCTCAAGTTTAGATACAAAGGTAAAAGGATGGTCATGGGAGAAAAGAGTATGACATGGGGCTTGAGTGGAACAGAGATTTTAATGAACCAGTTTGACATCAGAAATTTAGTTTTCTATGCCATAACTTTCCATTTTCGCTGAGCCATCAACCTTTTGCTTTTGAAGTTTATAGCGGGAAGAGATTGGATTGCTTTGGGAGAAGTAAGGCTTTGGGCATCTCTTTGCCTTATATGTTATCTTCTATATTATTAGATAGGCATGCCTCTGTAGTTAACCTTTATCTAGGCTGTTGGCCTAACTTTCTTCTACGTGGACTCCTTGTCCACCATTTTGTATTTTGCTTTTTTGATCTTTCAATAAAAGTCCATTCATTTAAAAAAATAAATAAAACAGTTTGACACCAAGCAAATGATGTTTGAGACTAACGAATCTAGTTTAGATTGATTTAATTCACTGCAAACATCAAATGTGCAGTTGTATACAATACCATACATCAAAGAGCGTACTACAGTCTTACTTCTATCTCATCTTTTTAACAAATAGTAGAAAAGCACAGTTACAGTCTAGCCATTGATAATAGAGTGACAGATGAAACAAATGAGACATGCAGCTGTTACTTTCACGAAGATTGAACTGATTGTTTATAAATGAGAAACAGATAATTACCTAAGGCATCCAACTCTCTGGCCATAGAGTCCCATATTTTTTGCATAAGATTGAGAAATTCCAATTAGATGACCATCCTCAAGAAACATTCTGATGGCTTTTGCATCTTTCTCTGGGTCACCACTAGCAAACCCTTGATATGCCATGTCAAAGAAGGCAAAATGACCTTTACTCTGCATAATAATACAGTATCTATCAATAGGAGTAGTGAAAATTAATAGAGAAAGTGGTAAACATAAATTATGCTCGAAACTGTACCTTCATTTGGTATGAGATCTCTTTCCATTGTTCCTCCGAAGGATCAACTCCAGTGGGATTGTGAGCACAAGCATGAAGTAGAAAGAATGAGCCACTTGGAGCATTCTATAGAAACATTTATGCCCAGTTGGCAGGGAAACAAACAGAGTGTCAGCAAATAGAATAAAACATGGAGTGGGTAAAGTGAAAATGTATCAACGAGGAAGATAGATATAGCACTAGTAGTTAAAACAACCGAAAATCTGAACATTTGAATATGTGCTCTATACCTTTATGTCATCAATCAATCCTGCAAAGTCCAATCCCTTGGTCTCTGGATGATAGTAATGGTAAGTCCTTTCAGGGACATGGGAATCTCTCCAGATGTTATGGTGGCTGTTGATATATGGTTTTTCCAAAAGCATTTGTGCATCAGATATTATTCTCATAAATAGCTCAAGTGATAGCATGGACATGACATTACCAAATGGTCTATGCTAGATTCCACATCTTGATAACTAAAGATAATAATAATATTATGTATATGTATATATATGTATTTATGTTTAAGCTTAACATAAGTTCCAAATAATGCTTACTTGGACCATGTTGGCACAGGAATATAGATATGAGAATCTGGGCGAAAACGCTTTTGAAAGTTGGCAAAAAGACGACATGCACCAGTCCCAGAGAGTGATTGCACTGCTGCTATCCTTTTATCTTTGAGGCATTCAGAAGTCTCACCATACGCCAGCTTCAATGTTTCTTCCACCATGTTCACACTGCCCCCCATTGGCAGATATTCCCTAGAGCAAAAAAACAAATCATAAATCCTATATCAGAGCGACGTTAAAAAAGTAGACAACATCTAGATTGCATGATTTGGTATTTAAAGTAAAAAGGTTATTGCTCTTTTGAAGTTGTATTAGTTTATCACTTAAAGTGTCTATGAACAAACTAGCATTAACTTATTTCCCCTCTATATGGCCATAAAGGTGAATTAGTCACTCACTTCTGCTAATAGACTTCTCCTACAAACAGGATCCTATATAAACCACTTCCTATGAAACAAATGAAATATCAATCTGAATCAAAATATTAACTAAAAGCATTCGGACACTCAAATAGGATCATGATGCAATCGGCAGATATACATTTCCCATATAATCACCTGATAGTACTTAAATACTTTAAGCATGTACTTTATACTATTATCTTTGGAAGTTACTAATTGCCATCTACTCATCTCCCCAGAGAACACCAAAAAAGCAAAAGACTACATTCTACTTAACGATTGAGACAGAGAATAAAGGTAAGGAATCCAAATCGTGGAAAACTGTAGAGTTAATGTCAGGATATCAGATTATGTGGGCAATATGAGAAAGGAATCAAAATATGTTTGTGGGCAAAAGTTAAAAGTAAATCTTAAAGGGACCACGGCAACAGTGTCAAGTTGGTTGAGCATTTCTATGAATCAATATCAAATAACATAACTGAAAATAGTAACTAAACTGTGTGCAAAAGTTTGAACATGCAATCACTTACATGTTCAAATTTCCGGCAATCCTCCTCTCTGCTTCTCTAACACATTCCAGAACAACCGGCTTCCCATTATCGTCACGGTAGGCACCCTTCATAATTCACACAGAAAAAACGCAGCAATTAAAAGAATTATCAAACAAAAAGCAAAACATAGCCGGACAAAAATCCTCAACTGCTGATTAAGTAGTAAACAAAGGACTATAAAATATTGAATTCCAGATAATGACCATTAAAACCCCGTAAAGCCAAAAACTTGACGACAGAAAATGACCTGGTCTATTCACCACGTACAAACTCAAACGGTCAAACCAGTCACGTCTTACTACTAATGATTATCAAGGAAGAAAGTGAACAAAAACAATAATATTATTCAACCACAAATCCAAGCAAATCACTGTTACATTGATTCTACAAGCCAGAGAATGGAAATGATGACGTTTCAATTGAGAGAAGCAAAGTGACTCACGACTCCAACATTGACTTTGTGAGGACTCGGATCGGCGAGGAAGGCTTCGGTGACGCCGAGGATGGGGTCTTTGGCAGCTGGTTGAACACTCCGCCACCACGACATGGATCGCGCGCCGAACACTGCGGTGGTGGAGCTCCGTCGGAAAAGCCTCGTGGAGAACGCCATGGACTTGGTTTGAGAGAGCTGAAGAGAAGAGGACTGAGTCTGTGTGATTTTGTATAGGAGAGAGAAAATGGAATGGAATTCTGATGATATAAATGTTGGTTGCAACGGCCTTGAAGTGCGTGATTTTGTTTGTTTCTTTTACATTTCTCTGCTTTTTCAGCTTGGCATCTCTCTCTTCTAGTTTTAACCGTTTGGTGGTTTGCCCAAGAAGAAGAGTAGCCTCGTGGTAAAAAGAAATAGGTGGGTAATGAAGTCTTCCATAACACTTTTGATTCCGAGGTTTTGTAATATTAAAAAATCGACAAGGTTAATGTATTCCCACATTAGTTTTTCCTTTTCTTTGATTATTAACTTTCTTTATTTACGATGATTTAGTTTTTTTTAATAGAAATTTTATCCACACATAATTAAATACTAGATACACAACCTATTATTTATAGACTATTTGAAGAAAATCTCACATGTGTGTGTCTTATTCTAGTTCATGAAAGAATAGGAACAATAGTTTCATGTAGTGATAAGTTTACTATTCCGTTTAGATATAGTTTCCTACTACGAACTTTGTCATCCTCTATAAATAGAGGCACTTATTGATGAATAAAGATGGTTTCATTCCATCTCACTCTACTTTATTGTATTTCTCCTACATCACGTTATCAGACACTTTTTACTCTCAAAAGCTTGAGTGTTTCAGGCCATTAATTCTGCTTTTTCGATTCAAGAATATAAAAGCTCCGGGATTAGGTAGTAAAAGTAGTTTTTCAAAGTTATTATATTTTGTGACTGTTGTTTTTATTGCTGGTACTTGACCCAATTTTTTTGGGCATCAGCAGTGATAACGGTATCTTCAATACTTTAAACGATGACACACATTGTGATAACGATACCTTCACAATCGAGCATCGATTTTAAGACCATAACGTATCTTGGTTTATTGACCTCAAATCTTGAATTTTATATTCATCCCCCTCTCTTATCGTCAGATAGCTGACGAACTCACTCATCTTTAGTTTGAGATTCTAGAATCCCAAGGCAATAAGTACCATAGATGGGTTTCTGATGTGGAACAGACCTTTATTGCAAAGGAACTCACCACAACTATTTTTCCAGACCCAAAGATTGTAAACCCCAGTGCCCAAGTCAAGTCACAGGCACTTATGTTCCTTAGACGCCATATTGATCACATGTTGAAGATCCAGTATATTCGTAAGACCAATCCCCAAGAGTTGTGGGATGCGCTCAGAAAACGTTTCAACAATGTTCACACAACTGTACTTCTACAGTTGTTAGCTAAGTGGAATGAAATCCGCTTACATGATTTCAAGACGATCAAAGGGTTTAGTCGAGATATGTTAAATCTCCAAGCAAAACTCAGCTTCTGTGGTACCGTCAAGAGTGACGATGACATGATACAGAAGACCTTGTCCACCTTTCCTAATGCGGCTCAAATTCTCGTCAATTAAATAGCGCCTACAGTATGGGAAAAATAATTTCTCTTTCCTGCGCTTATTACTATGCTTTAAACAGCTGAGCGGCACGATGAAATTCTCCTGAATAATAATTCAAGGCCTGCCGGAATAAGGAAAGTTCTTGAAATCAATTTCAATCAGACTTGTGGTGGAAAGAATCCTAGATCAACTGGGAATGGATGCGTCAAACCGCCAAGACGAGGGAGGAACCCTCCCCGTGGCAATGGCACAAGAAGGAACGGCAACATCCCTAGGGACGTGCCAATGTCTGGAGGCGAGAGGGTGGTAGCGCCGCTGCCAGGGGTGGCCGCCCATCACAGGCTCAAAACTCACTTGCCAAGCGTACTTGAACCGATATAGAACCTTGTTTCAAATATGGATCTACAGATCACTGGTCCAGAGATTGTGATGCTAGTAAGCATGTAGTCAACGCCTATAAGAGATACAAGGACTCATTGGAGACTAACCTAGTAGAGGATGACGAGAAAGACAATGAGAATGTCAATCTCACAACCACGGTTTTTAGAAGCAAACAGTTACCTGCTTGAGGCTTAGACGCTCCTGATTTTGACGTCTTAATTTAAATGCCGCTATATTTCAAGATTTGGAATGACATCATTGCCTTGGTTATTTTGACTTTCGATACTAAGTCTTAATACTTTATTCGGTCGAATAAAACCTCGATATAATCATTAGCTTATGCACCAAAGATGTATATATGGTTCGATTTTTCCTCGGTAATATATCATAATATCTTAAATACATTCATAACGGAACACAAAGGCGTAAATGTCGATCACGTGAGGGATGAAGACGTCGGTGCTGACCTTTTTTAGGGGGAGCACCGTCCCTCCTCTCTTCCTCGGAAGACTGGATGCATATTTTGATCTTATGTGATCAACGTGTGTTCTACAATTGATAACGGAATTGACCATAGTCAATTCATAACTAGGCGCATTTGATTTAGTGTGATGTTCATGTCAGGGAGAAATTAAGGATTCTAGCCTCGGCAAGCGGTTTTAAGTGTGTCTCGTACTATCAGCCCTCCACTTGCTAGACAAGTCCATAAATTGGAGTTACCGAACGGTCTCGACTTTGGCTCTACTCTTTACGTCATCGACTAGTGGATTGATCATCATCAATTGATTTTGATCGTACAACGATGTTATTACCTAGTTTTTGCCGTCCTCCGGGACGTGGAACATGCCACCTCACCTCCGTTTGGAGGGTGAGACATCAACTCCTCCACCTTAATTAAAGAGTTTGACATGTAATTTTGGTCTAATTGGCATTCATTGCCCTGCAATGTTTCCTCTATTGCACTCTTGGAATTTTAACTCAGTTCAATTCCAACGAAATTCTCTAACGTACGTGAGAAAATTTCGAGTTATATTTCATGTAATAACAAATCTCCTCTTTTAAGTGTGTATCAAGGAGAAATTGAGTGCTTAATCGAATGTGGAACTACTCACACGAATTTTAAGGAATTAACAACTATTCTTGCAGTAGTGCCATATAATTCATCTATGAACTACGATGGTTGGGTCATTACAAATAATTAAAGAGCAATGTAATGCTCAATTTCTATTGCCTAGACGACACTATGATTTCATATCACAGATGCTCTCTACATACTGAGAAGCAATTGAACCTTGCTAATGTTTTAAGGACATTAGCTCCAATGATTTTCTCTTCATTGTGAGAATAAAAGAATTCTTATGTATTACCTCTAATGAGTGTGGACGCAAACGCATCTTAGAGACGCTACATAGTCAATTTAGTGGATTAATATGTCACTATGATTAGGATTATTGAACCCATACGTTGTTGCCAATAAGGAAATTTGGGACACCGACTCGTATAGGCTTTGACATGATCGTTTGGTCATCCCGGCAAAAACATGATGATCTGAATTCTCAAGAATTCACATGGACATCCGTTCTTTTGATCCTCAAAGAACAAATTTGACCTAACTGTGTCCTCCGGACATGGTCGTGACGCCAGAGTGGCGCCACCATGGTGCCGAGCATTGCACCTAGGCTCGGCCCCAACTTCTTGAAATCCAAGCTGACATCACCTAAGGCTATGGTGACGTCCCGGCCCCCCATGATGCTTCATTGGCTATCTCCAATGCGCATCGCTCTTTCTGCAAAGCTTATTCTTTAGACAAATTAGGAGCGGGACCCTCCTATGCTAATGATACATAAGAAAATATTGCATTCTTACATTGATTCCAAAGGGGACTCTATGGATTGATTCAACCAACTTACGGACACCTTAAATGTTTTATGGTGTTGGTTGATATGTAGACACGCTGGTCACTTGTTATCCCATCATCCACTACTTATGCTGCTTATGCTAAGATAAACAAAGCACCTAAACCGGGTTAATTTCCGTAGGACCGATGATTTGAAGCATATTATATGAGATCCATGATGGGCATCATATCCATATAAAAACCCAACTGGTGTCACGGAAAACGACTACGTTAATAGTCTTCATTTTAGTAATGCGCATCAGTACTTCCGTTAGGGTTATGCAAATTTTGCATGCAGCGTTACTTATTCGCCTATGCCTACCATCATTGAACTTTTCACTAAAAGTTAGTGAAATATGTGTAAGGATTCAAAGGAACTTTCAATCCTTGAACTCACCAGGATTGAAACAGATTTACAATCCTTGAGCTCAGCTAGATGTGCTAAATTGTGCTGCCATAGCGCACAATGATGAATATTTTGCGATGAATAAGTATTTATGTTGGATAGGAACTTCCAACTATGTCCGCTTATGTAGAAACCTTGACAGGTGATCTTTTTACCGCTATATTTGCAGATTGTCACTTTAATGAGACAGTCTTCCCGTCGTTAGGGGGAGATAAGAACAAGAATGTTAAAGTGGAATGACGTGCTTTGTCGTGGTTTGTCCCCACTCCGTCTCATTATGAACCCCACACATCACAAGGTGAATGTGAAATACTCAATTTCCAGAATGTAACAGATTCGATGCCTGACTCATTCACGAATATTAGGAAAGTGACGAGATCATATAAACCTGCTGCAAACATGCCTGCAAGGATTAATGTTCTATCAATAGAACATGGCGCTACCTAAAAGGAATTGGGCATTGCGCCGCCGCCATGTATGGTGGCATGGTGACGCCATAAAAGTGGCTACATGACATCACATGTCGTGACTCCTCAAGGTAATGAGGGAGGCCCTTAGGTTCAATAACTACTCACCATCCTTCTTTGATAATGCCAACTTAGATCATCTCCAACAGCCTCCCCATTTACTTAATTTTCTCAACTTAATTTTGAAGATTCTGGTTCTTTTTTCACTCCAACAGATTCTCCATCTCATTCCCTAAAATAAGGAAAGAGATAAAAGAGAGTAAGATATTCTCCAAATTTACAGAATCTCCAAAATAATTTAGAGATATAGCAACAATATTAATTTTCACGTATTTCAATAACTCACAACCAATCAATTTCTAACAACATTAATATCTATTTTTCTTAAGAGAGAATCACCCAAATAATACCTCAACCATTGCCCATTCTAAATTTTTGTACCTCAACTACAAAAACTATCACAATAATATCTAAGTTATCGAGTCTGAACTAATTTTCATACACGCCGTCAATAACGGCGTTAAGTCTTGTGCTATGTGGCATATTTTTAGGATATGATGATCACTCATGTATTAATTAACCTTTTCTTTTCTAAACCATTTATGAAAAACTCTGAGTCAATTGATTGTAAGCCTGGTTATGTGGTGAAGGGGGAGTGTGGGAAATCTCTACATAAATGTTGGTTTTCATATTCATTTTCTTTGCATAAATGTTGGATGTTATTCTCAATATTCTGTGTCGGAGAAGAAAGGGAATAAAACAAGTGATGAATGAAGATTTAGACTTCTTTGGCGGAAAAGAAGATGATTTATGTCTTTATGGTGAAGTTATGGATGAGTGGAACCAAATATTGAATAATGAGCTAGATTGGATTAACATGAAAATCAAGCCCTTGACTGTCTTGGAATTGAACATACCCAAATACCCAAAATAAAATATTCAATTACAAGGGTGTTTACGGTGATATTAACAGGAGGTACAAATTGTGGGCTGGACCTAATAACTGGGATACTAATGTGATAGTTTTCATAATTAAGGTACACAAATTTAGAACGGAAGATAGTTGAGGTACTGTTTATGTGATTTTCCTTTTTTCTTAAATATTTTTTATAATTCAAAACTTCTTTTTCTTAAATAATTTATTTAAATAGAGAATTTTTTATTATTGTAATAAATGTATAAATCTGCAAAATAAGAAAGTTGTTGGAATTGAAGCATAAACTTTCGACTTTTTCTTCTCTATTTTGCAAAAATTATGGAAAAACTGTTGGAGATGCTCTAATTAATGAACAAATAAGTTAAGAAGGAACACTTAGAAGAATAATTATGTGGTGACATCGGCTAGCTCACTAATCATGCCAGCTCTTGCAATACTAATGGTTTAGTATGGAAAATTCTGGTATTTTACCTTCACCTTGATGGTGCAAGAGAATTACTATTGAAAACTTGAAGAATACAATGAGGAGTCAGTAAACTGAATTCCTCTAGTAAAATATGATACATAGCCAGAGATATGAAATTGGATATGAAATTATCTCATAAGGTCACCTGATTTCGCTTTTGGAGGCTTACACTCCAGGAGTCCTAGCTGATCCTGATTGAGGTTTAAAGGTTAGACCAAGTGATCGATGTCAAATTGACAAGATATTCTTAAATATATTTCAGGGAATTTTCTTTTTCGAAATTAAGGTGTCTTAACAACCAGTCTTAGCCCTCACTTATTTGCCATGTATAGTACTTCACTCAGTTTAGTACTATGACCAATCAGTTGAGATACCAGCATCTGGAAAATGTAAAACAATACTGGTTGTAGGATATATAAAATATGGATGTATGTAATGTTTGTTGATGCTGCATTATTAAGCTGAACTATATCGTATACCCCCAGCATCACGCGGGTTGCAATACCTAGTATATATGAAAGGATAATGACATATAGTCCAGTGTCCTCATATACAAATTCCTAGCTGGTAGAGAAGAGAAGATTTACAGTGCCATGATGGTTGAAAATTAGTTTAAATGAACGGTGAGATGTGTGTCTGACAACCTCTTTAACTCTCCGGCCACTTCCTCCATTGTTGGTCTTTCTGCACTACTCAACTGGAGGCAATGCTTTGCGAGTTCAGCTACTGCTCTGACTTGTTCTTTGTTTTCTTCCTTAACTTGCGGCGCAAGAGTTTGATGCAGGCCATTTTCTTTCTCCATGGACAAAAGGAAATGACAAGTTATGATTAGTTGATTTTTGGGTCTATTAAAGGAAATTGGAAACGACTCCAAAGCTGTAGACATCGCTCTTATATGTCAGTTGGCTTGTAACGAAATACTCTGGGTCCAGATAACCGAGTGTCTATTATGATGAGACGTTTGCGCCAGTGGCCAAGATTAACACAATTCGGGTACTTCTTTCGTTAGCTGCTAATCTTGATTGGCCGTTACAACAATTTGATGTTAAGAATGCATTCCTGCATGGTGACTTGAATGAGGAGGTTTATATGGATTTACCTCCTGGATATGGTGTCTCTACTGGAGAACGAGTTGTGTGTAAATTAAAAAAGTCTCTCTATGGTTTGAAGCAATCTCCTAGAGCTTGGTTTGAGAGATTTACTAAGTTCATGAGACGTATTGGGTATCGACAGAGTAATTCAGAACACACAATTATTCATTGTACCTTGTTCTTCTTGACTTGGTATCAAAGCCGAGATCCTTTCGGCAATTTAGTCTCCGCTGCAGAAGAAAATTGGTTTGGGTTTTGTTCGGGTTCAGAATCATTGTTTTTGGGTAATTGAAGATTGGTTGTTTTTGATTAAGGAGGTTGGTTTATAAAGTTGGCAGTAGCTTTTGTTCGGGTTCAGTATCATTGTTTTTGGGTAATTGAAGATTGGTTGTTTTTGATTAAGGAGGTTGGTTTATAAAGTTGGCAGTAGTATTGTTTGAAGATTGGTTGTTTTAGATTAAAGCAATTAGTGATCTCTCGGTGGTTGTATTTGACTAGAAGAGTTCGATTTGTGTTCTTTAGATACAACTTGTTCGGGTAGGCAGGCAGAGGAAACAAAAAATGGTGAAGATTGGTGACGAAGAGGTTATTGTTGACGGAGGAAAACCAAGTGCATCTGAAGCCAGAAGTTGTGATCGGGAGTTTGTTGTGGTTCAGAATGTGACCGATAACTCGGGTTTCGGCGTAAAACTCGATGGAAATAATTATCCTTTTTGGCAGAGACTTATGAAGCTTCATATTCAAGGGATTGGAAAGTGGAGTTATGTCGCCGGTACTACAACAAGACCTGTTGAAGAATCCAAAGCTGATGCATGGGATACGGCAAATGTTAACGTGCTGGGAATTCTCCTCAAGGCAATGACTCCAGAGATAATGGAATTATTTTCTAATTATGATTCTCCCAAAGCAATCTGGGATGCTGTCGCCGCTACATACTATGATGGGAGTGATTTTGCTCGAGTTCATGAATTGAACGCTAAGGCATTCAAAACTACTCAAGGTGGACAATCAGTCGCAACTTTTTATGCAAATTTGAAGGCGATATGGCAGGAACTTGGTCAAAGAAACCCTAATCCGATGATTTGTGAGGCTGACATAATCTCTTATCGGAGAGAACAAGATAGGATGCGTGTTCATATCTTCCTTGGTGGATTAGATCCTAACTTTGAAGGAGCAAAGAATGAGTTATTGCGTCAGGCAACACCACCAACATTGGAACAAGCCTTTGCCTACATTCGAAGAGATGAAGGAAATAAGATTGCTGCTCAAAAACTTCATACTGAGGTATCTAGTTTGGCTGTTCAAGCTGCATCCCCATCACAGCCTCAAATTAAAGGCTCTGCTCTAGTTCCAGTTCAGAATCAGGGGTATCACCAAAACCAACACTATAGCCAGATGACTTTCTATTACTGCAAGGAGCTTGGTCATACCAAGTACCATTGCCCTAAGTTGCGACAGTTTGATAACAATCACTACCAGAAAAAAGGCTTTTGCCGACGAAAAAAAAAAAACCGCCGACGAAACTAATTTTCGTCGGCTATTCTTAATAATGGCCGACGAAAATTGTTTTCGTCACTAAAAAGAAAAAAATCGTCGGCTATTCCTCTAGAATGGCCGACGATTTTTTTTTTGTCCCTAAAAAAAAAAGTCGTCGGCTATTCCCACTGAATGGCCGACGATTTTTTCTTTCGTCGCTAAAAAAATTATTTCGTCGCCTATACCCCCTAGAATGGCCGACGATTTAAAAATTTCGTCACCTATTCTCTGAAAGTATAGCCGACGAAAACTTTAGTAAGTTTGGCCGACGAAATTGACATTTTCGTCGGCTATAAGTTTATATATTTTCAGATCAAAACCCGGTTTACTGCAGATATAGCGTCCGGCGTCCGAATGACGATTGTGATACCATTCCGGAAAGGGAACAATGCCAGGAATCAAACTCGTCACTTTGCCACGACGTGTGTGCCTTTTCGGGCTTTCGAGTTCGTTTAGGGCCTCAAAACGGCAGTTTAATATGTTTTCAAGATTTAAGTTTTCTAATTTATTTTGTTTTAAACCATTGCTTCATCCTTCAAATGCAAAAATGTTGTGAAATAAGATATGACCGAAATAATGAAATACATCTACGGTTGAAAAATGACAAGATTCTGATAAAATCTGAGTGTCGAAAGATGCGGTCAAAGGTTTTATTCTTTCGTTTCCCTAATGGTAGCGTTACCTTCGGTAAATATTTTGAGGAAAATTTTTATACGATTAGTTGCATCTCATCGATTTGAAACTATTATATGTTGAAGGTCAGGCAAAAAAACGTCATTTAGACAGTCCAATTACCATTTCTAAGCGTTTAGAGGTTTGACTCACTCGGTTGACCGTTCCGATCGAGCCTTTAACGTTGTCAGCTGAAGTTGGATTTTTTTTTTTCCATACATGTATTTAATCTAAACGGTGATATCTGACGGTTGAAATAGATTTTCTAAACTTTTACATTCAAAATCAGAACATATGCACTAATGTTCCTTAACTTGTTTACTAAGTGTTTAAGTGAATGTATAGTTTCAAATAGTTACTATACGTACACTCTTCAAATGCAAATATGTCGTCAAATAATATATGACCGAAATAATGAAATATGTCTACGGTTGAAAAATGACAAGATTCCGATAAAATTCGTGTGCTGAAATAATGAAATAAGTCAAAACCCGGTTTACTGCAGATTTGGCGTCCGGCGTCCGAATGATGATTGTGATACCATTCCGGAAAGGGAATGACGCCAGGAGTCAAACTCGTCGCTTTGCCACGATGTGTGGGCATTTTCGGGCTTTCGAGTTCGTTTAGGGCCTCAAAACGGCAGTTTAGTATGTTTTCATAGAATAGCCGACGAAACATTGTAAATCGTCGGCTATTCTCTAAGTTTAGCCGACGAAAATTAGATTTCGTCGGCTAAACTCTTGTGATCCGCCGTTGGATGGCTCAGATCCGACGATGTTCATAGAATAGCCGACGAAACATTGTAAATTGTCGGCTATTCTCTAAGTTTAGCCGACGAAAATTAGATTTCGTCGGCTAAACTCTTGTGATCCGCGCCTTTTTATTGTCCGCCGTTGGATGGCTCAGATCCGACGATGTTCATAGAATAGCCGACGAAATATTGTAAATCGTCGGCTAATCTCTAAGTTTAGCCGACGACAATTCTATTTCGTCAGCTAAACTCTTGCGATCCGCGCCTTTTTATTGTCCGCCGTTGGATGGCTCAGATCCAACGGCTGTTGATTTTCCAAAGTATAGCCGACGAAATATATTAAATCGTCGGCTATTCTCCTTCTAAATCTTTTAAATCGCTTCCTCCCGCCTTTTTTCTCTCCTCCTTCCCCCCCTCCTCCGGCCTCCTCCTCCTCCTTCCCCTCCTCCTTCTCCTCCTCCTTCCCCTCCTCCTCCTTCTCCTCCTCCTCCGGCCTCCTCCTTCTCCTCCTCCTCCTCCTCCGGCCTCCGGCCTCCTCCTTCTCCCTCCTTCTCCTCCTCCTCCTCCTCCTCCTCCGATCCGGTATTTTTTTTTTGCCCAAAATGCAGTTATAGCCGACGAAATTGACATTATTTCGTCGGCTATAACTTTAAAATATTAATATATTCCGACGAAATAGCCGACGAAATAGCCCAAATCGTCGGCTATACTTCAGAACAAATAGCCGGCGAAACCAAATTTCGTCGGCTATAACTTTAAAATATTAATATATTCCGACGAAATCGTCGGCCATACTCGAAAATAGCCGACGAATTTCGTCGGATATTTGACCAAGCTTTGGTCGACGAAATCATTTTCGTCGGCCATAATTCGTCGGCCAAGGTTGGAATGGCCGACGATGTCGTTTTTTTCGTCGGCCATTACTTTTACCGACGAATTATAGCCGACGAAATTTTCGTCGATAGAAGGAATGGCCGACGAAAATTTGGAATAGCCAACGAAAAAAATTTCTGTCAAAGCTGGCAGTGAATTGGAGAGGAAGCAACAGTACTAGAGGACGTGGAGGCCGTGGAGGTCGTGGAGGACGTGGTGATGGACAAAGAGGTAAAGCAGCAGTTCAGATGGTGCCGGAACTTGACTTCTATGGCGGCATTGAAGGACAAAATCCTTCCAAGGGTAATGTAACTGGAGGTAAAATTGGTATTGTATTACATGTTTCTGACTTTATGGGTGGAAATACTTGGATAATTGATTCCGGGGCTTCAGATCACATGACATATGATAAATCACTCTTCATGTCTTTATTCTCTCCTTCTATATCTCATGTGTCAAATGCCAATGGTGCATCTTTTCCTGTTTTAGGTATAGGGTCCATTCAAGTTACACCATCTATTATATTGCATGATGTTCTTTATGTGCCTTCGTTGTCCCATCATCTGTTATCTGTCTCTCAGTTAAATGCACAAACTAAGTGCTCTGTAACCTTCTTTCCAATGTATGTTGTTTTTCAGAGTCTGTATACCAGGGTGACATGATAGGAGCACAATGTGCGACGATATTACATGTTTATGCCCTCGTTTATGCTTTGTTTAACCTTTATTTGTCTAAGATAGAGTCATAATGTAGTTTAGTGTCAATTTGGTAGAGTTTGGGGAAAAATGGTTAAGAATCCGAAAAATGACTAAGTATGAGAAATCTGAAAAATAGTGAAAAATGTGTCTTTTTCGTGATTTTGAGATGAGCAAAAGTGCGATCTATCCTTGTCTGAATTTAATGAAATTTAGTGTGCTTATTATTCATATACTGAGGAATGTTGTGTTAAAATTTCAGATCAATCGGAGTTCGGGAAGTCACCCAAAAGATGGCTGCAAAACGGCAGTCAGAGCAAACCAATCCAGGGGCTTCCAGGATTTTCCTGGGACTTTGATCCAACTTCGAAAAATCATTCCCGACGATTTACAAGGAATTTGATCGAGTTATTTTATGGGGAGATGGCTATATGTGTCTAGTTTATCTGAGACTTGGAATCGCATCAATTGGAGCTCCGAGAAGGGAGATATGTCGGATTTACTGGAGCAAGGTCATTCCAGCCGAGTTGCTGCCGGTCTTGTGTTCTTGCGGGTTTGGGGCATTTTTCCATGGACCAAGCTCACCAAATGGAGTTGTCAAGCCTACACAAGAAGTTCATGAAGATATGCAGCCCAATCCAAGGAAGAAAATCAGAAAAAGAAGTTTCCTAGAAGAACCAAGAAAGGAAGGAACCAAAACCTTGTTGCACAAGGATTGCCTTTGCCGATTTGGACTAGGTTTTCTACCTAGGGTTTCTGCCGAATTTGCCTCTATATATAGTCATGTTTTCCTACAGAAAAATCATCTCATCTCAAGCATAGAATACTAGCCAAAAGCTCTTCCAAAGCCTCACCATAAATCCTATACAGAAAATAGTTTAGCCGAACCACCACCATCATGTAGATCTGTCCCACACCCTTGCCGAATTTCTTTGGAGGTTTCTACAAGGCGTGCTCCATCTTCTCGTGGCTTCTTTATTGTTCTGTAATTTTACAATACTTTGTCTATGAAGATTGTATGTTTATATGGTTGTTGAATTTGGTTTTACTCTTTGTTTATGAACTTCGAATGCATGCGAATTTTGTATGACGAATTGTAATCTTTAACTTGTAGTATTTTTGTATGTTGGATAATTAGAGCAGTGGTATTAAAAGCATGTTTAGGATTTAATTTGGTTAGAACTAAGGTGAGGGCTTATAATCGGTACTTAGTGTTGTCTTTGAACATGATCTAGGTATTAGGTTTAATTTGCTTGAGTTATAATGAACTAAGTAGACGTATGATCACTTTGATTTGTTGTGCTCACCTAGAGTGGTTAACCTTAGGACTTGCATGTTAAATAAGAAGATTGACGACCTTACTTGTTTACATGTCTTCGGCTATAGACTTTTGTGCTTCAATGCTATGTCTTGTATAAGGTAGCATAACTTTTAGGATCACCATGCGAATAGCTCGATCTTAAAACATAAGAAAAGTCTCACAACTAGGTAAAAATCGGATCACGTTCTGGTTGTAGGTTGAAACTAAGTTAGGTCTTGAACATGTTAGATACTTGTCTCTTACTTTCTACCATGCGAATCTATGTGTTAAAGAGTCTTTTGTGTGAACTGTTTTGTGTGAGAGATGATGATCACTTGTATATAGTAGTTTAGGTTTAATTTTCGTATCTTAGTGTTAGTAGCAGCTTTGCTGCCGAACCATATCTTTCCCCCATTGTGACGTGTACATTCGTATATATGTATATAAGTGTGACAATTGTGTGCATATATGTTTGTGAATATTTGTGTTAACATTCTCATATTTCAGGTACCCTTAATCCCCGGCTAGAACGATCCCTACTTGCTTATACTACTAACGATCTTTTGTAGGGTTTATTATTGTATGCGAGCTTAGGCTCACGTTCAATTTTTGGCGCCGTTGCCGGGGATTATAAAATCTTGATTTGTTTGAATGTTATCTTTGTAAAATTTTTGAAAATCTTTTTGAGTCTTTAAAGTTTTGAGGTATATCGGATAAAGCATGACCTTACCATGGGCTGCACAAGTCCATTGCACAGTTTGCTCATCTGCTCCACGTACCTTGAATCTTTGATGTCGTGTATAGTTTGAAAAATTCTTGAAAATTTCGTGTAATGCCTTGAAAAATTTGTTGAAGTATATCTTTGTATATTCTTGCATTTATCTTTGTGTTTTGTTCGCTTTGATGTGTTTTGTGTCTGTGCAGTCGAACTTAAAAGAAAAGTGCAGGAAATTCCAAACTTCTGCCTAAAACAGAAATCGGGCAGTGCAGTCCGTCGACTTTGGATGGCTGCCGTTTTCAGCTCACAAAACTTGGGAAAGTGAACCATACACCGTTAGAAAGGTCTCTGAGTCTACTTTCTGTAGGATTTTACAGAAGTTGATTTGGAGTCTCGAGCCGTTCCCAGTTTAAATTTGAGTGCAGCAAGGTCAGTCTGGCAGAACAGAGAACTGGGCAGCACGATAGGTCCGATTAAAGACCCAACAAGGAGTAGTTCCACTGGTCCGATTGAGGTGAATTTTATACCGTTGGAAAGCTCTGTGTGTCCACTACAACATTTATTCAGAACACTTTTGCATTAGGATAGTGGAGCACACCCAAATTTGAGCCTAAAGGGGAAGTGTACCATCTGCCAAAGCTGCTGCCAAGCTGTCTGCAGCCTACCCTGCTGCTGCCCTGCGCACTGCTGAGCACCTGTCGAGCGTCCTTGCCGAGAAACCTGCTGAACGACCCTGATGAGAGCAACTTGTTCTGCCGAGGTCCCGCTGTGGTGGTCTGCCTAGAGCAGCCTACCTACGCTGCTGCCAACAGGCAGCCTGCTGTGTGGAACTGCCGGGACGAACCTGCCACTGCACCTACTTGTGCTGCTGCCGGGAGGAACCTGCTGCTGCCCTGCACGCCCCTGCTGCCCCTGCCCTTGTATGCTAACAATGCTGCTACTGAGAGCAGCGAGATACATGCGCAGCATGCGCGCCATGACAACAAAGCTGCCAATGCAGCAGTGCAGCCTGCCGATGCTGCTGCCCCTGCAGCCAGCCCTGCTGCTGCCGAGAAGACCCTGCCAAGACACTGCCTAACGCGATGCTGCTGCCCTTTCGCTGCATGCTGCCCCTGCACATTACACTGCTGCAGCCACGCAGCCCACCTACGCTGCCAATCTTGCTGCTGCCCCTGCATGCTTACGCTGCTGCCAAGCAGCCCACTGCCGAGAGAAAGGAGGCTGCCACACCACAAACCGAGCACATGGCACAATGAATACACAACAAACACGGTGAAAAGTCTAGGCTATGGACTTTAAACACAAAGCGCTACTTGGGAGGCAACCCAAGTCGATCAAAGAAAAATGAAGGAGCCATCACCGAGAGTTTGAAATTTCTTAACCCTTCTCTTTTTCTTTGATTTGTGATGATATGTTGGTATATGTTAGACTATTGCATGCTTAGGAAATTCGTTGATATAGATTTGTGCTTACATTGAGGACAATGTAATTTTCTAAGTGTGGGGTGAGATAACGTATTCCGTTTATGTTTTCGTGTGCTTAATTTAGAAGTAGAAAATCCAGAAAATTATAATGCAAAAATAGAGTGTTTAAATTGTTTGTTTCGAGTCTTAGGGTGCCCCTAAATTGTCAATGATGTTTTTCTCCTCTTTGCATACATAGATGATGGTTATGCATACAATTAAAATTGTGAGTTTCATGGATTTTGTGCATTGGTAGGAGCATATAGGACTTGTTGATTAACGAAGCATGCATGTTTTAGCTAGTTTGTTTCCATAATAACCTATGTGAGCTTTAGAGCCAATTTGCTTTCTTCTTGAGCGATAAAAAGATAAAATTCAATAGATTCGTAGGAAGCATGAAACCTCATAATTCTTTGATTATTCGATGACTATGTGCCATAGCTTTTTAATGAACTCTAGTATGCTAGAACTTACTCTTGTTGATTTTCGAAACTTTTATATCATAAAATACCTTGATTTTGAAAGTGATTGAAAAGATCTTTTAGGTTTACCACCATTGCCAAATAAAGCATGAGCCCTATTTGTGCCCGTCGTGGGACACCTTAGTAAACCCCATTTGAGCCTACGTTTAGCCTTTTCTTTCATCACCCTTAAACACTTTCCATGAACTTAGTATAGTGATGTCTTGACCATTGTGTGTCGGCAAAGCTTGATTTTTGAAGGCGTTTTTGCGTGAAGTGATGAAGAAGAACAAGTGTGGGGTAGACTTAGCCATGAATTTATGAAAAGTGTATATGTATGCCGTGCCTTAGAAAAAGAAAGAATGAAAAATTTTGAAACATTTTTGCTCGGACCAAAAGAAAAAGAAAAAGATACCGAGAGCAAGAAAAGAAAGATGTAAGGCACGACTTGAAAAAGAAAAGAAAAAATTTTGTGCATGGCTATTGTCTTGATTATTGTTGTAATGTTATGGGAGGAAAAGAATGAAGTATGGGTCCAACAAGATGAAATTTGACCCTTGGTGAGAAGTCATAAGGAGATTTGAACTTTGCCAAAGGCCACGGTGACGTTTTGAGCCTCCTTATCCAAATATCGAATACCTCTTAGCCTAGCCCCATTACAACCCTTTTATTGATCTTTTTCATGATTCTTAAGATGGTTAAACTTGATTTGTGGAGATTATCTCAAGAGTAAGCATATGGTTTTGGTTCATTGGTGCATATAGTTATCATATGAGGTTTTTCCATAAAAATTCACAAAGTGCTTTCGTTTCTTTGATATATGCAAGTCACTCTTTGTAATTCATTATCTTTCGCTTGCATATACTTATGAGTGAATTACCATGCTTCGAGAGAAAAGAAGAGAGTATGTCTAGTGAGGAGGATTGAATTAGCTTAACATGTTTACATGCTTACCTTTTTGCTCTTATATGTTCATATTGATGTCACATGTTCATGAAGCTCGGAATTTTCGTGCTTAACATTCTCATGCATAACTTGAAAGCTATGTGCACATACGAGCCTGAGACAAATTGTTAGGGGCACTAGTTTGTTTAGAGTCTTAGTTTTATTTAGTTTGCTAAGGGACTAGCAAAGGATAAGTGTGAGGTAGTTGATAGGAGCACAATGTGCGACGATATTACATGTTTATGCCCTCGTTTATGCTTTGTTTAACCTTTATTTGTCTAAGATAGAGTCATAATGTAGTTTAGTGTCAATTTGGTAGAGTTTGGGGAAAAATGGTTAAGAATCCGAAAAATGACTAAGTATGAGAAATCTGAAAAATAGTGAAAAATGTGTCTTTTTCGTGATTTTGAGATGAGCAAAAGTGCGATCTATCCTTGTCTGAATTTAATGAAATTTAGTGTGCTTATTATTCATATACTGAGGAATGTTGTGTTAAAATTTCAGATCAATCGGAGTTCGGAAAGTCACCCAAAAGATGGCTGCAAAACGGCAGTCAGAGCAAACCAATCCAGGGGCTTCCAGGATTTTCCTGGGACTTTGATCCAACTTCGAAAAATCATTCCCGACGATTTACAAGGAATTTGATCGAGTTATTTTATGGGGAGATGGCTATATGTGTCTAGTTTATCTGAGACTTGGAATCGCATCAATTGGAGCTCCGAGAAGGGAGATATGTCGGATTTACTGGAGCAAGGTCATTCCAGCCGAGTTGCTGCCGGTCTTGTGTTCTTGCGGGTTTGGGGCATTTTTCCATGGACCAAGCTCACCAAATGGAGTTGTCAAGCCTACACAAGAAGTTCATGAAGATATGCAGCCCAATCCAAGGAAGAAAATCAGAAAAAGAAGTTTCCTAGAAGAACCAAGAAAGGAAGGAACCAAAACCTTGTTGCACAAGGATTGCCTTTGCCGATTTGGACTAGGTTTTCTACCTAGGGTTTCTGCCGAATTTGCCTCTATATATAGCCATGTTTTCCTACAGAAAAATCATCTCATCTCAAGCATAGAATACTAGCCAAAAGCTCTTCCAAAGCCTCACCATAAATCCTATACAGAAAATAGTTTAGCCGAACCACCACCATCATGTAGATCTGTCCCACACCCTTGCCGAATTTCTTTGGAGGTTTCTGCAAGGCGTGCTCCATCTTCTCGTGGCTTCTTTATTGTTCTGTAATTTTACAATACTTTGTCTATGAAGATTGTATGTTTTTATGGTTGTTGAATTTGGTTTTACTATTTGTTTATGAACTTCGAATGCATGCGAATTTTGTATGACGAATTGTAATCTTTAACTTGTAGTATTTTTGTATGTTGGATAATTAGAGCAGTGGTATTAAAAGCATGTTTAGGATTTAATTTGGTTAGAACTAAGGTGAGGGCTTATAATCGGTACTTAGTGTTGTCTTTGAACATGATCTAGGTATTAGGTTTAATTTGCTTGAGTTATAATGAACTAAGTAGACGTATGATCACTTTGATTTGTTGTGCTCACCTAGAGTGGTTAACCTTAGGACTTGCATGTTAAATAAGAAGATTGACGACCTTACTTGTTTACATGTCTTCGGCTATAGACTTTTGTGCTTCAATGCTATGTCTTGTATAAGGTAGCATAACTTTTAGGATCACCATGCGAATAGCTCGATCTTAAAACATAAGAAAAGTCTCACAACTAGGTAAAAATCGGATCACGTTCTGGTTGTAGGTTGAAACTAAGTTAGGTCTTGAACATGTTAGATACTTGTCTCTTACTTTCTACCATGCGAATCTATGTGTTAAAGAGTCTTTTGTGTGAACTGTTTTGTGTGAGAGATGATGATCACTTGTATATAGTAGTTTAGGTTTAATTTTCGTATCTTAGTGTTAGTAGCAGCTTTGCTGCCGAACCATATCTTTCCCCCATTGTGACGTGTAAATTCGTATATATGTATATAAGTGTGACAATTGTGTGCATATATGTTTGTGAATATTTGTGTTAACATTCTCATATTTCAGGTACCCTTAATCCCCGGCTAGAACGATCCCTACTTATTCTATACTACTAACGATTGTAGGGTTATTATTGCTTGATGCTCGCTTCGGCGACTCGTCATGACAATTGGCAAGGGAGACCTGAGGGGGAGACTGTTTCACTTGGATTGCATGTACGCAGAGCCAACACAAGCACCGGAAAAGTCCTTGGCCCTGACATTGAATTCTGATCGGTTAAGAGAGTTATGGCTATGGCATCGACGGTTACGTCATCCGTCTTTTGGTGTTATGAAGAAGTCCATGCCTTCATTATTTATGGGAATTAGTGAGTCTAATCTTCATTGTGAGACTTGTGCTGTGGCAAAGAGTCATCGGTCTAGTTATCCTTTAAGTATTCATTCTAGTAGTGTGCCTTTTGAGTTAATTCATTCGGATTTATGAGGTCCTTCTAAACATTCTACTCTCTCTGGAATGCGATACTTTGTTTTGTTCATTGATGATTTTACTCGATTATCTTGGGTAGTGTTGCTTAAAACAAAAGACTCTGTTTTTTCAGCTTTTTCAGCATTCCATAATCTGGTTCGTACCCAATATGATGCTCATGTTAAAAATTTTCGATCCGATAATGGGGGTAAATTTGTCAATAGTTCGTTTCATGAGTATTTTCAACAACATGGCATCATACATCAAACCTCCTATCCACAAACACCCGAGCAAAATGTGGTGTCTGAACGGAAAAATCGCCATCTTCTGGACATGGCTCGGTCTCTGCTATTGAGTGCTAACATGCCTAAGTACCTTTGGGGTGAAGCCGTGTTGTGTGCATCTCATCTTATTAATCGTCTTCCGTCTAGTCCTCTTCAAGGTCGTGTTCTGCTTGATGTCCTATCCAACTTTGTGTCTATCCCATCATCAAACACTCTTCCTGCCCGTGTTTTTGGCTGTGTTGCATATGTTCATCTGTATAAAAATCAGGGGTCAAAATTAGATGCAAGAGCTCTGAAGTGTGTGTTTGTCGGATATAGCTCAACTCAAAAAGGCTACAAGTGTTATCATCCTTCATCCCAGAGATTTTATGTAAGCATGGACGTTGCATTTGATGAAAATTCTTGTTATTTTGTTCCGGAGGTTCCTCATCAGGGGGAGAAGTCATGTTATTATGAAGATATGTTCAGTGGGCAAGATGGCCGATTTATTTCAGTTTCAGCAACAGACTTGTCAGGGGCACAATTGGCAAGAGACGAATTAACAAACACTGTCGCCGACACAGACGACACAGAACCGGCCGGAGAAGCAAGACTGCTGGGAGGGAGGTCGTCGTCGGCACTTGGAGGCGGAGATCCTCCGACATCGCCGTCCGCATCCGACGGCGGTACTCAGACCCGACCCAGTTGTCTGGGTTCGACGCCATCGCCTGGAAATCCGGCTGCAACTCCGCCGTCGCCTAGGAGCAACATAAGGGACGAAGCCGTTCCGTCGTCGTCTTCGTCAAGGGGAGGAAGAGACGAAGCTGTTCCATCGTCGTCTTCATCAAGGGGAGGAGCGATTCCCTGGCCTCGACCCAACTCAGCTCAAGCTGACCCGGATCTAGCTCAACCCGACCCAGCTTCAGTCCGACCCGACCCGGTTCGGGAAATTCAATACAATTGCTCTGTTTTTGATGCCCAACCGATTTCAGCACTTCCTTCAGACACAAATCATGATCCAATTGTGAACAGTTCTCCAGAAATTTCTCCCCCTTCTCAGGTTTCGCCTACTCAATCGTCCCTTGAGGTAATTTCTCATTCTTGTCCTGTGTCTACTAGTGTTCCAGTTAAACACCTACCTAGTCGTTCTACTCGAGATCAGCCTACAAAGCATTATGAACCCACTCTGGATGCAAAAGCTAAATATCATATTGCTAATTATGTGTCAACCCATAGACTATCTAAATCGTATGTTGCCCTTGTGAATCAATTATCTTCTGTGTCTCTACCTAATAAAGTACAGGATGCAATGAAGGATGGAAAGTGGATGCAAGCGATGACAGTCGAGATGCATGCTCTTGAGAAGAATTGTATATGGGAGTTAGTGTCGTTGCCACAGGGAAAGAAAACAGTAGGATGTCGATGGGTGTATACCGTGAAACATAACTCAGATGGCTCAGTAGATAGGTACAAAGCAAGATTGGTGGCTAAAGGCTACACTCAGAAGTATGGGGTGGATTATGATGAGACGTTTGCACCAGTGGCCAAGATTAACACAATTCGGGTACTTCTTTCGTTAGTTGCTAATCTTGATTGGCCGTTACAACAATTTGATGTTAAGAATGCATTCCTGCATAGTGACTTGAATGAGGAGGTTTATATGGATTTACCTCCTGGATATGGTGTCTCTACTGGAGAACGAGTTGTGTGTAAATTAAAAAAGTCTCTCTATGGTTTGAAGCAATCTCCTAAAGCTTGGTTTGAGAGATTTACTAAGTTCATGAGACGTATTGGGTATCAACAGAGTAATTCAGAACACACAATTATTAATTGTACCTTGTTCTTCTTGACTGTGTCCTCTGCACCAATGTACTTATTTGGGACTCATTCCTAGGGACTAACCTTGGAGGTTCAAAACCAGCAACTATGGCCAAGTAATCAGTTAATAATATGTTGGAAGACTTGACATTACCATGAATGATAAATGAAGAATGTAGATAAGCAAGACCTGCTGCAGATTCTGATGCTATATCCATAAGGATATCCCAATGAGACATTGCAACTTTCCCATTTTTCCGTTCATGAATGTAATCATATAGTGTCCTATTAAAAGCGACTTCATAAACCAGAGTGGGAGCTTCAGTCTCTAAGCAGCAGCCTATGAACTTGATCACATTTTGATGGTTGATATGGGCAAGAGTGATAATCTCATTTATAAACCACTCGATTTGGCCCTCTTGAAGTAGTACCTTTTCTTTTACAACACTGATCTCCATCACAAGCTCCTCGACTGTGAAAATTTTTGTGCATCCTGCTCCAGGTCCATGAGAATTAGCAATATGCTGCTCTAACAATAACCCTCCATTTTTCTTGAACAACTTGGATTTAAGATGAATGGATATGCTTTTCTTCACACTAGAATAAATACCCAAGATCACATACAAAAGCAGACAAATAGAGGAGTAACAACCTGCAAGGTAAATTCCGTTGAATTATGTCTATATATGCAAGTGTATATCCTATATATACACTTTGATTTGCTAAGAAGTGGTATGTGTACCAAAGTGACTAATAGGAAGTTAGGAACTAATGTAGATCAGAACCATACCTAAAAGGAAAGAGACTTCCATTATAGGATGAGGCCTAAGAAACATCCAAACCTCTTTTCCAGGTTGTGTTGGTATAGATCGGATAATTCCATATCGATATGAACAAGCATCGTATGTCCAAGGAAGTGGACAAACACCATAGTAACAGTACTCAGGCACTTCCTTCCACTTCTGTTCCTCGGTAGCTTGAGGAGATAAAATTTGTCAACAGCTGAGCAGTAAAAACCTTTATAATCTACTGAAATCTTGAGCAGAAAAATGAGAAAATATGATCTCATAATCAGGAAAATAATGAAATTATACATAGCAACTGACCTTGGCATACAGCAGTGGGATGAAGTGTCTTTGTTTCATAGTTATAGGCATATGCATGTAACCCAGAGCCAGATCCATATCCATTGCCATAAGCATCCCCCTGGATGCTGCACCAATACCCTAAACCGGCTAAACTCAAAGCTTTCTCAAAACAGAAGTTAAGAATAGTAGCATTGTTATTGCTTTGCCTAAAGTCAACCCCATCGCTTAGATAAAATTCTTTTGTAACTTTTATGTCAAATGGTAAGGGAAATCTGAGGCTGAAGTTGGGTGCTAATGCATTTGCTGTGAACAGAAACAATATGGAAGCAGCTAAGTTATACCAACTATAGATCATGTTGTGCAAGAAATATCAAAATATGCCCTCCTATCACAATTATGCTTATGGTTTTATCTGTTTCTCTGCACCCAGAGAGCTTGCTGGAAGCACCAAGGGACCCCAGTAGAGATCAAGTGGTAGCTGCCAAGATAGACTTCACACAAATGTCAGCGAACGAGGCATAGATTATCAGTCGATAATCTAATACGTTAACATATGGCTACAGTAGTTATGGCTGGTTTGTATATAACTTACCAATCTGGTCAATTCTTTGTCCGGAAATAGCTTTGATCCTTCGCAGTTTCTTCCTTTCACGCGAAGATAGTTGAACTAGTAGAACCTTATATATATATACAGTGGCGGATCTTGAAACATATCTCCGAAGGGGCTAAATTTTCCGGAGGACCAATATATACCAAATTTTATAAAGAAATACTGATCAATACACAATTATACCATAATTAGAAGACAATTAATACTATAATTATATACAATTTTACCATAATTACAGCATTATACGATAATTATACTATCATTAAAAGGAATGTTTCAACTCGCGGGGAGGCCAGAGCCCCTTCCCGCCCCTTGATAGTTCCGCCACTATATATATATATAACTTATGGCTCTGATACCAAAGTTATGACATTCTCTGACTATGATAGGAATTTTCCCCCCACATTACATTTTATGTCTAAATACAAGGTCCCCTATATTTTCAAATGGCAATACAAACTCCAAGAAGAACCTGGTGTTTCTCTCGGTACCGTCTCCAGAGAATTCCTAGTCAAATGGTGGGATAAATTCAAAGTGGAGCAGACATTGCACAATTTCAACACAGAATTTCCAGTCAATCAATCATCTGCCATTCCGGCTCAAGTCAACCCATTACCAGTTACCTCAGTCAGGCCTTCACTCCAGCTAGGCCCAACCCGGCAGATGACACCGGCCCAATCAACTTCTCCAGTAATCCAGTCAGCCACTCCAGGTGCCTCCTCCTCAAAATCGGCCTTCACTCCAGCTAGGCCCAACCCGGCAGATGACACCGGCCCAATCAACTTCTCCAGTAATCCAGTCAGCCACTCCAGGTGCCTCCTCCTCAAAATCTAAAGGAAAGGCTTCCTCTACATCCAAGTCTAAGAAAGTCAGCAGAAATGAATTAAAGGAACTAGCCGAACAAATCATGGCCCAGCTCTCCAATCAGTCAAGCAGTTCTGAAGATGAGGATACTAGCTCAGCTCATTCTTCGCCTTCCTCCAATCAATCAATAGCCCAGTCAAACCCCAAGTCACCTAAAAGATGGGCCGATCATGAAGATTATTATGAAGACAGTCAAGACCCATTTTTGTGAGACCAATTACTATTCATGAATAGTGACTTTTTACTGTTCACTTTCGGTGCAAAACACAGCTAATCGTGCTGCTTCCTGTTTTGTCACCTTATGAGTAATTACACAGTAAAAAGCAGATTCTTCAGTCAAGTCAGCCGCCAATCCCACAGTAAAAGAAGATGTTCTTGGTCTCTTGCCAAGCCCTATATAAGGAGCCTCTCTCCTTCAGTTGAAGCATCGCTCATTTTTTCAGACTTCACTTCAGTTTCTCCCAAGCCTCGAGCTCCCAATAGTTAACCTATCTCCCTTCTCTTTGTAATAGTCAGTTATCTCATGTGCTGAGATTTCTGCCTTAGCTAGTCACCCAATTATCCAGTTCTTCCTTCATTCTCCAGTTTTCATGCATCATTAAAAGGTTGTTTCTTAATCTAGTCAGAATATCTCATGAGTTGAGAATTCTGTCTTATTAAACTCTTTGTTCATTAAATAAAGTTAATGTTTACTTCCGCTGGTTTCTGGTATATATATATATATATATATAGTCTCTATCTAGAGCGGGGCTCCGCTCTGAAATTAAAGAGCGGGGCTCCTTATTTGACCAACTTTCGGTCAAATTTTTACATTTTCATCGTTCAGTAGTTAGATATATGCGTGTAGATCATCTCTACAAATTTTAAGCTCATTTGGTGATCATTAAGGTATCAAAATGATAAAAAATCAATGAACAAATTGAATCTGTTCAGTATGAACCATTCGTGTTAATCACAATTAGGTATGTTTAAACGATTCTCAAATTTGATGAAACCTTGCAGAAGTGATCTACACACATATACCTAACTACTGAACGGTGGAGATGTATAAATTTAACCGGAAAGTGGGTCAAATAAGGAGCCCCGCTCTGAAATTAAAGAGCGGGGCTCCTTATTTGACCAACTTTCCGGTCAAATTTCTACATCTTCACCGTTTAGTAGTTAGATATATGCTTGTAGATCATCTCTACAAATTTTCAACTCATTTGGTGATCGTTAAGGTATCAAAACGATAAAAAATCAATGAACAAATTGAATCTGTTCAGTATGAACCATTCGTGTTAGTCACAACTAGGAATGTTTAAACGATTCTCAAATTTGATGAAACCTTGCAGAAGTGATCTACACACATATACCTAACTACTGAACGGTGGAAATGTATAAATTTGACCGGAAAGTGGGTAAAATACGGAACCCCGCTCTTTAATTTCAGAACGGAGCCCCGCTCTAGATAGGGAGTATATATATATATATATATATATATATATATATATATATATATATATATATATATATATATATATATTTTTGTATACAGAACCTTTAATATTTAATTTAAGGTCACCTCTGGGTTTATTTATAATTTTTGGAAGTATTCCTGTTGTCACGTTATATCAAAGTCTTTGTTTCCTTGATCTCTTAATCTTAATTTAAACATATATATCTTCTTCGGCACAGAACTCGTATGGAAATGAACCGACAGACAGACTTGGTCTTCTCTAGTTGTTATGGATCATGTATATTTATAATTTGATTTGGTATATATTATGATTATCAATTGTCATACATTAACGTGGAGTGTAAATCAAACTATAGAAGAAACATACAGTGGATTGGAATTGAAAAACACTGCGCCATTAGACTAATTATGAACAAATAGATAGAACAAAGTAACTCTACGTCCGAGTTAAATGAGATGGCTCGTAAGGGTGGTTCAACTCTACATTTTCAACTTCCTGGCCACTTCTTCTATAGCATGTCTTTCTATACTACTCAAACTGAGGCATCTCCTTGCACCCTCAGCTGCTGCTCTGACTTGTTCTCTGTCCGACTGTGTCCTTGTTTTATGGCTTGTGACCCAACAATTTGATCAAACAGACCACTTTGTCAATCCATGGACACAACAAAATGGGAAGACATACATGATTCTTTGACCTTCTAGTCTACCAAATGATATTGGCTTCTCTCCTGTTACATTATTTAGAAACCATTCCAGAGCTTTAAACATTGCTCTTATTTATTAAAAAAAGATTGCTCTTATATGTCAATTGGCGTTGTTTTATGAAAAATACTCCGATTCTAGATAGCTTAGGCTTAGTTTTTTTTTTTTTTTTTTTTTAAAAAAAAAATTGGGGCGTTATAGTCCATTAATGTGAAAAAAGATTACATTACCAGCATGACTCACCAGGAAAGGCCTGGCTACGTCAAAAGCGAGCCATGAAAGGCAAACCTAAGTATCAAAACATAGCTTCACCTAAGCATCAAAACCTAACTTCACCTAAAGCAATACAACTTTAGTAATAAGTCCAAATAAGTAACCAAGTAACAAGCGACGCTACCAAGATAGACCCCGAAGCGACGTCAAAGACCTATCTCGATTTATTCTGAAAGCAAGAAAAACAGACTCATGACTCCTGGGGGAAAACCCCAGAAACAATGAGGACAAACTCCTCATCACTAGACCCAAAACACCAGGCCCAATCGACCACCCTAGGGTTGAGCCCAACACCAGGCCCAACAACCTGGATCTGAGCCCAACCATGGGTCATCCCCCTCTGCTCTGTTCCAGCAAGGAAACACCCTTCGAATTCCAGCGACCAGGACCAGCGGAGACCGGCCTCACTTAGGTGGGTATCCATGGGAAAGAAGATAGACTCCCCACCCCTACACAACAAAATCCTATAGGGTCGGGCAACTCCGTCAAAGCCGACCCGAATCACACCCAACCTCCATTTGAGTCGAGCAACCACTGCCTTCAAAACTTTGCCGCTCGCCGATGCCGCAACCCGGATCGCCCAAGCCTTGGACAACCCAGCGTAGTAGCTGCTGCCGCCACCAACAGGGCGTGCTGATCGCACCAACCCCACGACGGGCCAAAAACCTTGCCCAGTCGAAACTTCACCAGAATCAGATCTGGCCATAACAAGCTCACCGCCATCTTTGCTTGATCAAGGCAACAGAAGGTCGCCGCCACCAATTGACGAAAGCCCTAGCTTTCGCCCTTGAGATCGCTCCGAAATCGCCGGAGCATAAAATATATTTTTTTACACTATTGAGTCATTATCCAGGGCTAGCTTAGGCTTAGTTTGGTATTGAGTTTTAGGAAAAATAATCACTTATAATTATCATTATGATTGATTATGTGTTTGGTAAGTTTTTTATAAGTTGCTTATTTATAAATTTTAGTTGAAAAAACCACGATTTTAAAAAGCATGTTAGATGTTGCTTATTTAAAACTCAATTTTTTCATATTTGAGTTTTTTCACCTCAATACCAAACTAAGCCTAGTGTCCTCCGAAGGAATGTGGTCATCTGTGATTCATTACAAGGGGCTAACCTCGAAGGTCCAAAATCGATGACTTTCGTCACAAAACAGTCAGTTTACGATATTTTGAAAGACTTAGACTCGTCCATACATGATTAGTGCAGGATGCAGAGAAGCAAGGGCAGCTACTGATTCTGAGGCTATCTTTTAATGGGTATCCTAAGGAAAGGAACTGGTCCCATTGGCATGATGAATGTAGTCGAAAAGGGTCCCATTGGAAACGAGTTCAGTCTCCAGACAGCAACCCAATAACTTGACCACATTTTGATGGTTGATTTGTGTAAGAGTGGTAATCTCCTCTATGAAATGCTCAACTCGATAATCTCCTGGACCAAAAATGTTAAGACTCTTCTTATTTCTTATAAGTTATTATGTTGTAAATAAATCACGGAAACAAAACACAAATCATAAACACATAATCAATCATACAAGATCAATCGCAATATTATGATAACATATGTTAAAGATATTTCAAGAGTGTAGATACATACCTTGTTCGGCATTGACAGCAACCATTGATAAGAAACAAGGAACTGAAACTAAAACACAAAAAAAGTCTTCTATGTAGCACTCAATTTGTGAAGACTATGATGGATTAGTCTCTTGATTTCAGCTTATTTTAGAGTGTGCATAGGGACCCCTTTTATAGTGTCAAGGAACAACTCAATCATAGCTCCATCAAAGGGATTGAGCTTCATTCCTGCTGCACTAATCTGGTTATCTCCATAATCTTGTCAATCAAGATCCATAATGTATCCCATTACATTTATTTGTCCAGCTAATAAACGTTTCATGGTTAATATGGCAAATCAATCTCACATCACTTACTCTGTAATTGTGCAAAAGTTATTATACTTTAAGACTCTAATATCTAGTTCATTCTAACATTCTCCCACTTGGACTAATATTATGGTCTATAACAAGAATCTGCACTTAGTTCAGATATAACAATGTTCTTTTGTGCACTTGAGATCAATGTACATATAGTAATACATAAAACCATTAATCTGTTATCATACTTGAACTATGTAGAACTTTAAGTAAACCACAATCAAAGAAAATGGTTACTTGAAGACCACAAACACAATTCAAAATACAATACATGATCAATCAGAGATAACAGAATTACAAAAGTGTTTGTTTATGTAACTGGAATACAACACTTAAGCAAAACAGTCCTACCTTTGGTTCTGTATGCAAGAACCTGAACACAAGCTCTCAAAATTGAAAACTTTCTTTTGTGCTCACTTTAACCTGCAAAAACCTAATGCAGCAAATATGTTTATATATTTATATATTGCCTAGTAAACTTCCAAGTAAAAACACAGATCACAGCACTTATAGCATTGTAAAGGCTCAAGAACATGAATTATAGAATTCAGTAAATCATTGTAATCAAGATATGGAGTTCTGAACTTATTGTATTTCAATAGCAATAACAAGAAAGCAAAATGCTAAACCATTAATACAAGAGCAAACCAAGTCCAGGAAACAATTAAACAAAAGCAATTGACTTTATTATAGAAAACTCCCACTGTCCTCAAGCATCTAAATCAGACAAAACAACAATAGAAATGGCATGTTCTCTAAAAGTTGTTATTGTCATGGCTTTGGTAAATAGATCAGCTAGCTAAAACAAAGTTCCAACTTTCAGAACCACAATCTCTCCTTTTTTTTTTACTTTCTCTTTCACACTGTAAACACTTGAGACCTAAATGTTTGAAGTTAGAAAACCATATATTTGGTTCGCTTAAGATACCTCAAAATCTCTTGTCTGCTACCCAATGGTTAGGACCAGACCATTGTCTCCTCCCATTTGTGAGATCTTTCACTTTCAATGATCTGGACAATCTCACAAATGTCAAAACTAAAACAAAAACTACAACTAAAGCATCTACGTCTGATTTTCTCTATCTTTCTGACCTTCTAAGAACATATGCTACACCATCTAACCTTAAAGAGCCTAACCTTGATTCCAAAACTACTACTAGGTTTGATATGGGTTCAAGCTATTCTGATTCAATCTCAGCCAACTCTTCAAACTCAAAGTCATCAAACTTATTAGTAAGGTTGACCTCATCCATTAATACTACCTAGTTCCAGGTGTAGTGAAAAACGGTTTGGATGTCAAAACAAGGCAAAAAATTCTTTGTCCTGGCCAAGTTCAGTGTACCTACTACTGGTTCCCTCTAATCTGACTGCCTTAATCACTGTTTTAGCTCCATTTTAACTTTATCTTTATAAATCTTAAACTTCTCTAAAACTTGTCACTTTTCCTATATATATATATATATATATATATATATATTAAAAGCTCTGGTGTAGTCATCTATAATTTTGACAACCATAAAGTCTGAGTCGCAAAAAAATCTACAAAAGTCTATATGAATCCAATTGCAACACACTTGTACTTCAAGATGCTATTTTGCCTACTTTCTCTTAACTCACTTAATGCAATCAGTCAAAACATGGAAATCAAGATTGGGTAAAAAATTCACTGTTATACTAGAATGAGCATTCTCTCTTTAGTAACATGGCAATTTTACACAAGCATCAATCTTATTCTCAACCAAAATATTTCTTTAGAAACAAAAAGAAGCAGTAGAAGAAGAAGTATTCAACTAATATTCATTAATAAATAGAGAAGATCAACACTTGGGATCCGAGGGTAATATTTATTTCAAACAAAACAATTACAAGAAAACCGAACTGTTTATTAACCAAAATACTAACTGAAAAGAAAACAGTCTCACTGAAGACTTATATAAACATCTTGTAAAATATAAAAAGCTCTGGGCCTGCACTCAAACTTTACTCCCTATTGCCTTGACAACTACCCCTCATCTCGGTTCCAAACATAGATACTAACTTCATTCGGCCTTGGCTGCCTTCCAGCTCTTGTAGGCCTCACATTCTCTCTCCATGTGACCCTCGCGCTTGCAAAAGAAGCACTTAAAAACTCCCTTCTTCTCTTTTAGATTCTCAGGCTTTTTATGGAGGTTTGGTTTATACTGATTCCCACCCTTGCCCTTCTTCCACTGAGGCTTAGTGACAAGGTTCACAAAAGTAGACTCATTCTTCTTCAGCCTCTCATGTTCTTGCACACAGATTGCAATCAGCTCATCTAAGTTCCACTTATCCTTATGGGTATTGTAGGTAGTTTGGAGACTATCAAACTGATCAGGCAATGAGTGAAGAACCTGGTAAACCATGAAGCCGTCATCTAGACGCATGTCAAGGTCACCAAGCTGGGCTGAGATGTTAATCATTTGCATAATATGCTCTCTCATGTTCATATTTATGCTAAACCTCATGTTCTGCAGCTTAAACAACAACATACTAGTCTCTATTTTATCACTGCCCAGGTACTTGTCAGCTATGCATTTCAAAAACTCACCAGCATGGGTCTTATCAGGTACGGCTCCTCTAACAGTATCAGAAAGGGTCTTCTTAATGGTTAGGATGCTGATTCTGTTGGCTCTATCCCACTCAATCTTGTGCTCTTTCGGTTGAGGAGTACTACCCTCAGCCAGCACTGGTTCAGCCTCCTTGAGACACCAATCAACATTTTGTCCCAGCAAATAAAGGTCTATGTCAGTCCTCCACTTCTTATAGTTACTTCCATTCAGCTGGACTATAGTCCCAATACTAAGCACTGAAACAAAGAAAAATCTCTAAGTCCCAGTTCGTGACTAAACTCTGAATGCAGCATGAATTTGAATTTTTAAAGATAAAAGACAAAACTGCAACCAAACAAATTTTCATTCAATGTCAATCCATTACACATTATCACATTCCAAAACATATTTATAATACAGAATGAATATCAATGAATTGATTTTTCTTTATGCACACTTCTTTTCAATAACTCGAGTACCTGTTTGGCAAAATACAAGTTATCCCTTATTTTTCTTATAATGCACTATCATGTATAGGAGCATGTTATAACATAGACAAATCAGTACCTGTATGGCAAAAAGAAAATGTCCAGTTATCCCTGTATACTCTACACATCATATACAGAACCATAGAATGTGCTTAGACTTTATTCAGTTAGTGACCATCTGTGGATGATACTGAAAAATTCTAAGCTCATCTATGCAAGTTCCAGTTTTAATACTTGATTGTCAACAAGAATTCTTTGAAGTACTATGTTGTATGCATTATGTAACTCAAAAAATTAATTTTGACACTTAAAACCATGACTGATATCCTTTGTTTTCTTACCATAAATTTTAGTATACTAGAAAACTCAGTCTTTTACTTGTCTAATTTTAATGACACAAAACTTGCAATATGGGAGAATATCATTACAATCGTTTCATTGTCAATAAATTTTTCACAAGTAAAATAGATTATCATGATATACAGTGAACACAATATAAGTATAAAAATATATACAATATGATTCCAGAAGAACAAACAATAGCATATAGCAGTAAACTACACGCACTTCATTCCACACACATGATCAATTATCAATCATGTTTCCCAACACCTATTTTTAAGCAATAAGTTTCATCTAGGCATCTATCCTAGAACTTAAGTGCCCCCCAGGAGAGCATCTAGGGTTCTAGCAATTGAATTGAAGCAAAATTCAATAAAATCCCAAATTTTTCAGAAAACATACCAGGATGCTCCCAGCACTGCGAAAAAGAGTTAATCCGACAAACTTTGATCTCATATAATCTTAAAGAAGCAATATGAACAACTTCTATCAATCAATTTGAAAGAAATACCTGGAAATCAATCAAATCAAATTTGTCTCTTTTGCAATAAGTCCTTAAGATCGTTGTTTTTCAGAAAAAAAAATAGAAAAGAGATCGTCCGTTTTGGACTTTTAAAAACAAGGGATTTTTATAAAAAAGGGCATTGAGAGATACAAAATAATAAAAAAGGCTTCTAATTTAAACTAATTATAAAAAAGGGCATGTGTTATCTTCTCCCCTTAATATATTAAGAAATTACAACCGTGCCATTCTTCCCTGTATATTTCTTTTAATTAAAAGGAAACCTCACCACCGCATAACACCGGCCGCCCGCCCCCATTAAATCTCTCTTCCCCTCTGTTAAATCTCTCTCTCTCTCAGCCATCTCCTTCATCGGCGACGAGGATCTCGACAACACGGGGAAAGAGTACGATCGCACCTCGCAGTCTTCGTTCGCGACGCGCGCGCAGATCGCCGAGCTGGAGCAGGTCTTCAAGAAATTCGACGTCAACGGGGACTGCAAGATTTCGTCGTCGGAGCTCGGCGTGATCACGGGGAGCCTCGGCCATCCGGCGACAGAGGACGAGCTCTGGTCGATGATTCCGATGGCGATGGCACCATCACCGTCGTCGTCGACGACGCCGTCCGCACCTCCCTCGGCCCCAAAGGCATGGACAAGATAGATGGAGATCTCCACCGCTAACGGTGATGTCATCATCACCAATGACGATGCCACCATCCTGTGACTATTCGAGTGGTCCACTCCTCCAGTTCCTCCGATGCATCCAGAGACCTAGTTGGACTTTCCTCTTGATGAAGAAGAAGACTTGGGAGGTATGTATCAATTATATTTATATGTATTGTCTATATGTATCTATCAATTTTCTAAATCTTATGTTAGTTGTATGCATCTGCTCTATTGTTTGGTAGTACATTGTATTCTGTTGATTGGCTTGAATAATATGAATAATGTAGGTGAAGATAGATAGTTGCGGAGTTTTGAAATTAGTGAAATTTTGAAGTGGAATTGTATTGTGTTGGGATCGATAGTAGGTTTTTTTTCTTGATCAAGGATGTGGTTTTCGATAAGAAGACGAGCCATGCTGCTGGCAGTCCGACGAGGATGGAGAAGGCCAAGATTGCAGTGATCTAGTTCCAAATTTCGCCGCCAAAGACTGATATCGAGCAGAGCATTGTGGTTTCTGACTATTCAGATGGATACGATTTTGAAGGAGGAGAGGAACTACATTTTGAGTATGATTAAGAAGATCTGGAGAGGGATGAGATTGAGTTCATTACCAAGACTCTGAATTGCTTGCCCATTGCAAATATCGAGCATTTCCGGGAGGTGAAGCTGGGGTATGCTGAATTGGTGGTGGAATCTTCGCTCGATGATGGCAATATTGTGAAGATTACTGGGATTCAGAACATGAAGATTACTACAGTCATTTGATCCAGCTGCATATATACTGATATTTCTTTTTCTTGTTCCAGATAGCGATAGCATGATGGAGGTTGTGGGTGAGAATACTTTCACATATCAAAAATCACATCACAGATGTCGACGTAAGAAACATGATTGCAGAATGGTTGTCAATTCACTTAGGTGACCAAATCAGTTGGGCAGACTTGAGGCAGAAGGCTGTTTTATATCATCTTGGCCTCACTTTCCATTTGAAAGTACTCTGAGGAAATTGTTCCCTGGAGGGAATCTATTTATGAAGTTATTGGACTCGAGTCATGTTGCTCTTTCCTAGTTATTGGACTCGAGTCATGATTATAGATGTTTGCAGAATTCACAATGAACTTGTAAATCTTTCTCTTATATATAGTTAGTGTATTGCACTTGTTCTCCTTGTGTTGTGCATGGATGTTATGATCTCTAGTAACTATCTCGGTAACTGTCTATGTAACTGTGTTGAAATCGGAGTAACTATCTAAGTAACTATCCCAGTAACTATGGGAGTAACTATCTAAATAATTGTCGGAGTAACTATCTTACTAACTATCATTTAAGTAATTATCTTACTAACTATATTACTAACTATCTAGGTAACTATCATTTAAGTAATTATCTTACTAACTATGTTATTAACTATCTAAATAACTATCCCAGTAACTATCAGAGTAACTATCAAAAGAACTAGTTACTATCAGAGTAATTATCCCAGTAATTATCTTACTAACTATCTCAGTATCTATATTACTAACTATCTAAATAATTATCATTTGAGTAATTATCTTACTAATTATGATACTAACAATCGCAGTAACTATCGCAGTAACTATCAAAATAACTATCTAAGTGACTATCGGAGTAACTATCGAAATAACTAGTTACTATCGGAATAACTATCTTACTAACTATCTCAGTAACTATATTACTAACTATCTAAGTAACTATCATTTAAGTAATTATCTTACTAACTATGTTACTAACTATCTAAAGAACTATCCCAGTAACTATCATCTTAGTAACTATCTTACTAACTATGTAGGTAACTATCATCTTACTAACTATCTAAGTAATTATCATCTTCATAACTATCTTACTAACTATCTATATAGTTACTAACTATCTAAGTAACTATCATCATAGTAACTATCTTACTAATTATCTAAGTAACTATCATTTAAGGAACTATGTTACTAACTATTTAAGTAAGTATCAGTTTTTCAGTAACTATCTTGGTAACTATTAAATTAACTATCTAATTAACTAAATATCTTACTAACTATGTTACTAATTAATTATCTAATTAACTATTATTTTAGTAACTATCTTACTAACTATCTAAGTAACTATCATTTAAGTAACTATCTTACTAACTATTTAAGTAACTATTATTTTAAGGAACTATGTTACTAACTATCTAAGTAACTATCACATTTTCAGTAACTATCTTAATAACTATCAAACTAACTATCACATTTTCAGTAACTATCTTAGTAACTATCAAACTAACTATCATCTTAATAAATATCTTACTAACTATCATAGTAACTATCATTTTAATAACTATCTTACTAACTATTTTAGTAACCATCATCTTAGTAACTATCATTTTAGTAACTATGCTACTAACTATCTAAGTAACTATCTTACTAACTATGTTATTAACTATATATGTAACTATCATTTTAGTAACTATCTTACTAACTATCTCAGTAACTATATTACTAACTATCTAAGCAACTATCATTTAAGTAATTATCTTACTAACTATATTACTAACTATTTAAGTAACTATCATCTTAGTAACTGCCTTACTAACTATCTAAGTAACTATCATCTTACTAACTATCTATATAGTTACTAACTATCTAAGTAATTATCATCTTAGTAACTATCTTACTAACAATCGGAGAAACTATCTCTTTAACTATCAGAGTAACTATCAAAGCAACTATCGGAGTAACTATCTTACTAACTATCTAAGTAACTATCATTTTAATAACTATGTTACTAACTATATAAGTAACTATCATTTTATTAACTATGGTACTAACTATTTAAGTAACTATCACATTTTTAGTAATTATCTTACTAACTATATAAATAACTATCATTTAAGTAACTATCTTACTAACTATCTAAGTAACTATCATTTAAGGAACTATGTTACTAACTATGTTACTAACTATTTAAATAACTATCACATTTTCAGTAACTATCTTACTAACTATCTAAGTAACTATCATTTAAGAAACTATGTTACTAACTATTTAAGTAACCATCACATTTTCAGTAACTATTAAACAAACTATCATCTTAATAAATATCTTACTAACTATGTTACTAATTATCTAAGTAACTATCACATGCAGCGTGCCGCTACACCGCACCACTGCCGAAATCAACATGAAAAAAAATAAATGTAGCCGTTATTTTAAATTTGAATGTAATTTAACAAGTAGCTGATTCTATAACAATAAAACCTTTTAAAATCAACATGACCAATTACTACCAAGTCGTGACTTCAGTGTTTACATGACCTGGTACTTAGCCAGTTACATGAGTAGTGAATGACTAGCAATGTATTTACCGAGATAGTTACTCATGTACTTGTATAGATAGTTACCAAGATAGATACCAACAGTTTCCCATGTAATCGTGATATTCCAGTACACTAGACAACAACTTGCAAAACCATGAAAATAATTATCCAAGTAACAACATTGTTAGGTGAATTCACGAGCTATATCCCAAGTATAATTCCAGAAGCAACATCTTGAGCATACTTGAGCTTCTTCTCAAGTTCAGGTCCAGTTCCAAGACAACATCTTAACAGGCCGAGTGAATCTCCTCCATACTTTAGAAGAGAGATGGAAAACATATGAGGAAGTACAGAATGTAGGACATGGTAAGGGATATAGTTCAGAGAATAGAACATACATCTCTGAACCAATGTGAATGGTGCCCATATGTTGAGGACCAGCGTTAGGATGACTTAACATGCAGCTCTTGAATTGGGGCAACTGATCAACCGCTATATTTATCTTTGTAGTAGCCTACATTACAAATAAGTTTCATGCTTCAACAACTATACCAGCAAATTAATTTTTTTTGTACCACTCCATTCTACCAGGATGGTCAGCACTAGGTCTCAGATTGTGATACAACCATAGCAAATCTCAAATCACTAAAAGATGGTATTCCCCGTTATATAAAGTATCTTAAGTGAAAGATTAGACTTGGAAAATTCGCATGACCGTAAAAATAAAATAAGAGCTCATCAAGCTTACAGAGCTGTAATCGGAATACTTAACTGCACATAGAAAATCTTCCAAAAGAACATCATCAGGCAACAACTCCTGTTTCTAGATAATGCAAACCAATAATCGAGTTTAAAATCCATTTATAATTGCAAGCCTAAATCGTGTATTGTAGTATCAAACTCCCATTAATTTCACATAACATCACTAGTCCTGGTAAGTTTAAATTGAAAAGAAGTAGAGCCACATTCACCTTGAATGTTTTATAAGACTTTGCATTTGATAAAACAATTGAAGAGTGCACCTGTGAACCATCAGATAGCAGAACCTACAATAAGACACGTCCACAATGTCCAATCAGTTCAATTCAAATATCATTGTGCATCATTTAGGAAGCCAAGAGAAACTAACCCCCTCCACTTTGCCAGTGTCATTAATCAACATTTGCTGAACCTGAATGTAAAATATGAAAAAGTCAACCAGCATTAGACAACAGTATGAAGTCTGAACACGCACAAACAGTTGAACAATCTTTTGAGAATTGAAGCTTATGAACTAACCCTAGCTCATTTTTAGGCATAGATACCTCTGCACTTGTGACAATATGAACCCCAGCTTCCCTAGCGGCATTACCTATAGCCAAGGATACTGAGCCCATCCCACCTTCAACATACAGTGACGACCTAGCTCTAATTCTCTGTTTGATTTCAAAAATCGAAGCAAAATCAGAGCTATTGTTTCAATTTCAAATTCAATTCTAAGCTAATTCGAGTTAGGCTTACTTGCTGACGGCGAGACGGAGGAGGCTCTGGAGGTAGCTACACCGCGAGAACTTAAAACCTGGAATGAGCTCCACTGTCACGGCGGCTGCACCGATAAGGTGGCGGTGCTCGAGGACGGCGACGGAGAGTCCGGAGCGTGCGAGGTACGCGGCTGTGGTGAGGCCGTTGTAGCCACCTCCGATGACCAGCGCATACAGTCCTCAAGTCCGATCTGGTTCAGAGGTGAGAGAGAGAGACAACTCCGAGCTCGACCTTCTTCCTCGCCGTCGACGACTTGGCTGGCATGAAAGAGTACGGCGCCGCCGCATGGTAGAGCATCTACAGTCCTCAAGTCCGATCTGGTTTAGATGTGAGAGAGTATCTCGTTTAGAAAAGAGAAAGAAATCAAGTTAAGAGTGAAATCAAGTTGCAGAAATCAGGTAAAAATAGAAGAAAAGGGTAAAATCGTCCGTTTGAAAATGAAAAACAGTCCTTTTTTATAATTTAGTGAAATTGAATGGAGGTTTTTATGATAAATATATTAAAACAATGTCCTTATTTATAAAGTGAAAAAGAAGATGCCTTTTTTCTAATTTTCAAAGATGGATAGCCCTTTTTTCTAAAATGATGTAAAAACAACGACCTTTTTTTTTTATATAATTTTTTTTTCTTTTACGGGTCAAAAGAGATCCGCGTGTTCTGTAAAAACGGGTCAAGTACATGCCAACGGGTCAACCTGTTCTTTAGCAAAATTCTCATTCTCTCCATTTAAACTTTTCCCGGATTTGAAAAAGAAAGCAAATCACAAAACGATTTTGATCTTTGTAAAATGATTTATGAAAGTGTTTTGTGGTTCTGATACCACTTATTGTAAATAAATCACGGAAACAAAACACAAATCATAAACACATAATCAATCATACAAGATCAATCGCAATATCATGATAACATATGTTAAAAATATTTCAAGAGTGTAGATACATACCTTGTTCGGCATTGACAACAACCATTGATAAGAAACAAGGAACTGAAACTAAAACACAAAAAAGGTATTCTATGCAACACTCAATTTGTGAAGACTATGATGGATTAGTCTCTTGATTTCAGCTTATTTTAGAGTGTGCATAGGGACCCCTTTTATAGTGCCCAATCACAGCTCCATCAAAGGGATTGAGCTTCATTCCTGCTGCACTAATCTGGGTATCTCCATAATCTTGTCAATCAAGATCCATAATGTATCACATTACATTTATTTGTCCAGCTAATAAACGTTTCATGGTTAATATGGCAAATCAATCTCACATCACTTATTTTGTAATTGTGCAAAAATTATTATATTTTAAGACTCTAATATCTAGTCCATTCTAACATATAACAGTTCATGGTCATTTCTAGGTCCTTGGACGTACAAATTGTTGTACATCCTCTAGTTGAAGAATTTATATGCTGCTCAAACAATAACCCTCCATTTTCCTGGAAGAATTTGGATTTGTGCTTAATCAGTTACTTCTATTTCTTCACACTAGAATAGATCCCAGTGATCCCAAACACAAGAAATAAGCACCAAAAGCCAAGACTTGCAAGTACAATTATGGTTCAGGATCTGCACACTAATTCAGTAACATAGTTACCTATGTATGCACTTCTACTAAAAATTCCAAACCATTTAAAAACCATGACCCTTATCGATCTGTTATATGGTTCAGGCGAATAACAATTATGTATTATAGTTGGTCAGGGACTACCTACTTAGAGTAATATTTGCCTGAAAGACTTTGCTGTGTCACTGTGTGGAAGGCAATCATGTGGTATACCAATTTATCATTTCTGCCAATTTCGATGAGAGAATGTACAGATAGTTTACCACAGTTGTGAAGGATTGCTAAGTATGGCTGTCACTCACTACTAATGTTCCTACCATGGACAAAGGAAAGATGAGGCTGGACTTGGATGGTGTACGTACAAGTAACATTAAGTCTCATGGTAAACCAAAAATACATGGATCATAAAGTTATGCTTACTACACTCTATGCCTCCTTTGCAGAAGAGTATTCGATCACTATTAGAAGTGAGGACCGGCCACATCGGTTACCAGAATATGCCCCATCCTCCTGGTCAACCTGCAGAGTGAATGAAACAGCTGATCACACACCAGTGCTTAGGGTACCCTTTCGGCTTTTATGGTAGCGATTGTTTACCAATTGCACTCCACTTTTAACCTCTTAAAATTGAAATGGTTAATAATAGTGAGAAACTCACTACCCCATCACCATGGTCATAGATTTTCTTGGGAGTAAGTACACAAGCGAGATAAAAATCGGGACAGCTGGGCAGAGCAATAATACAGGTTAAAACCAAGTGCAAGCGCAGTAAAGCTCTTAAAAACAAATATAACGAAGCCAGAGCACAGGATACTCCTATTACCAACCCATATATGTCAAATTGAAAAAAGACCTAGAAATAAATTGATAGTTCCTATACAGAAATTTGAAAACTCCGGTACCAAGCCCCCAAAACTACCGACCAAACCAAGCGCTTGGTGGCTGGACATCCCCATCATTCATCAGCTTATCCAACACAATATTCAGGTCAACTGCCTGACCGTTGTCCGTCAGCTTCCGAACTGTCGCCCTCACATGGTCTCTCGGGAAACCCATGCCTGTGACTCTGTCAATCACATCATCAATTGGAACCTTGTTTCCAGTCCCAGCTGAACCTGATCTTTCGCTTAGGGCAGAAGCAGTAGGCACTGCATGTGGTAATACCCTAGCTGTTGGGAGCTGTGGGTAACCACTTCCTCCACTTTGACTTTGAGAAGTAGCAGAAGAGTGTTGTGGTTTCATCGAGGAGGTACCACCATATTGAGAAGGTGATCCACCATAATGATACGGCTCATTAAGCCCAGCTGGAGGGCCATACCCAGAGGAGAACCCTGGATTAGGTCTGCTAGATGGTGGTTCATATACATTGGATGTTGGACTATAGTATTGTTGGGAGGGAGGGAGCCCACTAGGTGTCTGAGCAGGAGGCTGGCGAAGACTGGGCGGATAGGTCTGGGAAGGAACATAGGGAGACTCTTCAGCATGGTGGCCTAGGGTAGGCTGTAGTTGAGAAGGATTAACAGGTGGGAGTGAATGGTGCGGTTGAGGAAGCTGGGGCGGTGGCTGAGGATACTGTGGCTGACTGGTGGGCTGAAATTGTTGATGTGGAGCTACCGTAGGAGGGGGGAGTGACTGCTGACCTGCAGGTAATTGGAATTGCTGATTTGGAGCTTCTTGAGCCTGACCAGGTGCAGCCGGGAAATAGGGGTCTCGCTGAGGAACAGGAGGGATCTGGTTCGGAGAGTACTGATTTGGATGTTGAATTGAATGTGGTCCAGTTTGGAGCATAGGTGGTGGTGGAGGAGCATTTGGTGGAGAGACACCGGGAAGTGATGGTGGAACGTTCACAGCAGGAAGCTGTTGGTGAGACTGTTGAGGAGCAGAGGCTACTGTCTGCCCAGGATCTGCATTCAAAGCATTTCGAGATTCCAATTGAGAATCTACCTTAGGATTTGATATCTGTATCTTCCCAAGCTGCAGCTGAGCCTCTACTATTGATTGCTTATCCTTCAAATCCTGAACACCTGTTTGCACCTGTGCATCATGTCAACAAAAGCCAAATGAGTCCGCCATTATGGAACAGCAGCATTAAGCTCGGTAATTAAAAAAAAAACAGTCATTATTTTATTAAATCGACAAGGCAGCCAAAACAAGTCCACATCAATTAGAAGGTAAAGAGGCAACATACATCTCTAAGAATATTCTCCAATTGTCTCATCTTTCCATCAGCATTTCCATGATTGTTTCCCACAGATACCTTCAAATCATCCACAGAATTCTCAAGGTGGCGGGTTCTGCTCTCAAGTTGTGTTACTCGTGCACTAATACCTTCCATTACTTGAAGTAAATTATCAGCATACTTCTTCATGGTGTGGTCAATCTCTGATATAACTGTAGCATCAGGAGCATTTCGGTCCTTCCCCACAATATCTTTTGCTGGTTCTAAGGATTCCACAGAACCATAATTCTGTATAAAACCAAAAAAAAGTGGACAGACTATCACCATCTAGCGGAAATGAGGTAAATGCCAAGCTCATATAGGGTCAAGTATCAAGGATGCATACTTAAAGTCGCACAACCATAGACATATTTGAAAAAGGAATATGAGGTGGGTAGAACAATCACCATATTGCCCTATAATTTTTTGTATCTACCTTTTTAAATTTTACAAACATGTAAAAATCCAGTGGTAATATCAATACTCTCAAAAGCATAATTTTAGGTCAGCCTACTCTCATGCAATAACATAAATGACAACAAGTCATTTAAAATGTAATCATGCCAGTTCACACATTGCCCTCAGGGAAATTCAGTACAGTTTTCTAGTTCTAAGCGTTTAATTACAATCACCTGAAGCATAACATAGAAATTCTCAATTACGTAATTAGCAGAATGAGTTATGCAAAAATCTCACTGACTACAGAACTAAGAAAGTAGCACCATAAAGAATAAGATTCTGAGAGAGGGTTTAATTACTCTGATAGGAGTATTGGTGTTGGACTTGGATTCTGGGGAGCTCCAGGCCCTGGTGGATCCTCCTCCACCTCCAAGATTAGGTGTAGCATCAAAACTTTGGGATTGCAAAGTGATGGGACGGATGGGCTGGAAATCATAGTTCGGCAAGATTTCTTCCTTCTTGGAAAGCCCATTTCCATGGCCCACCTGGTGCTCTTCCTCTTGGGAATTATTCATCAGGTCAAGGAATTCGTTGTTGTGCTGTGATGATCCTTGTGACAGGTCCATTATCTGCTTGTCCATGAACGATGTAGTATTCATCGGTGTCGTAATCAACACAATGCTAATTTGTGTCACAAAAAGGTACCAAAGAATCACATGTTTGTCGATAAAAATTCAAATAAAATAAAAAGAATAAACAAGAAGCCACTCCAAAGAAAGTAGATTTAGATATCCCAATACAGTTTTATTAAGTGAAGTATACGCGTTGCCATACAATAAAGTTACTGACCAAGAGATGCACAAATAATAGTCAGAACAGATAATCATCATGCACAATATAATCATACAACACTATGTTCACTTTGTTCGACTTAGTTACGGATTCCCTAAATTTTCTTCAGTTTTCGTCAATGTACGAGCTTTTTGGCTTCTATTATCTTTTGATATCATCTAGGTTGTTAAATAAGTGTTTTTTTTTTTTTTTTTCTGTTTTGAACCAAAGATGGATCTCTGGAGTCAAAAAAGTCGAAACACAACTTGACAACTTGTATATACGCTACAACTGCACCATATAACCACCATGAGAAAAACTGGAAGACATTTTCATATTATTTTCCCCGGGCCTAACCGCATAAAACGATTTAAAACCATGCATATCTTTCCGAGAAACCTTTTATTTCTCCAAACCATATCAGTTAAGGATTTCAATAAAACTTGAAACCCCTTTTCAAACTGTAATAGGTTTCTGCCAAGCAATGGCGCTTCAACTAAATCTTCTTTCTTTCATATGGCAAAACTTTAATACGCCAAATCACTTTGTGAAATTGAAATCAGCAAATACACAGAATTAAGCTCGAGATTTCAAAGCAATATTTGAATGACAAAGACATGCACATTTATCAAAGAACATGTAAAACTCAATTCCAGCCATGAATAGTTTAATTTTGAAATCATGATTGCATTTAGTTCAAAGCATACTGGAAGCAAGATAGACTTTTGATATTGAAAGAGTGCACAAAATCTCTTTGCATTTTTTGTTGTTGTATTTTTTTTTTTTGAAAGGTATAGTATAGAATCTGTTCAATGCTCGTGATCAGAATCATGATCAGCAGAGTATTCATCATACTTTATGAAACTTTTAAATAAGCAACTGAATCAATTGGACAGAAAGCCTGGTAACAGGGATATTTATTAAACGTCAACTTTTGATAAGCAAGCCTGGACATGAAAAAAAAAAGTAAGAGAAAACTAAAACTCAAACTTTGTCGATAAACAATCAGACATGATTAAACAGTACTCATCAAAAATCCAGTGAAGGTAGAAGCACGACCACGAAGCTGATTTAGCTTTGTCTGATACTCTGAAAAATAAACAAGTAGATAAGACTAGTACAGACTAAACTCTGCTATCAGTAAATCCATAGATGAAAAAGAAGTTGATTAAATTCCGTTGTGACCCAAAGCATAGGAGGAAATTCAGAGATCAAAATAATTAAGTTCATTGCAGCAACTAAAGTTTAGTAAAAGAAGAACTTGGACCAATCTGGTCCTTTTGTTCATTACTTGAAACTTTCCCAATGAACATAGGCAAAAGAACTTGGACAAGTATATACTGAACTGAAATTGATGTAAAATATATGCAACTTTACTACAAACAAATTTTACTTCGGCAAGGGAAGGAAGACGATGGTTATAGCTACTTGAGAGAATTCACAGCAAGACTGTACTAGTAAAAAGCTCTACAATGGGAACACTTTCCAAATTTGATAAAGAAGTGTTTAATTTGTACTAAAAAACCCTCTTGTGATACGAACTTGACAAAGGAATCATAGAAAAATATGAGAAATAGATTGAGACTATGGTGCACGTGATTTAATAGTCAAGAACAACAAAGCCAATAACAATAATGCTAGTTTATGGGCATGTTCTGAACAGTTCCAGCAATATATAAATCTCAATCTTTTTGGTTTAACACAAGTATACAAATACTGTTAGGTACGTAAAGACACTAATCCGAAGAACATGTATGAACAAAAACTGTGATCGAATACAATCAAATAACAAGAATGGAATAGGTTACATACTCAAGTGCAGCCTTATAATCGAAGCACCAGTATGAATTATGAAATAAACTATAGATATGATTCAAAATTTCAAGAAAACACTAATGAAATACCAAATTGCAATCAAGGGAAATAGCCCAACACAAATACACCAATCACAGACCAAATTATGAGCAATAATATATAGAAAAAGCACCTGAATCTCTAGATAACAGCAGCCAAGCAAACCGAAAACACAAGCATCCAATCAAGTAGAGCAATCCAGCCACCTAACAAAAGATTCAAACTCTCATCTTTGGGAAATAGTTCAATTGAGGTCAAATAGAGTTCTGCAAGATTGGAAATTTCAACTTACAGGAATCAAACTTGAAGGGTTTTGCTCAAGTGCAGCATTTGGGTCTGCGAGGGGCAGGATCGGAATAAAGAAAAGTGATCGAGAGAGAGAGAGAGAGAGAGAGAGAGAGAGAGAGAGGGAGGGTTTATTGGAAGTGGGGGAGTTTTGTTTGGAGTTGTGCAGAGCAAGCAAACGGGAAAGATGATGACGAGAAAATTGGATTTTAAAGGAAAACAGATTCGGATCAACGCTGGGATTGCGAAATTGCAATGTATGTCCTTTAACATTTCGGAAATTCTGCTCAGTGCCCCAAACTTTTATATATTGCGATGTTTTTTTTTTTAAATAATTACCCAAAACTATAATTTGGGGGTGATATTTACCAATAGCAAGATCAGATATTTTATACCATCAGCAGGAATTAAAAGTAACAGAATTTTATTCCGTCTAATGTTTAATGACATAATTAACTCTGAAAATTTAAAAATTACAACATATACCATCTATATGTATTAAAAAAAAAAAAAAAACCCCCCACAAACCCAGATCTGCTCCTCTCCTCTTCTCCTTCCCGATCTGGAGCCACCGAAACTCTGCTCTTCTCCTTCCCGATCGCGACGGCGGAGGCGCGAGGCGCGAGGCGGAGGAGCGAGGCCGGAGGCCCAAGGTAGCGAGCGAGGCAGCGAAGGCTCGAGGGCAGAGGCGGAGGCGCGAGGTGGACGACGACGACGAGCGAGGGGGCGAGGTGGAAGACGACGACGACGAGCGAGGCGGAGGCGGACCACGACGACGACGAGCGAGGCGGAGGCGGACCACGACGACGACGAGCGAGGCGGAGGCGGACCACGACGACGACGAGCGAGGCAGCGGAGGCGGAACCAGGGGGACCGAGCGTGACGGCGGAGACGGGGGGACCGAGGCGCGACGGCGGAGCAGGGGGACCGAGCGTGACGACAGTCTCTCCCTCTCTACCTCTCCCTCTCTGGCTCTCTCTCCCTCTCTGCCTCCCTCTCTGTCTCTCTCTCTCTTTGTGTGTTGATTCGATTGTTGTTTGTTGATTTGATTGTTGTGTGTTGAAATTGATTCGTGTGTGTTGGAATTTTTGCTTGTGTTGGTTATGGTTGAGATACTGAGGGTCAGTATTATTGAAGCGCGGTAGAGGACGGCGGAACTACTGAGGGTCAATAATATTAAGACGGCGGAGCTACTGAGGGTCAGTAGTATTAGGTTGAGTTTTGAGGATTAGTAACATTAGACTCACTGAGGGTAATTTTATAATTTAGGAGTTAACTAATTCAGTTAGTTTTGGATGGAAACTTCTTATTGGTAATTTGAAAAAAGAATTTTGCTACTGGTAAATACTAATACAAAATTGTAGTTTTAGGTAAAAAAACTTTTTTTTTTTCTCTCATATTTAGTCATAGCGAGTCATGGCGGCGGGTCAACTTACCATGACCTATTTAATAAACGGTCAGCCCACTAATATGAAATAAACATGCATAACATGTTTATTTATTATATGTATCAGACTAAATTTTTGGTGATTAGCTACATTCGGAATCCCTACATGATTTCGTGGAAGATCAAACCTATTATTAAGACATCATTCACTTGGCAAGCTGGTTTGAGAGTTATTTTTGCCCATGTCTTTAGAGAAGCAAGCTTCATGGCGGATGTTGTTGAAAATGTCGAAGAGGTTTTTCTGTTAGATATCTCGTGTTGTTTGTTTGAGGGGCTTTTCGCTATAATTTTCTTTTTCTTTAAAAAAAAATATATTTAATAAAAAGATATATATATATATATATATATATATATGTGTGTGTGTGTGTGTGTGTGTGGCTCGAGTAAGTCTTTCTCATTTTAAGCTATGGTTATCATTAACAGTATTACGAATTCTCTCTTATTTGAATTTTGTTTGTAGTGAATTTAATCAAGGCATTCGTGTTTTACTTATATGGTTAATGTTAATATGTCATTTTGTCTAAAACGACACGTCCAGTTATTAGATGGGTTAAACAGGTTGAAAACAGGTAACCCGTTAAATAAATAAGTTGGGTATTGTTTTAGGAGAAAAGGAATAGATACAAAGCGTAGTTTTATTGATAGATAAAGAGGCCTTTATATAGGCATTACATCAAGTATCCCGAATAATCAGAAATTCCCTATCTACTAAAGATACTACATATCTAGTCTAATTAGGTCAAGACACACATAGGAAGTTACGAAATTATCCTTACTTGAACATTCCCCCTTGTGTCGCGTACCTAATGTGACACGGTGCATAACATGTTGCCTCGCTAAAACCTTGCCAAGTAAAACAAAACCACTTGGGTAAAAAAATAAAAAGCTTGGTCGAAGGGAAAAGAGCACAACGCACCAACTACAATTGAAGATTACATGTGAGGTAGACTCCCCCGATTGGTAACTCAATCTCGGAGTTAAGATTAATGGCGTATACAAACGCTCCTCACAAGCTTCAAAGTAATAGGCGTGGCCAATGATCGAGTCATTGAATACGGCCATATTATCCTTGTATTAGACCAGCTACACTTAGCTTTACTTGGTCTTAAGGAAGAAGGTTGCTTAACAACTCAAAACTAGAGTTCGCGTTGAAAATCAGATTCACGCGCAGCATGACCTTCGTGTACTTAAATACTCATCACTCCTTCGATACAGTAGATATGAACAAACCGTAAAGAGTTCTTGAAACTAGACACCCATATCTTTACAGTGATATAAAGTACAAAATGTGGTTCATCCTGAGCTGATCACAAAGCTTGTCGAAGGTGACTGATCTGCAAATTACCGGATACATTAGTCCTACTTTGCTAAAACAGCCATAACTCACTCAATATGATAGCTATGATCAAATGGTTGGTGTCCCTGAAAATTAAACACATAGACCTTTCCAATGGTATCGATTTCACCATTTTACAACAAGTGATCTGTCTTGTAGGCCTCGGGGAATTTGACGTACAGAACCAGGCAAAATCTAAAATTGCCAATTGATGCGTCTTTCATGATGGGATCGAATGAGCCTAAACCTTTCACACTTGAAAGAAAGTACCGCCATATACCATGGCATTGCGTGGGCGCGTCTAGCCATTACCTTGGCTTTATAAGTTTATAGCGAATGAGATGTCGTGTCGAGCATGTTATGACAAGTACATGATTGCGCACATGGTACTTAGATGGAGAGTTTCATCTCCCAAGACTTCTCGTCACATAGACGAAACAAGTCTTCTCAGGATATCGACTAATCATGGGATACATATAGGTTTTAGTTTAACGTCCTTTAGATAGCCATAAGCCGATAGATGAACAAGTTCATCACTAACAGTTCTCACATTCGAGACCAAGTATTCCCAAGATCCTTTCATTCTTAACGTCGGATTAGTGATATCTCAATCACAATTCATCCGGAATTCGCACGCAAATAGGCATGATTCTTCATATTTCATCTCCAATCAAGTAGTCGCTCAACCGCGTTGTACAATATCCAACCAGAAGATTTGAACCCATATAGAGGACATCCTAATCTGATAGCATACGCACTTCGAGGTTTTTGCTCACTTGACTTGGGTGAAAACTGATCCGTTCATGATATTTATGTACATCTCTTTATTTAGTCCCAATAGAGATGATTCATAAGCTGCATGTTCAGTTTTCAGAACTACCTAACTGACAAGATAGTGGAGTGTGATATGACTCCATTACGAGAGCATATGTCATCGTAGTCGATTCCAGGGCGTTTGTGAGAGACCTTGCGCCATAAGGTGAGTCTAGGCTCTTTTTCTCACTACGCTTTCCATCAAAGATTATCGATAGGGTTTACACTTACGGTGTCGGCATCACATGACCAATGACCTATCTCTTTGTATAAACTGGATCGCATATCTTTCAGTGTAGGCCAATTCACAACGTTGGTATTTGCTTCAACAAAGTGAGTGTTCGATATCTAACTCATAGACCACGTTCTCATGTACACTAGTGTAATTCCTATTTGTAGAGATCTCTATATGGATTGGCTTCTCATTGAGGCGTTCTCCAATGATGACCATAATTCAGAAAATCCATGAGACGAATGAGTTGTCATTGATCTAAGGATCAAGATGTGCCATACTCGCATTCAGCGAGTGTATATCGAACTAAATGCCCTCTCTACACTTCTTGTGAGAGTCACGGCCTAGTGACACCATCTACCACTTTTGTGGAGTCACCGTGTCACCATCTATGAGTGACAATGTGTCCATTTATCCGGACATCAATCCTTACAAGCATGTTTGATACAAGAGGACTATTCCGATCTTTTCCTTGAAAGACCAATAGTTTACTCTTTGCAGCATGTATATCAAATCTCGTCACTTTGGTTTATAGGACTTTGGGAAACATGATGAGACACAGTGGAGACAAACCACGGCAATGCCAAGTCGTTCTACTTGAACATACTTGTTCTTATCTCCCCCGAACGACGGGAAGACTGACTCATCAAAAAGTGACATAAACGAGATCGCCTGTTAAGGTTTTCGTATAGCGGACTATAGGTGGAAGCTTATGTCTTATTCAAAGACAAATACCCATTATTAAGCGCTTGTGGTGGCGCAATATGGCACATAAATTATGTGGACGGTAAAGGGTATTGATCGTTAACACTTATACATTAACAAGATGTATTCCATTACAAAATGTAACATGCATGTATGCTTCCTGAAACGTTTCACTAAGTTACGGGACACCAAATGCCACCAAATTTTAACAGTAGGTAAGACGTGTGTTAGGATTCCAATGCCGCCGGCCTCATTGTCGGAACCGGCCGGAAACATACCGAACCGGTCGGAATAGTCTCCAGAGGTCAGTGAACGTTTGTGTCGAGTGGTTCAACACCTTCCAGGTGTCCAATGGCTATGAAATTTTATGAACAGGTAGCCATGGATGTTAGGAATCGGTGGACCACATTTCACCTCAAGAACCGGCCTAAAAGTAGGTAAACTGGTCCGTCCAATGACGAGTCCGCGAGCTGAAAAACCGGGATTTCTAGGTTTTCTTCAACTTTTCAATCATTGTCAAGGTGCTGCATAACATCTAAGTGTTATGGTTTGAGTTTAACCAATAGATGGATCACCAAAGTATCATTGTGTCTCAAAAATTGAACCATGATAGGGCATTAAGGCCATCATCTTATGTATCATTATCTTTAGCGTAGCAGGGCGTTACTCCGAAACTGTGCTAAAGATTAGGCTTCCATATCATAAGCATAGCTAATGAAAGATCATGAGAGGGGGGATCATATACAATATTAAATGCATAGATGGTGCTTCCATTGACTTGGAGGAAGACTTAAGTGACGTTAATGTCATCTTTAAGCCTTGAGCATTGCTCATGACTCTACCAAATATTATTTTAGTCAACTTTGATCCTAATAGCTTCTTTGTTCAAAAGAAACGATGTCCATAGCTTTCTTGCATATATGGATCATTAAGTCATGTCCAAAATTTCGGACGATGTATATTGGAGTCTATATGAGTCGCCGATTCAAAGAATCCGAATCATAATACACGTGAAGTACATTCACAATGTTGACTCATAAGTTGTGTGCATTCATTAGAAGTGATACATAAGAAATCTTTTTCAATTCTCACAATGAGTTTCAAGGTGATAAACGTTGGCACCAATATCTTTAAGTGGTGAGCAAGGTTCGATTGCTTCTTTATGCATAGATAGCATATGTAACTTTGAATCATAATGTCATAAGACATTAAAACTTTTGAGCATGAGAATGCTCTATGATTATATGTGATGAACTAGTCATTATAGTCACAATGGATTTATAAAATCCATGAAGATTAGCTACACACTCAATGTCTCTATGATACATTCGTATATAAGAGTGTAGAGACAAGGTTTTATGCCAAGTCATATAAACCGGAATATATACTTAATTCCGATAGAGTGTGTTACATGGTGTGTAGTATCACAAGATAAAACATAGGCATGCTTAAATGCGTAGTAAATACATCCGTTAATGCTCAAAAATAGAGCCGGAAAAACAACCAAATGAGCCAACATCGATACTATATAGACATAAATGTCTAAACCAAGTATCCAAGACCGAGGCCATGAGCTAGCTATCCGAGCCCAAAGCCAAGTTAGAGTGGAAGCTAAGACGAAGCAAGGCAAGGGAGGGCCGGGGTCAAGCATAGACGTGTGCTAGGCTAGCCAAGGTCGAAGCCGAGATAGTGCACGGGTGGGCCGAGGCCGAGCAAATGTCAAGGCACGCCAAGGCCGAAACCAAGGCGTGTCGAGGCAAAAGCAAAGGCTTATGGGGTTGAGGCTTGATGTTGGAGTCGAGGTCATGCGAGTTGCCGATGGCTAGCCGAGGTCGAAGCTAAGGCTTATCGAGACATAAAGCAAGGACCTGACAAGGCCGATGCCATGCTAAAGAGCCAAAAGCATGTCGAGGCCGAAGCCAAGACGTGCCGGAGCGAGTGCATGGGCTTATAGGGCCGAGATGGGCAGCGGGCCGGGCCGTGTGCAGGCCGACGCCAGGGCCGAGGCCGGGGCAGGGCTAGGCGAGCGCGTGCGTGCCTCATTGTTTGGTTGTGGCAGAGCTGTTGTTCAAGCAGCGCGCAAGCCAAGCCAAAGCCGAAACCAAGGCTAGGCAAGGCGGGCTTTGGTGTGCGCAAGAGTGTCGAAGCCGAGGCCAGACAATGCACATGCATCCGCGCATGTACACAAGCATGTCTATTTGTTTCTTGACGAGCATAGGCTCGTTTATCTTTGTGATTTTCAAAATTAACATCACCAATTAGATTGGTGAACTCAAATCAACAGGCCATGTAAATGTGTAATGCGATTCATTGCATTCACATATAGCTTTTTAGGGAATCGAACCATGTATGCATCAAAATGCCAACAGTTACATCGAGGTCTGGACCATAAAGAGTGTATCGACTAAGTAGCATTAGTCACACATGTGAGGTCTATGCCTTCACAAAATAAATACATTTGTAGTCACTTTGACTATGAAATCGAAAAATCCGTAATCATGAGGATATACTCTCATCTTCTTCCATGTATCTCTTGTATACATTGACCACATGATTGCATTATTTGCAATTAGTGAACCGATGTAGAAATATATCAATGACATGATTCTTTTTTTTTTTTCAATGACCCTTTTCTCTCTCTTTTTTCTGGGCGCATTTTGCGATCAATGTTTCATTTTCTCAAAAGAACAAGAGGGAAGGTATTGAATTTAGGTCGAGACCAAGATTATGGTAACTCAATTCAATATCTATTGTGACAATTTTCGTCATATATCGATGTCACAGCGACAATTTCCGTGGCACATCATGAGTTTGTCCATTTGTGACTCCCTTAGGATCGTCACAAGCATCGACAATATTCTGTCAGAATCGTGACAAAATAGTCACGAAGAGTTGTGGTTCACAGTGACATCACAGCCACAAGCACAACTTTAGACGGTAACATCACAGTTACCCCTTAAATACTGTGATACGCTGGGGTGGGTGGGGCCCCTTTGTATCGTCCTGAAAAACACACAAGTTCCAACAGACAAATTCAAATAATTGAAATTGCGAAAAATGAGAACTTTTATTAAATCATACTTGCTAGTTCGTCAAATGAACTGCGTAGAAATATAAATTGCGCTTGATGACTCGGTTCTGATCCTTGTGCAAATTTGAGATGCTATTCCATGTACATGCAACGAAATAACCATCGCAATTACATCGCGATACGTCGTGCAATAAGTTTCATGGAAAGAAAAACATATGGTTAGTCATATTCACCATATTCAGGGCAGTTAAACTAATAAAGAAATACTGCAATAACTGTTTTAACCCGTAGGGTAAAAACTTTTTATCTCAGGTAAATACTATTTACCGTGTTGTCTGGGTCGGATCGAAAGATCCAGTTTGAGCCGAACCGGGTCGGGTCGTCGTTGGGAATCCGGATCCGGACTGAAAATGGCTTTGAATCGGGGCAGCAGGGCTGGTTCGGCGGTGCTGGACTGTCGTCAAGGCGCTAAGCAAGAAGACAGCGGCGCTGGGTCATGGAGCAGAGGCCGGGCTGGCTGAAGTCGGTTCGACTTTGGGCGACGCTTGGCTATGGCGACGTCGAGGGACAGCAGAGGACGCGCGACGGAGGGCGGCGTGAGGTCGTCGGCGTCATGGGAGCACTGAGGATCGGCTCAAGGCAACGGCGGCGGCGTTGGTTGGAGCTGCGCGGGTCCGATCTGGAAATCTTGATCGGAGAAGAAGATGGGTGCCCAGATCGAATTTCTGGGTGCCCTGAGATATTTCATCCTTTGCCAACAAGTCTGTCGTCGGTAGAAGTGCATGGGTTTCTTTGCCGACAAAAGGATTGTCGGCAGAACTTGGTGCCTGGGAATTTTTTTTTCTTCCGACGAAGGGTTGTCGGCGGAAGAGAATTTCTGGAGGGGTCTTCCTTGCCGACAGAAAACCTAGGGTTTCTGAAAAAAAAAATTCCAGATTGGAACCCTAGGGTTTATGAATTTTTCAGGGCTATTAGACGAAGGCTAGAGCCACGTGCTGATAACGTGTTCTAAGAGAAAAGGAATAGATGCAAAGCGTAGTTTTATTGATAGATAAGGAGGCCTTTATGTATGCATTACATCAAGTATCCCGAATAATCAGGGATTCCCTATCTACTAAAGATACTACATATCTAGTCTAATTAGGTCAAGACACACATATGAAGTTACAGAATAATCCTTTCTTGAACAAGTATAAGATTGAATTTTTGACATGAATATTAAATAGGTTGGGTTTGGATTTGGATTGTATCTTGTGACACTCAAGATACCTTAGGCCATCTCCAGTAAGAGAGGGCTATATTGGGGCCAGGGCTATAATTTAGTCCTCTGAAATAATATAGTTTATTATGATATGGTGAACCATCTCCAACAAGGAATGGCTAAATTTAGCCCTTTCAAATATTTTTTATAGAAAATGTCAATTTAGTTCAAATTTGGCCCCCTCATTACCCTTTCCAATTACCACCCTAATTTCTTCCCCTATTAAACATAAGGTAACCACTCCTATTGCCCATTTCAACAAATTCTTTCAACCCTAGTACAGTTTTAATATTTTTCTTCCTTTTTTGCCCTTCTGTCCTATTTGAATTATAACGTGCTGAGAAAGTGGAAGATAGAGAAAACTTTGTCGGAAGGTCACCAAACTCCGCCGGCGTCCGATGGGCGGTCGCCGGATTCTGGTCACCAAATTTTTTTCGCCGGAATTTTTTTTCTTCCAATATTAAATTACTGACTTTTACTTTAAGAATGTTACTGACCCCCAATAAGCACTTACAGATTCCAGTAAGCATGTTACTAACCCTCAGTAATCAGGTTACTTACCCACAGTAAGCACTTATAGATTCCAGTAAGCATGTTACTGACCTCAGTAATCAGGTTACTGACCCCCAGTAAGCACTTACATATTCCAGTAATCAAGTTACTGACTCCTAGTAACCAGATTATTGACTCACAGTAATCAGGTTACTGACCCCCAGTAAGCGACGGCATTGGGTATGGGGTAATTTTCCAGAACTCTGCTCCTCTGTCTTTATCCGCCGGCAATGAACCCCAACCTCTCAGAACTTAATGCGATCCATGTCACCACCAAAATACCCACTCAGAACTCCCCACGTGTCGGTGTCCTCCTCTCTCGTACTCTCACGCTATAGCTAGCCGAATCCACCGAATTACCTGGAATCGCCGGTGGCCAACCAAAGCCTCTGTGAGATGGAGGTCCAGGTGGGCTAGGGCTAGGTCTGCGCGGTCGGTGGAGTCGCAGAGGTGGTCGTCGGAGTCGGTGGACTTGAGGATTTGGTTAAGGAGGAGGTTGTGGCCGGACTTGAACCATTGCTTGAAAGAGAGGGCGATGTCCTCGACCGGGATCAGGGACGTGTCAAGAGGTGTGGCGTCGGCGACGGAGGAGTTGGTGGTGAATGAGAGTGAGCAGGAATCAATGCCGGTGAGGATGGCGAGGGACTTGAATCTGTAATCAGAGGATTTGTATGTGATTGTTGGAGAAGGGTTGCTAGGGTTAATTGGGGGTTTAGGAATTTAGGGCCGCCAGGCAGGGCCAGGCACGGAGGAGAGAGATATTGAAAACTGGATCGGGAAGAGAGAGATGAAGTGATTAATATTGGATTAAGGGCATATAAGTCATTTTTCTAAGAGTCATTGGATTGGGGTACCAATATTGGACCGGGCAATTTTTACCCTATTTTTAACTAAATGGTCATTTTCCCTATTTTTTATAGTTTTATACTAGAATGCACGGACACGCCAAAACACTTTCGTATCTCGTATCGGACACGGATATGCACACAATACGCTGAAATACGGTCAAATACGTCCGGACACGCGTGTCTGATTTGGATACGATATAGACACACGCGTATTTGTGTTGGACACGTGCGTGTCTGGGTGGACACGAAAATAAGCAGGACACGAGGGGTAGATTTGAAATTTTGCCAAACAATCCCAATTAAGTGTGTGTCTGGGTGGAGCTACGTTTTGACGTTCTTCCTTCTCGACTTCGCGTGCGTTCTTCCTTCGCTGGAGACCTGCTTCCTTCGCTTCCCTCTCCAAATCGCTGTATCCGAAACAAAAGAAAGGTTTGAGTTTTGTTTCCCTCTCCAAATCGCTAATTTCTTCATCCTATAATCTGCACATTTTCGTTTTCTTTCTAATTTATGGAGTTTCAGGGAGCTTAGTATACGAATCGGAGCTCAATTCGAGAAGTGGCGAAGTTGGTTAACCGGAATATCACAATCGGCCGGTTTAGGTTTTGATCATCTGAGAGCTTTCTTCACTTGAAACGAGTTTAGGACCGAATTCTGGTTGCGGTTCAGGTAATGGCGGAACCAGAAAAAACATAATGGGGTGGGCCAAAAAGAGCCCATGTTGGGGGGCAAAAAGAGCCCATGCATGGGGGGGGGGCCGAAAAGAGCCCATGTCAAACAAGTTATGCCAAACTAAGGGGGGTGTATTGTATTCAGATTTATGCAGACTTTTTTAAGTGATAGATTCATAAAGAGTTCTTAGATTTATACAAAGTTATAAAATCTTCTAGATTTCCGTAGATTTATAAGAGAAACTTTTAAGGATTTGTGAAAACAAAAAAATACAACTTTTATGGATTCTTATAGATTTTGACAAATTTTTTTTATCATTAATCACTTTATCAACATAAACATGTAACATAAGTAAATAAACAAAAAATTAATATGAAATCTTTCTAAGTTAACTAGTTCTATATGTGTATCAAACTAGACATGTATATTATGGAGAAGGAAGAAGTGTAAGGATAAAAATGATGAAAATAAAAAAATTATAAATCCAACGGAAATGACGAGATGAGGGAGGGAGAGAGAGAGGTTGGTCAATAAAAATTGAGATTAGATCGAGTTGGTGCCGGAAAGTTAATTGATAGCGTTACTTATGAAAGATGTGGGTTTTCCGATATATACGGCCGTAAGAAACATAGTTGGGATTGTCGTCATATAGTCGTTGTACTCTTCTATTACCACCAACTTGTATAGCTAACCCCTATTGTAAAATATGTATGAGAAAATTGTGACCCGTTTGGAGTAATGGAGAGAGAGAGAGAGAGAGAGAGAGAGAGAGAGGGGAAAAAAATTATAAATCCACAGAAATCTTGAGTGTAGAGGTTGGATTGATGGAAGCTTGTTTTCTTTACAATTTACAGTAAACAATCCATGTAAATCTATCATTTAATGAATCTTTTAAAATTCGTAAAGTTTTTGAATACCCTTAAATTTTTATAGACTTTTTAAAAGTTAATTGAAGTCATTATTGAATACCCTCAGATTTTAGTGGATTTAAAATATTTTTTTATAAATCCAAATTGAATACCCTAAAACTTCTAGAATCCATAATAATCTTTAAAATACTATAGAAATCTAAATACAATACACCCCCCTAAGTATTATTGAAGGTGGATTTTAGATTTTAATGGACTCAGTTATGGGAAAACATTTGTTTCGGGGGGGGCCATGGCCCATGCCGAACCCTTCTATGTTCCGCCATTGGGGTCAGGTATGGTTTGGTCTACTAGTGTGATTCAAAGCTTTCATTTGCCTATTTGGTTGCTCAGAAAACGTTATAGAATTGAACGAACTTGAAATTTGAGATGTTGATTGTTTATAGTTGAGAATCACCTCTGATGGGTAGGAGATTTTGTTACTGCTGGGTAGGAGTGTAAAGAGTAGGATATGGGTACCAATCAAACTGTTTGCTGGGTAGGAGATTTTGTTACTGCTTACTTTTAAGTCTTTAGAAACTCTACTATTCTTCTGGGTTTGCAGTCTCTCCAGTACCAACTGTAAGTTTCTATTTGCTTAAAAAATTGAGCTGCCCATGTTTTTCTGATTAGTGAAATTGCTGTGAAGATATTATATGCTTTCAATTGCTTTATATATGATTGCCAAAGAGATTGGGTGCTAAGTAAGAATTGAGAGCTGGGTTTAAGTTTCATCTTGGTTAGAACACAAGCCAGAACTGGTAGTAGCCTTCCCATGATTATTGGGTTTTTGCATTAGTCTTCTCTGTCCTTGGTTTGTTTCTTTTGCTTGTGGCCTTGGAGACCTTGTGGCGTTTCAGCTGTGCTGAAGAGTGCTTAGTTTGATCATATCATGTTATTTATTATTTTATTTTTTTTGGAACCATGAGTACTGGAGGATCAACTCCTATCAGTTCCAGCACCAGCTCTGTTAATGCCGTTTCTAGTAGAGCTACTGAATGTGATCAAAGTCTAGGAGACGATAAAACTTCGTTATGGATATATGTGAAGAAGATTAGCAAACCTCCAAAGGGAGGTAATTGGAGGTGGCAATGCAATTTTAAGTTTATAAACAAATTTGTTTACATTTCACATATTTTTGTTATGCATATATATAATATTTAAAATAAAATTTAGTTAACGTGTCAACCACATGTCCGTATTAAAAAAAAAAAAATTGGCGCGTCCGCGTATCGTATTGTGTCAAATACGGACACACGTACTCGTATTCATGCTTCATAGGTTTTACTTTTACATCATTATTTTGAAACTAATGATTTAGTTTTATTTTAGTAACTATTTAATTTATATCAAAACTAAATTATGAGACAAAAATAAGTTTTTATTTTTCTTATTTTAATAAAAGGACAATATGTACTTTATGTGTTTATGTGATATTTGATGATAACATGGCTTAATTGATAGTCATTAGATCTTTAATGGTCAAGCTTTTACATCCATTGGATTTAGAGAAGAAGAAACATACCCACGTGCAACTATCAATTTGGTCAGTCCACTTTTCTGTTGTTGTCAATTTGTGTAGGTCCGGTCAGGGCTGAAGAGCCACTTTCAGAGCCAAATTTGGCCCTCTGCACTGCCCTATAGTCCTTTATGTCACGACCCGCAAGGCAAGGGGCCATGCTAGGGTCGTGCCCCGCGAGGCCAGGGACCTTGGACCGCGACATGCCGAGCCAAGGAGGGTGTCCGAAGACGTGCAGGGGCACGAGGACACAAGCCGGCAGTATCACGAGGGTGCGACAAGGGCGTCGCAGCCATAGCCGCGGGTGTATGCCACAACCCGCGAGGCTCCTTGAGCAGCATAAGGGTGTTGCCATGCTCAAGGAGGGTTCCGGAGAAGGGCCAAGGGTCCTAGGACGGTCTGGAGAGTCGCAGAAGTGTCCAGCTGACTCTAGAAGGCTCCGGACGTGTCCGGGCATCTCCGGAGCATCGCACAGTGGTGCGCAGGGCTGTGGAGCGCACAGCAGCCTAGCGCAATGCTGCGCAGGGTGCTGCAGGGCAGCACAGCATGCCGCAGGGCGGCATGGCACAAGGCTGTGCACGGAGGCACAGCGCAGTGCAAGGCTGCGCAGAGCAGCGCAGCATGCCGGGACGGCACAGCGTGTCGCAAGGCGACACGGCGTGGAGGAGCAGCCACGCAAGGCGGAGCAGCATGGCGCAGGGCCATACCATGACCCGCAGCATGGTGGAGGACCATGCGAGGCAGCGCTGGGCAGTGCAGGGCACACAGCGTAGCACAGGGCCGAGCAGGGCAGCGCGCGGAGGTCGCAGCCATCGGCAGGGCAATGCCGGACGTGCGCAGGGTGTCGCAGCAGCCAAGCACGGCATTGCAGGGTTCGGCAGCACTGTGCAGACCAGTGCAGCCGAGAGCAGGCATCAGGGCGGCAGCGCAGCATGAGTGTCGCAAGGTGCCGACATCGGGAAGGTTCCGGAGGGACCTCGGAGTATCTAGATTATTCTAGGATACGATACATGTACATTCTAGTTAGGACACACTAGAATTGTATAGAAAGTTCTAGGATACGATACTCTAGAAAATTCTTGAGGGGTTGCTGCCTCTATATATAGGCTGTCGAGGCGACATTGGCCTGGCACGGGGGAAACATCAATTTTAGGAATTTTACACTTTTGTAAAGTTTCTTCTATACTTAATACAAGTTGATATTCTTCATCGACTTGGTTCCCTCGTCAACTTTTGTTCTTGCCTAAGGGTTGTTCGACCATCCGAAAGGCTGACTTAGCATAGGGGTATGCTAAGGCCGCACGAGCCATCGGGGTGCCGAAATTTAAGCTCGTGACAGTTGGTATCAGAGCCACTCGATTCGTGTGGGTATCTCAGCCATTCCTTCCGATACTTGTAGTAGTATCGAGGCCAACTTGCGATACCAAGGGGTTGGTATTCGCCAAGCGCCGATACATAGCCATCCGATACCGAGGTGGTATCAGCGTTCGTGACGCCAAGCGCTCACACTAGGGAGTGTCCTCGAGGAAGAGGGTCTTCGCGTGTAGGAGACGAGTAGGCAGGGGTCCGGCAGTCCACAAGTCGCCAAGCGCTCACACCGTGGGGGTGTCTCCGAGTGTAGGGGGTCTCCGTGGAGAAGGAGACGAGTATGCAGGGTGCCTTCGCAAAGAGTCGAAGGAGGACTCGTTCCGGCACGAAGCTCTGTGGGGTGGTCTATTCGTGAGCTGTGAGTTGGAGTAGAGCTGTTCGCGACGAAGCCAGTGTCCGATACGAGGGGTCGTATCCGATATTCTGTCCGACACCATGGTCAGGGGTGTAGCTGCGAAGCCGATCGAGGGTGCCAAGGGTGGTGCTTTTCGAAGGGAGCTCAACGGCGCGCTAGCACGCATCGAGGGGATGCGCCAGGAGGAGCTGGTCGTATGCAGGCGTGCGTTGGAGGTAGGCAGCAGCGGGACAATGGAGGCGAGGTGCATGGAGGTGCCAAAGCCTAGTAGCTTCGGGGGTTCGCAGAACGCTCGCGAGGTCGACAACTGTTTATGGGGGCAAGGACAACGCATCGGGTCTTTGATGCGGCTGAATGTGATCCGGTCCATACCGAAGGATCGAGCCAAAGGTCTACTTTACGTGGACATTGCGATAGATGGCAAGCCGACGAAGGCAATGCTCGACATGGGGTCGATGTATAACTTCGCCGCAATCGGGGAGGCTCGACGATTGGGACTTAAGGGCCAAGATGGAGGGGGCTCCGTCAAAGGGATCATTACGCCAGCTCGACCCGTTGGAGGCAGGCTTCGAGGAGTCTTGACCAGCGAGGGAGCTTGGTCCGGGGAGTTAGACTTCTCGATAGCGTCGATGGATGATTCCAAGGTCATCCTGGGCATGGAGTTCCACGAGGCCAAGGCAATTCCAATGTCGTTTGCCATCTTGTGCATTTGGGATGGTGACAGGGCTTGTTTGGTGCCCATGAGGAGTGGCACGCAAGGAGAGGTGAAGGGATTGTCGACGTTAATACTGCGAGGTCCGGGTGAGACCGTTATGGGGCAGGAGTCGACGACACCTCGTTCCCTTGTCACGCGACCCGACGGACGGGGTCGTGCCGCGTTTTGTGATGCGGGGGCGTCACACGAGCAAGGGTAGCTCGAGCGGCTTTGCACAAGACTTCTGCTGGGAGCAGTATGTGCTCGCGGATGGCTTCCGCTGGGAGTAGGGAATGCTCGCGGACGAGACGGCTAGTGGCACAGGGGTGCCAGGCACAGGGATGCCGTAAGCAGGAGTGCCTTGTTGCATGGTGCATGCCGACACGACGGCCGGAAGGCACGGAGGTGCCATCGTGGGAGCGCCTTGTTGCGTGGAGCATGCAGCGAGATGCCGCGACAAGTTGGGAGTCCCATATGCGACGGTACTGCAGGGGCTAAGTCCGGCAACTTCGCAGCACCTCGACGAGGGCGTCGAGGAAATAGGCGGGGGAGAGTGTCACGACCCGCAAGGCAAGGGGCCATGCTAGGGTCGTGCCCCGCGAGGCCAGGGACCTTGGACCGCGACATGCCGAGCCAAGGAGGGTGTCCGAAGACGTGCAGGGGCACGAGGACACAAGCCGGCAGTATCGCGAGGGCGCGACAAGGGCGTCGCAGCCATAGCCGCGGGTGTATGCCACAACCCGCGAGGCTCCTTGAGCAGCATAAGGGTGTTGCCATGCTCAAGGAGGGTTCCGGAGAAGGGCCAAGGGTCCTAGGACGGTCTGGAGAGTCGCAGAAGTGTCCAGCTGACTCTAGAAGGCTCCGGACGTGTCCGGGCATCTCCGGAGCATCGCACAGTGGTGCGCAGGGCTGTGGAGCGCACAGCAGCCTAGCGCAATGCTGCGCAGGGAGGCGCAGCGCGTCGCAGGGCGACGCAGCGTGCTGCAGGGCAGCACAGCATGCCGCAGGGCGGCATGGCACAAGGCTGTGCACGGAGGCACAGCGCAGTGCAAGGCTGCGCAGAGCAGCGCAGCATGCCGGGACGGCACAGCGTGTCGCAAGGCGACACGGCGTGGAGGAGCAGCCACGCAAGGCGGAGCAGCATGGCGCAGGGCCATGCCATGACCCGCAGCATGGTGGAGGACCATGCGAGGCAGCGCTGGGCAGTGCAGGGCACGCAGCGTAGCACAGGGCCGAGCAGGGCAGCGCGCGGAGGTCGCAGCCATCGGCAGGGCAATGCCGGACGTGCGCAGGGTGTCGCAGTAGCCAAGCACGGCATTGCAGGGTTCGGCAGCACTGTGCAGACCAGTGCAGCCGAGAGCAGGCATCAGGGCGGCAGCGCAGCATGAGTGTCGCAAGGTGCCGACATCGGGAAGGTTCCGGAGGGACCTCGGAGTATCTAGATTATTCTAGGATACGATACATGTACATTCTAGTTAGGACACACTAGAATTGTATAGAAAGTTCTAGGATACGATACTCTAGAAAATTCTTGAGGGGTTGCTGCCTCTATATATAGACTGTCGAGGCGACATTGGCCTGGCACGGGGGAAACATCAATTTTAGGAATTTTACACTTTTGTAAAGTTTCTTCTATACTTAATACAAGTTGATATTCTTCATCGACTTGGTTCCCTCGTCAACTTTTGTTCTTGCCTAAGGGTTGTTCGACCATCCGAAAGGCTGACTTAGCATAGGGGTATGCTAAGGCCGCACGAACCATCGGGGTGCCGAAATTTAAGCTCGAGACATTTAGCTCTTCAACCTTTCTTCTACCGCAGTCCGTTTTTTGTGAAAAAGGGATAGAGAGCCCATTATGACCCTCCTACTAGAGATGGTCTTAACCCGACACGGCTCGACCCAATCCCAACCCTAGCTAGTAATTATGGTCCTCACAAATATTACTATGAAATATAGATAACATTTCCAATTTTACAAAAAGTGAAATTTAATTTTCAATCCAGGTGAACTCTATAAATCATGTTAAATTTCACTTTTTGCTAATGAAATCCTACAACCAAAAGTTGGATATGAGGCCTATATTCTGCCATCTTATTTTACTAATTACCATTTATCTAATTACCATTTACATATAATTTCCATTTATTTCCAATCAATTCGACAACAAAAATTTCTATTATGGTTGGATACGTTGGATATGATGTTCCCAATAACACTCTCACCTAACCTTCATGTATGATTAGGTATCATATATATACCCTGCATGTTGAGGGAATGAAATCATCTCTAGTTCTTCTTTTCTTCTTATTTGTCGCATATTCATGGCTAGAAAGAAAGTGAAATTGGCCTATATCATCAACAATTCAGCCAGAAAAGCTACATATAAGAAAAGAAAAAAGGGTTTGATGAAGAAGATGCATGAACTAAGCACTCTTTGTGGAATTGATGCATGTGCTATAGTGTATAGCCCATTCGATTCTGAACCTGAGGTTTGGCCTTCACAATCTGGGGTCGAAAAAGTTCTGGAAAAGTTTGAGAATATGTCTGTGACAGAGAAGAATAAGAAAATGTTGAGCCATGAAACCTATTTGAAGGGGATGATCTCTAAAGCAAGTGAGCAGTTAAACAAAGTCAGAAAGCAAAATTATGAGAAGGTATTGGAAGTTATCAAGTATCAAAGTCTCACCACCGAAAATAAGAATCAAGTTGATCAATTTGCACCAATAACGCAAGCAACAACAATTGATCAAAATCTCGTGCAAATGAATTCATGTTCTGTGAACATGGTGGATCCGGAACCTCACCAACTATGAGATTCAATGGTGATGAGGCTATCTCATTTAGAGATCCACATCGCAGTAATGTGGTGCTAGTTTCAAGTCTGCAATTTCTCATGTTTAAAATTTCTAGTAATTTCTCTTATATAGTTTATGTAATAAGTGGACCTTGTTCTCTTAGTTGTCCACATCGTATCGCATATCTATTTTCCTAAAGAAAAAGTTCATTAATAAAAATACAATATTTTTAGTACTTGTTTCATGGGTTCTCCATCTTCAATGTTTATGATAATATTATTGTTGTTGTAGGAGAAAAGAATGATAAGTAAAACGTAATTTTACTAATTGATAAAAAAGCCTTTATATAGGAATTACATCAAATATCCCGAATAATGAAGGATTCCCTATCTACTGAATATACTCGAAATCTAGTACAATTAGGACAAGACACACCACGGAAGTTACAGAATTAACCTTCCTTAAACAATTGTGTCAATGTTTAAGGATTTATGACTAAGTATTTATTACTCCTTTGAGCATCCGCACCTATAAATTGGGTTTGCTCAAGCAATAGGTGGGGCCAGAAGCAAATTTTACTCCAAGCAAATCAATTTCATATTTTGCTCAAGAAAATCGATTTTTGCACACACTCATTCACAATTTGCTTTAGTAATTCAATTTTGTCTTGTTGTGAAATGATTAAATTTTTTTTACCGGATATATTTACAACTAATAATAATGTACCACGTATCGTTATCGATACGATATTATACAAGATTTCCGATAAGATTTTCGACTAATAGAGAATTGACACGTGTCACTACCACGTGTCATTGTCGGTAAAATAATTGATCCAGATTTCCGTTGATATTTTCGACCAATTGGCTATAAAACATCTAATATCACTCATTCTAACACCCTTGTGAAGAATCCGAGTAGATAATTCATCCATCAATCTAAACATTTAGCAACATTTCTTTGTTCATCCGCACCAATAAATCCTTTTAGCTTCCACAATTTTTTCAGGAGGAGACAACGTCAACAAGAAGAAGATGACCATATGGAGCAATCATTCGTCAATCAGGTGGTCATGGCGGAAGCATAACACGACGATGAACCAACACGACTAAGTGGTTCACGTCGCGGTAAAAAACCGAATAAGCAACGTCAGAGGATATGGCTATCTAGGGGACGCAATCTCATGGAAGATTACTTCATCGAACGTCCAATCTTCGACGCGTAAGACTTTCGCCGGAGGTACAGGATGAGCAGAGACCTACTCAACATTATCATGACGGACCTCTGCAACCACGACCAATCTTGGCACCAAAGAGAAGACACCACTGGTTTGCTAGGGCTACTTCCCCAACAAAAGATGACCGGGGCTCTACGAATCCTGGCGTACGGGTCAGCCGCAGATCAATGTACTGAAATTACAAGGATGGGGGAATCGACTACCCTCCAATGTTCGAAGGAGTTTTGCAGGCAAGTGGTTCACCTCTATGGTTCAAGATACCTCTGCAGTCCAACACCGGCAGACCTCACGCGACTACTAGCTAAAGGCGAACGCCGAAGCTTTCCAGGTATGATTGGAAGCATCGACTGCATGCACTGGGAGTGGAAGAACTGCCCAACCGCTTATCAAGGGGCATATACTCGGGGCGAAAGGGTCGCCCAACGATTATCCTAGAGGCGGTTGCCTCGTATGATACGTGGATATGGCACAGTTTCTTTGGGTGTCCTAGAGCTAAAAATGACATTAACGTGCTCCACCTATCGAATGTGTTCTCAGAGATCCTTGCCGGAAGAGGCCCAAGTGACATCAACGGACAGAGGTACTCGACAGCTTATTATCTGGCTGACAGAATATATCCAAGGTACTCTACATTTGTCAAAACAATTCACAATCTCCAGATGCCGCAAGATAAGCTTTTCTCAAAGAAACAGGAGGCATACCAGAAAGATGGGGAGAGGGCCTTTGGCATCTTGCAATCTCGATGGGCAATTATACGTCATAGTTGTACAATGCACCACAAATCGGTAATGACTACCATCATGTTAGCTTGCATTATATTGCATAACATGATTGTTGAGGAAGAGTACGTGGAGGATGAGGAAGAAGAGGATGAGGAAGAAGAAGACTTGCAAAACCCATCGAGGACTTTCCGGGTTTATGATGGGTCGGTGGATGTACAAGGAAATCGAATTCGTTTTGAGCCAATCAGTAGAGATGGATCCAATATACAACGGTTTCACGACCGTGTTGCCGATCTCGAATCCGTTTACATCCATAGAGAGCTCCAGAGAGACTTGGTGAAACACATTTGGAGGGTGGAAAATGGTGAAATACTCTAAATATGTTTTATTATGTATTTTCATTCCGTTTGTGTTTAATTATTAAGCTTGTGTTTGATTTAAGTATGTGTTTTAATTTAATGTGTATTTCAATTTCATCTTAATAAATAAATTGCATTTTTATTTCTCGAAAATTTAAATTACATCAAATTTAAATTACATCAAATTTAAATTACATCAAATTTAAATTACATAAAATTTAAATTATATCAAATTTAAATTACATCAAATTTAAATTTAGTACAATACTATAACTATCATGGAAATAGCACGCGACTTAGGTGACTTGGGTGATAACAATCCGAATATGTTTCATCGGTAGGTTGATCTTGACTAGCTCTTCCTTCATTAAGGATTTCTAGTTTCCTCTTGGTAAAATACCTTTTCGAGATTGAGGTCATAGCCTCCAAATCCATTGTCATGATCCTTGTGTCATTCTCTTGTTTCTTCAATCATAACTCTTCTTCCGCCCTTGCTTCCTTCCGCTTTTGAATGTCTATGTACTCCGCGTAATAATTAAGCTCACTTTCATTTTGCGCTAGCTTCTTGGCGTGCCATGATGCTTGGTCACTTGCAATGGCATGCAAAACCTCAACTCGTTGCTCAATAGGAGTCTTACCCTGTTTCTTTTGGCGCCTAGTTTCCTTTGCCGCCTTGGTTCCCATTGGTCTAGGCGGACTCGAGGAAGCTGCCGTGTTGCTTTCAGGTGTCTCATTCACTTGGTCGTCATCCAAATTGATGGTTGGAGATGATTCGGCTGCGGAAGGAGTAGCGTGGTAAGTACTTGCATATGGAGATGGAGTAGTAGGTAGCACCGCAACGAAAGATGGATGATCCTTAACCACTTCCCAACATTCAAAGTATGTAAACTTTTTCTTCTTGGCATTATAGTAACATGATTGAGCTTGTCTTTCCTAATGAAAAACTTATATTAGGTACATATTTAATTACATAATTTAAACAAATTGGATAAAATAAATAATGTAACCAAATTATATATATTAAAACAAATAATGTAAACAATGCTACATATTTAAACAAATTAGATATATAAATTACATAATTTAATTAGATATATAATCGAATAAAAATTATAATATATGATAAAACAATGTAAACTTACTTCGTCCATTAATGAAGTGCCGCTAGCTATACGTTACATTCGCTCCATTTTTGCAAGAGTAGCTTGAACTTGTTGTAGTGAGAAGCGAGAGCGATTCGGGTCCTCGGCTCCTTCTGAGGTTTCTCACCTAGTGCTAGCTTCCAATTTTGCATATAATCGGCATGAATTGTCTCCCATAATTTGTCCATCTTTTGTTTGTTACCGTCGTGTTCATCAACGCTATGACAGACAAAAGAGATGCACATTTGTAAATCTTCGGAAGGAAGTCAATGCCCATTGTTTTGGAAAAAAATGTAAACGAAATGAGAGAGGAGATGGAGAAAGATGTGAAATTTGTTGTGCACAAATTGGTGTGAGTTGATCAAAAATTGAAGTAGTATTTATAGGCAAATTTTTGGGAGAGTTTTGAAATTTTTGGGATTTTTTTACTATTTTTGGGGTTTGTTGCCTATGAATTCTGACCGTTTGATTGAAATTTCTGATTCAAATAGAAGGCCCAGATCTATTAAACCGTTGGAGTTTGAATGACCCAGGCAGTAATCCACGTGTCAGCCATTCATTGGTCCGTAATTTTTTTTTACTCTTATACTGGCTGACAGAAAAAAGAAAAAGAAAAAAAAAAGGTGACGTCACCCACGTGCTGTGGGCTCCGCCAATCGATCGAGCAACAGATCGAGTAAATTTTGCTCGAGCGGAAGGGCGAGCAAAATTTCCCGGTTGACTGGGCGAGCATATTCTTCCTCCATTGCCGCCGGTGCGAGCTCCAAACTGGGTTTGCTCAAGCAAACCCGGGCGGTCCCACCTCCTGCTCGAGCACCTCTCCTCCTCCTGTTCGCCGGTGCAGATGCTCTTATACTTTGCTCTATAAAATAGTTATGTCCCTCACCTTTTAAATTAAACAATTTAGTCCTTATACTCTCTAATTCTCACACAATAAGTCCATACTGATTATTTTACCCCTTATTTATTTTCTTCTTCTTTTTTTAAATTTCCTCTCTTTTTTTATTTTCTCATTTTTTTTCTTTTCTTTATTTTTATGCTCTCTGAGTTCTCTATTTATTTGAGATTGATTCTTGTTCTTTTCTATCGCTAATGTCTATAAGATTCATTTATATGTTTAATTTTGGAGAAAAAAAAATAAAGAAAAAAAGTGAGGAAAAATGGGGGAAAAAAATGAAGGGTAAAATAGTCAGTTTAGACCTATTGTGTGAGAATTAGAAAGTATAAGGACTAAATTGTTTAATTTGAAAGTTGATGGATATAACTGTTTTATGGAGCAAATTTTATATACACTCCCCAAAACTCTTAATACACACTCTCTACTTAATACACCACTACTTTAATTTCTCATTCTAATATATTACTAAATACACGTATTACCCAAAGTACCTAAAATGCCCCTAACCACATAAAAACCATAAAATACATTATTATTTGAATATATCTTAGTATGATTAGTATACATCAACATATATTGATATGATGTCAATATTGATTTCTTGTGCTGTTCTTGAAAAATCATTGAAATTTATTAATGTTCTTCAAATCATAAACATAAAATAATAAACACTATGAAGAACCCAAAGTTCAACGCCTCATGGGGTGTGTTTAGATGAAAAAGAGTCAAAAGTTTATATAGATGAAGAGAAAAAGAAAAGGATAAAATTAATGAAATGAGGACACAATCGATTTCTTAACATGAATTATCTTGAAAATTGAATTAATTTGTGAAAAAAAATAAATGAATCGACTAATTATCCAAATTTTCCATATAAATTTCCTTTATAATAGATGCCATCTCAAATTTCCTTGCCTTTTTTTCTTTTACTACATTAATTAGTTTTTTTTAATTGATTTTGATTTATGTATTTTCATTTGTTTTATATTTCTAATTTGTTATATATAGATGTTTTGGTCATTTCATATCACTACAAAATCTTATTTTAATTATAAAATATTAGGAATGTGTATCAAGTAGTTAAGGGAGTGTATATAAAACTCCTCAACTCAAAATAATCATTACAATGAGTTTTAATTTCTAAAAAATAAAACTAATTGCAAATTTGATCATATGCGGCTTTGCCTCAAGTTCTTCTTCTTCATAAATTAGGTTTTAGTTGATCTACGTTTTTATATTAAGGCTTTATTTTTTAGGCCCGACCCGCTTAGGCTGACTAATCGGCCGATTTATTCCAGGACAACTAGAGGCACCGAATTCCTCAAAGTCGCGGCGGCAAAGTAGCGACTAGTCGGCCCTAGTCGACCACTTTTAGAACATTGCCGGCAATCTGTGTGCTCGCTAGCCCACCTTCTAGGTCGAAACCCTAGAGATAGAGGACGGCGCTTAGAGAGAGCAACCCGGGCCTCTACCATTAATTTAAATTAATGCTTGATGAAAGGAACAACATATAACTTCATATACATTTTGATTAATAAAACATGTTACTTAATAATAGTATAAATAGATAAATGTTGTAGGAAAGTTATTTCCATAACTTCCTGGATGTGTCTTGACCTAATTAGACTAGTATAGTTGATTCTGTATTAGATAAGGAATCCCTGATTTATCGGGATACTCATTGTAATGCATATATAAAGGCCTCTCTATCAATCAATAAACACACAGTTCTCCCTATTATATTTTCTCCTTAAACACGTTATCAGCACGTGACCTCCCTGAGCCCTAGAAAAACCCTAATAACTTTTTCCACCTCCTCCATCCCTTCCGTCGGCAGCACCTCCCTCCTCGGGACCCGTGCGCCCCCCCTTCTCGGTCTCTCCTAGGCCGCAGCCCCCGCTTAGCCGCCTGCCTATTCGCTTGGCTCGCCAGCCTACTTGCTCGCCAAGCCCGCTCCCCAATCCGCTCGCTCGCCAGCCTGCTCATTCGCCAGCCTGCTCGCTCGCCCGCCAACTCACCCATTCGCGTGGCCGCCTGCACGCTCGCTCGCCATACTACCAGATCCGAGAGGATGGCCGACGAAAAAAATTTCGTCGACTATGCCGAATTTTCGTCGGCTATTCCTTCTGCCGACGAAATTTTCGTCGGCTATAATTCGTCGGAAAAACGCCGTCGGTAATACCAATGGCCGACGAAAATAACAAACTCGTCGGCTATACTCGAGTATGGCCGACGACTTTACCGACGAAAATTAATTTCGTCGACCAAACCTGGGCAAAATATCCGATGAAATTCGTCGGATATTTTCGAGTATGGCCGACGATTTTGGCAACTATAGCCGACGAAGAAAATCAATTTCGTCGGCTATTTGTTCTTAAAGATAGCCGACGATTTTGTCTATTTCGTCAGAATATATTAATATTTTAAGTTTGTCAGAATATATCAATATTTTAAGAGGCATAGCCGACGAAATAATGTGATTTTCGTCGGTAATAAAAGTTATAGCCGACGAAATAAGGTCAATTTCGTCAGCTATTCTTAAATTTTGGGGAAAAAAAAATTAAATTATGCTTTGGTTCAACTGAATATGCAATCTTCCAGGAGGAGGATGCCGTCGGAGGAGGAGGAGGAGGGGAAGGAGGAGGAGGAGGATGCCGGAGGAGGAGGACACCGGCGCCGATTTGAGGAGGAGGAGAGTGGAGGAGGAGGATGCCGGCGCCGGAGGAGGAGGAGAAGGAGGAGGAGGATGCCGGAGGAGGAGGAGAAGGAGGAGGAGGACGCCGGCACCGATTTGAGGAGGAGGAGAGCAGCGGATTGGAGACGCAGATCGGCGGAGGAGAGCGAAGGAGGAGTTTTTCAGGAGGAGGAGAGAAAAAAGGCGGGCTGAAAGATTTAAACCAGAGAGAATAGCCGACGATTTAAAAGATTTCGTCGGCTATACTTTGAAAGATCAACAGCCGTCGGATCTGAGCCATCTAAAGGCGGACAATAAAAAGGCGCGGATCGCAAGAGTTTAGCCGACGAAATATAATTTTTGTCGGCTAAACTTGGAGAATAGCCGACGATTTACAATATTTCGTCGGCGATTCTATGAACATCGTCGGCTATACTTTGAAAACATATTAAACTGCCGTTTTGAGGCCCTAAATGAACTCGAAAGCCCGAAAAGACCCACACGTCGTGGCGAAGCTATTGGTTTGATTCCTGGCGTCGTTCCCTTTCCGGAATGGTATCACAATCGTCATTCGGACGCCGGACGCCAAATCTGCAATAAACCGGGTTTTGACTTGCAACGGTCAATCTGCTCTTCAACGCCAAATCTGGCCTCACCTTCAACAGATAATAGTTTCAAATCAATGAGACGCAACTAATCATATAAAAATTTTACAAAATTGATTTAACGAACGTCAGGCTACCCATAGGAAAACGAAAGTAAAAAATAGTTAACCGCAACATTCGGCACACGGATATTATCGGAATCTTGTCATTTTTCAACCGTAGACGTATTTCATTATTTCGGTCATATCTTATTTCACAACATTTTTGCATTTGAAGAGTCTACGTATAGTAACTATTTGAAACTATACATTCACTTAAACACTTAGTAAACAAGTTAAGGAACATTAGTGCATATGTTCTGATTTTGAATCTAAAAGTTTAGAAAATCTATTCCAACCGTCAGATATCACCATCTATTCACAGGGTTTCGGGGCCGCGCATCTGGCGGATAAGGACGTGGCATTTACGCCGCACGTCGTGCCGTCCCACCCTTCACAGGGACATGGGGCGTCACCACATGTGTCCTCTTATGCCACAACGACAATTTCCAATGCCCATCGCTCATTTTGTAAGGCTTGTTCGCTTGCTAAATTGCATGCTCGCCCTTTATTCGCCAAAGCTTCAACTGATAATATACCATTCTTACATCGAATCCAAGGTGATATTTGTGGACCAATCAAACCAGAATGCGGCCCATTTAAGTATTTTATGGTGCAGGTTGATGCGTCGACGCGTTGGTCACACGTCGCGTTGTTGTCCACAAGAAATGCTGCATTCGCCAAGCTTTTAGCTCAAATCATCAAGTTAAGGGCTAACCACCCTGACCATCCTATCAAATCTATTAGGATGGATAATGCTGGCGAGTTTACCTCCAAAGCATTTGATGATTATTGTATGTCCATTGTGATTGAAGTCGAACACCCTATTCCTCATGTTCACTCTCAAAACGGCCTTGCAGAAGCCACCATTCAGCGACTCCAGCTAGTGGCTAGGGCATTGGTTATGGGAACCAATTTGCCAGTTTCTACTTGGGGATATGCAATACTGCATGCAGCGATGCTTATTCGTTTTCGACCCATTGCCAACAATGCGTTTAGTGCCTACCAGATGGTAACTGGTTTTGAACCCAATCTATCACACTTACATACTTTCGGTTGTGCAGTTTATGTGCCAATTACGCCTCCTTTGCGTATCAAAATGGGTCTACAACGACGTTTAGGCATCTATATTAGCTATGATTCGCCAACGATAATCCGCTACTTAGAACCAACCACCAGTGATCTATTTACTACGTGATTCGCAGATTGTCACTTTGAAGAGACACACTTCCCGCCGTTAGGGGGAGATAGGAATGCACTCATTCCGAATGAACGTCAGGAATTGACATGGTGTGCCCCCAACGATTTGTCTCTTCATGATCCTCGCACTGCTCAAAGTGAGCTTGAAGTGCAACGCATTATCGATCTTCAGAAAGTCGCGGATTCGATGCCCGACACTTTCACTGATATTGCGAAAGTGACAAGATCACACGTACCTGTTGCAAACGTACCGGCAAGGTTGGAGGTCCCGAATTACGGGACCGGTTCAGCCGCCCTACGACCTAGTGCCGTCAGCATATCCTCAAGTGAGGGTGACGCCGGCGACGGCGCCATCGTACGCCGTGGCGTCGCTGTTGTTGAATCGGATCGCAACGGTGCCCTGATGGACTTTGAAGGGGCAGCAGCTTCGGCCTCGGCTCCCACCAGAAAGAGGGGGAGACCGAAGAATTCTCGAGATAAAAACCCTCGAAAGAAGCGAGCGAAGGCACAAAATCTGCTCATCATCGACGATGCGAATCCTTCGCATGAGATTGTCTCTGACTATAGTTATGTCCATGAGTCAACTGAATCATTTCTGTGGGATGACACAGAACCAATGTTGACTCCAGGGAATAAAGAAATCTCGCTCAGTTTGAATAACGCGTGTCTCTTAGTGGATAGAGCCTCCACACACGTCGATGATATATATGCTTATTCCGTCGCACAAGAGATCATCCATGACGACGAAGTTGAACCACACTCAGTGACTGAATGTCAACAAAGAGCAGATTGGCCGAAGTTGAAAGAAGCAATACAGGCAGAACTTGACTCATTAGACAACAGGCAAGTCTTTGGATCTGTCGAATTGATCCCTAAAGGCGTTAAACCTGTCGGACATAAGTGGGTCTTTGTTCGTAAGCGCAATGAGAAGCATGAGATCTTGCGATATAAGGCAAGACTTGTGGCGCAAGGCTTCTCGCAGCGTCCTGGTATTAACTACGAGGAGACGTATTCTCCCGTAATGGACATCATTACTTTCCGCTACTTTATTAGTTTAGTAGTGTCCGAAAAACTGAGTATACAACTGATGGATGTAGTTACAGCGTATCTATATGGGGATCTAGATAAGGATATCTACATGAGAGTTCCTAAATGAATTCATGTGCCCGAATCAAAAGACTCTAAACCACGGAGTGCTTATGCAGTTAAGCTGCAACGTTCACTGTATGGACTTAAACAATCCGGAAGGATGTGGTACAATCGCCTACGTGAATACTTGATTCGGAGGGGTTACAAGAACGATGAGTTATGCCCATGCGTGTTCATTAGAAAGACCGACTCTGGATTTGCTATTGTAGCTGTCTATGTTGATGACATGAATGTCATCGGTACTTCAAGTGAGATTGAAGAGACAGTTTCATTCTTGAAATCTAAGTTTGAGATGAAGGATCTTGGGAAGACTAAGTTCTGTTTAGGACTTGAGTTAGAGCATAGAACCAAGGGTATTCTGGTTCACCAGTCTGCTTATACGCAGAAGATGCTCAGGCGTTTCAACATGGATACATGTACGCCGTTGTCTACTCCCATGATCGTTCGTAGTCTGGATGTAAGCAAGGATCCATTCCGTCCCAAAGAGGATGAAGAAGAGATTCTTGGTGCTGAGTACCCATACTTGAGTGCGATTGAGACACTTTTGTATTTGGCACAATGCACTAGACCAGACATTGCTTTCGCTGTGAACTTACTGGCTAGATTTAGCTCAGCGCCTACGCATCGTCATTGGAACGGTATCAAACATTTGTTTCGTTACTTGAAAGGTTCCATTGACTTGGGACTATTCTATCCCTTCAGCACAAAGAGAGAAGATTCCGCCAAACACCCTCCTCACACCAACGTTTTCGGCTGCCTCGACAGTACCATCGTACGCTGTGGTACTGCCACTGGCGCTAGTAACGTGGTGGATGATGATGGCGAAGCGTCCGGCCATTCAAATGTGTCATTCTCTCGACGTCTCCCTTATTCAAAGACTCCCAACAACGTGTTAGTTGGTTTTGCAGATGCTGGGTATCTCTCTGATCCACATCGTGCTCGTTTCCAAACTGGTTATGTTTTTACCATGGGAAATACAGCGATATCATGGAGATCAACCAAGCAAACTTTAGTTGCTACTTCATCGAATCACGCAGAGATCATTGCCCTCCATGAGGCTGTTAGAGAATGTGTCTGGCTAAGATCAGTTATTCGCCACATTCGTGATTCGTGTGGACTAGTGTCTACCACCGATAAACTTATGTGTATCTATGAAGATAATGCTGCCTGCATTGAGCATATGAAGTTAGGTTTTATCAAAGGTGATAACACTAAGCATATATCGCCCAAGTTCTTTTACAATGTGCAACAACAGGAATTCATGAACATCCAAGTTAATCAAGTGAGTTCAGAGGCAAATGTTGCAGATTTGTTTACCAAGTCTTTGGGAAAATCTATGCATGTGAAGCATGTGAAGAGCCTAGGCATGCGCCATATATCAGAGCTCTAAAGTTTGTTAGACATCAGGGGGAGTCTACATCACATGTTATTCGCAAGTGTAGTGTTGGTGTGTTGTGCTCTTTTTCCTTCGTCCATGCATTTTATTTTTGCCCAAGAGGTTTTTGTTTTGCTGGCAAGGTTTTAGTGAGGCAACATGGTAAGCACCATGAATACATTAGGCACTCGCCACAAGGGGGAGTGTTGTAGGAAGGTTATTTCTGTAACTTCCTAGATGTGTCTTGACCTAATTAGACTAGTATAGTTGATTCTGTATTAGATAAGGAATCCCTGATTTATCGGGATACTCATTGTAATGCTTATATAAAGGCCTCTCTATCAATCAATAAACACACAGTTCTCCCTATTATATTTTCTCCTTGAACAATAAATTTATATTTATGTGCGATTTTATGGAAAACCCCAACGAAAAGCAGCTCTCACACTTCACACATTTAATTCTCTATATGTGTAAATTCATATAAAGGGTAGAAATCAAAGAGACTGAAAGGAAAAAGTAGAACAAGAGAAATGGCTATGTCTTGTATATTGCCCGAAGAGATAGTGAGAACACAGATAATGTCAAGATTGCCTCCAAAATCTTTGATGAGATTCAAATGTGTTTGTGTATTGTGGTACAATGTGATCAATGGTCCTAGCTTTGTGAACATGAACCTGTCCAATTCCATGCACAACAAATTTTCTTCATTCATTTCCTTTGTTCTACCATGCATACAGCATACTCCAAGGACAATAACATTACAAAATAAGAAACATATGATGTCCTCATCGACAGCACTGATGATAGGAAGCAGGTTTTACTGTAATCACTTAATCTTTGCAGCAATATACCGATGGTGATGCTCAAAATCTTCATTATGCACGTTGTTGAGGACTTAACTATTCCACTTCCTATGCATCTATCCTAAGCAGCACATACACAAGTACGAGTGTCCAATACGGACACGATTCGATACGTGGACGTCAAAATCAATTTTTGTTCGGATACGGACACATGGTGGACACGTTAATTAAATAATATTATATATATATAATTAAACAAAAATAAAAAACAAAAAACAGACCGAGCCCAGCCCAAGCCCGAGTCCATGGCCCAAGCCCGAGCCTGAGTCCACAATATCTGAGCACCTGAAAGCATGGGACGTCCATGGTTTTGTGTCAATCTGAGCACATGGCCCGAGTCCGAGACGATCGGCAATTTGAGCACCACGGCGATCCGACCTAAATGGAGGTCGTCCGCGGATGTTTGAAACATGGGACGGAGGAGGCGGAGCCGGCGAGGCTGGTAGTGCGTTTTAATACAGGCTGGTAGCACGTGAGCGGGACAGACTGAGGCCGCGGACGACCTCGTCTTCAGCCGCCGAAGCAGCAGCAGCAGTCGCCCATGTCCAACCCCATTTCGCGTGTCCACCAAGCCGTGTCGAAACAACAGTTCGCGTGTCCGTACGTATTCTTACGTGTCCTAGCGTGTCCGTGTCCGATACATGTCCGACACGCGATACGCGAGCAGTATCGCGTGTCCGTGCTGCATAGGATCTATCCTTTTTTCTGCATATTGTAGATCATTATGATGGGATCATCTGTAAGCACCAACGCCGATGTTAATGGCACTGCATTATGCAATCCATCAATCAAGGAATTCAGATTTCTTCCCGAGTCTTGTCTAGTCCATCCGCCGAATGTAGTATATAGTCTAATGATTCGGATTTTGATACGACTCGAAAGCTAAAGATTACAAGCTGGTAAGAATCGCATCCTCTATTTCATCACATGGTGATCGTCCTACTAGAGTACAAGTATACAGCTTGAGTTCTAATTCGTGGAGAGAAATCAAAACCAATTTCAAGACTAAAATTTACAATAATCCACCTGGTTCATGTATGTACTTATTGGGATATTATTACTGGTAGGCATATACCTACGTAGATTATCACAAGGAATTCATCCTTTCCTCTGATATGAGTGGCGAGATATTTCAACATACATCAGTTCCATATAGTTTCCGTGCCACAAATCCATGTTATATGAGCCTCCTAGGCTCCTAGCGTTGAAAGAATCCATTGTTCTTGTGAACTACATACATGGATGTGAAGTGGCTCTACACTTTTGAAGTATGGAGAATGGAAAGCTCTGGTGCTGATAAGGATTTATGGACCAGGCAATTCACAGTAGGACCTTTAGAAGGCACAGACATTCCATCGTTATTTTGGAAGAGTGAGGAGTTTCATGGGGTTACCAGTAATGGAAATGCAGTCTCCTACAATCTTTGCACCCAAACATTCAAGTATCTTCCCATTCATCTTTTGGACATAACATATACAAACTGTTGTTTATGTGAATGGCATTGCTTCCATCAACCCAAGACAACAATAAGATTCTTCCCATATTCTCGTTCGAAAGATGCGTGTTTCCATGCATTATTCTAGACGATGTTTGCACCCTTTAATAAAGGGTAAAGCATTCTCTGAATGAAGAGTCCCATATTCAAATCCCCCCACTCTAAAGATAGCAAGTAAATTTGAAGAATACTACATATTGTACTTTCTAAAGCATAATACTGAAACCCAGTGAGTTGAGATCCTCATCATCACTAATCCAAGGGGGTGTAAATTTAGTACATACCATCAAATCATCAGTCTGGCATCTTAGAGGGACACCAAAATCTCTAATTGGAACATACCATCAAGATTGGTACACACCATCAAATCATCAGTCTGGCATCTTTAGAGGGGCATAAAAATCTCTAATTGGAACATATCATCAAGTTTAGTACATAATCAGATCATCAGTCTGGCATCTAAGAGAAACACAAAATCTCTAATTGAAACAGGGAAAAGATCATTCTAAACTTGTGTAGTTAAACTTTTACAATTAGGCAAGTAGCTCCTGCAAATAGCTGCTAACCACCTTAATTACCAGCGAGAATCAGTAAAATGTCACTTGTCCAATACCCACATGCTTAGATATTGGTAGCAGACTGTTACAAGCAATGAAGCCAAATATTAACTCAGACGTTCAGAAACAAATAATAATGATAAATGGCATATTTCAATTACACAATTAAACGTTTTGGACCTCTGGGGCAGCAGTGAATAAGGAAGACACAACCCCAGCTGTCCCAGTAACACTAGTGTTTTAGAATGTCGGAAGTCATATAAACTAATTTTTTAGTACTTATGGTGGTATTAGATGTTTCAAACTACACGAGAAGTAGAGAAATAGAGGCACAAGATTGGAAGTACACGATGGCTTAAGATCTGAAAATCCAATAGGAGAAAACTGGGTTTACATAAGCAAAAAAGAAAGTTTTAGTCTAGAAACATGCTCACTTTGTGTGATGATGATTTTAAGGAAACAATGGCTGATATAGAAGCTCCGTGCTCTCTGGAAATTCCAGAGATATAATGTCTGGAATTACTCGACAGACATTATAATTGGAGGAAAACTATCAGATACTTATGAACACCGTCATACATGCTTTTTTCACAGAATGTATATATGCTTTTTACTTTAACAGGAATATCGTAACAATAAACAAGAAAAAGCATATTGAACGGAAAGAGTTTCAGTCAGTAACAAACTCATAGACGTCTAACCTTTTTCAACATGTAGAAGTATCAAGATTCTTCGTGATCAGATAAACCCATTAACAAGCCATTAGTAAAAGAAGCTTCTACACTTTATTGACCCACAAAGGCATAACTTCTTCCTCTGGTATGATTTCCCATGAAGCATCATCCCATAATCATAAGTCAACTCTGTCATAGGAGGAATGTGTCCAACCGCATAAAACGCAACATGTAAGTCAGATTCATTTTTATTTTCATGTAGAACCGGTTGCCAGAATACATTTGGAGAACAGCTGTGATTCATAAAGCGAGCAACATTTCCAGCAGTATTTGCACTTATAAGTAGAGGAAAAGGGACACTTGGAGCCTCATTAGAATCACCAGGCAGAACTCCAAGTGGCTGACAAGTACGAGTAGCATCAAAACTGTAATCATCTGCACGATCATCCCCAAGCTTTTCTATGCCAGAAACATTTAAAGCTTCTCCTGCATATTCACATATAAAAGCACCAGCACGGATGGGATCCCAGGACCTCAAACCCCAACCTTTATCCTTTGTCTTAAACACTTCCAAACGAACTCTCAAACCACCTTGGGACACACGATTACGACAATTAGGAGGGCATTTGCAGGAAGGACCACATTCATGCAATAAGGATTTTTGGTTCACAAGAAGTCCATTTGCAGTATATGGGAGATATCCTCCATTTTTCTGAATGCAAAGGCAGCTGTGATTACCAGGGAGACATCCACCAGTACAATTACATCCAGCAGTAGGTTCTGTGAGTTTAACAGGTTCTGAATACTTGAGACTAGGACTATATGTGAAGTGAGCAGGGCCTTTCTCACCATCTATGTCATTTACAAGAGAAACGGGAAAATTTTCTGCCCCTGAAGTAAGATCTGGCAATATCAGTCCAAGCCTTCCAGTATTTGTTTCTTTCCATTGCTCAATTGATTTCCATACTGTAAACGCTTCAGGCTGACCCGGTAATCGTACAAATTTGTACTTAAATACATTCGCACCACTCTTCCCTTTGTCTACCCATGATTCATGGATTTTGTATAGGCCGTCATAGACATAAACCTTCCCAGTTGGATTAGATACATCCTTTACACCCCGTATTACTCTTACTTCATTACCCCGATGCAAACTTTTTTCCAAAGCTAGATTACCCCTTTCGAGCTTCTGATCCTTTATTTCCTTATCTTTCCTGTTATCATTGCTGGCATTGCCACCTTGGCCACTATATATCAACACATTCCCATCCTGCATATGATCCTCATACCCTCCAGAAGAGACAATGCTCAATGCTAACGGCTCTTCCTCTGAACTATTCTTGACTCCCATATAATCAATCCCACCCATAGTTTGACCGTGTAATCCAACCAAGCACAATTCCATTCGGAAAAAGAAAATATCCCCAACTTCAACACCAGGCACTGTACCAATCTTCTTCTTGGCATTTGTCCTAATTCCCTTGTTCATGAAGAGAGTTGCAGCCCTTAAATCAGGGCGCCCTGTTCTCGAAACTCCTGGTATCCCTTCCTTCATCTCTTCAATTTGTAAAATTCTTCTTCGTAGCAGATCATAGTACATGAGTGCATATCCAACTGACTCCTTGTCGCCATCACTTTGTCTTGAGGTATATGAGGTGAGAATATTATCAACTATTGCATCAATGTCAACATCAGGCAAAGCGACATTAATGTCCTGGCTACCCCGAGTCCTTTTCTGAGACTGGAATTTACCCTTTGGCCTCCCAACCTTCCTCGTACTTTCTGCTTCAGCAACACTTATGCTGAAACCATCTACCTCCGCAACCCCACTCTGGGATTGTTGTTGTTGCACACGTCTTCTAGTAGTCCTTGTTGAAGGTGTAGCATCTCCTTCATTCGAAGTCCCTGTATATTGATTGGGGGTTACCCCGGTTGTTGAGGGTGGAGGAGTCCTAAAGGAATTTATTGGAATTGGACTAGATAGATTCTCATGGGGAATTGAACTTGGTGCTTGTAGATTTTGTTCAAGCGGCGTTTGGGAGTCTGATGAAATGAAAAAGGGGAAAAATGGGGAGACCTCAGGTGGGAAAGGACCAGCAGGAGAAGCACAAACAAAAGGAGCACCACCTTGGGGTGCCGAAAAAGAAGAATGACTAGAAGCTGAGGGGAAAACAGGAACAAGACGCCTCAGAGGCCTTACATCCAAAACCCTAGACTTATCAAATGACCCAAAACCAGGAATCGAGTCTTGACCTAACCTGTGTCCCATTATATCAATCTTAGCAGAATTGAAAAATGAGCTAGATCAGATCCATTAAAACAGCAGCCGAATGCACAATGCAACCTACAATTTAGACAGACAATAAAAATTACACATTAGCGCATCAAGCCAAGGTTTATTGAGGCCATGATATTCCAGAGTGGGAATTACTTCGACTTGACACTACTGCAGCTAACAACAAAACCAACGCCACATAGGATACATCAACTCACTTCACTCCAACAAGCTGGCATCTTTAAACAGATCTGAAACCCAAACCTGTTTTTTTTTTTTTTTTTTTTTTTTTTGTGAAGGAAAACAAATCCCTGTTCAAATACGAGAAGACAAAAAAAAGGTGTTTCGATTGGAACCTGACGATACCTGATTTCTAACTGATCTTATTTGTTCAAAACAATAAATCACAGAAACAAGAAAAGAAAAAAAAGAAGAATACCTGGAATTATTGTTTCTCCTGGGAAGAGAACTGCTTTTGTTTTGCGCACTGAAGCATCTCCATTTGTTTTTGCTTTCTTTAACTATCCTCTTTTTCTCCCTGTTTTAGTTATTAACACTAGATAATAAGTAAAAATAGTAAAACAAGTAACAGTTTTGTTACTTAAAACTGTTTTTGCTTTCATCATGCTTAAAAATAATTTACTTAAGCATGATGAAATAATCAGATAAAAACACAAGCATTTAATTTCATTAAAATACAAACATTAAATTCACCAAACATTGACAAGCTCTCTAATGCTACTTTTATGTGCTAAATATGTAAACTTAAATCACCTCCTAAAGCTAAAATCTTTGCTGAGTCGTTCTACATACACCCAAAAAAATATACAAAAAACTAGTACCAAATGATGTGGCATATGCCAACTCATCACATTCAATAGAATAATTTCCAACTAATCTAACTATTTTCATTTTCTTTATTTTCTAACTATTTTCATTTAAGGTTGGTTTTATCTGAAAATAGACGTGATCTGGTGCCGCCTCTCTCTTTCTCCCTTAAAAAAAAAATTGGGTTCTATATGCTCCATTTTCTTGGCTGCCTGACCAGTTCATGTCAGAATTTGGGGTCCACCATATGACACAGCACAGTAATCTCATAGAATACTTGCATAGCACTTTAAGGAGACAATAAAACTCTTTCAGTAACTCTTGATTATATACTAACATAATCATGCTTGGAGCCCCGTGCTCACTTTGTGCTCTCTGATGATTATTTTAGCTTTGATACTTTTAAAATTAAACAAGTAGATAGACTTGTACGGACTAAATTCTGTTCTCAGAAAGTTCATAGATGGAAAAGAAATTGATTAAATTCCGTTGTGACCCAAAGCATAGGAGGAAATTCAGAGATGCAAATAATTTAAGTACATTGCAGCAACTAAAGTTTAGTAAAAGAAGAACTTGGACCAATCTGGTCCATTTTTTTTCCATTAATTGAAACTTTCCCAATGAACATAGGCAAAAGAACTTGGACAAATATATAGTGAACTGAAATTGATGTAAAATGTAAGCAACTCTTCTACAACCAAATTTTACATAGTTAAGAGAAGGCAGACGATGGTTATGGCTACTTGAGAGAATTTACAGCAAGACTGATGAAAAGAAAAAGAATTTACAGCAAGACTTGAGAGAACTTTGTAGTGAAGAGCTCTACGATGGGAACACTTTCCAAACTTTATAAAGAAGTGTTTAATTAGTACTCAAGGAGCCTCTTGTGATATGAACTTGATAAAGGAATCATAAGAAAAAGATGAGAAGAAAAGGAGAAATAGGGACAGAGTATGGTGCACGTGCTTTAATAGCCAAGAACAACAAAGCTAATAAAAATAATGCTAGTTTATGGGCATGTTCTGAAGAGGTCCAGCAATACATAAATCTTTATCTTTTTGGTTTTAACACAAGTATACGATTACTGATAGGTACGTAAAGACACTAATATGAAGAACTTGTATGAGCAAAAACTGTGATCGAATACAAATAAATAACAAGAATGGAATAGGTAATAGACTCAAGTGCAGCCTTATAATTTATAACCGAAGCACCAGTATGAGTTATAAAATAAGGTATAGATATGAGTCAGATTTCAGGAAAACAATTTGAATGAAATACCAAATTCTAAAGAATCGTTGCTGCAATTAAACCAAGAAACGCAAGGATGGTGACCAATCTGCCTCTAGGTCTAGATATGCTTCAGCGGTTAAAAATATTTAATGGATTCGTTATGCTAGTTGCACCATCAAAACCTAAAAAGTTTCAGCTGAAAAAAAAAAATAATAATAATAATAATAAAAAAAATCATCAATCCAGAATTGGCAATAAGACTTTTCGAATAGTTCACAGAATGGTCTGAACTGAAGAAGCTCAATCAAAATTGAGACCAGATCATAAGTTTGTGACCATTGACCTTTATGAGCTTCCAATCTATGGAGAGGAGAATGTATAGAATCGGCAGGAGCAAATGGTTATGCAACCAAGTTTGATTATGAATACTTGGTTGATTGATAGTCAAAAACACATATGCTTGCAGTTAGATTATTAATACTTGGTTGATGCTCATCATCAACAGTTCTTTTACGTAATCCCTAAACTTCTTTTGACCAACTTTCTATCCACGGATACATTTAAATGACATATCACTCGCCTATCGTTAGTGTCTAGGAGCTCTCAGAGATACATACTTCTGATATTGTCGCGACTCTCGTGAGTAATGATGATACTGCAAATGATAGTTCCCTAAAGAATGTTAAAGACCAGGATCCTCTTCTTGCTAAAAATGTACAATACTATGATATATACTGCTATAAATACAACCTATAAATGTATACCATATACACAATTCACATAACTACAAAGTGGGTAAACAACTTAATTATCAACATAAGATGCGAAACGCAAGTCATTTTGGTCAGACACAAGGGAATTCAAACAAGTGCAAACATGGGTCCGTAATCTTTCTATGGAAGCAAAACTGAGTTTCAATCTAATTACAAAAAGAAGGAGTATTATGAATCCTGCATCTCTAGAATTTCAAGGAAACCCCAAATTAAAAGCCCTAGGTCAAACCGAATCCCATCCCCAAAAAAGTGAATAGGTTTTGCTGAACTGGAAGCAGCGGAGATGAATTGTTTACCTGTAAGCGTGAGCAACGGAAGCTTTGATAGAGATGCATTAGGGAATCCTTAGCTTTTCAAATATAGTGGCAACTACTTATATGAGCCACCCAAGTTTCTTAAAAAAAATACGGCTTCGTTTTGATCTCCGGGGGTTAATATGACACTAGTCTTTTTTCTTCTCTTTTTTTTTTTTTAGAATATCTTTTTAACATGGGTTTTTTACCCAAAACTACAATTTTGAGTACATAATTACCAATAGCAAGGTTCCCTTTTTAAATTACCATTAGCAAGGTTCCATCCAAAACTAACAGAATCAGTTAAGTATTAAATTACACAATTACCCTCATTAAGCCTAATGCTACTGATCCTCAGAACTCAACCTAATACTACTGACCCTCAGTGAGCCTAATGCTACTGACCCTCAGAACTCAACCTAATAATACTGACCCTCAGTAGCTCCGCCGTCCTCCGCCGCACTTCAATAATACTGAGCCTCAGTAGCTCCGCCGTCCTCCGCCGTACTCCGCCGCACTTTAATAATACTGAGCCTCAGTATCTCCTACTCAAAACCCTAATTCTCCCAAAAAAAATTCCACATCCCTCACTCCTCCACAAACCGGCCTCTACCAATCCAATTCCAACCACCAAATCCCAATCTCACCACACCACACCAAATCAAACAACAAACACCACACCAAAATCAAAACAACAAACACCAAATCAAAAAAAAAAAACAAAAAACAGAGAGAGAGAGACAGAGAGAGAAGGCGGCGGAGGAGGAGATCGGCCGGCCCAGCCCCGATCACGAAGTCGTCACACCGCCAAGGCCATGCTTCGCCGGCCTCCCAGCCTCGCCGCGCCTCCGCCCTCGCGCGCTAGCTGACTCCTCCGACTTGCCTCGCGTCTCCACCTCGGCGCCTCGCACCTCGAGCCTCACACCTCCTCGCGCCTGGATCTGCTCTGCCGACCTCCCAGTCTCGCCGCGCCTCCGCCCTCGCGCCTCACCCCTCCGGCTTGCCTCGCGTCTCCGGCCTGCCTCGCGCCTGGATCTGCTCCGGCCTCGTGCCTCGCACCCTCGCTGCCTTGGGCCTCCGGCTTCGCTCCTCCGCCTCGCGCCTCCGCTCCTGCCTCGCCCTCGCGCCTCGATTCCTCGTCCCTCCAGATCGGACCTCCTGCCTCGCGCCTTCGGCCTCGTTCGGCCGTCGAGCCTCGCTCCGGCCTGGCCCTCGCGCCTCGATCTGCTCCAGTTCCGGCCTCACCCTCGCGCGCTCGCTGCCTCGCGCCTCAGCCGGCCTTCCGCCTCCGCCCGCCTCCCAGCCTCGCACGCCTCCTCTGCCTCCTTCCACCTCGCGCCTCCCCTCGCGTCGTCGTCCACCTCCGCTCGCGCCGTCGTCCACCTCCGTCGCTCCACTCTCGCTGGCTCCAGATCGGGAAGGAGAAGAGGTGGCTCCAGATCGAGAAGAGGAGAGAGCAGATTGGTTGTGGTGGTTTTTTTTTTTTTTTTTTAAATATATATAGTGGCATATGATGTAATTTTACAATTTTCAGGGGTAATTTTGTCATTTTATATTAGACATATTAATAGTCTGTTAGTGTTAATTCCTGCTAATGGTAAACAAAAATCTGACCTTGTTATTGGTAATTATGTACCCAAAATTGTAGTTTTGGGTAATTATCTATTTTAACATTCGTAAATTTTTAATTAATGAAACAAACTACTTAAATACAAGAACTTGTCATTTTTTTTCCATCTAAAAAATAAATAATTGAGATGATGAAAAGTGCGTATTTTAAACCATTAACTTGAAAGTCATCAACTAGTTCTCATTTTAAAATTTCTCATTGGAAAAACTTTCGTGAATAATATAGAACCCAATAATATATATACAAAATATAACAACATGAAAGGTAAATTGTTTTGTATGCAAGTGTATTCTATGTTGCTAAGAAGTGGTAGACACTGTGCAAAGTAACTAATGGGAACCCTAGGGTAAAGAACTACAGTAAAAGAAAAGGGACTTGCAAATGCATAGATGGAGGCAAAAGAAACACCAAACCATGTGTTTCTTCCTGTAATTCCAATACCCTTAACCGGCTAAACTCAAAGCTTTCTCAAAAGAGTTAACTAGTATATCATTGTTATTGTTTTATCTAAAGTCACCCCCATCGCTTAGATAAGATTCTCTTGCAATTTTTATGACAAATGGGAAGAGAAATATGAGGCTGGAGTTGTCAGCTAATGCATTTCCTGTGAACAAAAACAATATGGAAGCAGCTAAGATATTCCAACAATAGATCAGTTTGTTGCAGAAATATCTGCTCCCACAATTATGCTTTTCGTTTTGTCCATCTTTCTCATGAACTACATTAGTCATGGTGGTTAGTCTCTGAAGTATTAATTTTTGTGCCGAAATTTCTTCCGGAACATAATCTTTTCTAGTTCAATTTAGTGTGTCAAACTCTATATATTATGATTTATCATTTCTCAGATGTATAGGTTGGAGAACAAATCGAACAACAGAAGAAACAGCTATTTGATATTTAGATTGAAATTGAAGAAATATGTCGTTGGATCAATAACGAGCATATAGAGGAAGATATAACAAACCTTCCTGTAACAAAGTAACTGTCTGAGCTATATGAGATTGCTGGGTAGGGGGTGGTTTAGCTCTACATTTACAACGTCCTGGTCACTTCTCCAATGCCATGGTCTTTCTGCAGTCTGCAGTACTCAAACTGAGGCATCATCTCTTTGCAAGATCGGCTACTGCTCTGACTTGTACTATGTGTCCTTGTTTTATGACTTGTGATCCAACAATCTGATCAAACAGACCACTCTGTAGCTACATTGACAGTATAAAACGGGAAGACACGTACAAGGACCTCTAAAGGGTGAATGTCCTATACTACCCAAAAATTCCCAATGGGAGATCCATACAAATACCGTAACGAACATTTTCACCTCAGTTCCCATCCATTGGCCCCTAACGATGAGTTTGGGCAAGTGCCAGTCATTCTTAACCGTAATCTTTCTTCTACTCTTTAACTGACCGCTACGGCAAATTTATATTGTGCGCACACTGCCATGCTGTGTGAAGAATACGTGCACATTGAATTCTATGCTACTTTGCACTTGTTACTGCACTAGAGAGTCATAACCTTGTGTATTACCAATAGATAAATCTGAGATCACGAGACTTTTGTATCACATTGATTGAGCACAGAAGCATCAGAAACAAAACTCAAATCTTTGAAGGACCATTGGAGGTTAGTTCATTCAACTCATCTGAGGAGAAGCGATATGCATTCAGTACACCTTTCACAGATCAAGTATTGTCAAACAAACACACAAAAAAGCCTTGAGAACAACTACCAGCCATAAGAAATGAAGCTCACTACCGTTCTAGGAAAAGAAGAGACGAGGTAAGTTAAATAAAACATTGTCCCAAACACTTTCCGCATCTCCTTCCAACTGCCAAATCCTAAAGAATTCCATGCAATACAGGTTACAATATATCTGTATATGAAGATCTTCCAACTGACGACCAGAATTTGTAACTAGTAATTTCAAAACTGAATTCTAAAACATGCTTCTTATATCTGCAGAGTACTAGAGCAACACAAACTTGCTTGCTAATTCTCACACAAAAGTTTTAGTCCTCATCCATGCCTGCAGGCTGATCCTGCCTCCTTGGGCCACCGGCTGGTTTTGCCATTATAATCTGCACAAACAAATTGTCACAGATTAATAATCAAAAACACATACTTGCAAACTTGCAGTTAGATTATTAATACTTGGTTGAAGCTCATCATCAACAGTGCTTTTGCATAATCTGTAAACTTCTTTTGAACCAAGTTTCTATCCACAGATACAGTTAAACGACATATCGCTCGTCTATCTGAACTCTCATAAAATTGAATTTCCTTTCAAGCCTTGTTATCAATTGTACATACCTAAACCTAAATTATTAAAGAAATACTTGTTCCCATTCTAAAAGTTAAGAATTTCCACTACTCCTTAGTTCCTCACATTATTAAAATAACTATTACCCTTAAATACAAAATTTCAAACCAGATGGAATTAGAATTTCAATTCCCCTCTAGCCTAAATGATTCAGGTGAAGATTCCAGCAAAGTTCAGAGTATAGAAAAGCATTAACCAATAGTTACTAGATACTTACTTGATCTACTCGTAGTACAGTGCAGGCAGCATCTGCAGCATACTTCAGAGCAAAGAGCCTGTAACAAACAGCCCAAGAATCAGACCCAAATAAAACATGAAAGTACACGAGAAAGAAGACTCCTTTCTGTATTTATCTTCCCAAATGTGACCTATACATTATAAAGATTTAGTGAGACCTGAGGGTATGATTTGCAATATTCCAAGGACTATTCATCAGTTCCCACAGTGAATCTTTACTTATTCAAAAGCAGTACAAATCCTTTCATATTGCTGGTTGGTTTTCCTTAATTGAGGAACACTCAGTGATTATGAATGATTGGCAATGTCATTATTATAAAAGATTTCAGTAAGACCTAATGGATATTCCGAGGTGGATATTCATCAGTTCCCACAGTGAATGTTTATTACAAATCCTTTCCTATTGATTGTTGTCTATCCTTAATTGAGAAACCATCAGCCCAGTGATTATCAATGGTTAGCAATGTCATTCTATTATCCTCAAGAAACTGACCAGTTATTGGAAATGGCTGATACACAGACCTTTTAAAATGGATTTCTTATCTAATATATATCAAAATGTACAGCTGATTGAATGACTTGGCTCAAAGATGTAATATACTTCTCCACTGAATCATAGACCTCAACATAAGCAGCAGGAACAAATAGGCAACCTCATATACAGCAATTCTAGACCACATCTACAAAACTTACCCTTTATAACCATCAAACAACACATATAACCAACAGTAGTAAATTCTTTAGAATACAAAGACAAACTTTTTAGAGAAAAGCTTACTTAGTAACATGAAGGTCCCAAACTTGTAGAGTTGATACATCTTTGCAAACACCCTTTTCCAAGTCAATGCCAACTTTGGCATTCCCAGCTGCATGTTCAGCATATAGGGAAGATATTATCTCCATTGAATTTAGCCCCGCATTTTCAGCAAGAGTTTTCGGCACCATCTCAAAACTTTGGGCAAATTTTGCAATAGCATACTGATCCAATCTGCAAAATCATTGTGCTTTAGGGGGTTATTCCACTGCTGCTGAATTAAGACTTATAAACAAAGAAATCAACTACAACTCCAGATTCTACATTATGCTTTGAAGGTCTCTAGCATGACATTGCTGAAGGTAAAATCTAGAAGAAACAAATGATTCCATTTAGCATTACATTATCTGTTTTTGAACCAAAAAAAAACCCATTATATTGTATATCTCATCTTCTTTTTGGTGCTAAGAAATTGGTCCTATACATACACAAAACTAAAGCTGGTGTTCTCTCTAGGTTGGAATTCAAATGTTGCTTCTTTAGGACATTACTGAAGTTGCAGCAAGTTAATTGGACTGTGCCATTACTGGAAATTTAATCAATTTTCTTGTGTTCTGTTACACACATTACATGGCGATTTCTGTACCAGTATAGTCTATTGGTATTTATTTCAGCCAAACTGTACTGATACTTCTCCTAGGATTAACCAGAAACCTTTATGACAATAAGAATGGTACACATTGATACAGGTAAAATTGCCTAGGTGTTAATCTGTAGAATAAAAAGTAAAGAAGAGACTATTCACCCTGTTTCTTTGAAAGAGAACTCCTTGACTCTCCGGGCTAACTCAATTTCAGTTGCTGCAGCTCCTGGAACAATGCGGCTATCCCTGCACATAGCCTGCCAATGAAATGCATTTAGATAACATATAACAGGTCCAATGGTTTGGACACCTGAAGGAACTATGATTCTCAAGAAACTTGCAAAGAACAATATGCTCCCAATGATTTTGATGTAAAATAAAACCAGCCCACAAGAGCATGCAAAAGATAATTCCACATCAACTCACCTTGTAAGTGTTCACGCCATCATCAACTGCTCTTTCAAGGTCATCTAGTATACTATCAGTACTAGCCCTTAGAAGAACAGTAGATACAGAGTTACCACCTTCTTCATTCTTCACAATAGTAACCTACATAATGAATCACCAATCATATTAACAACAGTAAGACATAACCAAAGATTATGAAAATTTAAAGACAAACTACTATGTCTAAAGAAATATCTTTTCAACATACCCTAACACCAGCAATTTCCTCAACCGAGATAGAGTCAACATATCCGAGATCATCTGGGTTAGGCTGGCAAAGCTTCAACTGTTGCAAATAAAACATCAGTAACAAAAGATTCACTAAGGTTATGATACAGAAAAAGATTCTTGTAAAATTACCATAGCAACGGCACCAACTGTACGGCAAAATCGTCTCAATTCAAATTTTGAACTAATTTTCAGCACCATGAGCCTGAAATAAAAAACTCACAAATTCAGAACATTAAAAATGCTCCGAAATTTCTAGAGTATGAAGAAATGTGAAATCGGCAGTACAACAAAGTATGACTGGTACAAAACCTTTAAAAAAAAGTATTCAACTTCAATTGAAACTTACTTGTAACGCTCACAGAAGTGTAATGCCATCTCTCCAACTGCTGCTCCACTAACAATTACTTTGGCACCTGAATCTGAAACTGCTTTGATGAGCTCCTCAACTTTAGCTTCTTCGGTTTTTGCATAATTTTCTAGCTATCAAATGACCAAGAAAACCCTTGTTATACATAAACCACATGACAAACTTTGCAAATAGTTGAACTACATGTGCAAAGACAATTTCTAGTTTACTATATACAAGCCAAGCAAGAAAAGAATATCAAAACATTAGTAAATAGTGCTAATAGACATAACTTTGATAGACCAAAACGGCAGAAACTGACATCAGATATGATGCTGCTAATACCTAGAAAATATAACATAGACCCCTAAAAATGTGACATAATATTAACACAAAAATTTGAAAAATCACATTAAGAAATTCAAACACGTTCACTAAGAATCGATTTCCTGCAATAGGAAAATAAAGAAAACAATAACCAAGACTCCCAAAGTGTTTATTATAGCTTACATCCACACATGATTACCAGTGTTGTAATTTTAAGGTATATATTATGCAGATGAACAGTACATATACCTATGGAGGCACATTAGTTCCTATGCTTCTACTTCCAATCACAACTTGAGAGTTGAGACCCCCAGAACCATTTCTCGTAACAAAAACAAAACTTGGGGTCTAGATCCATGTGTGCAAAGAAACTAGAGAGTTCATTTCTTAAATAAGACTCTGGGATTCAAAAACTTGTACAGACTGAATTCAGAACTATGGTCGAATGCACCAGTTAAAGGCATAAACATGCAAAACGCGAGAGCTGAAGCCTAAAACTAGAGTGATGGCCAGTACTATAAAATCCTGCCATAACCAGAAAAGTTACTTTTGGTAAAAACATATGTGTTTGTGTGTGTGTATTTATAAAAACCGTCCAGGATCACATGACAGAAGCTTTGTCTGGATACGTATGCAAAGACAGTTAACTCTATGATGTAACCATAGACAAACTTGCACCATGTATATAATTTGCACCAACCACCGTTGACATGACGAAAATCAACAAACAAAATGATGAACTGCATTTTTTCTACCGTCTGAATGTAACAATAATTTCAGGGCCCGTTTGGATATAGAGATTTGCAAGTGGGGATTTGGATTTGGAACACCCAAATCCAAATCTGCTTGTTTGGTTTCCTATTTTGTGTGAATTTGGATTTGGAATCTCCACATTAAAATCTGCACCTTGATTTCCTTGAAAATTTCAAATAACTAGGGAGAGGTAGTTATTGAAATCATCTCTCTCACGGCTCTGACTCTCCTCTCATCTTTACTTTCTCTCTCCTCTCGTCACGACTTCCTTTCTCACATATTCCACTCTCTCCTCCTCGTCTGCTCTCTCTGTCCTCCACATCGGCTCTCTCTCACTCTCTAAATCATCGTCTTTCTCTATCTTCCTCATCGAGTTTCTCTCTCCTATCTCCTTAAGCTTTCAATATTTCCTTCCGATGGCTCTGAATCCATGGTAGACCACTGATAATCTCTCAGAATGAAATCTCTGATCCAAATCTATGCATCTATTATATTTTCCAAACAAGGAGATTTTAAATTCTTATATTTGAAATTCACGTATTTGAAATCTTTGAATTTGAAATACAAATCTAAATCTAAATTCCTAACCCAAACGGGCCCTCATTCTTTTTTGGATACCCAGAAATCCCTCGGTCCCACTTAAAACCCCAGACCACATAAAAGCAAATCTATATGGCTCACAATTTCACCATACCCTTAATCATACTATAACTTGATCTTAAACCACAAGATACAAATCAACCTGGTAAGGCGGCGGGCATCCTGATTTCAAAGTAAACTTACTCTCGCATCAGGGTTGAGCTAAAATGTAAAAACTGTGGTTAGGGTCCACAACAAGACACGCGCTTTAAACAGTATCAAATTTATTTACTCTTCCATTGACAAATTTGGAAAAGAAAAATAAAACAGAATAAAAGCTAAATATTTTTTAAAAAATTTCATTGTTCAGGACTACAAGACACTCGAATGCATTTGACTCAAAACAAGCTCAAGAGCTACAGACCGGAAGACAAAGACATCTCCGTAAAAGGGGTACAAATTTAAGAAACTTTATGGAACATTCACAAAAAAAAAAAAGAGAGAGAGAAATGAATAGGAAATGAGAGTTGTAAAGGTTAAAATTCAGTGTTTGATAATCAAAGTTGCTGCACCACAAGGCATGCAACCAAGAATCTACAACACTATACAATGTATGATATTTAAGCAAATCAGTTCATTGTCCAGTTCTCTACCAAATGACATACACAGTTCATTAAAAAGATCACAAAACAGTCACCAGGAGTACAGAAAGTTGCAACCATCTGCCCGTGAACTATCAATAAATAAAGCTTGTATGAATGTATTAATCACATGAATATGAGGTGAATTTTAACCATTTTATCAAATTGAATAAAGTAGAAACTGCTCCTAAGTAAATTGTATACATAGAAGTAACAGCAATCCAGAAAGAATAACTGCAACATATACAACATAAGACTTCCCTCAGAAATAACTATAAACCAGTACCTGCTCGGCAGTATGAATTAAGACGGTTCCCTTGGTCTCAGTTGCAGAGGTATCAACACCACCAGCAAATACAGCAACCTGAAAAGGTTAACAGGAGAGATAAGTGAGAAAACTGTTCTTGCTTCAATCACTACAGGTTTCAATTTGATAAAAGATGCCCGACAAGCTTTAGTTATCAGGCTCACAGGAACCAAAGACTTATGCCTCTCAATGAAAATCAATAGAAAACTGTAAACACTTATAACATGGTGTTAAAAGGATAGCTCAAAGTAATCATATAAAAAGAAAATCCACCAAGAGTATGACAGACAATCATACAAAACTTGACTCAATGTTACGTGCTACATGCTAAGCAACAAACAAGATGATGAACTGTACACACACACGCAGAGACACACAGAAAAGAGCGCACACCTTGGCCTTCTGCATTTTCTTAATGCTCCCAACCGCATCGCTCTTTAACGCCATACCTCGAACTACAGTACAATTATGCAAACCACCTCCCACAAACTTTGCCACACGTACATTATCCACATTAAAGTTTGCTGGGTTCTTGGGGCATACTTGTATACATGCCTGCACAGGGAGAAATAAAAGACTGCAGTTAGAACCGCCCACGAAGAGCCATAAGCACTTCAATTTTATTTCTTTCAAACAAATGAACTTCTCACGTATGAACCAAGAGTACTAAAAACAACTAAAGACGGTCAAGTTAATTCTCACATCGGCAACAAGTGAGGATAATATATCCTCCTGTCCAAACTGCTTGCTAGCAACAGGTGCTTTCATTCTCTTAACCACTTCTTCTTTATTACGCACATCCATAGTCTCGGAACCTTCCTCAACCAATTCATCCAAGATTTCAATCGCCTGAAACGTCACGAAAACACAAATCAAAAACATACTCCACAAAAACACCAATCAATCAAACCAGTCACACAGTCATGAAAAACAAACCTTCTTAATTGATTTTGTGTATCCACTAATGATCTCACTAGGATGCAATCCCATCCTTATAAGCTCCTCGGCGTGCGAAAGCAGCTCGCCGGCGAAAGAAATGGTGAGATTAGCACCGTCGCCGATCTCCTCCTGCTGCGCCTTCCCTGCCAAAACCAAAAGCTTCGCCGCCGGGTGCTGAACCTCGAGCTCATTCACTATGGTGGCGCCGTCGTTCGTGACGAAGAGCTTGTCCAAGTGATTGATTACCATTTTGTTCATGCCTGAGTAAAACCATAGAAAGCAATAAGACTAAGGATTCGATTCGCCGTGATCTGTAAGAGTGCTAGGGTTTGAGAGAGAGAGAGTAGTACCGTTGGGGCCGAGAGAGGTGCGAATGATGGTGGAGAGTTGCTTGCAGGCCTCGATGTTCTTGACGACGGCTTCGTCCAAGCCGGAGAGATGCTTGTGGCCCTCCTTCAGCATTGATTGTATTCCGTACTGCGACATTGTCAGATCCTGTTTTTTTTTTCTGAGCAAAACCCTAACCCTAGAAATGGCTGCCTAAACCTCTCTGTGCTGAAGAAGTTGATCTATTTCAACCCCAGACTGCACGGGGTCACCATTTTATAGTAGGCCGCTTTAGTAAAGCAAATCAGTAAAAATAAAAAAATAACAGAAAGAGTTAAAATAAAGAAATTAATTGTTTTTTGAGAATTTTTTTTTTTTTTTTAGTAACTCCACGAAATTGGCTTCCCCTCTAATATGCTTGAATTGGAGTATTGGACTACTTGAAGATTCAGTTAGAGGTGAGCAAAAACTCCAATATCAAACTCGGACTGAGGATTCAGTCTAGCGTGACCACGGGATCAGGTAGTGCGGTTTCGATTATGGTCAAAGAGTCTAGTCCACTTCCTCTAGCAACCCATTGTGCTTAAGGAACCACAGCCTACTCGCCTAGTCTCATCCACATTGATTGCAACTTAAAGAAAGAATCATATGGTAAGTGCTATATGCTCACTTTTGCTAGATTTCAGTGATGAATCTCATATCTGTATTCTCTTGGGTTCCTGCACAATGTATAGGATTATCAGTTGTGATAGTTTCACGTAATTCAGTACTATGTGGAATCTTGAAAATTTTGCAAGCTTGTAATTCATTACGGTCTTCGAACATTATGCCAATGTGGACACATGTGGTTTCCTAGATATCTCAGAAGCCTTGTTTTTAAACTTGATTCATAGAGATGTGAATGCATAAATGTTCTGGGATCTGATGCTGAAATTTGTATGGAATTAGTAGATATTTTTTAATTGTTTTGTTAGCCGAGCATTGATTATAAGCATGTTAATAGTCACATTCTCTTTCACCAGGTTAATCATGACAACAAAAATATCAACTTTGGTGTCATCTAAAGTTCATATAATACATGTTCTTAGGATATTAATATAACCTCATGGTTATAATTGTTATCCTGCCTTCTCACAATAGTTATGTTTAATTGTTTCAGGTTTGAAAAATCCACTGACTTTGATGAGCTATGTGACTCCGGTTATGGCAGTGGTGACTGCCCTGCTCTCTTTTATTTTTGATCCATGGGATGAACTTAGAAGAAACAATTACTTCAACAATCCAGAGCATATCCAGTCGAAGTTGTTTGCTGATGCTTTTTGGTGGAACCCTTGCCTTTTTCATGGTAGGAATACATGTGTTGGACACTTATCACATTTACATTTATTTCTCTTCATTCTAATTTTTTTTTAATATAATATAGGTGTTGGACATTTTATATGTTGTTCTTTATGGACAAAAGAAAAGTAAATTGGGAAATAAGTTGAGGACTGTTGACCTGTTTTGATTTTAGAAAAAGTAAAATAGACTAAATTTCAGTACTGAGATTTTTTTACCTTCTGTAGTAACAAAAAATGGCACTCTCGATCTAATTTGTTTTTTTTTTTTTTTTTGCCTTTCATTTTTCTTTGGCTGGTCATATTTAGCAAATCGTTTGTATACATTCTATTGTTTTCAAGTATTGTGAATTGAAGTTTTCCCAATTAATGTCGCTGTTTTATGAGTGTCATTGTTAAATATACTCAGAGGTGCCCACATTACTATGAAATCTATGCTCTGCCACTGCATTATATTTTGGTAGTATCAGTACCACTACTTTATTAGAGTAATTTGTGGATTTTCGTCGCAATCAGTTTCAAACGTGTAAGAATAAATATGACATTGACTTGAGAGGGAAAAAAAACCCCAAATAAAATACTGAAACTGGTGAACCCAATCATAACATTACATGATTTCGTTTTCTGAAATGTAAGTATTCTTTCTTTATTTGCTTGAGTTAATGTAGAATTCTAGATGTCATTAATTCAGGTAAGTCTAGTGTGATAGTTTCCCATCCCGAAATCATTTTTTTGTTCTTTCATTGTGCTTTCTGCATGCTCAACATTTCTTCTCTTGGACCAACAATTGAGGTTACATGGTATACATGTTTATCAGTTACACACATAAGCTTCCAGCCTTTATTTCTCGACTTATGTTTTCTATACATCTTTGCAAGATGACTGACATAGCTGGTCTTTGCTGCAGGTATTACAGAATTCATTCTTGTGTCTGTGACCAGTGCTGTCACTGTCACAATAGCAGGTGTTGTCAAGGAGGCTCTAACTATATTGGTATGTTGTGTTGTTCTTTATACTGTCAAACTTGATCAAATAAGCATGAAACAAGGTGCTGGTTTCATAAATACAAATGGTAGTAGCTATTGTCTATTGATTTCACTCGTGTGAATTTTAATTTTAATTTATTTTTATTTTTATAAGATTAGAAGCTGATCTTAATGTGGCAACTTGTACAGGCCTACTTATGTTATAAATTTTGTGTCTCACCCAAATTTGTAAAAGCCAATCAAGATACATAGAGTGAAGAGCAATATCTATCCACTTTCATGCAGTTATGTATAGATACCTAGAGCCTGATAAAATCTGGCTTTGTAAAAAACTAAAGGGAAACTTTCATATATGACCATGGTTTCACTATTTGCCTATTCAACATCTACATGTTTCAATCAATTAAGAGAGTTATGGATCCTGGCTTTAGCCAAACAAAAATTACGGTTGGTGTGAGCTTATTCAACTGGTACAAGTAAGTAACAATTTGCGTATGTATTCTACCAAATTTCATGAGAGACTTATTACAGAACCTTATTTGTGTTTCAATTTATAGCAAAACTTTTTTAGATGAGATGATGAACTTATTACTCATCTTGTTAATTCTGATTTTGGTCTTTTCTACTTTGTTATTTACATGAATACATGACATCCAGCTAAGGGCACTCGGTTTTTCTCTTTGCTTATGCTTTAGCATGTTCTTGCCATCCATTAATTTTCTATTCATTGAAATGCAAACGAGAGTAAGTAATGAGCAGACTGAGAGAGAAATCACACTGTGACAAAGCTTTTGTTCTCTCCTCTTAATTAGATAGAGAGAAAGGGGACAAAAGGAGGTGTAAGAGAAGTAGTTTTCCATTAGGCTAGTAGGAAGGAAATAAGTCACAGAACTTCCTGTAGTAGCTATATACTCATGGATCTTTACTGTATCATATCATTCCCATCACTTTATTAGTTTGCAATTAGGCTAATAGAAAGGAAATAAATCACAGAACTGCCTGTAGTAGCTAATATATATTAATCATGGATCTTTACTGTACCATCATTCCCATCTCTTTATTAACGAAATGTTGTTTTATAGATATGAAAAATTAAAGAAGGGTCAGACAAGTGAAGATGACGTGGACGAATCAGTCATCATGAATAATGCTGCAAAATATGTTATTATTGAAGAAACAGATGAGCAAGATGATGCCACATAAGAGCTTCAGAGTCCATTTATGTGAATGTGAAGCTAGTCAATCAATAATCCATTAAATCCTTGATGAGTATATGCCATTCACTAATCAACTTCTTATACAGTAAGAGGGTAGGTGAGGTCAAATCTTATACAGTCAACTATATGCCATGCCATACCTGTTTTTTTTTTTTTTTTTCTTTCTAATTATACTTTACTTAAGAATTATTTATTAAATAGTGTAGGATACAACTAACCGTTCAGAATGCACTTTTGGAAAAAGTTTCTTATTATTGATATAGGCATACCAATGTGAAAAAGGTGTGCATATCAATGGACTTTAATTTGATCAACCATTGCCATCAGTCAACTAAGTTCTCAAGTTGTCCATGAATTCTTGATGTACTCTTTGTAGAAGGACTGACCACTAACTTAGTGAGTGTCAGTCAACTAACTGATGATTTTGAAGATGTTTGGTTCAATAGGAAGAGATGTATTGTTCTGGATGATATTGGAAATGTTGTACTTGGTGGTAAAAGATCATCTGATAATTGTTATCATGCATCAAGAGACTCTTCTGTGTTATTTTCAAATAAATGTTTAAAAACTATCTCAACTGATGAAAGTTTTGAGTTGTGGCACAGGAGGTTAGGTCATGTGAATTATCAAGATCTACAGAAGTTATCAAATCAACAATCTTTGATAGGCATGCCTAAACTTAGCGGAAAGACAGATAGAATATGTGGTCATTGTAAAGCTGGCAAGCAGACTAAGTCATCACACAAAACTGTGAATTCTACATCAACTTCTGCTTGTCTTGAGTTGCTACACATGGACTTAATGGGACCAACACAGTCTGCAAGCATGTCAGGTAAGTTCTACATATTTGTAGTTGTTGATGATTTTTCAAGATATACTTGGGTTGATTTCCTTGAAAATAAGACTGAAACCTTTGAATCATTCCTTGGTTTAAGTAAACAACTCACAAGACTCAAGCAGCATGAAAACTTAAAACTTGCTAGGATTAGGTCTGACAATGGTACTGAGTTTAAAAACTCTTTGTTTGCTAATTTCTGCCATGAGAATGGTATACTTCATGAGTTTTCAGCTCCTAGAACTCCTCAACAGAATGGAGTAGTGGAAAGAAAGAACAGATCATTGTTGGGAATGGGACGTGTTCTATTGCACTCAGCCATGCTTAGTAAGAAATTCTGGGCAGAAGCTATGAACACTGCATGCTATATTGCAAATCGTGTATTTGTAAGATCAGGAAGTAATCAAACTGCATATGAGCTGTGGAAAGGTAAAAAACCCAATGTAAGTTATTTTCATGTCTTTGGGAGTCCTTGTCACATTCCAAGGGATGGTGAAACTCTGAATAAATTTACCTCCAGAACTGATCCTGGAATTTTTGTTGGCTATGATACTAACAGTATTGCTTACAGAGTGTATAACAAAACATCTAAACGAGTTGTTATCACCATTAATGTCTCCATTGATGATATGCAGTTTAGACAGGTTGATGATACACCCTCACAGACAAATGACATTGTTGCTCCTAATGATGAAGGGAATGATTCTTCTAGCTCAGAAGTAGAAGAAGATGAAAATCTGCAACACATTCCTAAGAAAAGAACCGGTTTCAAACACGTCCAAAAGGATCATGACCAGAATGATGTGATTGGTGGTTTTGGGGAAGGGATTCAAACAAGAAACAAATCCTCCTCAATTGAGAGAGCTCTTGCCTGCTTCATAAACAGTCATGTTCAGGAATCTAACACAATCAGGTGCTTTGGATTTGTCTCCCTTACTGAACCAAAGAATGTACAAGATGCTCTTCTAGATACTGACTGGATAATGGCCAAGCAAGATGAACTGGATCAATTTGCCAAGAATCAAGTATGGGAACTCGTTTCTTGACCTTCTCATGCAAATATTGTGGGCACAAAATGGATCTTCAGGAACAAATCTGATGAACATGACACCATTATCATAAATAAGGCAAGACTTGTGGCACAAAGATACTCACAGAGAGAAGGTTTGGACTATGAGGAAACCTTTATGTTCTATGTTGCTTAGCTTTTTATGACTTAGAGAATTTGGGAAAGGATGGAAACTGAGCCCTTATTTCTCTGTGTTTCGAATTACTTTAGTTATGGTGTGTTTGCTGTGATTTCTCTCTAACAAATTTTGCAGATATGTCTTCATGATCGAATATGAAAGCTAATGGGGGAGATTGAAAGTATTAGCTTTCCTATTCATACTAGAACTTCCTAATTGAGATAGGACCATAGCAATATTTAATGGAATATCTTTGTGAGTTATCATATCTCCATCATATTAAGCTGTTGATTTTAATAGACAACTTGATTTGTCCATATCTGCTAATTGATTCTCAACAGGATTCCTTCCTTTAAGTTATGATCTAAATACTTAGATATCTAAACTGTCTAGGAATGATATTTTGTATATTTGATATGCATTGATGAGTACTACGAAGTATGTGGGAGACTTGGGTTGTGGGGGAGTCTAAAGAGATTCTTCTCTTGGACTCTACCCTATATATATTCACGTTTGCTCATTGTTGCAGAATGGTTGGACATAGAGATAAAAGAAAAAAAGTTTCAGTATGCATAAACGTCTCCTCCTTTATCTGGTGTTGCTGGAGAGAAGTTATACTTGCATAGGACTTTCTGTGTGAAGAGATATCAGTCCATAAGTGTATGAACCTGTGAAGGTACCAAGGCTGTGACAAAGAGCCCTTGTTCCTTGAAGAGGTTGAGATTGTGTCAAAGAATCTTCAACAAATCCTACTGTGTTTAGAGTAGGCTCATCATTCTGTAATTCTAGTTGTGTTAAAGAACTAGGTTGAATAGGTGAGTAGCTGTGTTATAGAGCTACTGTGTGTTTCATACTTTGCTGTGTTAAGAGCAAGTATAGACTTTGTATTCCTGTGAAGATTAATTGAAATTCAAAGAAATCTTCACTGTGATTTATTCACTGTGAATACAATTGTGTTCTAATATTCCTGTTTACTGAAGCTTCAGTCTATCTGTGTATTTTCAATTGGCATCAGAGCCGATTCACTATACATACATAGTGTTGATCTCGGACAAACAAGATGGAACGAACTTCAGTCAATATGCCACCTCTCTTAAAAGGTGAAGGGTAAGAGGATTGAAAAGGGATGATGCAGGCTTTCATTTCTGCTCAAGACTCAAGATTTTGGCAGTGCGTTGTTCATGGTTGGTCTCCTCCTCTTGATACCAAGGCTGTTGAAGAAACAAGTGAGGTAAAATTTTAAAAATTTGATAAATGAGATCAAACTGATCTTGCTTATAGTGAAACTGAGAATAAGGAAAAAAATGCTTTATATATTGCCTTATCTGAGGACAATCGGGCTCTTATCAAACACTGCACAAACTCAAAGGAGATTTGGGAGACCTTAGAGCAAACCTATGAAGGTAACAAAAAGGTAAAACGTCATAAATTACAATTGTTACTTCACGAGTTTGAAATCTTGCAGATGAAGGAAGATGAAACTGTTGATCACTTCTACAAGCGTGTGATTGCTGTCACTAGTGGCATACGTTATATTAACAAAAACAAAGAGATCTCACAAGAGGACATTGTTATGAAAATATTGAGGTCTCTTCCAAAAAAATTTGCCATAAAGAAGCATGCGATTTCTGAATCGAGAGATCTTGAGGAGTATCCTTTATTTGAATTTATTGGAAGTCTAAAGGCTTATGAAGCTGAGCTGAATGAAGACAACAAAGATGATCCAAGAAGCTCAAAGAGCCTCGCCCTTAAAGCTTCAAAGAAAAAGGAGGTTAGTGATGACATTTCTGAATTTAAGTACAGAAATGGAAATTCAAGTGGAGAAAATAATAATTCTGACTTCAGGAAAAACAAGTTTTCTGAAAATAAAAGTGATGTTAAAAGTTTTCCTGGTATCAATAGGAGAAATCCTAATTTCAAACCAAAATGCTATGAATGTGGTGGTCTTGGCCACATTTCTACTGACTGTGGTAACAGGAAATAGTGATATTTGTATTATTTGTGGCTCTTTCCGATGGTGAACTTGTAATGAATTACTCTTGTTAAGGAATCAGTATATCATGTCTTAGGTTGATATATTTTGTGTGAAAGAGTAACTTGACTGTGTTTATGAGAGTCATGTGGGACTCCTAATGTTTTTGGGTGCAATATACATCATGTGATGGATTAATTATATTGTACGTATTGAATTTAACATTTGAGTCAAGGTAAATGTTTTTTGGTCTTCACACCTGGGTCAAAGTTGTAACAGATGCAATTATATCATGAGTCTTTAGCTGAGTGATTGGTTAGAGCTCTACTCTGTCAACCATTGTACTTCATTAGTAAAAGATTGTATTATGGACACTTTTTCCTCTGCTCTGCTGGATGTTTTCTTAACTTTGTTATGGGCAGTTTGTCGGAGAGGAATAACATCTTGTGGAATGGAGACATATGAGTGTTTGGGCCATGAAGTTTATGGAGGATTATAATAGTGTACATCCCATGTCTATGAAGCAACCTTGGCAAGCCAAAGCTAAGTGGCGCTGTCCCCCGAGTGGTCGTCTCGAGATTAATGTTGATGGTGCGTTCTGTGGTGAAGCATGCACTGGTGGGATCGGAGTTGGAGTGAGGAGTAGTGAAGGGAATGGTGAGGCTGCTTTATCTTAACATATCCCTTTTGCTTTATCTTAACAGTCGGCATTGCATATGGAGGCCAAGGCCTTGAGGGCTGATCTTCTAATTGCAATACTTCAGCAATGGTTGGAGGTAGAAATAGAAAGTGACTGTAATACTGCTCAATGCTGTTGCCAAGGAAGGCTCGGACTCTTCTGAGGTTAGTGCTATATTGAGTGATTGTCGTCATTACTTAAATGCTTTCACTTATGTACAACATAGTCACGTCCACCGTGAAGCAAACGGTGTCGCACATAGGCTTGCACACCTTGCTAGAGTCTCGTGTTTGGATGAGTGTTGGCTAGAGGACGTTCCTGATTACATTCAGGATGTGCTATTGAAGACGGTTGTAATGATTTCCGAGGTTTTGGCTCTATGTACCCCTTATTGTACTCTCCATATATTTTTATGAATAATGAGATAAATATTAAAAAAAAAAGGATTTCTCAGCAGATAAATCATATATTCTATGCATCTTCAGTAGTTTGTAGATCGGACTCCAGTACTTCTCTCGTTGTGATTGTTTATTTGATGAATCATCAAGATTCAGCTTATATGGGATGTATGCAAATTGATCAAAAACAAAAGTAGTTAATTGCTTTGTTATGATGTTAAACATGATTCGTGTATATATGTCATATCAGCTCAATGGTAGCATGATAGACCAGGACACAGCCAGAGGTGCTCTTCTAGAACAATTAAAGGTTTTGATTTTATGTTTCATTAATAAGGGATTCTACATGTTCTGCAGTAGAATTGACACTCAGAACAGTACACATTTTCCTTTTGGCGAACATTGAAGGCTCAAATATTAAGATTTTTAATACTAATTGGCTGAATGAATTACTTGAGAGTAGGAACAAAAGCTGCCTGATACCTTCAATTCATGAAATTACCCTGATGTTTAGCTTGTGTTCTTGGAGTATGGTTAAGGACTACGATGAGTTACATTTTCGATCTCATTAATACAGTAAAAAGGTAAAATCATTATATTTAGAATAGTATACTAGTAGAGAAGAGTAAAATCTCACGTTGCTTTCCGCCATTTTGATGGGGCTGAAGCATTGGAATAAGAAAAAAAGCCTTGCACGCTACCATAGTAACTGGACAAGAAAAATCATGACTTATCATAGTCCTTAACCGTACTCTTTGGTGACAAAGAGCTTTTGTGAAAATAAATTTATATTTTGGTGATATAACAATTTCTACACCAATAAACATGCCTGAACAATGAAAATCAATTACTGCACAACTATGTCTGAACCGATATTCTTTTGCCTCAGACATTATCAGTGAAACTCAATTACTGCTACCAACCTTAAAACCTGCACCAAGGTGGTGAGATACATAAGTCCAAAGTATATAAACAAACAAAACAGTTGGGCAAACATAAGGATGAGCCTAGCAAACCAAGTGACCAGTGTGTGGAAGCTGTTAAAAGCTTCTTCATTCTCGTCCTTATGGCTTCTCTTCTTTCCTTCTCTCTTCCCAACTCAAAGATGACGATGATAAGAGCTTCTTCACCATCAACTTCTGCGACGACGATTACCGTGCCAGAGAGCCTTACTGACAGATTTGGCAGAAAAGGCATCAAGTTTGTGGAGTATGACAACACTCCATTTGTTGAGCTTACAGTCAGAAATGGCAGTTCATTAAAGCTTCAAATACCCAATGCTCATGTGACTTCGTATAAGCCAAAGGTGTATTGGAAAGAAGATGGCTTTGAAGAGGTTCTTTACACAATTCCAGGGAAAGGAAATGAGCCTAACAGAGCCAAGGGGGGAATTGGTTTGGTCTTGAATGATGTATCACAAGCAGGTTCTAAAGGGTCACTTGCATCCACTTCTGAGTGGACAGTGAAAGATGTTGATTCGGACTCCATTGATGCTATGCAGGTATTATATAATGCCCACATGTTCTTTACTCTTCAGGAGCCACACATTAGAAATATTATCAACACACAGATAGGGAAAGCTTCCCAAATTTTAGTTGTCAAATAATGCTGGTATCTTTGCTTTGTTTAAAGAAGAGAGCCTAGTACAATTTACACTACCAAGCTGTATGCTGTTCTTTCAAATTATTATAATTTTTGGATACTATGTCTTGGTCTGGGAAAATGAAGATGCTATCTATGTTGAGTGGAGACATTCTGCAATCTGCATTATGATGTAAATAATGAACTAAATATGTATAGCTCGAATATGAACTTTCGAGGAATTCATTCAGTCGAAAAACTACTTAAGTCATCTTATTTTGATCCAAGAGTAGACACTTGACGGACACTGGAATGATCATGATGATAACCAAACCGTCTTCTTAAGAGACTGACTAAGTTTATCTAGAAATGATGAATTTGAGGATAATGTGGTGCTTTGTTGCAGGTTGAATTAAGCAGCACCAGTGGAACTCTTGATATTACATATGTTGTCACACTATACCCAGTAAGCATTGCAACAGCAGTTAAAGTGAAGAACAAAGGCCGAAAGGATGCGACTCTAACAAGTGCTATACTCAGCCATTTCAAATTTAAGAGACGAAATGGAGCTGCAATCCAAGGTCTCAAGGGCTGCAGCTACACTGTCCACCCTCCCCTATCTTCTCCTTTCGAGATTTTGTCACCAAACGAAGCACTGAAAGCTGATCCATCTCCTGGATGGTTCTCTTCTGAGCCTGACGGAAAACCAGGTTCTTGGACCCAACAAGATGTACCTTACACCATTTTGAAAAACAAGCTCAGCAGAGTTTATGCTGCCCCTCCTAAAGAGAGACTCAAGCCCATTTACAACACTCCTCCATCGAAATATGATACACTTGATCAGGTAACCATGTCCTGTTTCCTATTGAACTAGTTGAAACATTTGTTTCCTAAGCAAGTCAATTATGTTTTACTTCTGTAATATCTGAAAATAACTTTGGCTGAACTTGCTCAGTAACAAGAAATGAAGTATAGTCAATATATATGTATGTTGAGCTAAGGTGGTCTAAATATTTCCGGACTTGTTGCTTAACTATTTCATTTCAGGGACGAGAGCTCTTCTTCAGGGTCATAAGGATGGGATTTGAGGACATCTACTTATCCAGCCCTGGTTCTTTGTCTGCGAAATATGGGAATGAGTATTTCATATGCACTGGCCCTGCTTCAATGTTAGTACCTATGGTTGTGAAACCTGGTGAGGAATGGAGAGGAGCACAGGTCATTGAGCACGACAACTTGTAGTATATCCATCTTACAAATTGTATTCTTCTTGTTAATTTTATATATATGTAGAGTGCAATTGGCTTTTTCTCTTTTGTTTCATCTATATGGTTAAACCAAACGTTCTGCTAGCATAAGAAACGTATACATATAGTTTTGATGGTTCCGATCGATCATATTGTATCGATCTTAACTGTTCCTTAATGTCACTGATCGTGTATATATCATGAACAAGCAGCTAGCCAGGGAGACAATCACCTTCTCTGTTGTATCATATTGTTGCCATAAAAAAGGCCAAGAGAGGGAGAAAGAGTAATGATTTCTGTTTACCAAATTGTGACTCACATTCTGTGAAGGATTGAGAATGGCGGACTCACCATATTGCAGTCCCTGTTAGTGAAAATTCTAGCCACTCCACAAGCTTGGGAAATTCTATTGGCATTGAGAAGTAAGAGGATCTGAAGGTAGATTATACAAAATGGAAGTTCATTTATCTCCTATTAGCTATAAAACTAATCAAGTACCCCACTCGATGCTGCGAGTTTGGTTTTTAATTCTTAGCTAAACAATGTACTTACATTACCTCTCTGCGAGTATAAGAACTAATGGTTAAGCAGTATTCTAACTCGGAGTTATGCTTCTGTTTTAAAAAGCACGTCAGAAACGTATCATATTCTATCGCTGACATCTCTCGGATACGCTATTGGATACGATAAAGGGTAGAAAAGAGATTTTAGCATTCATTAAACCTCAGAAGAACCTTTACCTCCTTCTGCCTCGCTTACTCTTCTTGTTCTGCAGTTGTGCGTCTCTCTAGCCTCATCAGTTCGCCGGTTCCCTTCATTCATTTTTTTTCCTTCTTTCTTTCTCTCCGTTTCGTGTTCCCCTATTTCTTTCTCTGCTTTGGAATCCCCATCCTTTAGTTCAACCCGGATGACCCAATAGCAGTCCCTCCATTTCAAATGCCCAATTTTATGCTCTCTCAATCTCACACGAATGAAAAGGCACTACCCCAGAAGCATAGAGAGAATGCCCACAACACTTCTGACCTGCCTTTGAAATCTTGCACCCAATTCCAGGTTTTCTTTCTTACCCATATAAATATATTACGCTCAATAATATTTTGCTAATACTGTTGTTCAAGATTTGATCACGTATGTATTGAATGAGAGATTGATGGTTTAATATTGCCATGGTTGCTTAAGACATTGTATTTTGAATTATTACAGGTTTTGGTTTCTGTTAGCAAGTCATTATGTGTGATGTAAATGATGGTTTGTGGATTATCGACTAGGCTGTTGAACATATGCATATCTTCACTGTGTAAAGCCCGGCTACTGGCGAAAGCGGAAGCCATTATAATTGATGGTATAAGAATAGGGGTGATTCCCAATAGGCTGACTTACAATACTTTAGTTCATGCGTATTGTCAGTTTGTCGACATAGATGCAGGGTATTCTGTTGTCCATAGAATGAAAGAATCTGGGATATGTCCAGATGTTTGTACTTACAATTCTTTGATATCCGGGGCCACCAGGAATCGCTTGTTGTCGCGATGCCTGGATTTGTTTGAGGAAATGTTACAAGAAGGTATACATCCTGATGTATGGAGTTACAATATTCTGATGCACTGTTTCTTTAAGTTAGGGAAACCTGATGAAGCCAACAGAGTCTTCCAGGACATTTTACTAAGCGACCTCACTCCTCATGCAGCTACGTTTAACATAATGATTAACGGCCTTTGTAAAAATGGGTACACTGATAATGCTCTTATGTTATTTAAGAATTTACAACGTCATGGATTTGCTCCGACGTTAGTGACATACAATATTATTATCAGTGGGCTTTGCAAGGCACATAGAGTGCGGCAAGCAAGGAAAATTCTGCAGGACCTTGGAGAATCTGGTCTTGAGCCGGATGCCATAACCTACACTACAGTTTTGAAATGCTGCTTTAGGGTTAAGCAATACGACCGGGGGCTGGAGATTTTGTCTGAGATGAAGAGTAAAGGGTATACATTCGATGGCTTTGCGTACTGCACAGTCATTGCTGCTTTACTTAAGACCGGAAGGATGGAAGCAGCAAATGCTTTCATGGATCAGATGATGAATACTGGCATTGAATTGGATATGGTGTCTTATAATACCTTACTTAATAAGCTCTGTAAAGAAGGTAAGTTTGAAGCTGCTTATAAGTTGTTGGATGAATTAGAGAATGAGGGTTTTTTGTGTGATGAGTATACACATACAATCATGATTAATGGATTGTGTAAGGGAGGCAATATAGCTGGTGCTCTTCAACATTTACAGTATATGACTATGATGGGATTCCATGATAACTTGGTTGCCTTTAATTGTCTGATTGATAGCTTGGGTAAAGCTGGTGAAATCGATCATGCAATGGAATTGTACAATTCAATGGAGATTAGGGATTGTTTTACCTATGACTCCTTGGTGCTCAATCTTTGCAAGGCTGGAAGGTTCCTTTGTGCCTCTAATCTTATGATGAAATGTTTAAGAGATGGAATAATATTACTCTACTCTACCAGGCGAGCACTACTTGATGGTCTTCGTAGTTTAGGGCTTACAAATGAAGCAAGAAGGATTCGATCAAAAATTATGTTGGCTCGGCTGTTACGTTAATAATTTGGTATGGTTTTGCTGGTAGAAATGGCATACCATGAAGAATTATGTGAACCACTGCCCCCAGTCTAGTTATGTTGTAAGCATTGGGGTGATAAACTTTCTCCACAGCATACATTATAAAGGGTGGAGAGTACTGTTGAATCTGAATCCGAGGTGGCTTTAGTAACCTGTAATGCTTTGCATCTAGTCTGCTGATCCTGCCGGGTTCTGCAACTTTAAGACACTGCTTTAGTGAACACACTACTCCCATACCATGTAATACTGGGAAAGTCATTGATGCCAGTTTCTTCAGTGCCTACTGGTGAGTGTCATTTCGTCGTACTCCAGTTGATATTCAGTATATTTTTTCTTAATTTTTTATATGAACAAGCTCTTGGAGAGTTACTGCAAAAACATCTACATTGGTATGCTCTTCCTTTCTCTCATATGTTTGAGAAATAATTTTTTTAATCTATGCTCACTTTTTCCAGGGATGCTGCTTTCCATTGGTGAGAGTCAGTTTGGATAAAACTGAGAACAACCCCGAGAGGGAAAAATGTTGATTCGTGCTTATTGAATGCTTTTTTCATGTGAGTCATTGTTCACATGGAGTCTTATTAAAATAATTTCTGATGTACTTTTTATGGCTGCACCAGACCAGAGAGGAATTAGAATTTTGATTCCATTTTTAAAAATGGTTTTGATTCCTATCAGAGGAAAAAAGAAGATAACTCCATTTCTTAGAATAAGGATGACACACTTGTTTATGTTTTATAAAGGTAATAAGAAGTCATTGGATATTCCTTAATATTTGTTATTCTGCTTCTTAACCTTAAATGAAATGATGTTTTCAGTACTCATCAGATGAGATGAGAGATTTTTAGGGAGCAAAGTACTTATAGAGTCGTCCAAAACTGGTCCTTACTTTATCTATATGACTATATCTTAAATTTTCCTCCCACCTATTTTTATTCTCTACCAGTTATATTAACTTTTAATCTTTGTCGATAGTGGAATAATAACTTCAGAAATTCCGTTTCCTTTTATCAGTGTCTCCTCTGTTTAAAAAGGAAAATAAAAGTTGGATGAAAACAGGATGTCATAGAAGTTGATATAAGTGGCTTAAAATAATAGATGCATTGTATCTTGGTTTTAATTACAGATGGTCCTTTTACATAAATACATAGATGTTGTGGTTGTCAGATGTGATATTTTACGTTACCTAGCTGATTTGGTGAATCTCAAGATTTTATATCACAGAATGGATATAAGTACAAGAAAGAAAATAGAGATGACAATAATACTGGGGCTCCAAGTCATTGAGCATGAAACTTGTAGAAGCTAGGAGTTTCTGCCCTTTAGGCAATTAGGCTTGATGAGGATAATAACACTAGGGAGCAAAGATCTCAGCTAAAAACAATTAAGAACATAGGGATAATTGCTGTAAGATTTAGACAGGAACGAATCTATTTGATTTCTAGGGCTAAGTATCCCAAAGAAAGTCTATATATTCTATTAGAAATTATCAAAAGCTGCATACAAAGACTCCAAAGATAGCTAGATATACTAGGTTACATCTCCTAATAAAAGCATAAATAAATGAAATGTAGAAAGACCCAAAACAGCAATAAATGATAATAAACTCCTAATTTAATATAGAATTATTTTTTTTGGATGCTCCTGCATCAGCTTAGTTCAAGACTTCCATGGCAATCGTGAGCTATTCAGGTAGTCTTGCCGATTTATATCTTTTCTGGATCCTTTGGCTACTATCTATTTTCTATTTAGGAGACATAAACTGTATTAAGTGTTCTGCAGTCTGTGCAGTGTCAATCTGGGTATTTCTATTGGGGTCAAGGGTGTGAATTCTGACTCATCTGCAAAACAGTTTCAGCCAATTTGGTAGCTGTGGCTCCTCTTGAGGTTCTGTTCAACAATACTGAAGTAAAAAGTTGTGGATCTTCTTGAATTGCTATGCTGCTGCTGATATTAGCTACCTGATCTTGCCCTGTTATGCATACGTAGGCACTAACTTGAATCCAGACCTGAACTTGCTGTGTGATGCACGCTTAGACACTAACTTGAAACAAGTTTCATTTGCTTTATGAATCTTTTTTCAACTCCTAAACAATGCCCTTTTACACATCGTAATACTAACATGTATAGTTCTGTAGTACTGCAAAATTCAGACCATAAATTTGTCTCTCAGGTTTTCTATTTCATTTCCACCCTTTTCTTTTCTATTGGATGTGGGCAGAGTTAATCGATGACTGACTATTGATCACTTCATTCATCCTGGAATTTGGACAGGTGTAATTGCAGCATTGAAAATCAGTATTTGTTGCAGTTGATGCGGTTGAAAGTTCAGTTATTCTTAAGTTTTGTACTGTTGATCTGTTAGAGATCGCTGAAATGTTTACTTGTTCGAACTGTTATAGCTTCTTTACTGTATAAGACCATATAGCACATGATTTACTTGGCTCAACTCATGTGATGATGGCATTACATAACTACTTTGAGAAGGCATCTTCATTTTTGTTCTTGGACATATGACATGCAAAGGAGTCGTCGATTTCAATCCGATGCTATCTGTTGGTTTAAGGGGTCAAGGTTCTACAAGATGAGTTATTGTACGAGTAAATCTAGCAAAAATTATTACTCTCAATTATTTATCTACTGGATGCTATCGGATAAATAAACTGGCCCAATCTAGTTTGAGATCGAACTTGTTACTTCTTCTATATGGAATCTACAGACTTGGTAACCCAAAGTTTGAAAACTTCCCTAGCTTGCTACTATGAACAAAAGCCAGTTGCTGGAAGTGTGAAGCAACAAGCAGACACGAGGTGACACGTGTGCTATGTATGCTATACGTACTTTGACTGCATGCCACAGTAGGATTCAACTCAGGTTCGTCCAGATTCTAGGGAAAACAATTGGCTCTGCAACTGCCATCTCAGCATCACACACTTGCACGCCAAAATTTCTTCCACCTCAAAATTTCCAAGATTTTTTTATCTCCCAAAAAATCCAACTTTAATAATTTCATTTGATTACTTGTCTTTCAGTTTCTCCTTTTCTGTTTCCTCTGATTTGAGCTCAAACCAAAACGAGCTTGAGTTTGAGTTTCATGTTCAATGGCTCAGTTGCTCTCCCCTGTTTTCACTGAAGCTCTCAAGTTTCAGAACCCTATACTACCACCGAGCGGGTGCCCAAGAAGCTCATGGCGCGTGTTACCCAGGACCAATAATAGCTTGAGTTTGATGGGTCAAACTGGGAAGCGTAGAGCCTGTGGCAGAGTTAGGGTAGCAACTGAGGGCTCAACCTCAGTTGACGCTTTGGCTGATGACTATTATTCTGTATTGGGTTTGGTAAATGCTTTGAAACTGATCTGGGTTTTGTTTGCTTAGTTCTGAGAATGTGTTGTTTGTTTAGTTTGATGCAAAGTGTTGTAGCAGACAAAGTCAGTGATGCATGTGTATTTATGGATCAGGGAGTTTACATCTGGTTGGGAAATCTAGTTTTTATTGCTTAGAATTGTATATGTGATGTCTGATCATTGGTTCGGTTTGTATGTGTTACTATAGCTTCCAGATGCAACACCAGCACAGATCAAGAAAGCCTATTACAATTGTATGAAGGCTTGTCATCCTGACTTGAGTGGTGATAATCCGGAGACCACAAATTTCTGTATGTTCATCAATGAAGTCTATGAGGTGGGTTTCCATACAAAGATTAATGCTTTGAGCTAGGAGCTGTTAAAGTGTTAGGATTTTCTTTTGTTCTTTTAAGATTTTACTAGAATTAAAGCATTTAAGTGCAGGTGCTCAGTGACCCTGTGCAGCGCATGGTTTATGATGAAATTCATGGTTATGCATTGACGGCGATCAATCCTTTTGTAGATAACTCTGCACCAAAAGATCACACATTTGTTGATGAGTTTAGCTGCATAGGTATGCCCAGGTTAAGAGGCCAAATGGTTTTTACATGTATGAACTAAATTAGAGCTTGCTTTCTAGGACATTAGTTTAGCCATGAGAACGAAAAATAAAAAGTAGTATAATACTCCATAGTCCATACTATGAAAAAGCAGCTGTATGACCTCCTTGCTGCTGCTGAGCAATGATATTAGTAGGACTGATAACCTATTTACCTTTGCAGGCTGCAAAAACTGTGCCAATGTGGCTCCAGATGTCTTTGCAATTGAGGATGACTTTGGAAGAGCCAGAGTGTATAGTCAGTGTGGCAATCAAGATTTAGTTCAACAAGCAATTGATAGTTGGTAAGTCCTGCTTTGTGGCCATGCTAATATAATGAACATTTGTGATGAAAGTTGTCATCCAGTTTCCAATCTTGTTTGTCAATTGAATATTGCATGCCTTAAAAAAAGTATTAAATTTGGGAGGTTAGAGCTAAACAACATCTAAAATTAATAGGGAAAATATATCTTTGTGCATTTGGTTGTTGTTTGCTTGTGATTAAATCAAATAGAAATATATTGTATTCTGAGATGAATGACAATTTGTTTCGCTTCACATAGAAAATTCATTAGTTTACTTATACCTCTTGTGAACAACCCATTAATTGATGTTGCAGCTCTACTTTTTTCATTTTCCAATATAAGGCCGACTGCTGAAAAAGTGACTTCTTATAAGCCTGACAAATTATATTATAGCATTTACTCCTAGTTCAAATTTTTCATCAATATTATTTCATATGGTTTCATGCATGTATGTGCTCTTGCCAGAAACTTGACATTTAAATTCAAGATTCATGTATCAAGATAATCTTTCGTTGCAGTTTCAGGTGTCTTGAATTGGCTAGAACAATGGATTTCTAACTGTTTGTTAACAAAACTTTTCTTTATTTCAGCCCTGTTGATTGCATCCATTGGACTTCTGCTGCACAACTATCATTGCTTGAAGATGAAATGCGCAGAGTAGAAAGAGTAAATGTAAGGCAAATAATCACTGTAGATTATATTTTCCATCTACGTTCCATTCCTACACCTTTTCATTAATGTCACCATTTTGAAGATGCTTAACTTGTGAGCTAAAAGATTCTCTGTGAATGGTCAGGTCGCACTGATGCTTGCAGGTATGGGCTCAGCATCAGCGGATGTTTTCAGAACGGTATGTTATGTTTTCTATTACTTGTAATTATTAGTATTAGTAACTCTTGGTTTCAAAACTCTTTTTCCTAAATCAACTCTAAAAGGAAACTGATGTAAGGCATCTCTTTAGCATTGTGATAGCTGGCTGAGTTCAGTGAGTTGTTTTCTCATTCATACATCCTTAACACTGTTGCAGGCAAGTTCTCGATGGCAAAAGAGGCAAGCGAAAGTCTTGGTAAGAACTGATATTTTTTTTTTGTTTGAGCTTCATCTAGTTTTCTCTGTTGTTGTCTCACAATTTTACATCACTGAGCTTCATGCAGTCAGGAATAAGACATTCATTTGAAATGTCAACAGTAAAACCTTTTCCCTTGGCATTCAGCCTGAGAAATTTAAACATTACAGTTGGTTATCAGTCGTATCTGTTTAGATACAATTGATTGGAATTTCTCAATCCACCTAAAAAACACCATTAAGTTGTTATATTTTAATTTCTCCTGAGGAGTTGAAGGTAGAAACCTTCATGATTGTCACATAGTTTTATCATGTAAAGTAACTAGCGTACATTTGGAACTTATGATTTATTAGGAAATAGACTTTCATTTTGACAGAATATCAAGAATCTATGTCTAACTAGTTTGAACCAGGAAACATACTTTTCTACATTGCTAAAAGACCAGAAATGCTTATGAAACCATTGTGACTTACGTCAGTACATAATATTACTCCCAGGATACAGAATGAGAAGTAAAAAGACAAGCTTTTCCATCTACCACTAGATGCAAGAAATGGTGAATGTTTTTCACTGTATAGGAATTATTATGGTTGTCAAATTGGGGTGGGAAGGGGAGAATTTGGGAATCAGGAAGAGTATAGTTGTCACTCATGTTAAATTTGCGGTAGCGGTTGTCTCAGTTGTATGAACCAAAGGTGTCCATGGATAGTTGGATAGTCTGATAATCTAATCCAAAGAAACATGTTCATGAATTGCCAACTCCTATACATGTTTGTCTTTCCTCTTGGTATGAAAAGTCTAGATGGCTGTCTATAAATTTAGAACTACTGATTGCATATTACGCTCCATTTATATACTTGGGGGTATTATTACAGGCACAAGCTAAAGTGAGGATGACAAAGAAGAAAGATTCAGACAAAACGGAATCATACTGGGATAATGTATGGGGCAAACCGAAAGACTACCAGACTTCAGGTACTAGAAAATTTTTCATTTAGTAAACCGTAGAATTAACCATACTAGATGGCGGTACACTACTTATTACTTACTGTTTGATAAACATACATAAATTTATTGTATATAGTGTAGTTCACCCTCCTTTATGTGTCATATTTATTTAGGGCTAACGTCCTTCTCCTTCTAATTGATTTCAAATAGTCTCAAGTTAAACAGTCCTTCTCCTTGTAATTGATTTCAAATAGTCTCAAGTCTGTTCCGTCCAATTTCGTCGTTAAATTAATGACGTGGATGTTAACTCTCCCAAGTCAGCGCCATGTCACTGTAACAGTGCTAGAAACTGACGAAATTGCCCGCAACCCAACCCCTATCCCATCAGAATCCCTTATTTCTTTCTATAATCCCTAAAACTGAAACTATCAATCTTGTTTGGGGGATCGACTCTCAAATCTGTAATCCCCAGAACCCAGCTAATTAAACGAAATACCCTGTTATGAAGTTCCCCGAAAGCCAGATAATTCCGACGAAGGCAGCAGCTTTTGAATTCAAGCAAGGCCGTCGAAGAGAAGGCGAAGATGGTGGTGAAGGACATCGACTAGGAGTCCGAATAGATGTTGTACATCAAGAGATGATTTTGAATTGAAAAAATTTGTGGGTTCAAATTGGTGAGTTTCTGGGTTCATGGAGTAATTATAGTTTGGATGAGATTGAGAGTTTATGAAGGATAGTTGTTGTATTTAAAGGGTTTTGGTATTGTTTAATGGTTTCAATTTATAGATTTCCCAAAATGTTTTGGAGTTTCTGAGATTTGGATCACATGTCTTGGAAGAGTTGATATGGAGGCTCTTCATATAGTTTTTGTTTAGGAATAGGAGCAATTTTATAAGGTTTTGCTGATGCTGGTTTGTGTTTTAAAATTGGTATTTATGTGGTATTAAGTAATTAATGCTCTAATTTTAATCTTGTTAAACTAGAGTTTTTTGATTAATTTGCTGTAAATACTATTGCTGCAATCTTATATTCAAATAATGAAAGTGTGGATCATGAATTATGGTTATTGTGGTTTTTGATTATATGATCTATCAGTCTTCTTATATTCGTATTTGGAAATTATTATGGGTTGTTTTGGTATACACATATACGGGTTGTTTTGGAAATTATTGTGGGTAGTTGGCTGCTATACATATCTGTTTCCAGGTCTTGGCACGGTAAGTCAAAATTGATAGGTTTAGATCCAAGGTTTTGAACCATTTTTGAAGGTGGAAAACTGGAAATTGAATGATGGGTAGTTTGGTCAGTTAATAATTTTTTTGGGTGACATGGAGCTGACCTGGCAACCCATTAACAGCCTTGTCATCACTCTAACGGCAAAATTTGACGGAGTGGATCTTTGAGATTGATTTTGAGACTTGAAGGACTGTTTAGATTAAAACAGAAGGAGGGGAACTAAACAGATGAGGAGGCTAAAGTTGTGGGACTAAACAATAGTTAGCCCATTTATTTACCTTCCTTCATATATCACGCTAAGAGCATGTAGATATCTTGATGTCTATTTCATCTCAAAGAATATCAATCTTTGTACCCATTAGTCAGTACCTTTTCATAACAACACTAAGAAAGCTTTCCAGAAAATAAGAAAACAAAAATACTGCTTCTGGAAATATTGGTGCCTCAAATTTGATCTGCACATCAGTTGACTTAAAATTCCAGTGTTTTTATCTTTTTCTTTACACATAGCTCGCACCTTCCATGGAGTTCTTCTACACCCCCTTATTTGAGTAGAATCTCCTTGGATAACAGCATATTCTGGATGTTCTTTGTTAATGTCTTTCCTACCTCGTAACGGATTTCAACTTGACATTATGTCTAATTTTAAACTTGCAATTAGCCAACTCATCAAACAACTTATTTTAAGCATGCTATGATTGTAGGCACTTGGCTAAATCTGGAGTGGTAGTCTGTTTCCATTTGTGCCTTAGTCTTCATTGTTGTGCTCTATTTAACATTTGAATTGTCCTTTTAGATGTTTGTGCATGAATCAAAAATATTTTAAACCTTAAATTTATGTTTGATGGTGTTGCAGAGGAGGAAACAAAAGAAAGAGCAAAGAGAGCTGCCGCTGCAGCTCGAAGATGGAGAGAGTACTCAAGGAGGGGTGCTGATAAGCCTCCTAGCTATAAACTTCCAGAGCAAATCTCCAACAATGAAAACTGACCATATATATTAGATTTAAGGCCATTAGTATTCTTATAGTCATTTGTAATTAATTGATCGTATAGTCTACACCTCTTGTAAATCTGTAAAACTTGAACAGATTCACAATCTGTATAATCATTGTAGTTGCTACAAAATTACCTCACATTGATCTATAAGGAAAAGAGTTAGAGATATACGTACACCAGTACTATCCTGTGTTTATGTTCATTTCTATATGATTATAATCTTTAAACCTGGAATTATCTGTGCTTCGAAATACAAAGAAGCTCATGAGTGGGAGGTTCGAAACATCACATAGACCTTCAAAGTTTCCCATATATGTTTTACCCTCCAACATAAAAACTGCGCACAATTAACCATCCTTCCCCATCCAAACGTTCGGAAGCTAGCAACTGTACGTGATTGCAAGAGGAACGGAAGCGTCTAGGAAAACCCTAGACATATTGATTGCTATCTCTCCATAAAATGTGAAATCATGTGTTTTAGTAATTGTATGCACCAATATCAAAGGATAAATAAAAAATATATGTTAATCTCAAGATCAATGCATGGATTTTGTGCTTGCACTGTAACATCTTTGATGATAAATAACAAATGGAAGCTTTGTGAGCGTTTGCCAGGTTTTGTCCGATCTGATCGAACTGTATCCCGGAAGTTCCACCGACCGGTTCCGGTGTGGTTGGTTGGTTGCTACCTAGACATTTCTACGTTGATTTTCTAAGTCTAGGGCTCTAGCAATAGTTTCTTTCTGTCGTACCCCCTTCAATGTGTGATTATACTGTATCTTTGCCTCCCCCTTATTTTTGGTTGGACTGCCGCTGATTCACCCTTATTTGTCAATGCAGAACTGCAGAAGGCTGCAGTGTTGGCCGGGTACTGAACGTTGTAAGTTTCTAGGCTTTTATTCACCCGGCCTATTTACTGTAATCGATTAGGTTATTTGGTGTCCACTGCATTTATTCATATTTGGGGCGTCAAGAATATTAATTGGTCATTCTTGACTGGACGGGCTCAAAAGACTCAAAAACAAATCGATTTAGTATACACAGTTGGTTGCATGCAGCTTCAACACAAAGTTTAATAATCTAGTGCATGATGTCCTCAGAGTTGGATTTGTCCTCAGTGCATGATGTCCTCAGAGTTGGAGCTGGTGTTGAAGAAGTCAGTAAAGTATTAGAATTTCTGTTGAATAAGTCCTAGTCTTTAGGGTCATTTAGTTCATGTTTGTTTCAATTCCAGTTAGTGCACCACGTTAGTAGGAGTGGTAAACGTGGGTGTTATCCTTTTCATTCAGAAGAAGTTGTATGGCTATATAAAGCCAAGTTTGTTCAATAAGAATGTAAGTCATTCATCCAAATTGTTTCTGAGCTCTGTTGTTTATTTGAGTTTCCTAACAATCTGGTATCAGAGCCCCATCAAGGGGCCTGAGTGAGTGAGTGTGTGCTTAGGAACTACAGTATCCTAAGAGAGTGGGAAAGAGAGAAACAGTTAGCTTGAGAGAAAACATGGCAGAGAGTAGCAATGGGAGCTTTGTTCAGGCAGCTATCCCTAAGTTTGATGGATACTATGAGTATTGGGCAATGCTCATGGAGAACTTTATCCGCTCCAAACAATACTGGGATCTTATAGAGAATGGGATGTCATCAGAGGTGGTGCAAGGAGCTGAGGTTGAGGCAAGAACATTCACTACAGTGGTGCAAGGACCTCAAATAGCAAGAAAAGTACATGGAGAGCAACACACAAGCTTCAGCTTCTCCACGCTGATTTATGTGGACCAGTGACACCGGAATCAAATAGCAAGAAGAGGTATGTGTTATGCTTTATTGATGACTTTAGTAGAAAAGTATGGACATACTTTCTTGTTGAGAAATCAGAAACTTTTGGTGTTTTCAAGTGCTTTAAGAATATGGTCGAAAAAGAGTCTGGAATGAGTATTAAGTGCTTACGCACCGACAGAGGTGGTGAATTCAATTCTGAAGAGTTCAATCAATTCTGTAAAAGTAATGGCATCAAGAGGCAGCTTACAACAGCCTTCACACCACAGCATAACGGTGTTGCAGAGCGAAAGAACAGAACAGTAATGAATCTAGTTCGTTCCATGCTTTCAGAGAAGGAAGTACCAAAACCTTTTTGGCCCGAGGCGGTGAACTGGACCACTTATGTTCTCAATAGGAGTCCCACCTTGGCAGTGAAGAATGCAACACCAGAAGAAATTTGGACAGGGGTGAAGCCATCAGTGAGTCATTTCAGAGTCTTTGGGTGTGTGAGTCACGTACATGTTCCAGATGCAAGGAGGACCAAGCTAGATGACAAGAGTCATGCTTGTGTACTGATGGGAGTTAGTGAGGAATCAAAAGGCTATCGGTTGTACGATCCTGTAAAAGGAAAAATCATTGTCAGTCGAGATGTTGTATTTGAAGAAGACAAGAAGTGGAGCTGGAATAGAGATGAAACAAAAAAGGAGCAGGAGCTTACTTGGGGTGACCTTGATGATGACTCAATTGAAGAAGAAGATGGTGAGATGAATGAAAAACCAGAGCAAAATGAAGATGAAGCAGCAGTAGATGAAGATATACATGAGGAAGTACCAAATGAAGCCACAAGCAATGCTCAAGCTGTGTACTCAAGATCAGGAAGGTCTCTGCGAACACCTTCTTATTTGGCAGATTACACTCCTGGAGCAGAGTTATCAGATGAAGAAAATGAAGTAATATGGTCATGACTGGCTCCACTGATCCAGTTAATTATGATGAAGCTGTGCAGGAACAAGAATGGATAAAAGCAATGGATACCGAGATAGAATCCATAGAGAAGAATGGAACCTGGTCTCTAGTTGATTTACCAGCTGGTTGCAAGCGAATTGGGGTCAAATGGATCTACAAAACTAAGTTCAATGAGCTTGGAGAGGTGGATAAATTTAAGGCGCGTTTGGTAGCAAAAGGTTACTTTCAAGAGCATGGGATCGACTATACTGAGGTATTTGCACCAGTTGCGAGAATGGAGACGGTGAGAATGATTGTGGCAGTGGCAGCTCAAAGAGATTGGAAACTCTATCAACTGGACGTGAAATCAGCTTTCCTTCATGGAGAGCTCAGCGAGGATGTGTATGTCGAGCAACCGAGGGGGTATGGGAATAAAGGCAGCGAGGATAAGGTGTACAAACTTCATAAAGCCTTGTACGGTCTAAAACAAGCTCCACGAGCTTGGTTTAGTCGTATAGACGCTTGGTTCACTGATGAAGGTTTTGAGAGGTGCCCGAACGAGCAGACTTTGTTCATAAAGAAAGGCAAAGGAGGTAAAAGTTTAATTGTGAGTTTATATGTAGATGACCTTATTTATACTGGAGATGATGATGATTTGATAAGGGAGTTCAAGAGCTCAATGATGAGAGCTTTTGATATGACCGATCTTAGAAGGATGAAATTTTTCCTTGGCATAGAGGTTACTCAAAGCTCAGATGGCGTGTTTCTATATCAAAGAAGTTATGCTTTGGAGGTACTGAAGAGATTCGGAATGCAAGAGTGCAAACCAGTGAACAGTCCAATCATTCCAGGTTGTAAGCTCAGCAAGGATGAACATGGTGTGAGAATTGATGAGTCCTTCTTCAAGCAAATAGTGGGCAGCTTAATGTATCTCACTGCCACACGTCCAGACATGATGTATAGTGTCAGTCTTATCAGTAGGTTCATGGCTAAGCCTACAGAGGTTCACTTGTTAGCTGCCAAGAGGATTCTGCGGTATTTAAAGGGAACTTCTGATTATGGGATCTTGTACAAGAAGGGAAGGCCAGCAGATCTAATTGCTTTCACTGATAGTGATTATGCTGGAGATATTGAAGACTGTAAAAGCACTTCAGGTTATGTGTTCCTTCTAAGTTCAGGAGCTGTTTCTTGGTTGTCTAAAAAACAACCTATTGTCACTCTTTCAACAACTGAAGCCGAGTTTGTAGCAGCTGCTGGATGTGCAAGTCAAGCCATATGGATGAGAAGAATACTGAAGATGCTTGGACAGGAGCAAGAGGAGTGCACAATTATACAATGTGATAATAGCTCAACAATTAAGCTTTCGAAGAATCCGGTGATGTATGGAAGAAGCAAACACATTCACGTAAGGTATCATTTTTTAAGAGATCTTGTGAGAGATGGAGTTATTGAGCTTGTGCACTGTGGAACTCAAGATCAAGTGGCTGATTTGATGACTAAGCCATTGAGATTGGAGCTTTTTCAAAAGCTCAGAAAGAGGTTAGGTGTTTGTGCAGCTACATACATAACCTAGCTGCTATACAGCAGTCAGTTTAGGGGAAGGATTGTTGAAGAAGTCAGTAAAGTATTAGAATTTCTGTTGAATAAGTCCTAGTCTTTAGGGTCATTTAGTTCATGTTTGTTTCAATTCCAGTTAGTGCACCACGTTAGTAGGAGTGGTAAACGTGGGTGTTATCCTTTTCATTCAGAAGAAGTTGTATGGCTATATAAAGCCAAGTTTGTTCAATAAGAATGTAAGTCATTCATCCAAATTGTTTCTGAGCTCTGTTGTTTATTTGAGTTTCCTAACAGCTGGTACGGTTAGAGTTGGCCGGTGATCAAAGTAGACCAGTAACACATAATACAAGTTTGTTCTATACTACAATTATGAGCAACACATGATCATATTTATACTTCATATATATACAGACGATACCAAGTTGCATAAACCAAGCAAATTAGATCTTAAATAAGTCGAGGCCAAAGTTGACCACGAAGTCAATGTATATGAAGTATCTGCAACTCTTTTTGGGTATTTTAAGTATCTGGGATTAAATATATGAATTATTGATATCAAAGGCAGCATACGAAGACCCCAAGAGTATGGCGGGGAAGGTGGAGAGGAGATTTATTAAGGGATGGCTGCCTCCACCATGTAATAAAAAGAAGAAATCTAAATACTGCCCCACAGTTATTTCTTTACTAGATTTCTTCTTTGTTTTATTTGGATTCTGTCATAGAATATAGATACATGACAAGCCCTTGTACATGTACAACATTGAATCTATTAATGTGCACAAATCACATGCCAACAGTTGCTTTGGTTCATGAAAAGAACATACTAATCGGCATGTTCATGATAGAAAAGGACCTAACAGCTAGAAGAGATATAAACACGTCTAACATAATTGTTCTTACTCAGTTTTTTTTTATCACCAGTACTAGGTTTTTTCGGTGAGAAATGAATAATTCACTAATCAAGGGATAAGTCCAATTACACAACTTACAACTACTAACAACTTGAAGTTCGGTATCAAATTGACATCGATCATGATCAACTTCGGATTGATTTCTAGTGTGCAGTTGCTATATTGTTACGAATTGAGATTCATCACCCAGTTTTGTTCGCCAAGGAACGTCAATATCAGTGTATGTAATTGTGTATATTCTTAAAGCAGAAGCGTGCTGTAGAGAAAGGAGCAAGGGTATAGTGAATATTACGTGACAAGGTTGTTTATTTTCAATGATGCAATGTTTCAACTTTGAAGTTAAAAAGCCAAAAAAGATGGTATTCAAATTTTGAGCTCCTCGACCTTTTCTATATTTTAGAACTCCAGGAGCGCGAGAATCACGTTGGAGTTCACTTTCCCTGCGCTAGGGTTGAGACCCACACAGTGCTCAAAGCTGGGAACCAGTCTCAGCTCCATGTGAAAAACATTTGGTAGTGGCCAAATGGCTCCACGTTTTGTCCTTTTGCAATACCAATTATATCATTGTCTTTGATCATTGGGGCCATTTTGGTTTAGTTTTTTAGTTTCTACTTGGTTTGGAATAGGTTTCAAATTCAGACAGCATGGATATTTTCATCAGTATCATTTGTAAAAGAAGCTGTAAAATAGGATATTCACGTTGAAGTCTCTAATTTTCAAATTGTGTATCTTAATATCTAATGCTTGTGTATAATCTCTATTTAATTTGATTTAATGTGGAGAGTTTATCTTGTGATTGTTGTCGTCATGCATGCTATTATAAGTGAATCCATCATATAATAGTACTACTCTTACTATAAACGTTTGTAAAATTCAATCAAAAGCTGCAAGGACCAATTCACTTGGTAATTTACCTAGTATTTGCCGTACAATTTCTCATGGCAATGAGCTAAACATATTATAACTTGGTACAGTATTGGAGGTAAATAAACACACTCACACAAAATGTATCACACTCGGTTTATTACATTTACAAATTTGCATTGACAGCCACAAATTGTAGCCTAGCTATCTGAAATTATTGCCAAGAATTTCAAGCAAAAAATGGGAAATGAAAGAACAATAAGAAGTATCTGTCAATGTTATCTTACGGTTGATGCAACTGTATGAGCCCAGAACTTAAGATGATGCTTCATGTCTTTATCTAAAGCAGATGGAAATCTCCAGTTCATCAATTGGTTCTCTTTTCTCTGATATTCCAAAGCTTCCCAAGCTTCAGAAAGATAAGGCCTCGAAACAGCAACATGCGAATGATGATGACTTCCATCAATCCTCTTCACTTCATCTCTATCTTCTTCCCCACCTTCATCACTAACTCCTAGTCTTTGCAAGCCGGGAATTATTGCAACAAGATTCGAGTCCTTGTTGTCTTCCTCAGTGAACACAAACCCCAGATCCATAAACCCTTTCAGCTCGTCGAACTCCAGGTCCGACAAGCTCTTACTGCTCCCTGATCTCTTCCTTGTTTTTGCTCTTTCACTGTGCAACACCCTTTTCTTCCATGGTGATGAGCCAACCTCGAGTACTTGTTTGAGTTGTTTCACAGGAACTCTCTCGCTAGAGAAGTCTACGAGGACTTCTTTGCCGAAGGGGATCGTCTGAAGCTTCCGTGACCGAGTCGGGAGAACCGAGTGGGGAGAGAGGCTCGAGTCGGAGAAAAGGCTTGGATTGCTGTCAAGGAATTGGTCACTTAGTGACCTGACGATAAGGGTTGGCAACCCTGAAGGGGCTGAAGGGTTTGGTTCTTGGAGTATTTGATCGTCTTGGTCGAGCTGGAGACTTGGGTTGCTTTCTTCTGCTGCATGGGGTACCGGTTTAGAGCTGAAAACTGCGTGTTCAAACCAGAAGGAATCAAAGAGGTTGATCAGAGGTACTTCTTCTGCAGCCATTTTTGCTGGGTTTAATGGAAAACACAGAGTTTCGAGGATAGAGGTAGTAAGGATGAAGAGGTTGGTTTTGCTAGTTGTAGATAAGAATAAGAAGGATGGGGATGAGGTCGACGTTGTACATATATGGAGTATTGGCTTTACCTTATTCAAGGCTCTGATCGGTTGCAAGTGTTAATATATAAACAATCTAGGGAAGCAAGTTGCTTGTTTATTGAAGTAGATACAAGACTTGGTAATACCATATAGTGGGCACAATTTATATGCCATGAAATTAGGGCGCTCCAGCACAGTCCCTTCTGATTCCAATTCGTTTCTAGAATTCTAGATAAGAAAGATGAGAGGGTTTCAAACTTTCACGTGCGTGGCCAAAAGTGATCTGGCCACTTCAAATGTCAAATTATGATTTTTGAAATTAACTAGTGAGGTTTTTTTTTTTTTTTTTTAATCAAATGAGACTCTTTATTGAAAATGAGAACTTTTAATATTACAAATTCAAGCTGTTATTGCAGCTTGAATCACCAAGTGTAAAAAATAAAATTCTTCTTGCTCAAGTGAGCAAGCATTGGCAGCAAGTAAATGTACTGTTATGTTTTCAGTTCTCTTGGTATGAATAACAGACCAGATACCATGAGAACTCAGACTCTCCCACAAATCCTCATACAAACGACCTAATACAGTAGTATTAGGCATACAACTCTCACTCAATTGTCTTCTAACCTCTTGAGCATCTGTTGAAAGGCTTCTAAAATCGCAAACTCCACTACCTACTGACAAGCAAGAACTTCAGCATGCTCAACAGAAATCAGACTATGTAAATGACAGCGCCCCCACCCCCCGGTCAAATGTGAAAAAGCTCTATCCACATTGATTTTCCAAGTACCAGTTGGAGGAGCTTTCCATTTGGTCATGCTCCCAACTAGTGAGGTTTGATACAGTGGAGGCAAAAAGACTTATCGACTATGTAAATTTGGGATGCCCTAGGCGCTTTCTTCTTTAGTAATGTTTTTCATGTATAAAAACAAAAAATGAAAAAGTTAATATCAAAACATAATTTTTTGCATGGTTAAGTTTGTTGTATTTAGTAATCATTTGGTTGCTAGATAAACGACCAACAAATTTTGTGCGCCGTTGCCGGGGACTTTTTGTCCTTTAGCTTATCTATTTTAATTGCTAGCTTCTTGACTAACTTATTTTATTTTTATTTTTCCAGATTATGTTCGTGATTCTCTACTTAGGGACCAACTTTCTATTAGTTGTTCATGTTCCCTAAGTACCGGCTATTTGATAGAGACGCATTGCATGAAAAGTTGTCGAGAGCAAGAGAATTAGATGAAGCAAGAAAGACACTTCTCCAACTTGCTGTGAACATACCATTGCCATCTACTTCTTCTACTTCTATCCCATCTACCCCGACATCATTTGCTTCATCAGAAGAAGAAGAAGATATGAAAGACCAACTGGTTGTGAACAATTTGACAAGGCCACTTGCAGATTTCTCCAAGCCAAGAGTTGCAGATCAACCCTCTTGCATTGTGTATCTAGATAATGATTCAAATTTTGAGCGTAAGAGTGGCACTATTCACCTCTTACCTTCATTTGATGGCAAGGCAAGAACTGATCCAAACATTCATATCCAGGAGTTCTTTCATGTATGCAACACTTTGAGATATAATGGATTAACATATGATGAGATCAGAATGAGACTTTTTCCATTCTCGCTTAAGGGAGACGCAAATGAGTGGCTCTATTCGTTACCGACAGGATCTATTCCTACATGGGCAGAGTTGGCTTTCCAATTTCTTCAAAAATTCTTTCCAGCACTGCTCACAAATAAGATTCGGAAGGATATCATGAGTGTTGTTCAGTTTGATGGAGAATCATTCCATGAGTATTAGGATCGGTACAACAAGCTACTGAGTTCTTGCCCTCACCACAACATTGAAGAGTGGCTTCTCATGCAATATTTTTATGAGGGATTGCTTTCTTCAGAAAGAATGCTTGTTGATGCTACAGCTGGACAAGGAGGATTAATGAGGAAAAATGCAACTGAAGCTAGAGCTATGTATGACAACATTGCAGCCAATTCTCGGCAGTTCAATTATCGAAGAGCACCACCACCTAAGCAAGCTTTTGAGGTACAAAGTTTTGATATTCATTCACAAATTAATACACTAACTTCTCTTGTGCAACAACTTGTTCCTCAAGCACAATTGTGCTCAGTATGTACCAATCCAGGCCACACTCGAGAGTATTGTCCTCTTGTATATGGTGATGAAACAGCTCAGACCAACATGATTAATTCTTATCAAAATCAGAGGCCAAAGAATGATCCTTTTTCCCACACCTATAATCATGGTTGGAGGAATCATCCAAATTTCAGATAGAGCAACAATCAGAATGTGCAAAATCCAACTGCACCTTACACAGTTCAAGAGCCGCCAAGTGGAGCTCATCAACAACCTCATAACCAGCAGGTTGCATTGTATCAAAGACAACCTGGACCAGTCCAACTTTATAAAGCACCTGCACCCAATTCAGAAATGAAGGAGATAAGAGATGCATTGGTCACATTGACCCAAACGCTCAAAACACAAACAACTTCATCCAATTGACTGATCAACGCTTTCAAAAGACAGATCAAGCCATAGCTAACTTGGAACGTCAAATGAGACAATTAGCTACTCAATTGAGCCAAAGAGAGCCTGGTAAGTTCCCTAGTCAAGTTGTTTCAAATCCTACTAATTCTTCTTCCTCTTCTACTCATGAACAGGTTCAGGCCATTACTTTGAGGAATGGTAAAGAGGTTGGAAACAAAGATAAAGTCATTGAGAATAGAGTGGATTTGGAACCAGCCCCTACATCTAATGTCATAAGCCCTCAAAATACTACAATTGAAGACGAGGCTGTGACAGGATCTCCGATTCAAGTGGTAAGCTCTGATTCTAAATCATCAAGTTCAATTTCATCTCAAATTCCTTTTCCTCGCAAGTTTAAGGAATCTAAGAAGGAGCATATTTCAAGAGACATACTGGAGACATTTAGGAAAGTCCAAGTTAATATCCCTCTACTTGAGGCAATCAAGCAAGTGCCCAGTTATGTGAAATTTCTTAAAGAGCTCTGCACCAACAAGAGAAAGTTCAAGGAGAACGAAACTGTAGCATTGAGTGAGGAAGTGTCGGCTGTTCTACTTAGAAAAATGCCTGCTAAGTTTAAGGATTCAGGGAGTTTCACTATACCTTGTCTTATTGGGAATAATAAGTTTGAACGTGCTTTACTTGATTTGGGTGCTTCCATTAATTTAATGCCATACTCTGTTTTTGAAACATTGAATTTAGGTTATCTAAAACAAACCTTAGTGAGCATTCAATTGGCAGATCGATCAATCAAGTACCCAAAAGGATTATTGGAGGATGTTTTAGTAAAGGTTAACGAGTTGATCTTTCCTGCAGATTTTCTTGTGCTTGAGATGGAGGATGTATCTGTTCCTGGAAAGGAATTACCATTGATATTAGGGAATCTGTTCCTGGAAAGGAATTACCATTGATATTAGGGAGGCCATTCATGAGAACAGCAAGGACCAAAATTGATGTGTTTGAGGGCACACTCACCATGTCCATTGATCAAGAAACTGTTGAATTTAAAGTTTTTGATGCACTCAAATATCCTAATGATGACATTGGTGCTTGTTTCTCCATTGATTCACTTGATCAAATTGTGCAGGATACATATGATACTTCACAGGGAGAAACACCATTAGAAAGAGTTCTAGTGCAAACTTTGGAACCAAGAGCACCACTGAGGATAAGGATGGGCCTTTGCTAGAAGCTTTGGGTTTTCTTGAGGCTACGGTGCCTCATGCAGGTATTCTTCCAAACTTTGAGTCTCTTCCATTAAGTACTAATAAACTTGTTCCATCCATTGTTAAAGCACCACAGGTCGAGCTCAAGCCCCTTCCAAAGCAATTGAAGTATGCATATTTGGGTGAAGAAGAAACTCTCCCAGTTATCAATGCTTCTAACTTGAGTAAAACTGAGGAAGAGAAGCTTGTACGTGTGTTACGAGAGTACAAAGCAGCCATGGGGTGGACAATTGCAGATATCAAAAGGATCAGTCCTTCCAAATGCATGCACAAAATTTACCTTGAGAAAGATTCAAAGCCTACAAGGGAAGCACAACGGAGGCTTAATCGAGTGATGAAAGAAGTTGTCAAGAAAGAGGTGCTTAAGTTGTTAGATGTAGGAATCATTTATCCTAAATCTGATAGCAGGTGGGTGAGTTCAGTCCAAGTGGTTCAAAACAAATCTGGCATCACTGTTGTGAAGAATGATAAGGATGAGTTGGTGCCCCAACGAATTCAAAATGGATGGAGAGTTTGCATCGATTACAGGAAACTCAACGCTGCCACAAGAAAAGATCACTTTACGTTGCCCTTCATTGACCAAATGCTCGAGCGTCTTGCTGGTCATAGTCATTATTGCTTCTTGGATGGTTATTCTGGTTACAATCAAATTGCAATAGACTCAGACGATCAAGAGAAGACGACATTCACCTGCCCATTTGATACATTTGCATATAGGAGAATGCATTTTGGTCTGTGCAATGCACCAACGACTTTTCAAAGGTGTGTGATGGCTATGTTTTCTGACATGATAGAAGAGAAAATTGAGGTATTTATAGATGATTTTTCTGTTTTTAGTGATTCATATGATATATGCCTTCACAATCTTTTTCTAGTGTTGAAAAGGTGTCAGGAAAACAATTTGGTGCTCAATTGGGAGAAATGTCACTTTATGGTTCAGGAGGGCATTGTTCTAGGTCATGTGATTTCAAGTAGAGGCATTGAAGTTGACAAAGCGAAAGTGGATGTCATTTAGAACTTACAATTTCTAAAGAGTGTTAGGGAAGTTAGATCATTCTTGGGGCATGCTGGATTTTATAGGCGATTTATGAAGGACTTCTCTTTGATAGCACGCCCCTTGTCGAATCTCCTTGCTAAAGATGTTCAGTTTGAATTCTCAGAAGAGTGCATGGAGGCATTTGAGAAGCTCAAGAAACTTTTGACTAGTGCGCCAATCATGATGCCACCAGATTGGTCTCTACCATTTGAGTTGATGTGTGATGCCTCAGACTTTGCTGTTGGGGCAGTTCTTGGTCAAAGAAAAATAAAATTCTTCATGCCATTTATTATGCATCTAGAACATTGAACGATGCTCAGTTGAATTATTCAACCACAGAGAAGAAGCTACTTGCTGTTGTTTTTGCTTTACAAAAATTTAGATCATATCTTATGGAACTAAATTAGTTGTCTTTTTTGATCATGCTGCTCTCAGGTACTTGCTTACAAAGAAGGACGCAAAACCTCGACTCATCCGATGGACACTCTTACTTTAAGAGTTTGATTTGGAAATTCGGGACAAGAAGGGGAGTCAAAATGTTGTTGCTGATCACTTGAGCAGATTGGTTAGAGGTTCAAATCATGAGGGGGACAATCTCCCTTTGCGTGATTCTTTTCCAGACGAGCAGCTCTTTGTCGTACATGTTGCAGATCCTTGGTACGTTGATATCATCAATTTCATGGTATCCAACTAGATCCCAAGTCACTTTACTCGTGTTGCGAAGGATAAATTCATCAAGAGTAGTAAGTACTATGTTTGGGACGATCCATATCTGTGGAAACATTGTGCAGATCAGCTCATAAGAAGGTGCGCTCCCAAATCTGAATTCAATTCTATTCTCACGTTTTGCCATTCATATGCATGTGGGGGCCATTTTGGTGCTAAGAAAACTGCTCTTAAGGTTCTTGAATCTGGTTTTTATTGGACGAGTCTATTTAAGGATGCATATATATATTTTGTGCTACATGTGATAAGTGCCAACAGATGGGAAATATAAGTTATAGGAACCAAATGTCATTAACTCCTATACATGTTGTTGAAATTTTTGATATTTGGGGGATAGATTTCATGGGGCCATTTCCTCTTTCATTTGGATTTCACTACATATTACTTGTTGTTGATTATGTGTCAAAGTGGGTGGAAGCAATTCCAACTCGTACTAATGATGTTAAAGTTATTGTGAGCTTTGTGAAGGCTAATATCTTTGCTAGGTTTGGAACTCCAAGAGCAATAATCAGTGATAATGGCACACATTTTTGCAACAAGTCTTTTGTAGCCCTTCTGAAGCGGTATGGTGTCACTCATAGGGTCTCTACACCCTATCATCCTTGGACGAATACACAAGTTGAGATCAGTAATAGGGAGATTAAATGGATATTGGAGAAGACTGTGAGTCCTACACGGAAAGATTGGAGCGTGCGCCGTGATGATGCATTGTGGGCTTATAGGATAACTTATAAAACACCGATTGGAATGGCACCATTTCGTCTGGTTTATGGGAAGGCATGTCATCTTCCAGTTGAACTTGAGCATAAAGCATACTGGGCAGTAAAGAAGTTCAATTATGACTTGCTAGAAGCTGGCGATGCGAGGAGGCTTCAACTGAATGAATTGGATGAGTTGCTGAATGATGCTTATGAGAGCTCACGGATTTATAAAGAAAAGACTAAAGCTTTCCATGATAGGTCCATTCAAAGGAAGTCCTTTGAAGTTGGTCAGAAAGTTTTGTTGTATAACTCCCGTCTACGTCTCTTCCCTGGTAAGCTTCGTTCTCGTTGGTATGGTCCTTTCTTGGTTACTAATGTTTTCCCACATGGTGCAGTTGAAATTTAAAATGCGAAAACCGGAGCAGTGTTCAAAGTAAATGGTCATAGACTCAAACCATACTATGAGACGTATGACATTCAAAAAGAGGGCTTGAACTTTACTGAGCCACCTCCACCTCTCGAGTAATTTTGTGGCTTACGTCTGGCTGAAGACATTAAATTTAGCGATGATTGGGAGGCAACCCAAGTGTATGGAAACAGAAGGTAAAGTCCTTGATTTCGACATTGAGGCTTTGTGAGTTTCTCTTCCCTTTTTCTGATGTTTTTCATTGAGTCCTTGTGTGTCTTGTGTTTTACCTCATCCCTTAATTGAATCATCATGTATTATAGTTCTGAACATTGAGGACAATGTTTCAGTCAAGTTTGGGGTAGAATGCTTTGCTTTTGGTTGTATTTTAAAAATTCTGCCCAGATTTCGCAGCTAATTTCTGCATGTGTTCCATTCAGTTATTTGACATATCAAAAGTTTTTCAAATGAGTCGAAATTTTGTGAGCTGGTACATCTACGTGTTGACTAGCTAACTGAAAATTTTCACATGTTTATGACAAGTTTTGAGTGGGCTGCTACGACATCTTTCTTGCTCTGCAGAATGTTGCGTTTACTGGTGTAAAAAAAAAAATTTGTTTTGTCTAGGTTCCTTCCAGTAAAATGATGAGTCATGAACCTAATTGTGTGCGGCGTGTGGATGAGATAAAAAATTATCTGAGGTCTTAAACTTGATCAGGGATTAATCATTTTATATGGGTTTTATGCTTGGAAATTTTATGCACAACAGCCTTTGATTTGTTTGATGCATTACTTGAGAGAGAAGCACGAAGAACAATTAAAGGAGACTCACATTAATCCTATTTATGAGCTTTTGAGCCTATTAAATGAATTGATTCCTTCATGTATATCAGTTCAAATTCTTTCATGAGTGCATCTTGTGATAACATGTTTTTCTAGAACTTGCTTTAAACCGTTTGAGGCGAAGTGTGCATGTATCTATTGGGATATATTGAGACATTAGGATTGTACCACCAAAGCTAAATAGCCTTTTTCCTATGAATTTAATCCCTAGATAGCCCTTTGTGCCTAAATAAGCCTGTTTCTTCATTCGCCACACTAACTTAACCATTTTAGCCTTAAACACATATCTACCATATTTCCTGGGAAACTAGTGGAGCTCAGATCATGCGTAATGCATTGTTGAAGTGATTTTTCTTATGATGTGTGTTACTGACGGAGAAAGCTAAATGCAGTGACAAATTTTGTGGATGTTTTGCGGAGATGTCAATGTACAAAAGAAGAAAAGAAAAAAAAACAAGAAAAAAAAAAGTAGAAAAAGGGAAAATTTTAAGCATTGACGTTTTGAGGATGTGGGATTAAAGAAAGTTGATTTTACTGATCTGAAAAGGTTTTAAGGTAACAAGAGGAGTATTTGTTGCCAAGAGTCAAGTTTGGCCAAAACTATGTGAACTGCTATGTGATGCTGACATGCTCTACTGTTTCCTGGGAACTTTGTTTATCCTTCCCCTTCTTTCTCATGACACCACAACCCCTTAGTCCCGTTACAACCATGTTTAAAGACCTCTTGATCCTTTTATGTGCATGTTTCACTGGTGGAGAATTGGTGGACACGCAAGCCTATGGTAAGAACTGTTTTCATGAGAATTGAGTGTTTATACTAATCACCACTTGAAAATGAGTGAAAAATAGAGTGTATGTCTCGTGAGGAGTTGAATTTGATTTTAATTGTGCACTATTTCGATCTTGGTGTGTTGCATTGGTCCTTGGCTGAATTCACACACATACTCTGAGCATGATTCTCATATGACTTTATTGGTTTCTTATCTATGTTTTCATGATTTCATGACTTGAGTTTTAATGTCATATTATGCTGAGGTTCCCTGAGTACAATTGGAAGGATTAGGTGTTGGCCATTGTTTTAGTTGTCTTTTAGTTTTTGATTTGTTAGCTTTTCTTTCGTTTTGCTTGAGGACAAGCAAGATTTAAGTTTGGGGTATTTTGATGTGCTCATTATTTGACACATTTAAGTGCTCTAATTCTTAGACTTGTGCATGTTCTCAAGCCTTTTATTGTGTTTATAATGTCATTTAGTGTTTGTGTAGGTAAAAAGCTGAAAAGAGAAAAAAAAAGGAGTAATTGTGAGAATCTGTCCATTCTGGACAGCCAACTTTGCCGAGCTACTGGGGTCAATCTAAAAAGAATCAGTAAAGGAGCCTTACATCATTGGAAAGATACGGATGTTAGCTTTTCAGAACAGTTTTCCGGTTCGCGATTTGGAGTTTCCTAACCGAAGTTATGACTTTCTAATCACTGAAAGGTCGGAGGTAAAAAGAATGACGAGTTTCAAACAGAATAGGCTGAATTGAAGGTCAAGTTGGACTTGGATTTGGACGTGGACTTGAGGTCCAAGTAAAGCATCCAATTCATTGATAATTACATGGCAGAAAGAAGAGAGAAACCCTTTCTCACGCCCATCTCTTCTGCAATAATACGTGAACAGTCTTCACTTCCTCTTCCTCAGTTACAACACCCACCTGACCAAGAGAAAATTCAATCTTCCAATTAAGGGTGTGGTCAGTTACGAGGAGTGCAACAAGTGGGTGGATTTCCAATTCAAAGCAATTGAGGAAGAAGAAAAGAGGAGTTACAACAAATTGAAACAGACGATATTAAAGAAGGGAAATTGAAGCTTTCATGGTGATTTAATGGATGAAGTTATATAGCAATTCCACCACTCCTTTATTCCATGTATGCACTTCTTCTTTATAATGAGAGGACTGGAGAGGTAAAAGGAGGAAGGGAGACATACGGAAAAAAAAGAAAAAGCTTCAAGGATTCTGGGTTCTTATTTTCTTTTCATATTTCAATTTCTTTATTTCTGATTCATGTTTTTCAATTCCAACTAGTCATGGGTAACTAAACTCTTTTGTAGTTAGGGCTTTACTTGAAGCCCCATACATGCTTTCAATTTATAATTGAGATGAATATCAGTTTATATATGGTTGGTTTCTCTGGATTAATTTGCAGTCTTGTTTATGTTTCTACGTATGGACGCATCTTAAAAGCTTGAATTCGATTAATATGTTGTAGAGCTTAACTGATTATCCATGGCAGTTATGCTCTGTCTTGCAATAATTGGATTGTTTGTAGCATTCATTGGGAAATCAATTCTTGAATTCTGATTACAGATACCTTGTATTTAGGTTCTTGTAACATTCAAGTTCTCTTTGTGCTTAAAGAGTTTTCATTTGCTAACTTGAGTAGATGCCATGCTAAGTTGCAATTGAGGATATAAGATCTGTTGTAGATGCTATGCACGGAATGTAGGAAGTAAGAGAGAATAAACAATTATAGTTAGATGTCATGACTTAGTTGTGAATGTTTTCATCAGATACATATATATTTTGACATTTCATTCTCATTGTGATTGATTAAATGTCTGGCGGTGGAAAGAAATCCTAGCTAGTTTGTCTCATTGCTTGCCATTTGCCAAATTTAACCAACGGTTGAATTTGTTCATCATTTGTTTTTACTTTATTTATTTTCTTTTACGTCCCCCCCTCCAGATTGTGTGTGTGAGTCTGAAGTTAGTTTTATTGGTTTAGTTGTTAAATAGATAGGCACAAAGTGATACAAAGTCTCTGTGGATTCGACCCCTGCTTATATGCTATACTGTATTCATATATGTGCACTTGCAGGGTTAAGTTTGTTGTATTTAGTAATCATTTGATTGCTAGATAAACGACCAACAAGCGTCTGAGGGAGAGGTGAGGAGAGGCTGAGCGTCTGAAGGAGAGGTGAGGAGGGAGAGGGGATGAGAGGCTGAGAGAGAAGGGCTGAGAGAGAGAAAGAGCTAAGAGGACTCGCGGAGTGAGGCTGAGAGGATTTGAGAGCTACTGAGATAAGGTTGAATCTAATGGTTGGTGTTTTTTTTTATTGTTTCTATGAATTATGATATCAACGGCTGAGATGAACTCAATATATATATATAATTTAATTATTTTAATTTTATATTTAATACGGGACGGGACGAGATTTATTTAGCTGATCCCGGTCCCGTCCCGTCGTTTTAAAACTAGATCGGGACGGGACGGGATATGCATTTTTCAAACTTGAATCTCATCCCGTCCCGTCCCATTTAGGGACGAGATCGGGACGGGATTGGGATTTCGGGACAAAATGCCCAGCCCTAGACACGGTGCATAACATGTTGCCTCGCTAAAACCTTGCCAAACAAAACAAAAACCACTTGGGTAAAATAAAAAACTTGGTCGAAGGGAAAAGAACACAATGCACTAACTACAATTGAAGATTACATGTGAGGTAGACTCCCCCTGATGTCTACAAAACAACTCCCCTTGATTGGTAACTCAATCTCGGAGTTTAGATTAGTGGTGTATGCAAACGCTCCTCACAAGCTTCAAAAGTAGGCGTGGCCAATGATCGAGTCATTGAATACGGCCATATTATCCTTGTATCAGAGCAGCTATACTTACCTTTACTTAGTCTTAAGGAAGAAGGTTGCTAAACAACTCAAAACTAGAGTTCGCGTCGAAAATTAGATTCACGCGCAACATGATCTTCGTGTACTTAAACAGTTATAAATCCTTCGATACAATAGCTATGAATGAACCATAAAGAGTTCTGAAAACTAGACACCCGTATCTTTCCAGTAATATAAAGTACACAAACTAGTTCATTCTGAGCTGATCATAATGTACTATCGAAGGTTATTGATTTGTAAATTACCGGACAGATTCGTCCTACTTTGCCAAAACAGCCATAACTCGGTCAATATGATAGCTATGATCAAATGGTTGGTGTCCCTAAAAAGTAGACACTTAGACTTTTCCAATAGTACCAATTTCACATTTTTCCAACTAGTGGGCTGTCATGCAGGTCTCGTGGAAGTCGACCGGCCTACAAAATCAGGCAGATTCTAAAAATGCCTTTTGATGTGTCTTTCATGTTGGGATCGAATGAGCCTAAACCTTTCAGACTTGAAAGAAAGTACCGCCATATACCATGGCATTGCATGGGCGCATCTAGCTATTACCTTGGCTTTATAAGTTTATAGCGAATGAGATGTCGAGTCAAGCATATTATGACAAATACATGATTGCGCCCATCGTACTTAGATTGAGAGTTTCATCTCCCAAGACTTCTCGTCATATAGACCAAACTAGTCTTCTCAAGACATCGATTGATCATGGGTTATATATAGGCTTTGGTTTAACGTCTTTTAGATTGCCATAAGCTGATAGATGAATAAGTTAATCACTAACGGTTCTCACTTTCGAGACCAAGTATTCCCAAGATTCTTTCATTCTTAACGTCAGATTAGTGATATCTCAATCACAATTGATCTGGAGTTTACACGCAAATTGACATGATTTTTCATATCCCATCCCCAATCAAGTAGTCACTCAACCGTGTGTACCATATCCTACCAGACTGTCTGAACCCATAAAGAGAACGTCTCAATCTGATAGCATAGGCACTTCGTGTCTGATGCTCATTTGACTTGGGTGAAAACTAATCCGTTCAAGATATTTATGTACATCTCTTTACTTAGTCCCAATAGAGATGATTTATGTCTACAAACTGCATGTTCAATTTTTTGGAACTATCGAACTGACAAGGTAGTGGAGTGCAATATGACTCCATTACGAGAGCATATGCCATCGTAGTCGATTCCAGGGCATTTGTGAGAGACCTTGCGCCATAAGGTGAGCCTAGACTCTTTTTCTCACTACGCTTTCCATCAAAGATTATCGATAGGGTTTACACTTGCGATGTCGGCATCACCTGACCAAAGACCTATCTCTTTGTTTGAACTGGATCACATATCTTTCCATGTAGGCCAATTCACAACGTTGGTGTTTTCTTCAACGAAGTATGTGTTCGATATCTAACTCATAAACCACGTCCTTATGTACACTGGTGTAATTCACATTTGTAAAGATCTCTATATAGATTGGCTTTGCATTGAGGCGTCCCCCAATGATGACCATAATCCATATAATCCATAAGACGAATGAGTGTCATTGATCAAAGGATCAAGTTGTGACAAACTCGTATTCGCCGAGTGTTTATTGAAAAAAGTGCCCTCTCTACAATTTTGTGAGACACATGGCCTAGTGACACCATCCACCACTTTTGCGGAGTCACCATGCCACCGTCTACAACATGTCCACTTATCCGGACATCAATCCTTACAGGCATGTTTGAAACTTGAGCACTATTTCGAAATTTTTCTTGAAAGACCACTGGTTTGCTCTATGCAGCATGTATATCCGATCTCGTCACTTTGATTTATGGGACTTTGGGGAACATGATGAGACACAATGAGGACAACCACAGCGAAACCAAGTCGCTTTACTTTAACATACTTGTTCTTATCTCCCCCTAACGACGGGAAGACTGGCTCATCAAAAGTGACATAAACGAGATCGCCTGTTAAGGTTTCTATATAGCGGACTATAGGTGGAAACTTATGTCTTATACAAAGACAATATTCATAATCAAATAACTAATCATTAAGTGCTTATAGTGGTGTAATTTGGCACATAAAACATGTGGACGATAAAGGGTATTGATCGTTAACACTTATCCGTTAACAAACATGCATTATGTTACAAAATGTAACAAGCATATATGCTTCCTGAAACGTTTCACTAAGTTCCGGAACACCAAATACTACCAAGTTTTAACTGTAGGTAGACACTTGTGTTAGGATTCCAACGCCACAGGCCTCATTGCCGGAACCAGGCGAAAACATACCAAACTGGCCAGAAAGGTCGTCGGAGATCCGTGAACATTTATGTCGAGCGGTTCACCACCTTCCAGGTGTCCAATGACCCTTAAATTTTATGAGTAGGTAGCCTTGGATATTAGGAATCAGTGGCCTCAAGTTCACCTCAAGAACCGGCCTAAAAGTCAGTGAACTGGTTCGTCCAATGACGAGTCCGGGATTTGAAAAACTAGAAATTCTAGGTTTCTTCAACTTTTCAATCATTGTCAAGGTGCTTCATAACATGTAAGTGTTATGGCTTGAGTTTAACTATTAGATAGATCACCATAGTATCATTGTGTCTCAAATTGAAATATGATAAGGCATCAAAGCCATCATCTTATGTATCGTTATCTTTAGCGTAGTAGGGTGTTACTCTAAAACTGTACTAAAGATTAGGCTTCCAAATAATTAGCATAGCTAATGGAGGATCATAAGGGGATCATACTCACTTTTAAATGCATAACTAGTGCTTCCATTGACTTGAAAGAAGACTTGGGTGACGTTAATGTCATCTTTTAGCCTTGAGTATTGCTCATGACGCTACCAAATATTCTTTTGGTCATCTTTGATCCCAATAGCTTCTTTGCTCAAAATAAATGACGTCCATGTAACTTTTCTTTCATATATGGATCATCAAAACATGTCCAAAATTCTGGACAATGTATATTAAAGTATATATGAGTCGCCTATTCAAAGAATCTGAATCATAATATACGTGAAATACATTCACAATATTGACTCTTACGTTGTGCGCAATCATTAGAAGCGATACATAAGAAATCTTTTCAATTTTCACAATGAGTTTCAAGGTGATAAACGTTGACATGAATATCTTTAAGTAGTGAGCAAGGTTCGATTGCTTCTTTATGCACAGAAAGCATATGTGACTTTGAATCATAATGTCATAAGACATTGAAACTTTGAGCAAGATAATGCTCTATGATTATATGTGATGATCTAGTCATCATAGTCACAATGGATTTATAAACACAAAATCCATGAAGAGTAGCTATGCACTCAATGCCTCTATGACACATTCATATACGAGAGTGTAGAGACAAATTTTATGCCAACAGTTACACCGAGGTCTCAACCTTGAAAATGTGTAACGACTAAGTAGTATTAGTCACACGTGTGAGGTCTATGCCTTCACAAAATAAACAGATTTTTAGTCACTTCGAGTATGAAAAGTCATATGCTTCATATTAATCGCAAATGATCTTTTGCCTTCAAAATCCGAAATCATGAGAATATACTCTCATCTTCTTCCATATATCTCTTGTATATATTGACCATATGATTGCATTATTTGCAATTAGTGAACCGATGTAGAACCAAATCAATGATATGATTTTTTTTTTAATGGTCCTTTTTCTTTTTCTCAAAAGAACAAGAGGGAATGTACTTAATTTAGGTCGAGACCAAGATTATGGTAACTCAATTCAATATTTATTGTGATAATTTTCATCACATATGGAATGTTACAGCGACAATTTCAGTCGCACATCATAAGTTTGTCACTTTTTATATAATGTGACTTCCCAAGAACCGTTACAATTATCGACAATATTATGTCAGAACCGTGACAAAATAGTCACAAAGAGTTGTGGTTCACAGTGACATCACAACCACAAGCACAACTTTGGACGGTAACATCACAATTACCCCTTAGTGATACGTCGGGGTGGGTGGGGCCCCTTTGTATCGTCTAGAGAAGCAGAAGAATCAGGATGATGTAGCAGGGAGTTTGAAAGTCCAGAAAAAAATAAAAGTCCCAACAATTGAAATTGCAGAAAACAGGAACTTTAAGAAAAGTTTCCTCTTGAGGAATCGATTCTGATTCTTATATAAATGGCAATAGTCGCTTCAATCCTTAAACGAATTGCGGAAAATTACTTCTCTCCATGGCGTACACATCATCATAATATTTCGATGAACAACGGTTTTTCCTATAAGCACGTAATACATAGTTAGATACTAAGGCCTGCAAATATATAATTCAATGAATAATAAATAGGAAAAGGAGAGCTGAAAAAAGCCTAGAAGGGCTGTTGGGCTCGGCAAGAGGCCCAAACCCGAACCGGGTCGGGTTGTTTGAACCGGGTCAAGACGGTTCTGGGTCGGGTTGGATCTGGGAATTCGGATCTGGACCGAAAAACGGTGTCAAATCAGAGCAGCAAAACTGGGTCGGCGGGGGCTAGACTGACGTCGAAGCGAAGGGCAGTGCTGGGCAGTGGCTTCATCATCAGTCAGCAGAGAAGGGCCGATGGATTGGGCCGAGCTGCGCTTGGCCTTCAAATTACGGCTGCTGCCGGAGCTGAGAACTACCGACGTGGGTCGAAATTAGTGCACCAGGAACGACGTCGATTTGGGGATGATTCTGGGTTCGGGATTCTGGTGCTGGGCTGCGTCAACTGATAAGGTAGAAGCGTTGGTCTCCTTGGAACTGATCAGAGAAGGGGTGGGTGCCCAGATCAAATTTCTGGGTGCCCAGATCAAAACATGGTTTTCTCTTCCTTTTCCGACAAAAATGTTGTCGGCAGAAATAAATTTCTAGGGTTTTTTTTCTTCAGCATAATAGCTAGGAGTTGCCGGAAAAAAAAATGGGGTTGCCAGTGGGAAAATAGATGGCTGCCGGTAGTGAGTTAGGGATTTAATTAAGGCTATTAGACTAAGGCTAGAGCCACGTGCCTGATAACGTTTTATGAGAAAAAGATAAATGCAAATTGATATTTTATTCATTAATAAGGAGGCTTTTATATAGACATTACATCAAGTATTCCGAAGAATCTGGGATTTCCTATCAACTAAAGATTCTACTAATCTAGTCTAATTAGGTCAAGACACACATCGAAAGTTACGAAATTAACCTTTCTTGAACAACCGCCAACTAGTTCTTTCACAGAAGATGCCTCTATACATATATATATATATATATATATATATATATATATATATGCCTATATATATATATATATGCCTATATATATATATATATATATATATATATTTGTGAACTACCCACTTAGAGGTTATGTTTTTAAATGACATAAATGTTCACCCTAAATGTTGAATGTCGCCGAAATACTGCCGCTCAAGTGCACGGTATTTCTTCGGATGAGTTGATTGATGACTACAAAAAGTAGGGTTGGCCATTTAATCCCGAAATCTTGATCCTGTCCCGATCCCGTCCCTAAATTTGCCGGGACGAGACGGGTTTCATGTTTGAAAAATACATATCCCGTCCCGTCCTTTAAAACGGGATAAGATCAGGATAAGCTAAATAGGGCATGCTGCATCTCGTCCCGTCCCGTCCCGTATTAAATATAAAATTAAAATAATTATATTATATATACATTTTAACTTGATCTCAGCCGTTGATATCATAAAAAAAAACATCAGGGTTTAGAGGGGAATAGTAGTCGCAAGATCTCTCTATCTCTCTCACAGACCTATCTTTCGGAAGAAAGAGAATAGCTCATTAGCTCTCACTCTCTCAGACTCTCTCCCGTCGACGGCTCCACCTTTGTCGTCACCAGCGGCCTCGGCTTCGTCAGCTCCGCACTCTGCCTGGAGCTGATTCGACGAGTAGCCCGTCAAGTCTGAGCCTTTGACCGCCGAGCTTCCTCCCCTTGGTCCCACCTCCTCCTCGACCAAGGCGTCAACTGTATCCAAGGTTCAATTTTTACTTCAATTCAATCACCCTTTACTTCAAGTTCGAGTTTTTTAAAGTACCCAAGTGTTGAAATTGTAAGTATTGATAGGATTAAGGATTGTGATGATGATGAACAGGGGATGTTGCAAACAAAAAGGATGTGGAGAAAGCTCTGAAAGGTGCGGACTGTGTGTTCCACTTATCCTCTCCCTCTCTCTAACCTCTCCATCCTCTTCCAATTGATGGCTAGAGGGAAGAAGCTTATTGTTCGGCTAAATGAAGAAGCTTCAGGGCTTGAAGATTCAAACGACACCACCTTCTCAACGACATCACCTTCTCCACCCTCTGAACCCCTTCAAATTGAACAAACTCAAAAGGAGGCAGTGCAAGAAGCTCCTTCAACCTAGCAAAGTAAGCAAACTCCTTCAAGCCAGCAAACTCCTTCGACCCAACAAACTCCTTCAACCCAACAAGCTCCTCTAGGTGATTCTGATGTTGTCAATACTTTGATTAAATGTAGTAGCTTTATTTGGGATCACTTCAAAGAATATAAGAAAATTATAAAGAGGATGCGGAGGGGAACCCAATAAACATCGACAACGTCGAGCCCACTGTATCCATTGTCCTAAAGGGAAAATTAGAGATTTTAATGTGGAGAATAATAGTGGGACTTCGGGGATGATTAGGCATATTAACCAGTTCTGTAGGTATTTTCCAGCAAGACTTAATAAGAATCAGAAAGTTCTTACTGGTGATAAGTCTACTTCAAACAACCTAACTGTAGTAGGTTACAATTAATGATGATGACTGTGTTGTGGCTACAATAGAAATGGTTGTCATAGATGAGTTGTGTTTCTGCCTAAACCCGGGGGTCTAGTAGATACAGGACAATAAAGATAGAATATGAACACAAGGGGTTATAGTGGTTCACCGTGCCATCGGAGGGCACGGCTACGTCCACTTGGAATTCACTATAGCCGGCTAATAAGCCATCGGTGGTACAAGGGTGGAATGCCCAGGAACCAAAAGTCCTTAATACTAAGGGGGAAGCCTCCTATTTATAGAGAAGGAAGGCTTCCTCCTACACCATGTTTCCAATGTGGGACACAAGCCCACATTACTACACATTTACCTACCCACGAAGCTACTTCGGGAGCCCGGTGCCACGCCCTCCGGGTGCGGCACCGGTGATCTCTGACATTGGGAATATAGCCAGGGTTGCGGTCTACCCGCCGGATGCCGGAACTAGGACCCATGACACCAGTTGCACGGTCCACGAGGTCGCCGAACATGCTTGGCGGTGCACCATATCTACCACCAACAAGTCCCCCAAGTTCCCGAGTAAGAGTGCAATCTTACTTGGGGAGTTAATCACCATGCGCTTCCAAGCATAGGCGGTGACCGAGTCACCCCTACTACCTCCCCTACTACCTCCAGTCCCCCAAGTCCCTAAGTGAGATTGGGCTCTTCTCGAGGTGATCGCCTTTTGCCTCTGGATGATATGTACCTAATAAAACAAGAATAGAAATAAACAAATGATCAGAATTTAAGCCACATACTGGAATCAAGCACCGGGTAGCTACTTGTTACCGCTCGGTGATACGAATACTGCCCGGGGTTACCAATGATATGCCCACAAATATCAATGGAACACATAAATCATGATCACGTATAAAATGAAGGCATGTGTAGCTTGAAGAGGTCATGCAAAGTCTTTCGTTAGTGTTGGCTTAGCCATTGGAATGCCCCAGAGCCGGTTGAATGGTACATAACCGGTAGAATGCCTCAGCCGTTGTCACTGGCTTACCGTTTCCCGGAGGAAAAGATCCCGGAGGATAGAACTCGGCCAGCCACACATGAAAGACTATGCCATGCACAACAAAGCTAAATATTACCGATGTAGCAGGTAAGCATGCACATTCATTATCATGCGGGAAAAACAATTCACATGCTCGCCAAATATATAGCACAGTACTCGCATAGAAGTGGAGTAAATATAATTGTAAGGATCAAAGAACTTAGCTTTGCTGGAGATTGCTGCAGGTTGATTTGCTGTTGGAAGCAGTGGGTGCCCAGAGAAAATTTCTGGGTGTCCAAGCTGCTGAAACTGAACAAATGGAGTGGCCCAGGGTTGCTGGAAGCTGCCCAAACCCGGATGCTGCTGAAGGCCCGGCCCGGCCCAAGATGCGGATCGGCTGACCGGTCCTGAACGGGGCTGACCGGGTTTGAACACTGCTGCTTTCCCGCCATTTCTTCCTCTGCTCTGCTTCTCTCTCCTCGCTTCTCGTTTGCTGCTTCCTCGGCCGGACTCGCTCGGCCGGTGGACTCTCGGCCGGCACCACGGCTCGACCGGCACCTTCCTCTGCCGGCATCACCACCCGGCATCACATACAGCTCGGGGACTCCTCCTCTCGCCCGGGGACGCTCGTCCGGGACTCTCTCGGCCGGACCCTCCTCGTCCGGGGCTCTCCCTCGGCATCTCCGATCGGCCGGTGGCTCACGCGGCCGGTAGCTCTCCCTCGCCAGGAGTTCGGACCACGCACCGGGAACGACGATCCGCACCGGGGCCGGCGAACCGCACCGGAGCTGCTGACCATAGACGTGCCGCCCCGGGGTCGACGATCCGCACCGGGGCCGCTGCACCGGAGGACGAAGCCGGGACGGAGCACCGCACCGGACCTGCTGCACGGAGCCGAAGCCGCACCGGAGCCCTGCGCGGGGGAGAGAGGCGAGCTGCACCGGAGACGAAGCTGCATCGGATGGCAGCAGGCGACCGGGGAGAGGGCTGAGCCGACCGGTGAAACAATTGGCGCAAACGGACTGCCGCAACGGAGCCTCGCGCACGAACTGCCTCAGGGTTGACCGGACCTCCCAGGGTTGACCTGCCAACCGGGCCGGCTGCCCCAACCGGGCCTGCTGTCCACCAAGAACTGGGCTGCAGCAGCAGGGCTTCTCTCCACTTTTTTCTTCTTCTTCTTCCCGATGGAATAAAACTAACCGATCTCTACCCAGCTGGTAGAGCAACACAACTTTTTGAACTGATTCCCACAGACGGCGCCAATTGTTTCTGCCTAAACCCGGGGGTCTAGTAGATACAGGACAATAAAGATAGAATATGAACACAAGGGGTTATAGTGGTTCACCGTGCCATCGGAGGGCACGGCTACGTCCACTTGGAATTCACTATAGCCGGCTAATAAGCCATCGGTGGTACAAGGGTGGAATGCCCAGGAACCAAAAGTCCTTAATACTAAGGGGGAAGCCTCCTATTTATAGAGAAGGAAGGCTTCCTCCTACACCATGTTTCCAATGTGGGACACAAGCCCACATTACTACACATTTGCCTACCCACGAAGCTACTTCGGGAGCCCGGTGCCACGCCCACCGGGTGCGGCACCGGTGATCTCTGACATTGGGAATATAGCCAGGGTTGCGGTCTACCCGCCGGATGCCGGAACTAGGACCCATGACACCAGTTGCACGGTCCACGAGGTCGCCGAACATGCTTGGCGGTGCACCATATCTACCACCAACAAGTTGCCTTTTAGCTTTGTTGGAAGACAGGATTTAAGAGGTTTTGTGCTAGTGTGTGTCCTCTGTATAATCCTTTACCATCTCATAAGAAGCTGGTTACACGTTTCCACAAGTTGTATGTTGTCGGTAAAAAAAGAGTTGAAGAAAACTTTGAAGGGTTATAGGGTCAGTCTCACTACCGACACTTGGACTAGTGTGCAAAATATCAACTATATGGTACTTACTGCTCACTTTCTTGATCAAGATTGGAAAATGCACAAGAGGATTTTAAACTTCTGTAATATCTAAAATCATCAAGGAGCAACCATCGGCCGACTTATAAAGTCGTGTTTACTACAGTGGGAGATTGAGAAAATTTTAACAATTACTATGGTCAATGTTGCTGCCAATAATTCAGCTATAGAGTGGCTGAAACCGAAGATGAATGATTCTGATGTTTACAAGTCTGTTTTGGGATGTAAGTACATGAATGTGAGATGCACAACACACATATGCAATCTGGTTGTAGGACATGGCTTGAAGAAGCAGCAAAAGAGTGTTTTAGCCATTAGGAATGCTGTCAAGTATGTTAGGTACGTCTTCCCCTAATCGAGTTGAAATTTTTCGGAGAGCTGTGGCAGCTGAAAAGATTGGGAGTACTGGTCTGGTTTGTCTAGATGTCCCAACAAGATGGAATTCGACTTATCTTATGTTGGAGGCAGCCATCAAGTTCAAGAAAGCCTTTGCTAGGATGTTAGAAGATGAGGATCAGCTTTATGTGAATTATTTCAAGGAACCAGAAGAGGAGATTGATGAAGACGACTTGTCATTGTTCCGAGAGGTGCACTTAGTCAAAAGATAGAGTTTGATCTCCTGGAAAAGAAGATTGGGAAAAGGTTGTTGTATTTGTTGAGCTGCTAGGTGTGTTTTATGATATCACTCTACGAGTTAGTGCAAGCTTGACTCCAACTGTCCATACAGCATTCCATGATGTTGTTTTAATGGAGAATAACATCAAGAACCTCTTCATTGAACCTGAAATTGCAAATGGATCTAAAACAGAGAAGACATTAACTGAAATGGCTGCAAATATGAGGTCTAGGTTCTTGAAATACTTTGGCAGCTTTACAGACATAAATCACTTGATTATTGTCGGACTTGTACTCGATGCAAGATTCAAGCTCAGGAATTACACACATACTTTGAGGGAGGAAGGTCTGGATGAAGATCTTGTGGAATACAGAACCACTGAAATCAAATCTCTATTGATAACACTCTACAATGAGGTACAACTCTTAGATCTCTATATATTGATTATATATGCTAAGTTTGTATTGGTATGCTTCTCTTTTATACTGAAGATTATATAAACTAAAATCAAATCTGCTGGAAAGATTATATATACTGAAATTATAGATACTAAGATTATAAATCTGTATTGATTATATATTATACTGAAATCAAATCTGCTGCTTGTTTGTATTATTATGCTTCTCTTGTATGTAGTAGATTGTTTATGTTAATATGAGATTCTTTTATAAATGTAGTGTGATCTGTTAATATGAGCTTATTAAAATAACTTTAGCATATTAGATCCATGGTTATGAACTAGAATCAGTGTGTCCATGTTTCTCTGTCTTTCTTTCTTAATTTTCAGTATGCACCACATGTCGATGGTGGAAGACATATCTGCAGACCAGGAAGTCCTACAAGTTCAAGCAGCACAATCACTACTTCAACCTTCAATCCTAAGAGAGGTGTGAGGAGTAGGATATCGATGTTGAACAATTGGAGAAGTATAGTCCAAGAGACTAATGAGGTAGTGTTAACTCATGAAGTGGATTAATATTTGAATGCTCCTCTTGAACCTATTGATGAGAATGATGATAATTTTGACATACTGTGTTAGTGGAAGATAAATGGCCCTAAGTATCCTGTTATAGCAGCAATAACAAGAGATGTACTTGCCATTCAAACATCGACAGTTGCATCAGAGTCGTGTTTTAGCACTGGAGGTAGAGTGATTTCTCCATTTAGGAGTTCATTAATTGACTCCTAAATCAGTAGAGGCTTTAGTTTGCATGCAAAATTGGTTGTTGGGAGATGACATTGCTAAAGTTAAAGTTGAAGATGAGCTGTCTTCGATTGAGAAGACAAAGTTCTATGAAAAAACTGAATTAGGTACAATATCAATTTGCTTCTCTTTCTTTCTTATTATGTGTTCTTTTTTCTAGTATTTTAACTATTTTTACTTCTTGTGTTTGGTTTGTTGGTTAGATCATGAGAGCACTGCCTCAAGTGTTCCCAAAATCGAAGAGGAGGTCCAAGGTTGTGATGCATGTTGTTGATTAGATCTTTGTGTTACCTAGAGCTAATGTTGTTGGACATTAAGTTGATTAGATGTTTGTGTTACCTGGACGTTAAGTTGTTATTGTTGTGTTGGAATGTTGGATTGAACTCCTAAATTCCTAATTATGTAATTGAGTAATTCAGTATGTGACTTTGTTATTAATTCAGTATGTGACTTTGCTTTGTAGTTCAGTATGAGACTTTACTATGTAATTCAATATGTGAATTTGTTATGTTGTGAACATCTGCTTTTGAATTGCAAGAGTTTAGTTTTATTCATGAACTTATTGCTTAAATTCATGAACCATCCCGTTTTGGTTCCGGTCCCGTCTCGGTCCCGAACGATATACTAGTCTGGCGGGATCACTTTTCAAAAAGTCTAATCCCGTCTTGTCCCGTCTCTTTTTATAATCTCTAAAGACATGACCGAAATTAGGTGAATCCCGGCCTCTTCCTGCCCATGCCCAGCCCTAACAAAAAGGAAATAATGCATATATAAGATGGACGCTCATATGTTTTCGGGCATCGACCCTCCGACACTCAAGTTAAGAGCTAGCGGACATGGTTTAGGAGGATTGCGAAATGGGGGAATGTTTTGGGTTAGATAGTTGAGTTTAGTGGGTTACTCTTAACTTTTATAGGCCAACCCACCAGGCTTGAGTACCGTAAACATGTAACAAATTAATGTTCCTCACTTCCAATCTCCATGCATATCCGTGCGTCCACGTGTACTGTCGACAATCTTGTGACAGATACATTCGCGCTCTGAGGTGTTTGGATGCTTAGCAGATGGGTGACGAGCATGAAAAATTACGACAACAGCCATATGAATAGAGTCCAGAAAAATGTTTTCCGTTTCCTTCTTTCATATAGAATCTCCACTTGATTTGTACCGTGAGTTGTCCCATCCCATCCAATCATTTGAGAATCCCACAATTCCTTATACTGTACTCTCTCTTACCTTATCATACACTTTAGTTTATACACATTGAAATAATATTCTACTATATTAGTCCTTATTTTCTTTCACGTCCCTAATAAACAAACTTGGCTGCCCATCTGCAATATCAGTATGACGATATTAAACGTAGACCTCCCCAACCATTTCCCTCAGACTGCTCTCTCCCATTTCCAACGTTTCTCTCCACCCCAACACTTTTATCCTCGTTTTACAACAAACCCATAATTATAATCCTTAGAAAACTAGGGTTTTAGAAAAACCTCATTTTCAGTCTCCTGATCATGGAGGAGTACAACCTTAAATTTTACAGAAACCCAGATTCCAGAGATCCACAAGATGCAGAACCCGTCTCAGAGAATTATCAGGACTCGCCCTCCTCCGGTGAGGAGAAAAAGGTGTTCACTGCACCATCACCCAAGAAAAGGTAAGTTTTTTTTTTTGTTTCCTTTTGCTTTTCCTTTTAAAAAGCACAAAAGAAAACTCTGGGGTTTTAAGGTGGTTGGGCTGTTCTGTTGTAGAAGGGGAGTACAGAAGAGGGTTGTGTCGGTTCCGATCGGAGAGGTGGAAGGATCCAAGGGAAAAGGAGATGGATATCCGCCCTCCGATTCATGGACTTGGAGGAAGTACGGCCAAAAACCTATCAAAGGGTCTCCATATCCCAGGTTCGAAATGTTCCTCCCAATTACAGAAAATGTATTGAGTTCTTACATCAGAGACAATTGCACCAATATTTTCTATTTTTCTCTTCTTTGGTAAATATTTCACATATTACGTCATTAAACAGTTAATCTGAATCTTACTTGTATAATTATTGCATCATATTATAATATGGTATGTTTGAGTGATCTTAGGATCAGTGTGCTAATGCTAATGGATATAGTTTAGGACCAAATGAGTATATTACTTAAACAAGAACATTTTTGGGTAATATTTATGGCAAGAGATTCATGCATAATTATGGCAAAGAATTTTGGTATTGAAGGATGCGACGATTAATATATACCAAGTGGTAAAATTAAGAGAATCTGGTGTAACCAGAAAAGGAAAAGGAGAGAATATTAGGCAGTGGACCATGCATTTTGAAGCAAAAAATGAATGCGCATGCAATTTTCTTGTTTTTGCCGTCGGAATTCTCCGGCGTAATTTAGTGTCGAGGCGGCTCTTCCACAATGAGTCTGGTCCAGTTTAGGGACCATCCACATTTTTGCTTATGTTAGTTGTAATGTGATCTTTTTTTCAGGGGATACTATCGATGTAGTTTTTCCAAGGCTTGTCCGGCAAGGAAACAAGTCGAGAGAAGCCGTTCGGACCCAAGAATGCTCATGATCACCTACGCTTGTGACCACAACCACCCCATGCCCACCACCAAAGGATCCCGCCCCGCCGCCTTAGCGGCTCCTGCAAAGGCAATACCACCCACCACCGAGCACGAATTTCCCGATACAGCTGCACCTAGTGAGGAGCTCACAACCTTCGCAAGCCAAGTCAATCTCGAGCTTAATGGCAGCTCGGAGGCGTTGCTTGGTGACTATGGTTGGTTTGATGACCTAGGGAGGACGACTGCACCAGAGAGTTCAGTTTGTTTAGGAAATAGTGACTATGTGGGCGTTGATGTTGCAACGAGGTTGGAACATGAGGATGAGTATTTATTTGCTGATTTAGGCGAGTTGCCAGAGAGTTCTCTGATTTTTCGACATAGGATGTTAAAGTCAGACGAACAAAATCAAAGATGTAGCCTAAGTGTGGTTACTACAGGATAAAGATTATAGAATATTTCAATCAAATAAATGGAATCATAGAGAACAATGCTAGATGGATCTAATTTTGATCGAATTATCAAATTACTTGCGATTGTTGTTGTGTACTTGCTACCTCAATTGTTACTAATTCCATGAAAAGGTATCTAACAAAAAAGACTCGCTTAATTATCCACAAAACAATTTATTCAGAGACGAGTGAAACGTCAAGTTTTGAAAATGAATGTATAATTTCAACTTTGAAAATTAATATATGTTGCTAAGAAGTAGCTCTCACTGCGCCTAAAAATACAATTTATTTAGAGACGAGTGTGTTGACAGTAGCCGCAGAGGGGCTACAGCAGACCCGCAGCAGGTGCACCAGGGCCCAGCCCGAGGACCAGGACCGAACCACCAGCACAGGCCTCGGGGTCCAGCAGTTTATCCGGCTGCCAGGGACCCTGGGACCGGGGGCGCCTGCCTGCCAAAGAGGTCACCAGAACTGCCCTTTGAAGGGAACCAGTCCCACATCGAAGGGTGAGGCCAGCCCTCACCCCCAGCCACCTATATAAGGGCCCTAACTACCCTCATTAATAGGTAACTTATCTCTCTCACCGCTTACATATGTGCTTAAGTTATATATATTCCAACTATACTAACTTAGGCATCGGAGAGGAGAAAGCCGGCCCGCCCGGTATTCCCCTTAGTAAGCAGGTTTGCAGGAGATCAAGTTGGATTCATCTGTATCTACCAGGCCCCAGGGTTTGTGCAGAAACAATTGGCGCCGTCGTCTCTACCGTTTCCCTCTCCCGCGAGGTCCGTACCGCCATCAATCGCGCCACAGGTTCTGCACCTGGCAGGGCCACCGAGCGCACTTCCCGGATAAGGAGTGGGGAGTTATTCTCACCGCCAGGCCGCCTGCCATAGTGAGAGTCCGGAAACACGAGCGGCACAGGCCTGTCATGCTCCCTGCGCTTCTGGGTAACCGGATCAATAACGGTTTTTGCGGCCTCCTCCCCCATCTCCATCAACCTCGGGGCCACAAGCTCTTCGTCCGGTTCGACAGTCTCCTCGCTCCGAACGGCGAGCCGGGGGGCATTAGCTACAAACCGATCAACCGAGCAGTCAGAATACAAGCAACCATGCAAAGACAAACAGTGCAAGATACCTTACCAGGTTTCCTCCCCATCCCGCATATCTCCAGCACATTCCACCGGATGAAGTTATAGGAGCTCCGACTCAGGTGGTCCCAGCAAGTAAACAGCTAGTATATCTGTTGCTTCTCCAAGTCGCCCAACCAGTACGTCTGTTTCCGATCGATCGATTGATAAGCCCCGGGCACCTGATAGCCCCTCCAAGTACGCTGCCACCTGCCACCGGCCAGCACCACCGACCTCCTCCAGACATCTGAAACCGTCGACGGCAGATGAGTGATGGCAGGACCGAAGTCCTGCGCGGCAAAATTCACACAACCGCTGCACTGGGCCTTTCTGCAGTAGGAAATCTTGTACAGCGCCCGAAATTCATTAACCGTGGGCCAGTCCATATAGCTCAAACTGAACAGACACCCGAGACCAAGCAGCTGCCTCCACTGGTTGCTCGGAAGCTGGGCCGGGGAAAGCTTTATCGAGCTCAGCATGTACTGGACAAATGACGACAGCGGCAGCGATAGCCCGTGTCGAAACTGATCGTCGAAAACGGCAACCCAACCCGGTTCCGGATTACAGGCCAGTTCCCCGGGATGCAAGCCTCGAAGCTTAATAGAGTTGTCGATATCTCACTTCGCCCGAAACTCCCTGATCTCTCTATCATTCATGCTTCTGATTGGCTCATCACAGAAAATCACCCTATCACCATCCAGCAGCTCACGCCGCATAGGCCCGCGGTTTGCACCGGCAAAATACGCAGATCTCCCAGACGCCATAAAGCCTAAACAAAAGAATTCACCTCTGAAGCACAGACAAACAACAGGCAAAGAGTAGCAAGATGCGGCAGGAGGAAAACAGAGGGAATGATAAGTAGGGCAACAAGAAAAGTGAGGCAACCCCAACCGTTGATCCCCTCCATCTCAGACCGCCCCCTGCCAACACGTGTCCCGACATCAATAAGGGATCCCATACTATCATATGGGACTGATGGGCTCTCCCCTTTATTGCATGTCCGCCACCTGGCCCACTTACAAGCGACAGTTGGGGGAGATAGGAGCGCACAACGAGGCGTCCACTCCCCTCGCTTCCCTAGAAAGCCAACCTCGAACCAACCGGCTCCGCAGCCTCTCTCCGGCTATGATCATTCAACCGGCTGCATGGCTTCTTCGCTGCATATCTTGAAGACCTCTTATCAGTTATGGTTTCCCAAACCGCTTCGAGAGAATTATCCCGGGTATGAGCCATCCGCCCGGCACCATGGCAATTCGCGGTTATGATCATTCAACCGGCTGCATGGCTTCTTCGCTGCATATCTTGAAGACCTCTTATCGGTTATGGTTTCCCAAACCGCTTCGAGAGAATTGTCCCAGGTATGAGCCATCCGCCCGGCACCATGGCAGTTCGCGGTTATGATCATTCAACCGGTTGCATGGCTTCTTCGCTGCATATCTTGAAGACCTCTTATCGGTTATGGTTTCCCAAACCGCTACGAGAGCATTGTCCCGGGTATGAGCCATCCGCCCGGCACCATGGCAGTTCACGGTTATGATCATTCAACCGGCTGCACGCCATTTCACCGGGGACTCGTCTCGATATGGCAGAACGCCCGGTCGAGCTCCGCCCGGAACCATGGCATTCCACCGAACATGTGACATTCAACCAACTCCAAAGCATTCTACCGGTTGTCACTTTCCTTCGCCTATGGGCAGGAACGAGCCAGCAACAACTCGAGGCTTCTAAACGCATGGGCTTTATAAACCCGGGCGAGCTTACATCTAACCCATGTACTCTTGTCCAGCAGGATAAAAACCCTGCATCACACTGAACTGTGATACATTTGGGGATACATGGCGAGACTCGTTATCTCAACGCCACTTCACCGGGCAGATTGTTTCTCTAACACAGAACAAGTCTCCCCGCAGGCTAACAAACCTGCACATTACCTCAACGCTTAACCAACAAAAGCTGAGAAGAACTAGCAAGTGTTAACCGATGCCCCAATACGGCCGTAACACTCTCCGGGGTACTTGTTGGGTTAGTCCACGCACCAACAGGTCATCCCGTAGGCTAGCGCACTCTGGGGGACTCGTCTCGATATGGCAGAACGCCCGGTCGAGGTCCCGTGAACTCCGCCTCGCACCGATATGGCAGGACGCCCGGTCGAGGTCCAGACTACAAGTTCATCCGGGACTCGTCTCGATATGGCAGAATGCCCGGTCGAGATCCCGTGAACTCCGCCTCGCACCGATATGGCAGGATGCCCGGTCGAGGTCCAGACTGCAAGTTCATCCGGGACTCGTCTCGATATGGCAGAACGCTCGGTCGAGGTCCTGTCAACTCCGCCTCATACCAAGCACAGCCCAACGCCCGGTCACGCCCAATCTTCAATCCGGACTTGGGGGACTGGGCACCGTTGGGTTGGTAACCCTGCGGGTCTGCGGGACAAGAGCAAGACAGACTTTAAGTCCCCATTCAAGATTGCACTTGACCGGGAACTTGGGGGACTTGTTGACAGTAGCCGCAGAGGGGCTACAACAGACCCGCAGCAGGTGCACCAGGGCCCGGCCCGAGGTCCAGGACCGAACCACCAGCACCCGGCCTCGGGGTCCAGCAGTCTATCCGGCTGCTAGGGACCCTGGGACCGGGGGCGCCTGCCTGCCAAAGAGGTCACCAGAACTGCCCTTTGAAGGGAACCAGTCCCACATCGAAGGGTGAGGCCAACCCTCACCCCCAGCCACCTATATAAGGGCCCCAACTACCCTCATTAATAGGTAACTTATCTCTCTCACCGCTTACATACGTGCTTAAGTTATATATATTCCAATTATACTAACTTAGGCATCGGAGAGGAGAAGGCCGGCCCGTCCGGTATTCCCCTTAGTAAGCAGGTTTACATGAGATCAAGTTGGATTCATCTGTATCTACCAGGCCCCAGGGTTTGTGCAGAAACAGAGTGAAATGTCAAGTTTTGAAAATAAATGTATAATTTCAACTTTAAAAATTAATATATGTTGCTAAGAAACGGCTCGCTGCGCCTAAAAATTGTCCCCTTGGAATAGCAAGGTTGTCTTGGTTCAAAATCATTTCAATTTAGCACAGGTAGTTTCAATTCTTGTGGTAATGTATTCCATTTACTGATTGCTAAGTAAGCTACGAAACTTGTACATCTCATTATGGTACTTTTTGTTTTTGTATCATTTGTCTTGATTGAAGTATATTTTTGTATTGGCCAAACAGAAGGAATAAATAAAATGAAAAAGGGTAACATCACTTTCAGCCTGTGAATTTTCATTAGATTGGTTCACCTTGTTCCAGTAGTAGTTCGATATGTTTGCCGACCGAATCCGAAGGGATAACGTTCATTGACATCATAATATAAACAATACCCTGTAGATGTACATTATTTATTGACAAGAACTCGATCCACAATGAGAATTCTGTTTTAAGCAACGGAGCATCAGCATCTGCTTTGTTTTGGTTCATGGCTCAAAGTCATCATTGCAACTTTTTCATTACATTCTTTGGCTGAAAACAAATTTCATGATGATTTCCAAGGAGCTTAAAAAGGAGTGAATGGCTGAGACGTAATAAGCGAACAATCTCATCCGGGGGCCATGAATTTGGGAACACAAAGAACCCACCTGATGTTTAGTAATCAGTATACAGGTAGAACCTGGCCTACTAAGCAATGTTTGCAAACAATATATCTGACACACTAGTTTCTTATTCTAGAAGAGAGAATGCTGGTGATCATATACAGAGTGAAAGAACTAAAAAGTTGAAAAAAAAAAAAAATTATATTTCTGTAAAAAGCACCAGCAGGAGAATATACTAACACTAGTTTGAACAGCATCCAAATCGCTTTAAAACAGAGCCATCATCTTTGATATTGATGGTCTGCCCTTTGGATGGAACAGCGGAAGCACCGCCATTGTCACCTGCCTCGACCGCCCTCTTGCTTACGACCCGATATATTTGACCCAAGATTTCGGTAAATGCATTTTCCACATTGGTTGCTTCCAATGCTGAAGTTTCCATGAAGTAGAGGGACTCTCTTTCAGCAAAAGATTTGCCATCCTCCTTAGAGACTGCCACCAGGTGACGAAGATCGGATTTGTTGCCAATGAGCATTACCACAATGTTGGGGTCTGTGTGATCCCTCAGCTCCTTCAACCACCTTGCTACATTCTCAAATGTTGCACGCCGAGTGACATCATACACTAGCAAAGCACCAACAGCTCCTCGGTAGTAGGCACTTGTAATGGCACGGTACCTGAAAAAAATGAAAAAAATTAGTGGCAACTACATAATAGATGCTATATCACCAATATTATACAGTTTTATTGAACTAACAGTTCCCAGTATTAACTAACCAGCGTATTTCAACCCACAATGGAGGTGTTATAAAGGCACTATACCTATAAGAACATGGGATTTCAACCCACAAATTTGGCCAACTAATATTGTTTTTTTTCTTCGGGAGTTTAATATGATCAACACAAGATCCAGATAATGCCCCAACAATTTCAATAGCATGCACCCAGACTGTAATGAAGTATATTGATGCTAGAGTAACAAGAAAATCATGTCGCTGATGATATTATAATCAGCAACCCATCATAATAATCATAGAAGACAAGGAGGCAAAAAAGTCATGCTAGAACAAGGCAGCTAAAAGGAACTAAAGTGTCTCAAATGTCTAATTGATGATCAAGTTAACTTCACGAAATCATGTCCTCTTAGGTACTCTGGTAACAGTTGGTGACCTGAACACTGAACATTCCATGAAGCCCATGTTAATCAGTATAGCACACTCATGACAAACTAGCTAGCAGCCGGTAATCTAGCCATGACTGGACTAATAATATTGCTAGCCAATATATCCTTAAACTAGAACGAGCATTTTCCCATTCGGAATCAATAGAGATCAATCACTAATAGGCAGCCAACTCATAACACTTAATATAATTTAGGTAGTTTAAATGAAAATATGACAGCGAAAATAATTTGCAATTTAAGAGAACTCTTCAGACTAGGACTGGCCTTAACAAAAACTAAAAAACCAGTTGTGTTTTTTAGTTTTCCCAGGTTAAACACCATAGTAGAGTTAATGCTCTAGCAGGGGAGGATATAAGTAATTTTGTGAAACTAGAGGCAAATAATGCCGCTAGCACAGCAGAGTTGCATTAAACTGTTACTGAAGATCAGGAGTGAAAATTTTCAAACTAACTTTATCTTTTCCTGAGGACTAGTTTATAGTTTGCAAGAGTTTGAGCTGTAGTGACACCAACTTAAGCACCTAAACACAATATGAACCCAGATGCTTCTTTCTATCAAATGACTAATTTGGCCTAACAAAAAGGCAACACACACCCCTCCCGTAGCAAACATTTAAAACCTGAACATGGCCCGCCCCACACACTAAACAATATAGAACCAGGACTGGCTTGCCCCCACAACATTTAAAACTGTGAATGGTTCAAAATATAGGGAACAGGCAAAGACAAGCAGGGACTGAAAAATTAAATTGTTGGAGAATTATTGGCTTTGAGCTGAAAGTTCTGAGAGCATAGTAATGTCATTTATTCGAGAATCACAAGGCATAACCATATCTAGGTAAATACAATAGCTGAAGAATGTCTCCTAAAATTTGTCTTCTCATACAACACCATAAAGAAAGACCTAACAATTTCCTACAAAGTGGGTCAGTTGATTCACACCACCAGCTGAATTGTAAGCCTATGATATATTCCAAAGAGAATAACTTAGAAAGTGAAACAGAGTGGTCCATGTTAAGCATACACTCTAAAAGTGAAAGAAATGGGGGTAAAAAAACCATGTGTTTTAAATCTCAGGCATAGCGTAGGCATAATAGCAACTATTTCGAGTCTCCAGCACTGAAGTGACACACAAACAAAAAGTGTCTTACAGGTTGCCCGTGAACAGAGTTGCAAACAAAGGCGGAAATGGATAGTTAACTGTCATATCATAACTAGGCAAGCTATTTGTTGTATTTGAAAACATTTTGCGACTGCACGTCCCATTTGACCCCAAGCTTTTATCTTGTTTAGTTGTAGGATGCAGCTCTTTCATTAAACACCTAGAAATTGATTTCAAAATGATTCATCACAGCCTAATAATGCAAATGAATAAAAAGCTAGAGCTAGTAAGACATGTATGCAACTAATATAGTTATTTGATTTACACTTCCGCTTCTTCGATGTATAAAGCGAGGGGAGCATCAGCATTCCAAGGACAGATGTGGAGAGTTTCAGACTTGCATTATTGAACTTAGGGATATTATGGCATACACAAATAGTCAACTAGAAACTATACGTGATCCTAACCAATTCACTGATCTATGTGATCTATGTTCTTAATCAGCGACCAAAATGCTCAAAAAAGAGTTTATTAGACAAACAAAAGCCCTTATCAGTTAGTAGTCCATTGACAATGAGGACAGAACAGACACTGTTCTTGCATGTTGATGCTGACATACCATATCCACACATGTTGATGCTGACATACCATATCCACACATGTTGATTCAACACTGATAAAAATAAGCATATTCCAAGCAACCATGAAGCATGATCATAATTGCTTCTCTATCGATTGAAGCTGAATCTGAATTTCATCATCTCCAAGTGAAAACATACTCAGTTAATTTAGCAAAAGAAAATAATGTACCAAAGAGAACTCAATGTCCACTATAAAAGCAACTGGCAGAAATCAGGAGACAACAAACAAGCAAAATTACTAAAGGGCTGCATAGGGGAATCTACTCTTAAAAAGAGAACGATAAACCCCAAACCCCCATACAAGGCTTCATAACTACCACTAATTTACAGGATGTTATGATATAGCTAAGTTTCTTTCACACAACTACACCTTCAATATTATAAATCTTTCTTCCTTTCATTGCTTGACAAATAGTTGAAGAGTTGACGAAAACCAAATTCCATTTTGACACTACTTTAAATCAAGGAAACCATAGTTTTTCTCTGTAACATTGAGTTCAACCAATTTTAAATAACAGTGCCGAAATCATAACCCTGAAGGAGTGCCTGAACTTAAGAAACTGCAAAGATACAAATAGTACCACGAATTTGAACTGGACTAAATGTCATGTCAAAATATACACACCTGAACACAGTATCTCCCATATCAAATACTTCATGTAACTATCTTCTACCCAATACCCGAAATTTTGTTTCTTTTCTGTTCACCTCAGCTATGATATATACACAGAAAAACTCTATCTGTCTTCCAAGTTTTCAAAGGCCACAATATTTCAACACAAACCAATCCCACAAAAAAAGTAACTAAACAATCCAACACGACCACGTAGAATCAACAAAAACGAAAAACCAATCAAAACCCACATCACAGAATTACAAAAAGCTTCGATCTTTGATCATACCTCTCCTGTCCAGCAGTGTCCCAAATCTGAGCCTTAACGACTTTGCCATCAACGCTCAAAGTCTTGGTGGCAAACTCAACCCCAATAGTAGACTTGGACTCCAAATTGAACTCGTTCCTGGTGAACCTGGAGAGCAGATTGGATTTGCCGACGCCGGAGTCGCCGATCAAGACCAGCTTGAAGAGGTAGTCGTACTCATCGTCGGCTCTGTAACCGGCCATGTGTGACAGAGAAAAGACAGAGTGTGTTTTCTGTTGGGTTTGATGAGTTTTGAAGATTGAGCAAGAGTTGTGGGGATGTGTTGGATGTGTTTTAGTTTTGGGAAAACAAAGATAAATTGAGGAATATGTTTGAAATGGGAAATGATAGAGACCTGGGGTGGCTGGAATCTAGGAAGAGTGTAATGGAAGAAGGTACGAGAATGGTGCTAATTGCTAAGCAAAGTTTTTTTGTTTTTTTTTTTTGAGAAAAAGCCATACGAACGGATTATGGGTATGTTTGGTGCGGCTGGGCTTCTCAGAAAAGCTGACTTCTGCTTATTTTTTAAAATAAGCGGCTGAAAAGCAAATTGGCTAAGTGTTTGGTAAACTGGCTTTTTTTTAGAGCTTTTTTGGAAAAGACATTGGTAAAGTGTTTGGTAAACTGAAAGCTGGCTTGTGCTTTTTGTATGTAAATGACCAATTTAGACATGAAAGAAATTTTAATTTTAATTGAATGGTAATAACTAATTTTTAATTTTATGGCTAATTGAATCTTTATTATGCTTATATGAAATTATTTCTAATAATTAATTACTAATTATTATAGTGAAATCATAATTTTAAATTATGTTTATAAATAACGACTGAGTTTCATTAACATCAAATGACTACAACATGATGCATTAACACCATTAAACATTAACCAACATTACGAGCATTCATCAAGCTTTGAGTAATGCTATTTCTTATTCTTTCAATTTCTTGTACACCACCATGAGCATGATGTTCTTCTTGTGCATCATCATCCATCTCTATGTCACGTGTCATGTCATCGTGTCTTTCTCCAATACGGACAAAATGTCTATCCCGATTTCCATGCCTCCGTATATAATTATGAAGTGTCATAGTTGCAATCACAATCTTCACTTGCTTTGGAAATGAATAACCTTGCATATTTTTTAAAATCTTCCATTTCTTTTTCCAAACTCCAAATGTGCGTTCTATGACGCCTCTTAGAGAAGAGTGTGCTTGGTTAAATACCACTTTCTCATTTCTTGGCTCTTGCCTACGGTATTGTTGAAAATGTTGTCTTGGCCCTCTATAAGGTCCCAGAAATCCATTCATTTGTGGGTACCCGGAATCTACCACATAATATTTTCCTGTTACAATAACAAAATATTATATGTAACAAAACTTATCAATTATATAATATATATTTTTGACAAAAGTAAAATAATTTAATTGATTATACCTGGTGGAGGCATTGGAAAATTTATATCGGGATTTCGAATAACTGATAGGAACACCCTTGTATCATGAGCAGATCCTTCCCAGCCGGCACATACAAATGTAAATTGCATATCAAAATTACAGGCCGCCATAACATTTTGGGTTGGTACTCCTTTTCTATTATAGAACGGCACAGACTCTTCAGCAGATATTGAAGCTGGAATATGCACTCCATCAATAGCACCAATGCAATCCTTAAATTAATTAAATTATTTGTTAATAGATAAAATAATTAAAGTAATTTATAATCTTCTAATTAAGTAACAAAAAAAAAGTACCTTAAAATGTGGCATATATCTTCTGTCCCCTTCTATCTCTGGTGCAACCCCATTAAATTCAGGATCTAATGGCTTGATAATTTCATCACCAAACGCAACTAACATATCTAACGCTTCTCCAAAATATCTAGAAATAGTTTCCCCAGAATGTTGAAACCGTTCTTGGGCAGACCTATTCCCACACCCTTGTCCTAGCATATACATTACCAATCCTACTACTTCCACATGACTTGTTCTATTTGAACCCAACATCCTATATTTGACCTCCAAATCACTACATAAACGATAAAATACATCCTTCTCCATTCTAAAAGCATTGTAACACCTTGCATCATGACCTCCTAATATTTCCAATATCCACTTATTACCTGTTTGAGATGATATCATGCAAGGACTTTTATGCACATAATTCTCATAATAGTGTTGAATGAGCAAGGCATTAAGTTGCACGCATCGGAAGTATATCTCATCCTCCTCGGCATCTACTCCAGAATGGTTCATATATATATATATATATTTAGTCCAAACCTGCGAATATAAATTTAAATTTGTAAATCATTACATTAATAGAGTAATTAAAACAGTAAAATCTCTATAATGTAATTCAAGCAATGCATACACAATATCCATATAATGTCCACACACACATGAATAACCAAATAATGTCCACACACACATGAATAAAATCTCAATCTGAGCCTATGGCTTATGTTTCACTCATCTCAAACTTTAACCACTCCAACTTGATCGTAGGATCTTCAATAGTGCAAAACATCTCTCTCTTTTCTTGATTAAGAAATAACCGAGTAGCAAAGAAGTGCAACCTAGATCCTGGCCCAGCCCCAGGCAAAGAAGTGACCACCTTCATCACTTCTTTAATGCTAATGTCCGCACCTACTGCAGTCTTACCCATAATAGAAGATGCTGTACTCCTACTCTCAATGGCCTCACACATTCGATCAATCTTCTTTGCTAGAAGAGCAGCTCCTCCGACCCTACCAGGTTTTTGGACCGATCCTTTACCTTTCTCAACAGTACTTGATTTTCTTTTTCTTTTAGAAGAACCATCACCTCCCGGCTGAACCTCATCAGAATCACCACTTGACTCAAGGAAATCTTCATTCACTCCTTGCTTTGGACTTCTAGGTAGAGGTAGTCCAGAAGATGGTGCATATGCATGCTGCCCAGTTGCTGAAATATCCAAGTACATCCTATCCAACTTAGCTTCGAATTCAGGTGAAATTCCTTTTTTCCTAAACTTTGCACAGTCATTGTTTTTCTGTAAAGGAAAACAAATATAATGTAAATTGACAAGTTGATTGAACAATTGTAAATAAAAATGTAGAAGTAAATATACAAACCTCAATTTTCGTTGCCCACCACTCGTCTTCTGCAACAATGGTTTGTAGCCGGTGATCCCAACCAAGACCGGTATAATTATTGATCAAATCTCTCCATAACTTCCAATCAGTTTTAAGGGAATCTCATTTGTTTTTCAGTTGTTTTTTAGTATATTTTTTACCGGTGTCATTATAAAAACCACTGATTATATTCTCCCATCCTTCCAAACTAAAATGAGTGTTTGGACGATTACCCTTATCCACCTCCTTAATACATAGGTCACAAAATGTATCTACCAGAGTATCATTCCAAGAAGCTTTTTCTTTTTCCATCTAGCAAACATAAAAACACATGGCCTGAGCATGAGCAATAGTTCCAAATAGTTATATCTATACTATATGCAAAGGTACAGTATATCTGAAAATGCTAGGATAGAATTCCTAAAAAGGTACAAGCATGTATACCATGACATAATAATTATTATGCCAAAAAGAAAAACCACCCATTTGGATGTGTATTCATTTAAGATAAAAAAAAAATTAAAAATTGTTTGGGTACCTGAAGAATTGTTAAAAGTTTCTGGTACCAAAGAGAGTATGAGGCCAAGAAACGATCAGAGCTGCATTCCTGACATGTCACTCCTAGCAGGCAAGTTCCTCCCCAGCATTTATCTAGCTAAACTAGGAGAATATAAGCAAATTAATTAACATTCAAAGAAGAACAAGATAATTTAGTGTCCATTAAAGTCTAAAGGACTTTGAAATCCTAACATTGACATCTAAACCTTCAGAGTTACCAAAGCAAAGATGGATGCATATAAGATTTGAAAGGGCCGTGGAGCAGTTGCAATCATAAAGATATAAAAAAAATTAATTAAAAGATGTAATTAAATAAGTTCATATGCAATAAAACAAATAGGCCAACATCAAGAGCTTCGAAAATCTTGCATGATCACAACAAGCTCTTTTTCCTGAAAAAAATATCCGGCCAACCATATGGAAATACCTAAAAGATGTCCATGACTCCAAGAGTCCATATTATTGTTGGCAAGTGATCATATTATTTATTAAGCAAACCACTTTATTGATCAAGAGAATGATAGAATGAAAGTGAGGGAGAGGTCAAGAAAATGGATGAGCAGCAGAAAATTCATAAAATTACAACGCCAGGAGCTAGGATTTTAAGCAAACCCCTACAAAACCTTACCTACTGTAGCCTTCTAATCTGGCAGTCAATGGAGGAAGAATTTCAAAATGGGGTGGGCTAGACTTTATCTACAGATTTTTGTTTCTTTAATGTAAAAGATACGTAAAAAATTTAGGTAAAATTTTATACCATTTTGACAAGTAAAAGTATTATCAAGGATGAGTGGATAAATAGTTCAACACCTACACATTAACTTGCAAACCCTTTTGAAATAATGCATGAGCTGTAATAAATTTATTTAAGTATATTACTTAGACTCATTCCGCATGGGTATAACCTTCACTTATAAGGAATACTTGATAGCAATAGTTCAAGAGCATTGTGTTAAGAAATTCTATATGTTTTGTAGCCGAGGTTGCTCACAAGTATCCTCCGTCCTTGCTGGCAGAACAAAAGAAGCTGTAAAGACACCGGAACAGAAGCAAGAATATAAACCAGAATCCTACTCTCCCAAAGTTCCTCCACTGCTGCACCTATGTAGTGTTCAAAACTTCTTCTATGTTTTTCCATCCAAGGCACCCAAATTAAGGGCCAACATATAGCAGCCCCAAAACACTTTTTCCCTCGCCAAAAGCAAGGTTTTGAGCAAAGAACAAAAAAAAAAAAGCCCCGAATTCCCTTTCCATTATACACTAGTGAGGAGAAAAGTAAAAGTATTCACCCTAACTAGCAGGTATGAAATTTGGTTTCGAATCATCATGAATCAGAAACTTAGGAGACGAGTAACAAGGAAAGGAAACAGAAGCTTTCATTCCATCTAGTCTAATCCATTCTCAGAGAAACTGTAATTGAAATTGAAGAGAAACAAAGATTGATACCTCAAAATCGATAGGAACCCAGATGTGTGAGTGGCTGATTGAGGATGACTGAGGCTAATTGAGGTGGTTCAGTGGTTGATTGAGGTTTCCCCAGAAATTTAGTAAAAGTGAAGAGGAAGTTGCTGTGAAGAGGAGAGGAAGCTGCGAAGAGGAAGCATCTATTGCGAGGAGGAGAGTTTTAGGTTGTGAGGGGCAAACCCTGGTATTTGGAAAACTTCATTTAACTACAGTGGCTCCGCCACAGTGCAGAAGCAGCTCGCTGCTTTCAGAAGGAGGGGAACCCCGACTTTCGGCTTTTCGATGAAAAAAGTTGGGGCTTCTTTAAGCTGGGGAATAAAAGCCTGTTACCAAACACTTCAGGTCGCTGGGCTTATAAGCAGGGGAGCAAAAAAGCCCCCCCAAACGCACACTATGCATGGTCAAGCAGGAGTCGAAACTCCACTACAAACTAAAAGTTCCAAAAACTAAATAATGAAACGGAAGGGACGAGACTAAAATCCGAAAAACAAAACGTCCAAACAAACGGACAAACAAACTACAAAAGTAATTAACCAGCATGAAAGGAGAGAGGACTCCACCAAAACCCTCAGGCCTAGAGACCCCATAGTGTACCTTTCAGATAGAGGTAGAGCAACCCTCTCTACCCTCATGATGGGATCTTGTTGCAACTGCTACTCGGGATCACTCCTCATTGGTTCCATCCCCAACCTCAGAGGCCGACCCCGACTCTATCATACCCCCACATGCAAAATCACCTTCACCAGGAATATCCAACGTCCCGGCAGCCCCAGACGATGACGCCATCGAATCGAAATTCAAATTCATTGCCGACTTCTTATTCTTACTCCCTCTAGGACGTCCACGCTTCTTCGGAGATTTGCGAGCAAGACCAATAGAGCCATCATTGCCCACCATGAGACCTAGATCTCCCGGTCCAAGTTCCAGAGGAATGATCTCCAGACAATGCTTGAGACGCTTACCGTGAGTTGAGTCCTCCTCATCCCTAACACGCCTGACTCTTGCCACCTTCATTGGAGAAGGAAATTCTGGTACCTCCTGAATCTGTACCTGGCGTTTTTCCTTCGGAAACAACCCCGAAAGGGATGAAAGCGAAGGAGAAGAAAATATAGGCATACATGGGGCCGAGTTTGCCCTAAAAACCATCACAGGGGTCATGTCGGCTGGAGAGGCAGAGTTGGAACCCGGCAGTGCTTCCGCTTGCACTCCCGCACTCGGGCAAGATTGCCCTCCATAATCAATACGAAAGCAGGTACGACATCTCCCCAACAACCTCTCGTACTTATATTCCACCTTGATAACATCAGAAGGAGAAACCCTAAGTCGGCGTTCCACCTTCACCGGAACATTCGTCGGGAGAACGAGTCGAACCCTAGCAATGCCTCGGTTCATAGCAGCATTATCAACCTGAATGACAGGGCCTATCATCTCCCCGACAAGACGAACGGTGGCCACCGTTAAGAGCGCCGGCGGTAGCCTTGTGATTACAACCCAAATCCAAAGAAAGTCGAGAGGGACCTTCATGATGTCTGAAAAGCCATCGTAATCATTGAGAATTATCATGGCCCTCTAAAAGCACCACAGACCTCCCTTCTTTATCCGAGACAGATCACGCTCGTTGTTGAACGTGAAGAGAAACCTATCCACCTGAGCTGTTACCTCCACAGGAATAGAAGTTTTCCACATAGCCCGCACTGCACTGCGGAAAGAATCAAAAGTCATTACCTTGCTTGTGTTGAGACGTCCAACCAGATAAAACCGGGGAGCAACGAAACCATTCTCTGGACTCCACAGATCCCCAAGGTCCACCGGCTCTTCCTCTTTGCCGAGAGAGAGCTTGGACGCCAGACGTGCAGTCATGGAGGCTACGGAAGCCGTCACTGCTGCCATTAGGGACACGCCGCTCATCAAATCTCAAAACCCTAACCCTAGGTTTCTAGAGAGAGACGAGAGAGGCTGCGGTATATTTAATATCCCATTAATTGCTAAGCAAAGTTTGTTGTAGCTGTCAAAAACAAAAGGAATATGTAATTGTTTTTTTTTTAATGCAAATAAGTAATTGATTTTTAAATGAAATGCAGAGAAGAAAATAGAAAACGTCTAATACTTGTACTAATTTATCAGAAATTCTTGTATGTACAGTTGTATATGTTGTAATCACCGTGCATGTATATTAAATCCATAATTTTTAACCATCCACAATGGATCGTTGTACAAACCGTGCAAACCTCATATTTTATATATAAATCTTCCATTTAGTTAGGGTCAGTTACATTGGTAACGGAACGGAAAAATCTTCGTTCCGTTAAACCCTAACAATCGTGAAAGAGAGTTGCTCAACGTAGTTATGACCTCTCTCTCTCTCTCTTTCTCTCTCTCTCAAACTACATTCTCATGCTCTCCTCAATCATGCACGGTTCGATGAGTGTTTTGTTATTCCTAAAGATTTCGTTACTATATTTCACTAGTCCCCTCCCTGCAGGTTTTTTCTTTAGGTTTACGATTTATGGTTTAGATCCATCTTGTTGTTTGATTGTGTTCGTTGTTTGATTTAGGGTTTGGAGTTTATGATTTTGTTCATATCTATTTCATTATTTGATCGTGTTTAATGTTTGTTGGATTTTGTTCTCCTCCTATCTTCATATTGTTGTTAATATTTAGAGTAGACCACCATGGAGTGTTTAGGGTTATAATCTCCAGCAAGTATACTTGTTTTCAGAAAGAAAGTGTACTTGTCAGTATGTAAAATGAGTAGACCAAATAAGATAAGACTTTGCTCTACAACTATAGTCGAGGACGTCTATCATGTTTCTTGCCAATAAGGTACTCCTTAAATAAAATTTGTGTAAACAAATTATAATAGCGTCACCTGAGTAGGACTACTAGAAAATACTGTAAGAAAGTTTCTGAAATAAGTATATTTAACATAAAAGTGGAGTACCACAAGGAGTATCAACACAAGCTCTTCAACATTGCTTAAGTAGTTCTACTTAGGGTTTCCATACAAAAAAAATATCAAAAAAATATCGAACAATCCCACCACAGTGCATGTATAAGGCAACTCCATTGAACATTGACGCAATTATCAACTATCTTAACACATGCAAAAAAAAAAAAAAAAAAATATCTGATATGCCTAGTTTACATGAATCAAACAAATTTAACTAGTGAAGTAACAACCAACTGCAATTAAAAGTTTCAACTTTCATACACTTGACAAACTGCAAATGGTTCAAACCTATCACAATGTTCATAATCTGCAAATTAAATTATGAAACCACCAACAGTTCCAACAGTCACCAAACCAACGGTTATTCCAGCAAGTTCCATAATATGTAAATTATTGTAAACCAAACTGATATGGTCCAATCGCCAATCTATAAGACACTGGCATATTTTTAGTTTTGTTGAGATTGATTATATTCATCATGCATTCATGCACTAGTATTATTTTCCCGTCTTTTGTTCTCGTCTGCTCCAATGGTGTTTTTCCATTAAATACGGAAATAATGGGAGAGATACTTCTTGACAAATTTTTCCATTCCAGAAGATGATGGCTTCTGTGGAACTCGCAGGGCGGTCAAGGGTTAAATTTCTGTCCCAGGTTTGGGCATGAAGAACATTGCAATCGATACCCTTTCTTTTCCTGAGTTAGCAGTTACTCTGTGCTCCATGCTTTTATAAATCTCATAGCTCAGAATCTGCAAAATAAACCAATATAAGACATTCTCAAATTAGATGAAATTTTTCAAAAATAATCAATACATTTGGTTCAGACATCTGAACGGTGGAGATGTGAAAATATGACCGAAAAGTAAGTCAAAAAATAAACTTCACACGTTAATTTCAGAACGAAAGTGTATATATATATATATATATATATATATATATTCAAGTTTCTTCCAACGCAAGACAGCCATTAGTGAAAGGTAACAATTAATTAGTGGTTTTTCAATAAAGTTAATAAGAGATGTTATTTACATACACTAAATCTTTATCACAATCCCCCTCCTCCTCCCCTTGTAGTTTATATTACGGCCGGGTGTTTGGGCCCGAAGGACCGAAAGTCCGACCCGAAAATCTGAAAAATGTTCGAAACGAGCCGAGCTGAATTTTTTTAAGGACCGGCCCAAAAATCTGACACTCGGTCCGAGCTCGGGCCCTATTTTTTTTTAGACCGAAAGCACGGCCCGGCCCGAAATCACCCAGCCCACCCAGGCCCAGCCGACTAGCCCTACAGATTTACAGAGTCAAAGTGTGAAATCCACAATTCCTCGACTCGTCGTCTCTGCCTCTCTGGACTCTCTGCGAAATCCTCGAGACCTCGACTGAGTCGACTCCTCGTCTCTGCCACTGCGGCACCGCTAACCAGGTCCACAGCTCCGGCCTCTGCTCACCGCCACCGGCCCACCACAGCAGCACATCTCCTCCCTCGAACTCTCGCAATCCTCTGTCGCCGTCTTCAGCACAGCTCCTCCGCTACAGATCTTCACATAGAAAGGTGAGTGAGCTTTCTTCTTCCTCTTCATTTTGGAAACCAATGTATTCATCCAAATCTCAGACTCTAGCTCTAATCTTTTTTTGAGAAGATAACAAAACCCTTAATTCGATTCATTCCTTTGTTAAAGTTCCCATCTTTACACTCCGGCAATGGCATATTGTTTAGTTTGATTTAAAAATAGAAAAAACCCCAATTTCACATGACTTTGATCTCCCTGATTTGGGTCTAAAGCTCTAACCTTTGTTGTTTCTAATTTAATTTCTGCTGCAACTAAGCTACAGTGAAAAAACCAATCAATGGAGGACACCAATTCCCCCAATTCTGAAGCCGATGACCTCAAGAACTGTGGTTGTCAGCCCTCTTATTGGTGTGGATTATTTTTTGGCCCGAAAAAGCCCGAAAGCCCGATTAGGCCCAACTTGGTCAGACTTGAGCCGGTCCTCATCTTTGAAAAAGCTCGGCTCGGCTCGGCCCAAAGATGTCGGGCTTTGGGTCAGGTTTTACAAATTTTGGGCTCGATCCAGCCCATGCCCAGTCCTAGCTTATATTACTTGAGTTAATAGAGATTTTGGGTATGTGAATGACATCACCGTACTCTAATTTTTTAGAGTGATCGATCAATTATGTATATAATAGTTTACTGTTATGCAAGCGAAACATAGACTTATGCATCTTATCAACATTTCATGAAATCAACGTGATTAATTATCACAGAAGCACATTTAACAAAAAATTAGAGTGTTGCTATTGGAACCTCCACATTTGCTCACTTGACCTTCCTTTATTTTCAATTATTGAATTACATTTGTATCCTCTTGCATAAGGACTATTGAGGACAATAAGTGTATAAAAAGAGTATTATATTTATTATCTATAGACTTTCTAATTCAATGATAATGTTATTTATTATTTTCCTTATCAAATTTATTTTCTAATTTCAGTAAGTGTTAAAACTAAGCAAATATATAAATTATAAGATTGTTAATGTGACATAAAGTTACTATAATTATACATGTTTAAGCGCATATATAAAATATAAGATCAAGAGTAAGTGTTGAAAATTAAGCGCATATATTTTAATAAGTTTGCAACATGAAGAAAAAAAAAAGTCAATTGTTTTGATGTTCAATATATATATATATATATATATATATATATATTGAATATTTTTATATATCTTATTAGACCTTAAATATATTTGCAACACACTAATAACTATTGAAATAGTACAAGGGTATAGCTAGTGTGTGAAATATTTGTATATCCTATGTTTTTATTTATCTCATTAGGTCTTACACATGAAATAAAAAAAAATTAAGAAATAGAGATCTAGTCATTGAATAGGAGGTTGAATGAGTAAGTTATTGAAATATATGTAAATAACATATTTAAGGTTATTTCGATAATTTGAATTGAGGTCTAGTGAGTAAATGCTTATATTCAAAAGTATAATGGAGGTGTAGAAAGTATTGGAGGTCGAAATAAAAAAAAAAAAAAAATAGAGATCTAGTGATTGAATAGGAGGTTGAATGAGTAAGTTATTGAAATATATGTAAATAACATATTTAAGGTTATTTCGGTAATTTGAATTGAGATCTAGTGAGTAAATGCTTATATTCAAAAGTATAATGGAGGTGTAAAAAGTATTGGAGGTCTAATGAGCAAATGTGGAGGTCCTAATAGCAACACTCAAAAATTATCACAAAAGAAAGTTGTTGCTATAAAAGGAATAACTTGCTTTTCAGATAAATTTATATCAACTATCTCTAGGCGTGTGACTTTAATCCCTCTTAAATGACTATTACATGAATTCTGTCCAGGATTAGTGCGTTATAAAATAAGATGTACACAAGCATTTGTGTCCCATTATCTCAGAAATATCAGAACATGGATATGCCTTTAATAAAGAGTGACGCTAACACATAATTTGGTGAGATGAAAATATGGTTAAGACATTGTTCGGTTTTGAGTTTGGGTATCATGATCTCAAATCTCAACCATAAAATGATGTTGTTCTTGTTAATCCGTGCTTAATTCGTTTGTCAATAAACTAAATTTGGAAATTATCGTTAGTGTTAGTTCATATATATATATAATCAGTATCTTTAATAGGAGCACAATGTGCGACGATATTAATATACTTATGCCCTCATTTATGTTTCGTTTAACCCTTATTTACATAAGATAGAGTCATAATTTAGTTTAGTGTCAATTTAGTAGAGTTTTGGAGAAAGTGTGCTTAATTGTCAGAAAAACGACCAAGTATAGAAATCTGAGGCAAAAGTGCAAAATATGTTGTTTTCGTGATTTTGAGGCCTGTTTTTGACTGACCTATCCTTTTCTAAATTTGATGAAATTTGTTATGCATATAGTTGGCAAGCTAAAGTGTATTGTGTTAAAATTTCAGATCAATCGGAGTTTGTGAAGTCACCCAAACGATGGCTGCCACTTGGCAGTTTGAACAAAGATCACCACGGACTACTAGGATTTTCCAGGGACTGTGTCCTGAGTTCCGGAATTTCTGTGGGACACATCGCTTGGAACCATCGGACATGCCATATGCTGTTGGAAAGCTCTACGAGTCTAGTTTCTCTGGGACTTGGAATCGCATCAATCGGAGCTCCAAGGAGGATGTTATGCCGGATTTACTGGAGTAAGGTCATTCTGCCGGGAAAACAACAACTTTCCCGATTGCATCAGGATAACTCTCCATTGGATTTTTGGAAGCATGGATCAGATATTTTGGACCTAAAGATATGTCCATACTAACTTAATGAGAAGATTCAAGTCCAAAATAAGGCCAAGAAGAGTCTAGAAGAAAAGAATTCGGATAACAAGAGAAAGAAAAATAATTCTGATTAATTTCGGAAAAATTCCTGTGCACGTCTCTCAACTTCCACGGACTCTCCCGGACAGCTCACAATGAATCAGAATTCGAGCCATAAGTCTAGTTTCCAACCCAACTGGAATCACTTCAATATCTATTTTTTAGAGAAATATATTCCATAATCTTCACTCGAAGGTCAAATCTGCCAGCAAGATAAGTTTGAGAAAAACTAGGTTTTGTGAACCCTAGTTGCAGCCAACCTTTTGCCTCTATATATTGGACGATTTTTACACAGAAAAAAGGTCTCTTCTCTCTCACTTTTCACTAGCCAAAACTCTGTCCAATTAGCACCACAAATCCCATAGAAAATTCAAGCCGATTCCATAGTTCATCACCACCACCGATCGCAAGTTTCATCTCCACCGAATCTCTCTTTGTCGATTCCTCTACAAGGTTTCTTTTAAAGTGTGATTCACTCATCTCTCATGGCTTGTAATTTTCTGTATAATTACTTAACGTTGTCTATGAAGTTTGTAAGGATTTGTGGTTTGTTATTTGGTTTTATTAATTTTACATTGGATTTCTGAAATTTTGTTATGTGTTTTGGTTTTCTTTTTGTTTAATTGATAAACATGTATATGACGAATTGATTGTATGGTAATAGGGCAGTAACTTTGTTGCATGATTTGATGATTTTGTTTGGTTTATTTTCTGAATTCGTATGCACAACAAGTTTTAGGGTTAAGAAAAGCTTTAGTTAGGCTGATCTTGGGTTTAATATTTTATGTTGCCGAATTAATTTATGAAATAATTTATACACGAAGTTAAGTTATTTTGTATTGATATTAAGGGTAGAGTAATTCAGAAAATATGCATGTTGAAGTAAGCTGAGGTGACGTCATACTTGTTGCATGTTTCCAATTCAACTCATTGTGCTTATGTGTTTCTTGGTTTAATTTTTACACGAAGTGTCTTTAAACTGATTAGCACTATGTTTAGGGTTATGCACGAAGCTAATTCTGAATAATTAAGGAGTTTTGAATGATTAGATGAACCACGAAGGGCTCTAGTTATAATTGGAACTAAATTGCATGAAATCGGATTCAATAAAGCTGCTGCCGTATTATTGTCTTTGATCGGTTTGTTATGTGCATGTGAGTTTTTGTGTGATGTGTTTTGTTTAAAAGATGTTGATCATATGTAAATATATAATTTAAGTTTTATTTTCGTAATTTTCAGTAGGTTTTAGAATCAAATTTCAAACCCCCAATATGATTTTGCAATACGTTATGTGATTGAACGCCCTTAATTTCCCCGGACTGAACGATACCTACTTGTCCTATACTAACGATGACACAAGAGGGTAATATTTGTATGAAGTTGTTTTGCAGGTACAATGTGCTTGGATAGTAGCTCCATCAATTTTTGGCGCCGTTGTCGGGGAAATTATAAAGTTTTGATTCATGAAGTGTTACTTTGTAACTTTGTATCAATTTTTGGATGTGTATAATTTTTCCTTAGTTTTGGGATATGTATAATAGGATTTTCGGACATGTAATAGTAAATAGAAATTTCGGTTTTGGTTTTTGGTTTTTAATGATTGCCGAATATGTGATGTAATATATTTGAATGTTTGTAATACTTAGATAAATTTCTAAGAAGTTGATAGTTTTATGTATGTTTGAGTTTATTGTAGTTTCTAAATTGTAATATGTAGGGAGAAACCGCATTTGTTGGCCTTAGCCTTAACCCTTCTTACGAATGATGCCATGTTAGGTATGTTTTTGTGTAGACTGGGAAACGTAGGAAAGGTCCCCCCCACGCATAAAGACGCTAACTTGGTATTATTTTTATGAGGTTGAGGGCGGCTTTGATTAACATTTGTAGACTGCTAGTGACCCGAGTTTGTTTTACAAAGTATGAGCCAAGTTATTTTCATTGATTGGTTATCAAGTTTGTAAAACTGGTTCTCAAGGCCCACAGACTGATGTTCATTCTCGGTGAGTGAGTCGATAGGGAGTTCGCTCTCCGTGGTTACCAACAACGAGACCTGCCTGGTTCCTATAGGGAGTTCGCTCTCTATGAATCTTAACGGCACCGCTTTAGAAAAGTGTAATACGCTCAAACTAGTCGATAGCTTGGGCCGAAGCATCTCCTCACTTTAGACGCTAGAAAATAACTTGAAATATGTGATCTATTTTCTTCAACCCAATTTGTCTTTAATTTTTGAGGTATATCGGAATAAGCATGATTCTACTTTGGACTGTATCAGTTCATTGCACTGTTATCTCCTCTGCTCCACGTACCTTGAAAATTAGGGTTTTTGAATAAAATCAACTAGAAAGAAGCTAGGTTGTGACGCCATGTGTTTTGTACATGTTGAAATCGATGCTTGAGAATTTTTTCCACACTTGTGAAATTTTCGATGCTTTGTGTGAATGACGATTTGTGTGAAGTTTTGAGAATTTTGTTTGTGTGTTTTGCCTTGTAAATTTCGTGTGCCATTGTTTGATCTCTTGAATATTTTTTTTATTATTTTTTTTATTATTTTTTTTATCTTCTTTATACATATTACTTCTAACTTATTTCTAACCTATACTCTAACTTATTCTAACTCATTCTTTCTAATCTATACATGTTGATTCTTGTAGAATTTAATTGTTAGTTGCAGATCATAAGGAAGATGTGAAGAATTATATTGTAAACAGTTGATTGAAGCTTTCATTGACTTGGGAAGGACGACAAGTGTTGCAAGAAACGAGTTCCACCACTCTCAACTTTTGTTCATGATTTACAATTAAATTCTACTTAGCTAATTGTTGTATATTTATACACTAATTTCTAACTTTAGCTAATTCACTAACTCACTACTAACTTATTCTTTGAACTCTCATCTCCACTCTTCTAATTTTCTTTATCTTGATGTGATGCAGTTGAAGAGTGAAGTAATCATACATCAATTTTTGATAACCATTGTAAGGAGGCACGAATTTGGAGGTGTACACTCCAAAAGACATCGCCCACAACTTGATTAAGAAGTGAAGAGTCTAGGCTGAGTAGACTATAAACATTAAGCGCTCCATGGGAGGCAACCCATTTCAATCAAAATTGTGAAGGAGCCATCAACGAGAGTTTGAATTTTCTACATCCCTAAACTCTTTTTTATTGAATTGTATAAATGTGGAACTTGTGAATTTTATCATATGCTTAGAAATTACAACATTATTTCTGGTTTACATTGAGGACAATGTAATTTTCTAAGTGTGGAGTAGTGGTACATGTTTCACATGTTTGTTTTTGTTTTGAGTCTTTTGTTTGAGTCATTAAAAGAAACAGAAAATAAAAAATCGGAAAATTCAGAAAATTAAAAACAAATTTCGTTGTTTTTATTTGATTTTTGTTTTGTTTGAGTCTTAGGACGCCCCTAAAGTCTATGATAATTATATTTTTGAATACATAGATGATGGTTTTGCATGATCATAAGATTAAATTGTGAGTTTCATGGATATTATGATTGGTATGAATTTGTGAGATTTTGATTGATATATGAGAAGCATGCTTGTTTGAGTTGACTTTATTCCATAACATCCTATGTGAGCTTTAGAGCCTATATGCTTTCTTCATGAGTTATTATAAATGAGCAGAAAATTTTCAAATCTCATTATTCTTTGCATAATCAATGACTATGTGCTATAGCTTTCTGATGGACTCTAGAATGCTAAAACTGGCTCTTGTTGAATTTTGAGACGATTATTCATGACTATGCCATGATTTTGAATATGATTGAAAATATCTTGTTAGGATTACCACCAAAACTAAACAAAGCATGTGCCTAATTTGTGCCCGTCGTGGGACTCCTTAGTTTTAACCCCATTGAGCCTACATTTAGCCATTTTCTTTCATCACCATGAAGCACATTCCTTGAACTCAGAATAGTTTTAACCCTTTCCATTGTTATCAAGACTTGGTAAAGTTGAATTTTATTGTGGAATTGTGAGTTGATGTGATGATTTGAAGCAAGTGTGGGGTGAGCCAATCCAAAATTATAAAAAGAAATATATGTGTTGCCGAAACAAAAAGAAATTAAAGAGATATCGGACAGAAAAGAAATGAAAATAAAATTCGATCCGAAAGAAGAACAAAGAAAAACTTGCGGCAAAAGAAAAGAAAAGTTTAGATTGAGTTCTTATTGTGAATTTGGAGTTGTGTGATAATTGAAGGTCTATTATTGTTATATTTGACATTTGTCCTTATTCACTATGTTTTGGGGAAGAAAAGAATGAAGTTTGAGTCAAACATGATGAAATTTGGCCCTTTAATTGGAGTCATAAGGAGTTTTGAGCTTTACTAAGTCTTGGTGACATTTTATCACCACTTTTCTAAATTCGAATTCCTTATGCCTAACCCCATTATCACCTCTATGATCTTTTCATGATTCTTAAGATTGGTAAACTTTGATTGTGGAGATTTTCTCAAGAGTAAGCATATGGTTTTGGTCTATTCGTGCACATAATTGTTACATGAGATTTTCCAGAAAATACTATTCACAAAGTGCTTTTATTTGATGAATTATGCAAGCTATTTGTTGTCTTACAATCTGTTCTCTTGCATATACCTTGAGTGAATATTGCCATAATCATGTGTGAAAAGAAGAGAGTATGCCTAGTGAGGAGGATTTGATCAACTTAACATGTTTACATGCTTATTTTTCTCACTTCTGACTTATTCATATCATGATTACTATCTGTGACGCTTGGAATTTTTGTGCTTACATTAGAATGCTTAACTTGAAAGCTATGTGTTTTAAAGATCCTGAGACAATCATTTAGGGGCAGTAGTTGAGTCTTTTTGTTTTTGTTTTGCTAAGCGACTAGCAAAATCTAAGTGTGGGGTAGTTAATAGGAGCACAATGTGCGACGATATTAATATGCTTATGCCCTTATTTATGCTTCGTTTAACCCTTATTTACATAAGATAAAGTCATAATTTAGTTTAGTGTCAATTTGGTAGAGTTTTGGAGAAAGTGTGTTTAATTGTCAGAAAAACGACCAAGTATAGAAATCTGAGGCAAAAGTGCAAAATATGTTGTTTTCATGATTTTGAGGCCTGTTTTTGACTGACCTATCCTTTTCCAAATTTTATGAAATTTGGTATGCATATAGTTGGCAAGCTAAAGTGTATTATGTCAAAATTTCAGATCAATCGAAGTTTGGAAAATCACCCAAACGATGGCTGTCACTTGGCAGTTTGAGCAAAGATCACTAGGGACTACCAGGATTTTCCTGAGACTGTGTCCTGACTTTGGGAATTTATGTGGGACACATCGCTTGGAACCAGGACGTACCATATGCCGTTGGAAAGCTCTACGAGTCTAGTTTCTCTGGGACTTGAAATCACATCAATCGGAGCTCCGAGGAGGAAGTTATGCCGGATTTACTGGAGTAAGGTCATTCTGCCGGGAAAACAACAACTTTCCCGGTTGTATCAGGATAACTCTCCATTGGATTTTTGGAAGCATGGATCGGATATTTTGGACCTAAAGATATGTCCATACTAACTTAATGAGAAGATTCAAGTCCAAGATAAGGCCAAGAAGAGTCTAGAAGAAAAGAATTCGGATAACAAGAGAAAGAAAAAGAATCCTGATTAATTTCGGAAAAATTCCTGTGCACGTCTCTCAACTTCCATGGACTCTCCCGGACAGCTCACAATGAATCAGAATTCGAGCCTTATATGGATAGAAAGCTACGGGAGTCTAGTTTCCAACCCAACTGGAATCACCTCAATATCTAATTTCTAGAGAAATATATTCCATAATCTTCACTCGAAGGTCAAATCTGCCAGCAGGATAAGTTTGAGAAAAACTAGGTTTTGTGAACCCTAGTTGCAGCCAACCTTTTGCCTCTATATATTGGACGATTTTTACACAGAAAAAAGGTCTCTTCTCTCTCACTTTTCACTAGCCAAAACTCTGTCCAATTAGCATCACAAATCCCATAGAAAATTCAAGCCGATTCCATAGTTCATCACCACCACCGATCGCAAGTTTCATCTCCACCGAATCTCTCTTTGTCGATTCCTCTACAAGGTTTCTTTTAAAGTGTGATTCACTCATCTCTCATGGCTTGTAATTTTCTGTATAATTACTTAAATTTGTCTATGAAGTTTGTAAGGATTTGTGGTTTGTTATTTGGTTTTATTAATTTTACATTGGATTTCTGAAATTCTGTTATGTGTTTTGGTTTTCTTTTTGTTTAATTGATAAACATGTATATGACGAATTGATTGTATGGTAATAGGGCAATAACTTTGTTGCATGATTTGATGATTTTGTTTGGTTTATTTTCTGAATTCGTATGCACAACAAGTTTTAGGGTTAAGAAAAGCTTTAGCTAGGCTGATCTTGGGTTTAATTTTTTATGTTGCCGAATTAATTTATGAAATAATTTATACACGAAGTTAAGTTATTTTGTATTGATATTAAGGGTAGAGTAATTCAGAAAATATGCATGTTGAAGCAAGGTGAGGTGACGCCATACTTGTTGCATGTTTCCAATTCAACTCTTTGTGCTTATGTGTTTCTTGGTTTAATTTTTACACGAAGTGTCTTTAAACTGATTAGCACTATGTTTAGGGTTATGCACGAAGCTAATTCTGAATAATTAAGGAGTTTTGAATGATTAGATGAACCACGAAGGGCTCTAGTTATAATTGGAACTAAATTGCATGAAATCGGATTCAATAAAGCTGCTGCCGTATTATTGTCTTTGATCGGTTTGTTATGTGCATGTGAGTTTTTGTGTGATGTGTTTTGTTTAAAAGATGTTGATCATATGTAAATATATAATTTAAGTTTTATTTTCGTAATTTTCAGTAGGTTTTAGAATCAAATTTCAAACCCCCAATATGATTTTGCAATACGTTATGTGATTGAACGCCCTTAATTTCCCCGGACTAAACGATCCCTACTTGTCCTATACTAACGATGACACAAGAGGGTAATATTTGTATGAAGTTGTTTTGCAGGTACAATGTGCTTGGATAGTAGCTCCATCAATCTTGCATGCAAGTGTTAGACTTGGTTTTATGTGTTGAGATTCTAAGCATGAATTTAAGGCAATGGACAACTAGACTGTAGAGTGTAGACGTAAAGATCAATAAAAGATAAATAGAGCTTGACAGTTGACATGAATCAATGAACATGTTTTGTCACATGTTGTTGTAAATAAAAGGCATAATAGTCAAAATGAACTCTAAACTTGGTTCAAATTGTCAATTTGCACCCCGAACTTGTAATTATGAAATTTTACCTCCTCAACTTGTCAAAAGCTGTCGATTTGCACCCCATCCATCAAATCTAACGATTTCCATACAATTAAGAGTCTCATGGCTTGCACATTTGGATTATTTTCGTTATTTTACATTTATTTCATATTATTAATAAAAATACACAATAAATTTATTTTTGTACAATATTTTCTACAATTATATCATTGTGTTTGTGACTTAAAGACTACTTTTGTTGAGATATTTGAGTTCTTTAATCTTAGACAAATTATATCATATTTCTTATTACTTAAAACAGTGGTTCGACAATTCAATTTTAGTTATCCACATAATTTTTTTTATTGACAAATTATATCACGTAAGGTATGCATTATTTTGAAGAAAAAAAAATATTATGAGTAAGTAGAAATAATTGTAAAAAAAATAAATTTCTTATGTAATTTATTTAAAAAATAAAATAAATATAAAATAACGAAAATACCCCTCATGTATTAGGCATGTGACTCTTAATTAGATGTAAAACAGTTATATTTGACGGAGGGGGTGCAAATCGGCAGTTTTTGACAAGTTGAGGAGGTAAAATTTTGTAATTACAAGTTTAGGGTGTAAATTGACAATTTGAGCAAAGTTCAGGGTGTATTTGAAGAAATTTTTCAGTGTGACGGCCTCCAAATGAAATTTCAACACGTGAAATTTTATCACAGAAATTATAAATTTATGTATTTTACTTTTTGTAAAATGACTTTAATCAATCTTTTAGAGTTTAGGGTTTAGGGTTTTAGAGTTTAGGGTGTAGGGTTTAGAAAAATAATAATAAATCTAAAATAATATTTGATAAAATAACTGAAACAATTTTCTTTCACAAAATCTCACGTGTCAAAATTTCATTGGTAAGGAGGACCACTAGGCATTGCCACGTGTTTTCCCGTCACACTGAAAAATTCCTCGTGCATTTTGGCTATTTTGCTTAAATAAAATGATAGTAAGAGTAACAAAAGTTGTAAATCAGACGGAAGAAAAGTAACCTATACTTTTCTTAAAGTGATGAAATCTACTAGCATCACGGACGATGATTTCTCTGTTTTTGATCTGGGATATGTACTTAATAGCAACATGACAGTCGATGCATACACGCAAGTTCTTCATCACCCTCAATGGTACACCATCAGGAGTGTTTGTTAAACCAAAAGCAATTGCCAACTTCTCACTATGATGTGCCAAATCGTATTCCTTCTCCTCATCATCCATGTCATGCAATTCTGAACCAGTATCAGGCACATAGCCATGCAACTTCATTTCTGACCTCAATTCTTTTAGATACAGATCAATTGCCTCGTAATGTGGGTGGGATTTATCACCCATATGAAATTGATAGACTTTATTCTTTATTTCCAGCCAGCTTATACCTGGCTCCTTTTTGACCTTTCTATCTCTCATGGGCATGACTCATGGCTGTCCTAAACTCAGAAACATCCTCCCATCTTCTAGCTGAAGCATTGATGTTTGAAAGTAGCACATACGAGGCTGAATCCTCTGGATCATGCCTAAGAACATCTTGACCGATCCTTCTTGCCATGTCTGCATTCTTGTGGATTTTACAAGCAGATAACAATGTTTTCCATATAATAGCATCTGCTTTAACAGGCATTGATCTTATCATTGCCTCGGCTTCCTCCAAACATCCCGATCGGCCAAGAAGGTCAACCACGCATGTATAGTGCTCTAGTTTAGGTTGCAGTCCATACTTTTGTACCATTGAGTCGAACAGTTCCATTCCTTTCTCCTTCATCCCACAATGACTGCAGGCATAGAGCAAGCTCAAGAAAGTAACATCATTTGCCTCCAAACCTTCCTTCTCCATCTGTTCAAATAGCTTGATCGCTTCCTCTCCTCGTCCATGAAACCCATACGCAGAAATCATAGAACTCCACAATACAACATCTGCAGCAATACATTCCCTGAAAGCCTTGAGAGAATCTTCAAGACACCCACATCTAGAATACATGCTTATTAACGTACTTATCACGGCAACAATTGAGCTAGCCCCAGTCTTAACCACTTCAGCATGAATCTGCTGACCCTGCCCAAGTGTAGCCAATTCCGAACACGAACTAAGTACACTCACAAAAGTGATCCTATCAGGTCTAAACCCTGCAACTTTCATCATATTATACTGATCCAACACTCCCTCGGAATGCCCATTTTGCGCTTTCCCCGCAATCAGGGTGTTCCGAGCAACCACATTGCGAATCGGCATCGATCTAATCACCTTCTCTCCTTCAACCAACCTCCCAGACCTCATATACATATGAGCCAAAGAACTCCCAACAATCATATTAAACTCAAACCCACATTTCACAACATAACCATGAACCTGACACCCCGCATTCAGTCCTCTCAAACCCGCACAACCCCTAAGAACACTACCCAATGTGTACTCATCCGGCGAAAACCCCAACTCATGCATCTCAGAGAACAACCCCAAACCCTCCTCATTGAGCTCAAACTGCACCAGACCCGTCACCATGGCTTTCCACGTTGCCACATTTCTCTCGGGCATTTCATCAAACACCTTCTTGGCACTCCCCAAATCGCCTTTCTGCACAAACCCATTGATCAAAATGTTGCCAGACATGACGTTTCGTCTCGGCAGATGCCCAAACAGAAGCGAAGCTGATTTTAAGTCTCCGATTTTGGAGTACAAGTTGAGGAGGTGGTTGGATACGAACTTGTCTGAAGAGCACCCTGATGTGATTATCAGGGTGTGGAGCTGTTTTGATAATGGGAGTGACTTTCTGGGTATGCATGCTTTGAGGAGGTGTGAGAAAAGAGATGGGTCTGAAAATATGTCTGATTTTAATCTCTCGAATGCTTGTTTGATAAGTCCTTTGGAGCAGAGAGTGGTCAGTTGGTCTAAAGATGAAGCGGCTGTGCAAGACATGCCCATACAACGTAGCTTTGCCGAAGCGGCTTGTGTTCATAAGTGCAACTATTATATATACCCAATGTTCTAAATATAGCTTATCGGCATGGTATCGGTTATGAGCGAAAGGATATATCGAAATATATCGAATATATCGATTAGTTCTTTTTAATTAAATTTATTATATTTATAAACATATAGTCCAAACGGTACTAAATAAATTAAAGAAAAAAGAAAAATCGAGTTCTTTTAACAATAAAAATACGCAAACGGTACCAGATAATAAAAACATGTGTTTGAAGAAAGATTTGTTGGACACGAAATTCATAATAGACTCTCTCGTCACCGGACTCAATAACGTACAGTGGTTTTCTTCTTACTTATTAGTAATAGTTTTTTTGTGTCCCGAACAATCTCATTAAAAAAATTATAAAAAATAAAATAAAAAAAAACTAAAAAAAATATAAAAGTCTGATATATCAGCTAAACCCGAGTTTTACCCGATATATCGAAGTTTGACTGATATTATATCGTTATATCATATATCGTATCGTTTTCTGCATATCAGGGATATATCGGGAATATATCGACCGATATATCCGATATTTAAAACACTGTATATACCCAATATTGTTGTTGCCTAGTCAATAGTCTGACTTGCAAATTAAAATTTTCAATCACAGTTTGATGTATTTGACACTTTTAAATATTTTTCATTTATCGATTTGTGTTTAGGGAAATATGGTGGTGTGATCAATAATTACCCATCTCATATAAAATGGTGTAACTGTTTAAGGAATGTTATTTCCGTAACTTCCTATATGTGTCTTGACCTAATTAGACTAGATTCGTAGAATCCTTAGTTGATAGGGAATCTCTGATTGTTCGGGATACTTGATGTAATGCCTATATAAAGGCTTCCTTATCAATGAATAAAATATCGCTTTGCATTTATCTTTTTCTCCTATAACACGTTATCAGCACGTAGTTCTAATCATGTGCTTGATAGCAAAAACCTTAACCCTAATTATTTTTCTTTATGCCGACAACCCCTTTGACGGAAAAAGGAAAAGCAAACCCTAGGCATTTGTTTCTGCCGACAACTCCTTTGTCGGCAAAGGATGGAAAACTCAGGGCACCCAAAAAATTGCTCTAGGCACCCATGCGAATCAAAGCCAGCCAGTCGAACCCGTCGACCGAGAGCTACCAGTCGTCGTTGTCCTCGTCACCTCCTTCATCCACCGCCTGCTCTGCCCAGTGCCGACGAAGCCTCCGCCTAGAGTCGCCGCGCGTCCTCTGCACAGTCCGGCGCCTAGCAGCCTCCTAGTTTTTATGTGTGTCCTCGCACGGCCCTCAACCCGTGTTTGCCCTGCCCAAAGGAATGACGTCGTCACTGTCACCATCTTTGAGCCAAGTAGGCACCGGCGTAGCAGCGTCCTCAAAAAGACGACGTCGAGCTCAACCCAGATCTGCTTGACCCGGTTTCGTCAACCCGACCCAGCGTCGGCTCAACCCGGATTAACCCAACCCGAGTCGGGTTTGGGCCTTCTGCCGAGCCCAGCAGCCCTTTTGGGCGTTTTCTCCATCTCTGAACGAAAAATTGTCATTCGTCGAAATAATATGACGATGTGTACGCGATTGCCTCGACACTCCTTAGCTTCGGCCTCGGCATGCCTTGGCACTTGCTCGGCCTAGGCCTGCCCGTGCACTGCCTCGGCCTCGACCTAGGCAGCCTTGCACCCACCTAAGCTTGACCTCGGCCTCTCTCTTGCCTTGCTTCGATTTGGCTTCCATTCTAGCTCAACCTCGGCCTCGGCATGTCCTTGGCTCCGGCCTCGATCTTGCCTTGGCTTCGGCCCCGGTTAGCTAGCTCATGGCCCCGGTCCTTGATACTCGTTTTTTAGACATTTCTGTCTATATAGTATCAATGCTGGCTCATTTGGTTGTTTTCCGGCTAATGAATGCGCACAACTTATAAGTCAATATTGTGAATGTATTTCACATATACTATAATTTGGATTCTTTGAAACGGCGACTCATATAGACTCTAATGAACATTGTTTGGAATTTTGGACATGTTTTGATGATCCATATATGAAAGTTACATGGACATCCTTTCTTTTGAGCAAAGAAGCTATTGGGATCAAAGATGACCAAAAGAATATTTGGTAACGTCATGAGCAATGCTCAAGGCTTAAAGATGACATTAACGTCACCCAACTCTTCCTCCAAGTCAATGGAAGCACTAGTTATGCATTTAAATGTGCATATGATCCCCCTTTTAGGATCCTTCATTAGCTATGCTCATTATATGGAAGCCTAATCTTTAGCAAAGTTTTGGAGTAACGCCCTCCCACGCTAAAGACAATGATACATAAGATGATGGCTTTGATGCCGTATCATAGTTCAATTTGAGACACAATGATACTATGGTGATATATATCTAATGCTTAAACTCAAGTCATAACACTTAGATGTTATGAAGCACCTTCACAATGATTAAAAAGTTTTGAGTTGTTAAGCAACCTTCTTCCTTAAGACCAAGTAAAGCTAAGTATATCTGGTCTAATACAAGGATAATGTGGCCGTATTCAATGACTTGATCATTGGCCACGCCTACTTTTAAAGCTTGTGAGGAGCGTTTGTATACGCCAATAATCTAAACTTCGATATTGAGTTACCAATCAGGGGGATTTGTCTTGTAGATATCAGGAGGAGTCTACCCCACATGTAATCTTCAATTGTAGTTGGTGCATTGTGCTCTTTTCCCTTCGATCAAGCTTTTTATTTTACCCAAGTGGTTTTTTTTTTGCTTGGCAAGGTTTTAGCGGGGCAACATGTTATGCACCGTGTCACATTAGGTACGCGACACAAGAGGGAGTATTTAAGGAATGTTATTTTCGTAACTTACAATGTGTGTCTTGACCTAATTTGACTAGATTAGTAGAATCTTTAGTTGATAGGGAATCCCTGATTGTTCGGAATACTTTATGTAATGCCTATATAAAAGTCTCCTTATCAATGAATAAAATATCGTTTTACATCTATTTTTTTCTCCTAGAATAATAACAAAATAACTATTTCTACTATCTTTGTTTTTTTTTTTTTTTTATAATTCTCGGCGATGGAAGATGAGATTATAGTAGTTTGAGTTTGAATTATTTGGAATGGAGGCAATTTCTAGACCACAACTCTATTTTTGTCTTGGTGTAGACATTTGTCAAGCTCTAACTGTTATGTAATTAGAATCCATATTTATTTACTATATATTATTGGTGCTGGAGTTTTGTTCTACAGTAAATGAACAGTAATGGGCCGGGTTCTTTTCTCTCTTTTGTATCGTCCGATCAAGTCTTTGCAGTCGTTGATCTGCTGCCAGCTGTTTCTTTTTTCGGTCCACCACGTTTGCAATCGTTTATCTTCTTTAGTTTGATCCAGTTTGATTTCGCTGATCTTCTCGATGAAGTTGGTTACGAAATGAGAAGAATATGGGTATTTGGATTTGTGAAAGAAGGAGATGAATATGAGCTCCAGGTAAGCTCCTCTTTTGATTAATTGGTTAAATTTCGGTTTTCTGGGTGGGGCAGATGAAAATGGGATCTTCAATTTCAGTATTTTTGGATTTCGATTGGCTCCTTCTAGTCTTGATATTTATGGTCTGTAACATATCAAATAATTGGTGGCCATTAGAAATGTTCTTTTTCTTCTAATTTAAAATTTTTGTTCTATATGTGTGTTTACCTGTTTGAACAACATGATGAACATGTTGTGCTTTTCACAAAATTCCCCAACCCACCTACATCGAATTAAGTTTTAATTTTCAATATAATTCCAAGTAAGGTTAAAACCATTTGAATGATTAGAGTATACACCTCCAATTCTAAACTCGCTCTTTCTCACACTCCAGAGAAACACACATAGTTTGACAATTTGATTTTCCTTGGATCGAATTCTTGAGACCAAAAATATTACCCATCTTATCACTAAGGGAAAAGGAGAACACTGTAAAGTCCAATGAAAAACAACTATTATCCCTTATCGTCATGCTCATTGCATTTCTTTCTCTATTAACAGATATGGTAACACAACTATATCACCATCCAAAGGTTGTCCATGGGTACTGTAGCTTTTGAGTTTTTGTGTTGTGCATCAGTTCTGTCCCTATTGGTCTACTTAAGTTTGCTATTATTTAGAGAAAAGGCATAGGTTGGTGATTCAAAACAAGTTGTTGGCATATCTAATCTATTCTGACGGTATATATTCCTGCTGAAAGTTGATGTTTCATTTTGTTATAACTGATTAACACACTCTATCCAGTACTTACACTAAGGAGCCATGATAAACTCCACACCCGCTTCATCGGTTAATCACGTGAGTACCCTTTCCATAGCAGGATGCACTTTGTCTCTGGCTTATTAAAATTGACTTCCTTACGTTTATTATCGCGGAAATATTCACCATCACAATCTAATTCACTATCAAGATCGAAATCTTTAGCATCGACCTCTTTATTTCAGTCTTTCTTGGAGTTGCATTTCCATCAAACACCATCATTGATTTAATCTCAAGCCCCTCCAAAAGTTTAAATCTTGGTTTACAATATATTATGAAATGGTTTGGATGCATCTCGTCCATTTCGATCTTGAGGCAGATCTAAATTTAGCCCTTACAGGATCGACGTTTGCGCCTTTTTATTTCCGTGATGAATGTACTAAAGACATTATGATATTTTACTGAGGAAAATTCGAACCACATATGCATTTTGATGCATAAGCCAAGGATTACATCGAGGTTTTCTTCGACCGAATAAAGTATTAAGACTTAGTATCAAAAAGTCAAAATAACCAAGGCAATGATGTCATTCCAAATCTTGAAATATAGTGCCTGAAGTAGGTAACTGTTTGCTTCTAAAATCCGTGGCTGTGAGATTGACATTCTCATTTAGCACAATTGCAATGTGTTTTGAGTATTGATTTTGCTTCTGTCAAATAAATAGGTTGAGTCATACGCGAAGTTGTCTCGATTGATGTAATTTTAGGACTAGAGTGGTTTAAAACGACTATGCATACTAATAAAAAGTGGTGACGCCTTTCTTGTTAATATGTTTCCAATTAAAACGGATTTCGTGCTTCATTGGTTAATTGGTTATTTTCTACGCAAAGTGTCTATAATCGGTTAGCTAAAGATTAAGATTATACGCGAAGCTAATTCTGAGTAACTACGAGAAGTCTTAAACAACTAAGATAACCGCGAAGGCCCTAGTTGGGTTGGAACTAAGTCGAGTCTAGAATATTTCAAAGCATGCTTCTTGATTTCTTATTTGTTACTTGTTTCAATTTGTGATAGTTAGTGATAGGAGCACAATGTGCGACGATATTACTATGCTTATGCCCTCATTTATGCTTCGTTTAACCCTTATTTACTTAAGATAGAGTCATAATTTAGTTTAGTGTCAATTTGGTAGAGTTTTGGAGAAAGTTTATTAATTGTCAGAAAAACGACTAAGTATAGAAATCTGAGGAAAAAGTGAAAAATATGTTGTTTTCGAGATTTTGAGGCATATGTTTGACTGACTTATTATTTTCCAAATTTGATGAAATTTGGCAGGCACATAACTGGCAAGCTGGTGTGTATTGTGTCAAACGTTCAGATCAATCGGAGTTCGGGAAGTCACCCAAACGATGGCTGCAACTTGGCAGTTTGAGCAAAGATCACCAGGGAATACCAGGATTTTCCTGGGACTGTGTCCTGACTTCCGGAATTTCTGTGGAACACATCGCTTAAAACCAGAGAACGTGCCATACGCCGTTGGAAAGCTCTAGTTTCTCTGGGACTTGGAATCACATCAATCGGAGCTATGAGGAGGAAGTTATGCCAGATTGACTAGAGTAAGGTCATTCTGCCGGGAAAACAACAACTTTCCTGGTTGCATCAGGATAACTCTCCATTGGATTTTTGGAAGCATAGATCGGATATTATTGTAATATCCTGGAAATTCGATTTTCTATTTTAATTAAGAAAATTATTTCGAGTTATTTTGATAACGATTTCTGTTATATTTACATTTCTTATAGCTTTTGAAATTTAATTAAATTTAGTTTGTCAAATTCTAACTTTCGAGCCGTAAGTTTAAAGTAGACTTCGTTACGAATTCGTTGGTTTTTATGGAGCATCGTTTGGACATCGGAACTATTTTTAATGATTTTTGGAAGTTGGTATTATCCAAGAATTTATTAAAAATAGATTTTAAGGTCGGCTTCTTCTGGACCGTTAGATCTGATTCAGTATTTAATCTGGACCGTTGATGTAAAAGTATTTAAGCCTTAGGATTAGTTTTGGATTGCATCAGAACAAACCCAGACCCAAAGTCAGGCCGAGGTCGCGTTCTGCGCGCGACGGAGCTCAGCTCCCTTCTCCGTCGTCCGATCGTTCTACAACGTTGCAACGGTGGCTAGAGGCTCTTCTCCTTGTCCCCGACAACTCTATGATATTAGTTTTTCACGGGAAGCCATAGAGAGAGAGAATCGAAGCAGAGATGGTGATGAGCTCTTTCAATCGGGTTTTCCGGTTACGACGGTTTCATAGTGCCTCGTCAGTTGGGAAGCTTCGTCTCGTCGTCATGGATGTTTCTGTGTTGTTGGTTTGCCTAGATGAACAGCCTGGAAGGGGATTCGATTAATTGAAGCTCTGGGATTTTGGGTGGTTCTCTGTTCTTGTCTGGCGACTTGGGATTTCAATTCAGGTATCAGAATTAATTACCTTGTCGAGCTCTACGTGTTGTTATAATTAGTTTTGAGATTGGTTGAGTTTTGGAGGAGTTGGATTTTGGGCAGTGTGTTGTTTGCCTGTGTACGGTGGCAGGAGTGGCTGTGGTGGTAGTGTTGGTCTCTCTTTGATAAATTCATGATTTAATTTCTACTACTGAAGTATATGTGAATGCTTGTACGTGCTTGAATTCCAGCCAGTTTGATTAAGAGAGGAAGAAAATAAGATTTTGGGCAGTGTAGACCACCGTGTGGCTACTGTGTATGAAGGCAGGAGTGATGTTGCTGGTGTGGTAGTTCATTTTGGGCGTGGCTTTTGTTTTGTTAAAAAAAAAAAGTGTATGGGTGATCTGAGATCTTTGAATTACAGAATTGGAAAAGTTGAGGGCTGGATACTTGGAGGGATTTGAGTTGTGTTATGTTAATGGTGAATATTGATTCTATGAACTGATGATATAATTGGGAGTACAAAATTTCAATAAATGGAGGAGATGGGGTCTTGGGGCCTCACTGTTCTAACCTTGAGTTGAGCAATTGCAGTGGTTGAATTCCAGTAATTTGATGTGTTAGGTGATTTGGTGTTCCTCGTTGAAGTTGTAAATTTGAATGTGCGGGGTTGAGTTTTGAGTATTCGGGTACTACTGAACCTTTGGTTGATATTCATGTTACTTGCTCATTTAACTGTAAAGATTGTGGAGTTGAGTTGATACATATATATAGGCTGGATCGTATGGTTGAAGATCAAGATCAAGAAAAATGGAAATTGGTAATGTGAAATCATGCTTAAGGTGAGGATGATATTGGTGGGTGGTCGTGGCCGTTTACAACTTTATATTTGGTATATAGGTGTTCTGGAAATGATGTCTTCATGTTGTGGAAGTTAGAAGGGATATTAGTTGGGTTATTGATTACAGACTATTCATTTTGAAGATTCTGTGATATAGTATGAAGGCTTATTTGGAATTTTATGAAGAACTTAGTTACTAGGGAAGTTTGGGTTGTTGGAGAATATGGTGGCAGAAGTTGGGAAAGGTGATTAATGAGAAATATTTTGGAAGGAGTAATTATATGGGTGTAGAGAGTAAATTTGGAGTTGTGTAATTTGGAAACTATCAGAGAAGATGAGAGAAATAGAGAAATAGAGAAATAAGGAAGTGGGTGTCCTTAGTAATTATCAAGGACTTACTCATATTACTTTGAAGTGATTGGTCAGCTCTATCTGAACAGAGGTTCGATACAAGGAATGAATGCATACTTACAATTTCCAGAAGCAGAAAGATAAGGATTCCAGAATGCGTGTCGCTGTGTTACTAATTTCGTTTTGCATCGGAGCTAACACCGTTTTCAGGTAGGGTCTCTCGGGGAACCTCATTTTAAATTGATAATTATAATTATATTTGAGATCAGTGATTTGTGTGATCTTGTTTGATAACTCTTGATTGTTATTGCTTTCGATAAAAGCATGTGTAATTGATAAATTATATATATATATGATCGATGTTACTGCTTTCCATAAAAGCTTATGTTCGATATTTTAATGGCATACATAATGCATTGAGAGGTCCGGTGACTATGCATTTGAGAGTGGTGATTGTGAAAAGTTGAGAATGAGATTGAGAGGAAAGAATGCCTTTTGCGTAGTTGAGTTTCCTTATGGGGACATCCAGTAGCTATGATCAGCCCACCGTGCATAAATGTGGGGAAAGTATGCCCCTTGGACGCAGAAGTCGATAAAACGATCTTTTCGGGTTTCGGGACTGGGGACCATGAGGTTAACAAGACGACTAGCAAAAGAGGCACATATAACGAGGAGTTGTCGGTTATTAGATCATGTGTCTGAAACGTTAGAGTCACCCAAGGTGGGTAAAATACACGGTATGGGACGTGTAGGCTCTATTGTTTTTGATATATGGTGTAATGTCCGGTAACTGAGTGGAAGAATTTCATTTGCATTCATGCATCTGATTATTATTAATTTTTATGTTTTTATTTCATAACTTGCTGTAACATAGTTAAGATTAACCTTAAGAGGTTTGGCCCTATTGAGCGTAAGCTCACCCCTAGAGATTTTTTCTTGTTCAGAAACGTACGTGGTACGACACGTCTTTCAAGAAGATTAACTGTGACGTTGAGGAAGAGTCGAGTGAGATAGAACGCAAGGCGTTGTTTTCTTTGTAAAATATTTTGTTATTACAAATGTTTTATTTTCAACATTTCTGTAAAGTATTATGTATTTATTTGTTTTAATTTTATTTTATTCCGTTCGCGCCTCGGCTTCGACGTCAGGTGTTTAGTTTCCACCGACACCGGGACCGGGGCGTGACAATTATGGACCTAAAGACTTATTGGACATGTCCATGCTATTCAAATGAGGCCGATTGAAGTCCAAGATCAGAATTGATGTCCAAGAATGCAAAGCTTGGCCGGCAAGGAAACATAAGCCGACTAGGAAAGGAATTCTCATTCCTTATTGCTACCGGCAACCCTAGGGTTTTTCCTATATAAAAGGCCAACGAAATTTCAGAAAAGAGGATCCTCTCTCTCACTTTTCACAAGCCAAAACTCTGTCCAAATAGCACCACACTTCCATAGAAAAATACTAGCCGATTCCACCATCAACATACATCAAGATCGCACCATTCCATCTTCTATCAAATCCACCTTTGCCGAAGCTTCTTCAAGGTTCTTCAAAGTGTGATTCACTCATCTCTCATGGCTTTTATTTTTCTGTATAATTACAAGACTTTGTCTATGAAGGTTGTAAAGATTTGTGGATGCTTATTTGGTTTATGTAATTCTATTTTGGATTTTCAGATTTCTTGTTTCATTATCTAATTGCCGATTTATGTATCATAGTATGTGACGATTTTTTATGTAGGATTTAAGGGCAGTAGGTTTCGACATGATGCATGATTCTTTGTGGTTTATTTTCTGAATTCGTATGCAAAACAAATTTAATGCTTAAGGGGTGCCTAAGGCCTAGGTTGTTCTTTTTGTGTTAATTTCATGTTGCCGAATGAGTATAGATTTAATCATACGCTGAGTTGGTTTAATTTATATCTATTCCAAGGGTTAGAGTAATTCATGAAAGTATGCATGTTGAAGCAAGGTGAGGTGACGCCATACTTGTTGCATGTCTCTGATTCGACTCATTGTGCTTATGTGTTTCTTTGTTTAATTTCTACGCTGAGTGTCTTTAAACTGATTAGCACCATGTTTAGGATTATACGCTGAGTTAATTCTAAATACTTATGAAGTCTTAACGATTAGATGAACCGCTGATGGCTCTAATTAGAATTGGAACTACATGAATCTTGAAGAGTATCGAACTTTGCTGCCATGTTTCCTTACACGAAATTGTTATGTGTTTTGTGAGTTTTGTGTGATGTGTATTGTGTGAAATATGTTGATCATATGTATATTTTTAATATATGATTTATTTTCGTAACTTTCAGTAGTATAGAATCAAATTTCAAACCCCCAATATGATTTTGTAATGCTTTATGTGATTGAACGCCCTTGATTTCCCCGGATTGAAAGATCCCTACTTGTCCTATACTAACAATGACACAAGAGGGTAATGTTTGTATGAAGTTGTTTTGCAGATACAATGTGCTTGGATAATAAGTTCCATCAATTTTTGGCGCCGTTGCAGGGGAAATTAAAAAGTTTTGATTCATGAAGTGTTACTTTGTAACTTTGTATCAATTTTTGGATGTATATAATTTTTCCTTAGTTTTGGGATATGTATAATAGGATTTTCGGACTTGTAATAGTACGTAGGAAATTTCGGTTTTTGGTTTTTGGTTTTTGATGAGTTTGCCGAATATGTGATGTAAAAATATGTGTTGAATGTTTGTAATACTTAGATAAATTTCTAGGAAGTTGATAGTTTTATGTATGCTTGAGTTTATTGTAGTTTCTAAAGTGTAATATGTAGAGAGAAGCCGCATTTGTTGGCCTTAGCCTTAACCCTTCATATGAATGATGCCATGTTAGGTATGTTTTTGTGTAGACTGGGAAACGTGGGAAAGGTCCCCCCCACGCATAAAGACGCTAACTTGGTATTATTTTTATGAGGTTGAGGGCGGCTTTGATCAACATTTGTAGACCGCTAGTGATCCGAGTTTGTTTTACAAAGTATGAGGCAAGTTAATTTCATTGATTGGTTCTCAGGTTTGTAAAACTGGTTCTCAAGGCCCACAGACTAATGTTCATTCTCGGTGAGTGAGTCGATAGGGAGTTCGCTCTCTGTGGTTACCAATAATGAGACCTGCCTGGTTCCTAAAGAGAGTTCGCTCTCCATGAATCTTAACGACACCGCCTTAGAAAAGTGAAATACGCTTGAACTAGTCGATAGCTTGGGCGGAAGCATCATCTCACTTTAGACGCTAGAAAATAACTTGACATATGTGATCTATTTTCTTCAACCCAATTTGTCTTTAATTTTCGAGGTATATCGGAATAAACATGATACTACCAGGGGCTGCATCAGTCCATTGCACTGTTAACTCTTCTGCTCCACGTACCTCGAATTTTAAAGTTGTGTGAATAAAAGAAATTAAACTCTAGGGTTCGGCAATCTCACATATCACATGATTCGAATACTTTGAAAAGACTAGGACCGATCCATTGTGTGATACTTGTAAATTTTCATGAAACTTATACTTGCATAAATCGTGTGGAATATATACTTATAGAGAATTCGTATGATACATTTATAGTTTGAAAATTTTACATTACTTCTAACTTATTTCTAACCTATACTCTAACTTATTCTAACTCATTCTTTCTAATCTATACATGTTGATTGTCATGATTCTTGTAGAGTTTAATTGTTAGTTGCAGATCATAAGGAAGAGGTGAAGAATTACATTGTAAACAGTTGATTGAAGCTCTCATTGACTTGGGAAGGACGACAAGTGTTGCAAGAAACGAGTTCCACCACTCTAAACTTTTGTTCATGATTTACAATTAAATTCTACTTAGCTAATTGTTGTATATTTATACACTAACTTCTAACTTTAGCTAATTCACTAACTCACTACTAACTTATTCTTTGAACTCTCATCTCCACTCTTCTAATTTTCTTTATCTTGATGTGATGCAGTTGAAGAGTGAAGTAATCATACATCAATTTTTGATAACCATTGTAAGGAGGCACAAATTTGGAGGTGTACACTCCAAAAGGCGTCGCCCACAACTTGATTAAGAAGTTAAGAGTCTAGGCTGAGTAGACTATAAACAATTAAGCGCTGCATGAGAGGCAAACCATTTCAACCAAAAGTGTGAAGGAGCCATCAACGAGAGTTTGAATTTTCTAAATCCCTAAACTCTTTTTGGTTGAATTGTATAAATGTGGAACTTGTGAATTTTATCATATGCTTAGAAATTACAACATTATTTCTGGTTTACATTGAGGACAATGTAATTTTCTAAGTGTGGGGTAAGGAATACATGTTTCACATGTTTGTATTTGTTTTGAGTCTTTTGTTTGAGTCATTAAAAGAAACAGAAAATAAAAAATCGGAAAATTCAGAAAACTAAAAAAAAAATTCGTTGCTTTTATTTGATTTTTGTTTTGTTTGAGTCTTAGGATGCCCCTAAAGTCTATGATGATTATATCTTTGAATGCATAGATGATGGTTTTGCATGATCATAAGATTAAATTGTGAGTTTCATGGATATTATGATTGGTATGAATTTGTGAGATTTTGATTGATATATGAGAAGCATGCTTGTTTGAGTTGATTTTATTCTATAACATCTTATGTGAGCTTGAGAGCCTATATGCTTTCTTCATGAGTTATTATAAATTAGCAGAAATTTTTCAAATCTCATTGTTCTTTGCAAAATCAATGACTATGTGCTATAGCTTTTTAATGGACTCTAGAATGTTAGAACTTGCTCTTGTTGAAATTTGAGACTATAATTCATAACTATGCTATGATTTTGAATATGATTGAAAAGATCTTGTTAGGATTACCACCAAAGCCAAACAAAGCATTTGCCTAATTTGTGCCCGTCGTGGGACTACTTAGTTTTAACCCCATTGAGCGTATATTTAACCATTTTTGTTTCATCACCATGAAGCACATTCCTTGAACTCAGAATAGTTTTAACCCTTTCCATTGTTATCAAAACTTGGTAAAGCTGAATTTTATTGTGGAATTGTGAGTTGAAGTGATGATATGAAGTAAGTGTGGGGTGAACTTGTCCAATTACATGAAAAATATATGTGTTGCCGAAGAAAAGAACAGAAAAGAAAAATCGGACAGAAAAATTAAAAACAAAAATCCGATCTAAGAAAAAGAAAAGGTTTCGGCAAACAAAAGAAAAAGTTTAGATTGAGTTCTTATTGTGAATTTGGAGTTGTGTGATAATTGAAGGTCTATCATTGTTATATTTGACCTTTGTCCTTGTTCACTATGTTTTGGGGAAGAAAAGAATGAAGTTTGGGTCCAACATGATGAAATTTGGCCTTTTAATTGAAGTTATAAGGAGTATTGAGCTTTGCTAAGTCTTGGTGACATTGTTATCACTACCATTCTAAATGAGAATTCCTTATGCCTAACCCCATCATCACCTTTATTTTGATCTTTTCATGATTCTTAAGATTGGTAAACTTTGATTGTGGAGATTTTCTCAAGAGTAAGCATATGGTTTTGGTCCATTCGTGTACATAATTGTTACATGAGATTTTCCAGAAAATACTATTCACAAAGTGCTTTTATTTGATGAAATATGTAAGCTAATTGTTGCCTTACAATCTGTTCTCTTGCATATACCTTGAGTGAATATTGCCATCATCATGTGTGAAAAGAAGAGAGTATGCTTAGTGAGGAGGATTAGATCAATTTAACATGTTTATATGCTTATTTTTCTCACTTCTGCCTTATTCATATCATGATTACTATCTATGACGCTTGAAATTTTTGTGCTTACAATAGAATGCGTAAACTTGAAAGCTATGTGTTTGAAAGATCCTGAGACAATCATTTAGGGGCAGTAGTAGTTTTAGTGTTGAGTCTTTTTGTTTTGTTTTGCTAAGGGACTAGCAAAAGCTAAGTGTGGGGTAGTTGATAGGAGCACAATGTGCGACGATATTAATATGCTTATGCCCTCATTTATGCTTCGTTCAACCCTTATTTACCTAAGATAGAGTCATAATTTAGTTTAGTGTCAATTTGGTAGAGTTTTGGAGAAAGTGTGCTTAATTGTCAAAAAAACGACTAAGTATAGAAATCTGAGGAAAAAGTGAAAAATATGTTGTTTTCGTGATTTTGAAGCCTGTGTTTGACTGACTTATTATTTTCCAAATTTGATGAAATTTGGCAGGCACATAACTGGCAAGCTGGTGTGTATTGTATCAAACGTTCAGATCAATCGGAGTTCGGGAAGTCACCCAAACGATGGCTGCAACTTGGCAGTTTGAGCAAAGATCACCAGGGACTACCAAGATTTTCCTGGAAATGTGTCCTGATTTCCAGAATTTCTGTGGAACACATCGCTTAAAACCAGAGAACGTGCCACATGCCGTTGGAAATCTCTACGAGTCTAGTTTCTCTGGGACTTGGAATCGCATCAATCGGAGCTCTGAGGAGGAAGTTATGCCGGATTTACTGGAGTAAAGTCATTCTGCCGGGAAAACAACAACTTTCCCAGTTGCATCAGGATAACTCTCCATTGGATTTTTGGAAGCATGGATCGGATATTATGGACCTAAAGACTTATTGGACATGTCCATGCTATTCAAATGAGGCTGATTGAAGTCCAAGATCAGAATTGATGTCCAAGAATGCAAAGCTTGGCCGGCAAGGAAACATAAGCCGACTAGGAAAGGAATTCTCATTCCTTATTGCTACCAGTGTAATAACCCGATTTTTATTACTAATTTCTTGTAATTTAATCGTGAACTATTTGGAGGTTGATTTTTGAGGTTTTGTGTTTCGTACGTTTTAATTAGTTGTTGCGTGACGTCGGAAGTGAGTTTCGAGAGTTAAAGATTTGAAAAACGTTGAATTTCGAGGGTCTAAAAGTTGACTTTTTGATCCGTCATGAATTTCGACAAGTTTCCTTCATGACAATCGTAGAGCTCAACGATACGAGTTCGTAGACACGCGGCACGCATGAAACGGACGTCGTATGAAAAAGTTACGACCTGTTGAAGTTATTCCAAAAATATGAAATTTCTATAAATAGTAATTTAATTTCAGAAAAATCAGAAAATTCTGAAAATATCCGGAATTATCGCGATTTACTGTTCATCGTCTCCAATTCGAATCCGGAGCTTCTTTCGCGTAGATCTCCCTCATCCGGCCACCAATCGAGGCGTGCGACCTGTCAAAGTGTTCATCTCAACGTCCTCTTCCGTTTGAGCTAAGGATCGGCACCGGAAAGTGGCTGTGCTCGGCGCAGCAAGCGGAGGAAGCCACTGCCGCCGTACACGGCGAAGCCGCGACCACGTCCGGCGGAACCGGAGCTCGTGCCACCCACCGATCGGTTCGTCTCCTCCTTGCGGTCCTCTTGGTGTAGGTGGTTGTCGCCGTTTCAAGCCGCTGTGACCGGATCGAGAAACGTCTCCGATCGGGTCGACCCGACCCGTTTCAGCAGTTCAGACCCGACCCGGAGTAGACCCGACCCGGTCAACGTTGACCGTTGACTGACCGCGTTGACGTTGACCTGCGTTGACCTGACGTTGACCGACCCCAGAACTGTTGCGATTCGATCTGACTTGATTCTGCAGCGATCCGATTCGACCATAAACGGATCTTTACCATTTCTGGTGAATTAAGGTGAGTAAACCTCAGTGTATTCGTATTAAATACGAGTTGATTATGAATTAATTATAGTATATGGATCGTTATATGCAAAATGATTTTATGGAATTGATATTTGTTTTAAATTGAATGAACTTGATCGACTACGGTTCATTGGTAAGTAAAATGATTTTAATATAAAAAATGATTTTCAAAGGGTTTTACGATCAATGACTATAGTTGGTATTAGTGGACTATTCCTGAATGGATGTCTACGTATATATATATATTTACGTGAAATATATAATGTGAGTGTGCAATTGGGTGAATATACTATGTTATGAATTTATCATATATGTGAGTGGTGTGATGTGTGGTTGTGTTGGTATAGAAACCAACGGTTGAAGTAAGATCTCACCAATAGTGGTGAAAGTTCTTACATGTGTGGGGAGAGGATCTCGCCTAAGTGGTGAAAGGGATCCTTATGGCAAGTATGTCGGGACCAAGCCTTTGGCCAGGTGATTAGTTACGATCAGTTAGAGCTCTAGTCTGTTTGCCTTGTGAGATTTGTAGGGGAATGACGTTGGTCAGTGCGCCCCTAGTCTTACTCTTTTGGTTGATTGTGCATCGTGAATTTTATAATATACGAGTCGTGATTGGTTGGGAGTGTTTTCCCTTTGTTGATTTAATTATTTTTATCATGAACTTGTTTGTTTTACTCACACAAGCTTTGAAAGCTTACCGGGTTCGTTGTTTACAACTCGGTGCACCAATTGATGGTGTAGGGGTTAGACCTGCAAGTGAGGACCAGAAGCCAGGGAGCGGCATCTGAGTCGCACGGCTAGTAGGTGTAGGCCTTGGTCTAGCTTGTAATCATCTTTTTGGGTTAGAGAGTAATAGTGAGAGACTCTTTTCTTACATCTATTTTGTTAATGATGTAATATTTTGAATGTATCGAGCCACACACTTAAACTCTGTTGTTTTACTTGGTTATTGTATGATAACTTTCAAGTGATTGAGTTTATTTGTAAATTTTAACATTGTCGAATTTGAATTTTATTATTCAAAATTCGGAGTGTTACAACCGGCAACCCTAGGGTTTTTCCTATATAAAAGGCCAACGAAATTTCAGAAAAGAGGATCCTCTCTCTCACTTTTCACAAGCCAAAACTCTGTCCAAATAGCACCACACTTCCATAGAAAAATACTAGCCGATTCCACCATCAACATACATCAAGATCGCACCATTCCATCTTCCATCAAATCCACTTTGCCGAAGCTTCTTCAATGTTCTTCAAACTATGATTCACTCATCTCTCATGGCTTTTATTTTTCTGCATAATTACAAGACTTTGTCTATGAAGGTTGTAAAGATTTGTGGATGCTTATTTGGTTTATGTAATTCTATTTTGGATTTTCGGATTTCTTGTTTGATTATCTAATTGCTGATTTATGTATCATAGTATGTGACGATTTTTTATGTAGGATTTAAGGGCAGTAGGTTTCGGCATGATGCATGATTCGTTGTGGTTTATTTTCTGAATTCGTATGCAAAACAAATTTAATGCTTAAGGGCTGCCTAAGGCCTAGCACTACCAGAAAAAAGGCTTTTCCCGACGAAATAAAAAAAAACAGCCGACGACTAAAAATGGTCCGACAATCCTTTTTTTTCGTTGGTAAAAAAAAAAATCGTTGGCTATATTCATATTTTAGTCGACGATTTGAATTTTCGTCTGCCTTTCTCTGAAACATTTTGAACTTTTGGCCGACGAAATTGGCATTTTCGTCGACTATGATTTAAAAAAAAAAAAACAACAAATGACCATATTCCATTTTCTATCACTAACGATAAACCATTGCTTCATCCTTCAAACAGAAAAAAATCGTGAAATAAGATATGACCGAAATAATGAAATACGTCTACGGTTGAAAAATGACAAGATTCCGATAAAATCTGAGTGTCGAAAGATGCGGTCAAAGGTTTTATTCCTTCTTTTCCCTAATGGTAGCGTTTCCTTCGGTAAATATTTTGAGGAAAATTTTTATACGATTAGTTGTATCTCATTGATTTGAAACTATTATCTGTTGAAGGTGAGGTCAAAAAACGTCATTTAGACAGTCCAATTACCATTTCTAAGCGTTTAGAGGTTTGACTCACCCGGTTGACCGTTCCGATCGAGCCTTTAACGTTGTCAGCTGAAGTTGGATTTTTTTCCATACATGTATTTAATCATAACGGTAATATCTGACGGTTGGAATAGATTTTCTAAACTTTTAGATTCAAAATCAGAACATATGCACTAATGTTCCTTAACTTGTTTACTAAATGTTTAAGTGAATGTATAGTTTCAAATAGTTACTATACGTAGACTCTTCAAATGCAAAAATGTTGTGAAATAAGATATGACCGAAATAATGAAATACGACTACGGTTGGAAAATGACAAGATTCCGATAAAATTCGTGTGCTGAATGTTGCGGTTAACTGTTTTTTACTTTCATTTTCCTATGGGAAGCCTGACGTTCGTTAAATCAATTTTGTAAAATTTCTATACTATTAGTTGCGTCTCATTGATTTGAAACTATTATCTGTTGAAGGTGAGGCCAGAAAATGATGTATGAAGGATGGCAGCAAACATTGAAGAGCAGATTGACCGTTGCAAGTCAAAACCCGGTTTACTGCAGATTTGGCGTCCGGCGTCCGAATGACGATTGAGATACCATTCCAGAAAGGGAACGACGCCAGGAATCAAACTTGTCGCTTTGCCACGACGTGTGGGCCTTTTCGGGCTTTCGAGTTCGTTTAGGGCCTCAAAACGGCAGTTTAATATGTTTTCAAGATTTAAGTTTTCTAATTTGTTTTGGATTCGTTTTGTTTTAATTCCTTGGGCTTTTAGGTTTCCTTGTTAGTTGCCCTAGGGTTTCTTTTCAGTATTTAAGCATCCCTTTGGGATCACATACAATTAATTAATCATATTTTATCAAAACCCTAAGAGTTTTCTCTTGATTCCTGGTGGATTCCAGACATGTTCTTTAGAGTACGACGTTGATTGTACTCTCCATTCATTGAGGGTTCGACGTTGATCAACCCTTCCACACTTCTACTGCGTCAGAAACCGTCGTTTAACTAGACTAATTTCCGTTTTTAAGCGTTTAGAGGTTTGACTTAGTGGTTTGACCTATAGTTTAGTCGAGGAAAATTATATTTCGTCGGCTAACTCTTGCGATCCGCGCCTTTTCATTGTCCGCCGTTGGATGGCTCAGATCCGACGGCTGTTGATCTTCCAAAGTATAGCCGACGATGTTCATAGAATAGCCGACGAAATATTGTAAATCGTCGGCTATTCTCTAAGTTTAGCCGACGAAAATTATATTTCGTCAGCTAAACTTTTGCGATCCGCGCCTTTTTATTGTCCGCCGTTGGGTGGCTCAGATCCGACGGCTGTTGATCTTCCAAAGTATAGTCGACGAAATCTTTTAAATCGTCGGCTATTCTCTCTGTTTTAAATCTTTCAGCCCGCCTTTTTTCTCTCCTCCTCCGCCGATCTGTGTCTCCAATCCGCCGCTCTCCTCCTCCTCAAATCGGCGCCGGCGTCCTCCTCTTCCTTCTCCGGCATCCTCCTCCTCCGCTCTCCTCCGCCGATCTGCGTCTCCAATCCGCCGCTCTCCTCCTCCTCCTCCTCAAATCGGCGCCGGCGTCCTCCTCCTCCTTCTCCTCCTCCTCAGGCCTCCTCCGGCCTCCTCCTCCTCCTCCTTCCCCTCCTCCTCCGGCCTCCTCCTCCTCCTTTTCTATAAAAGTTAGACATAACTTAATTTAATTTAATTTAATTTAGTTGACTATGGAAGATTGCATATTCAGTTGAACCAAAGCATAATTTAATTTTTTTCCCCAAAATTTAAGAATAGCCGACGAAATTGAGCTTATTTCGTCGGCTATAACTTTTATTACTGACGAAAATCACATTATTTCGTTGGCTATGCCTCTTAAAATATTAATATATTCTGACGAACTTAAAATATTAATATATTCTGACGAAATAACCGACAAAATAGACAAAATCGTCGGCTATATTTAAGAACAAATAGCCGACGAAATTGATTTTCTTCGTCGGCTATAGTTGCCAAAATCGTCGGCCATTCTCGAAAATATCCAACGAATTTCGTCGGATATTTTGCCAAGGTTTGGCCGACGAAAATTCATTTTCGTCGGTGATAATTTTGGAATGGCCGACGATTTCGTTATTTTCGTCGGCCATTAGTTTTACCGACGGGCTTTTAACGACGACTTATAGCTGACGAAATTTTCGTCGGTAGAAGGAATAGCCGACGAAAATTTTGAATAGCCGACGAAATTTTTTTCGTCGGCTATTCTGTCAAAACTGGTAGTGTAGGTTGTTCTTTTTGTGTTAATTTCATGTTGTCGAATGAGTATAGATTTAATCATACGCTGATTTGGTTTAATTTATATCTATTCCAAGGGTTAGAGTAATTCATGAAAGTATGCATGCTGCAGCAAGGTGAGGTGACGCCATACTTGTTGCATGTCTCTGATTCGACTCATTGTGCTTATGTGTTTCTTTGTTTAATTTCTACGCTGAGTGTCTTTAAACTGATTAGCACCATGTTTAGGATTATACGCTGAGTTAATTCTAAATACTTATGAAGTCTTAACGATTAGATGAACCGCTGAGAGCTCTAATTAGAATTGGAACTACATGAATCTTGAAGAGTATCGAACTTTGCTGCCATGTTTCCTTACACGAAATTGTTATGTGTTTTGTGAGTTTTGTGTGATGTGTATTGTGTGAAAGATGTTGATCATATGTATATTTTTAATTTAGGATTTATTTTCGTAATTTTCAGTAGTATAGAATCAAATTTCAAACCCCCAATATGATTTTGTAATGCTTTATGTGATTGAACGCCCTTGATTTCTCCGGATTGAACGATCCCTACTTGTCCTATACTAACGATGACACAAGAGGGTAATATTTGTATGAAGTTGTTTTGCAGGTACAATGTGCTTGGATAATAATCTCCATCAGTTAGTGATATGTGTTTTGTGTGGAACATGTCGACCAAACTTGAACATAGTACTTTAGAGTTTAAATTCCTGTATTTTATTTCGTACCTAGCTTAGGGCAGCCCTATGGCTGCCGAACCTCACCTTATACCCCAAGTTCGAATTTTGTTTATATGTATATAAGTGTGACAATTGTGTGCATATGTGTTTGTATATTTTTGGTCTAACATTCTCATGTTTCAGGTACCCTTAATCCCCGGCTTAGAACGATCCCTACTTATGTCTATACTACTAACGATTGTAGGGTTATTATTTGTGTGCGAGCTTAGGCTCACATCAATTTTTGGCGCCGTTGCCGGGGATTATAAAAGCTTGTTATATTTGAATGTTAACTTTGTATATTTGTGCAAATTTCGTATAGCTTTATTTTCGGTTTTGTATAAATCTTCTCTAACTTTGCTAATTCATGTATGTATTGTAGAAATTTTTTGATGCTAACTTTAACTTGTAACTTGATTCTAACTTGTAATTGTTGCTAACCCTTTACTAACTTTAACATATTAACTCTGATTTTCTAACTCATTCTTTTCTAACTCAACTTTTTCTTCCTATATTTATTTTTGGTTTTGTTCGTTTTGAAGTGTCTTGTGCGTGGGCAGATTGAATTGAAAAGAAAAAGTGCAGGAAATACCAAGTTCTGCCCAAAGCAGAATTCCGACAGTGCAGTATGTCAACTTTGAATGGCTGCCGTTTTCAGCTCACAAAACCTGGGATGCTGACCCATACACCGTTGGAAAGATATCTGAGTCTACTTTCTGTAGGATTTTACAGATATGGATTTGGAGTTTCGAGTCGTTTGGAGTTTCAATTTGAGTGCAGTAAGGTCAATCTGGCAGAACAGAAAACTGGGCAGAACGATAGGTCTGATACAAAGGCCAAACAAAGAGTACTTCTGCTGGTCCGATTGAGGCAAAATTTATACCGTTGGAAAGCTCTATGTGTATGCTACAAAATTTCTTTATAACAGTTTTGCATTCGGATATTGGAACACATCCAAATTCTGGCCTTAAGAGAAACAGACAGATCTACCCAGAAGCTGCCTACACCTGCCAAGTATCCTGCCAAAGCTTCTGCCGATATGAAACCTTCCCCCCTGCCAAGAGAAGCCACCATGCCCCTGCTTGCATCTGCCAAGCAACCTGCCGAGAGGGCTGCCCCTGCCGAGCGCACTGCCCTTGCTCATGCGCGCTGCTGAGCAGGCCGCGTTCGCTGCCCACAAGCCGCCAACGTATCCACGTATCATGTTCAGACATATCCTGCCGTATCCAAGACCGATTCCGACACATATCCAACCAAGTAGCTGTGTCCGATACGCATCTCGATACGCCTGTGCTACTATTTACCGTATCCGATACGGACACGGATACGCCATCCGATACGCTGCCCAGAATCTTGACCACTGCCGAGCAGCCTTGCCGTTGCCCTTGCGCTACTTCTGCCGATGCTGCTGCCCCTTCGCACATGTCATGTTGCAGCCCAGTGTTCCTGCCGATATGCCAATGCCAATCCTACGCACCACGGCACTGTTGCAGCCACGCAGCCCACCTACGCTGCCAATGCCCTTGCTGCTGCCCCTGCATGCTAACGCTGCTGCCGAGAGGACAAAGCTGCCAAGCAGCCTAACTACCGAGAGAAAGGACTGCTGCCCCCAAGCTGCCGAGCATCAACAATGGATGAACACACACACAAAACACACGGTGAAAAGTCTAAGCAATGGACTATAAACACAAAGCGCTACTTGGGAGGCAACCCAAGTCAACCAAAGAAAAGTGAAGGAGCCATCACCGAGAGTTTGCAATTTCTTAACCCTTCTCTTTGTCTTTGGTTTGTGATGATATGTTGGAATGTGTTAGACAATTGCATGCTTAGGAAATTCGTTGATATAAACTTGTGCTTACATTGAGGACAATGTAATTTTCTAAGTGTGGGGTGGGATAACGTATTTCGTTTATGTTTTCGTGTGCTTAGTATAGAAAAGAAAATTTCAGAAAATTGTAACACCAAAAATAGAGTGTTTAAATTGTTTGTTTTGAGTCTTAGGATGCCCCTAATATGTCAATGATATTTTTCTCCTCTTTGCATACATAGATGATGGTTATGCATACAATTAAAATTGTGAGTTTCATGGATTTTGTGCATTGGTAGGAGCATGTAGGACTTGTTGATTAACGAAGCATGCATGTTTTTAGCTAGTTTTGTTTCCATAATAACCTATGTGAGCTTTATAGCCAAATTGCTTTCTTCTTGAGTGATAAAAAGATAAAAATTCGATAGACACATATGAAGCATGAAACCTCATAATTCTTTAATTATTCGATGACTATATGCAATAGCTTTTTATGGACTCTAGAATTGCTAGAACTCGCTCTTGTGATTTTTGAAACTTGATAGTCATTAAAATTGCCTTGATTTTGAAAAGGATTGAAAACGTTATATTAGGATCACCACCATTGCCAAATAAAGCATGTGCCCTATTTGTGCCCGTCGTGGGACTCCTTAGAAAACCCCTATGAGCCTACGTTGAGCCTTTTCTTTCATCACCCTTATTAAAATTCCTATGCTTAGAATAGTTATATCTTGACCCTTGTCCTCGCGAGACTTGGCAAAAGTTTGAATTCGATTTGGAGTTTTGGTGTAGAGTGATGTATGAAACAAGTGTGGGGTAGACTTAGCTTGAAAATTGTACGAAAAATTGTATGTGAGCTGTGCCTTAAAGAAAAGAAAAGTGTGATCGGACAGAAAAAGAAAAGAAAAAAAAAATTTAGTCCGAAAGAAAAAGAAAAGGAGGCACGGTTTCAAAAATAAAGTCGCTAAGTCTTATTCCTTGAATAAATGTTGTGAGCTTGGAGTTTAGTTTGTATTTGAAGGTCTAGCATTATTAAATTTTAACCTTTGTCCATGATTATAATGTTTTGGGAAGTAAAAAGGAAGGGTCCAACAAGATAATATTCGACCCTTGGAGTGAAGCCATAAGGAGGATCAAGAATTGCCAAGTCTTGGTGACGTTTTTAAGCACCACTTATCCTAAATTTCCTTCCCTATAGCCGAGCCCCATATTTATTCCCCTATAACGTTTTCATGATTCTTAAGACGGCATACTTTGATTTGTGGAGATTTTCTCAAGAGTTGAGCATATGGTTTTGGTCCATTCGTGCATATAGTTATCATATGCGGTTTTTCCTTAAAAATTTATTCACAAAGAGTTTTCGTTTCATGATATATGCAAGTTACTCATCGTAATTCATTATCTTTCACTTGCATATACTATCAAGTGAATAAGCAATGCTTCGAGAGAGAAGAAGAGAGTATGCCTAGTGAGGAGGATTGAATTAGCTATACATGTTTACATGCTTATGTGTTGCTCTTACATGTTCATATTGATGTTGCATGTTCATGAGACTCAGGATTTTCGTGCTTAGCATTCTCATGCATTAACTTGAAAGCTATGTGTATATACGAGCCTGAGACAAATTTTTAGGGGCAAAAGTTTGTTTAGAGTCGTAGTTTAATTTAGTTTGCTAGGGACTAGCAAAGAATAAGTGTGGGGTAGTTGATAGGAGCACAATGTGCGACGATATTAATATGTTTAAACCCTCGTTTATGCTTTGTTTAACCCTTATTTATCTAAGATAGAGTTGTATTATAGTTTTGTGTTGTTTTGGAAGAGTTTTGGGAAAATGTGCTTAATAATCCGAAAAATGACTAAGTATAGAAATCTGGAAAATAATGTAAAACATGTCTTTTTCATGATTCTGAGACTCGTGCTAAACTGACCTATCCTTTTCCGAATTTGATGACATTTGGTATGCATATAGTTGGCAAGCTAAAGTGTATTGTCTCAAAATTTCAGATCAATCGGAGTTCAGGAAGTTACCCAAACGATGGCTGCAACTTGGCAGTTTTAGCAAAGATCACCAGGGACTACCAGGATTTTCCTGGGACTGTGTCCTGAATTCCAAAATTTCTGTGGGATATATCGCTTGGAACAAGAGGACGTGCCATATTCCGTTAGAAAGCTCTACGAGTCTAGTTTCTCTGGGACTTGGAATCGCATCAATCGGAGCTCTGAGGAGGAAGTTATGCCGGATTTACTGGAGCAAGGTCATTCTGCCGGGAAAACCAATAGTTTCCCAGTTTCATCAGGAAAGCTCTCCTTTGGATTTTTAAGAGCATGGATCGGATATATTGGATCTGAAGACTTGTTAGACATGTACATGCTACCCAAATGAGGCCAATTGAAGTCCAAGATCAGAAGTGAAGTCCAAGAAAGCAATACTTTACCCACAAGGAAATCTAAAACCAACTTGGACAAGGAATTGTCATTCCTTGGAGCTGCCAGCAAACCCTAGGTTCTCCCCTATATAAAGCCAACGATTTCCTCATAAAAGTAGACACATCTTTTAGCCAAAACTCTAGTCATAAACTCTACCAAATATTCTACCTCAAGTCCTACATAAAGCCCTAGCCGAAACCATCTCACCACCACCCAAAAATCCAGTCCGTACAGCCATCAATCTCCATCAAGATCAACACGAGCTGCTCCCCAAAGGTGTCTAAATGTGTGATCTACTCCCCTCGGCTTGTAATTTTATGGTTTTATGGTTTTATGTCTATGTAAAACATATGTTCTTTTGGTATTTGTTCTTATGTCTATGTATGAACAATTTGTTTGTTTGGTTTTGCATGTTTAATTCAAAGCATGATTTTGATTCTTTGTGTGTGATCAACTCTAAAGTTTTGATTTCATGGTTTTATGAAAGATAACATGTAAACATAATTTGTAAATAAGTAATCGGTTAGAACTTAGGATGCATGCAATGACTTGATTTTGAATTCGATATTGGTTTAGTCTTTTAAATCCGTGTGCCTCAAAGATTGCTGCTTAGCACAATTGCAATGTGTTTTGAGTGTTGATCTTGCTTCTGTCAAATAAATAGGTTGAGTCATACGCGAAGTTGTCTCGATTGATGTAATTTTAGGACTAGAGTGGTTTAAAACGACTATGCATACTAATAAGAAGTGGTGACGCCTTGCTTGTTAATATGTTTCCAATTAAAACGGATTTCGTGCTTCATTGGTTAATTGGTTATTTTCTAAGCGAAGTGTCTATAATCGGTTAGCTAAAGATTAGGATTATGCGCGAAGCTAATTCTGAGTAACTACGAGACGTCTTAAACAACTAAGATAACCGCGAAGGCCCTAGTTGGGTTGGAACTAAGTCGAGTCTAGAATATTTCAAAGCATGCTTCATGATTTCTTATTTGTTACTTGTTTCAATTTGTGATAGTTAGTGATATGTGTTTTGTGTGGAAGATTTCGACCAAACTTGTACATAGTAGTTTAGAGTTTAAATTCCTGTCTTTTATTTCGTACCTAGCTTAGGGCAGCCTTATGGCTGTCGAACCTCACCTTATACCCCAAGTTCGAATTTTGTTTATATGTATATAAGTGTGACAATTGTGTGCATATGTGTTTGTATATTTTTGGTCTAACATTCTCATGTTTCAGGTACCCTTAATCCCCGGCTTAGAACGATCCCTACTTATGTCTATACTACTAACGATTGTAGGGTTATTATTTGTGTGCGTGCTTAGCTAGGCTCACATCATGTAAGCCCCTTACCATCCGGTTGGACAGTTCTTCCACTCCCAATGCATGCAATCGATGCTTCCGATCATACCTGGAAATCCCCGGTAATCAGCCCTTGCTAGAAGCCTTCGAAGGTCAGCCTTTGTTGGAGCGCGGAGGTACTCTGGACCAAAAATATCTTCCACTTGTTGACAGAACTTCTTCATGCACTCTAATGAGTTGATTCCCCCATCCTGGTTATCTCAGTACATTGATCAGCAGCTTCGCCGTACACCAACATACGCATGGCACCTGTCATCTTCTGTTGTGGCAACCCTAGTACTCTAAGGGCATCTGCTCTTTGATGCCAATAACGGTCGTGGTTGCAGAGGGTTATCATGATGCGGTTGAACACATGGCCGTGCATCCAGTACCTCCGACGAAATTCTTCCGATCCGAAGATCGGACGCTCGATGAAGTAATCTTCTAAGAGATTTTTTCCCCTTGATAACCTGTATCTTGAGTGATTGGGAGAGCGACCAGGACGTGAACCGCGTCCTTGTGGTTAATCTGAAGTATCAAAATGTGCCATCATCATGGCCGCGTTATTCATCATCGTATCCATCATCTCATCGTTCTCTTGACTGTGTTGTTGATTCTGCTTCAACAATTTGCGAAAGAAGCTCATTGTAGTGATGAGGGAATGTGGAGAAGTAATTGAGGGATTGTGTTTTGGAAAATTTCAGATCTAAGTTGTGAAGGTTGAGTGAGTATAGAGTGGGTGATGAAGCTTATTTATGGTAAATTTCGGATCATAGAGTTTGAAGATCATGTTACGTGTCGAATCGTCATTCGTTGAAAATCCTATCGAAAATCCAATAACATTATTTGACCGACAAACACACACATGTCGATTTTTGGTTCGTCGAAAATCTCATTAAAAATCCTATCGAAAATCCAACGATATTATTTGGTAGACAAACATACACGTGTCGAATTTTGGTTGGTCCGAAATCCTATCGAAAATCTATACAATTATTTTAGTAATAAAAAACAAGGAAATGCCACATGTCATTTGACTATTGGTTGATTATCATGTACAAAAAAAATTTTTAAAAAAATTTAATTGATGAATAGTGATTGCAAGAGTGATGGAGCTGCATGAGTACATAAAAATTGACCCAGAAAAATAATTTGCAGTGAATAGTATCTGATAGAGGCAATTAAATTGATGGATTTATGGAGTAATATGGGTGCATATGCCCTAAGAGATGAAGACACGCCTCTAACAATGCTATCTCTATGCTCCACATCATAACTGTCCACAAGAAGGAACAAAAACTCAAGAAGTGTGCGAGTCACATCAATGTAATTGGGTATAGAGTACACTATCAGTAGTATTGCAGGTTCAATATTCATTATATTGTCTACTCTTTCATCGAAGAACAGCCAATCATAAAGTAGAGCTAGTTTCACATTGGCTTGGCTTGGACATAATTCTTTGTGGAATATTTCAATAGCCAACCTACAACAGCCCATCTTGGAATGTTATCTGATTGAATGATTTCTTTTGGTGGGTGGTGTGCACGGCATATAAAACAGACAATGTCGACTATTAAAATCTCTATGTTTGGTTCATATAAAAACTTAGCAAACCATTCCTGATATCGCTTTTGACTCCCCAACTTCACGTAAGTAAGTAAAAACCGCAACTGTGTCTCCATTTCTGGTGAAATTCGAAGTAAAGTATACCCACTTGAAGTCCTTGTGTTATAAAGCTGTGAAATAACAGAAAACCCAGGAGTCTTAAGCTTGCCTTGATTCAATACCAAATCTTTCCACACAGCTCTAAAGTTTGGTATGTGAACCAAATCTTGTAGGAGCCGAACAAGATCCCTCCCAATCTTTAGACATACAGAAAACTGCTCCCTTAACACTTTAGTACAGAAATCAATTTCCAATTGCTTTAGCACTTCCAATTTTGGATTACTTGGCAATCTATAGTGATCAGCTACTAGCCGAAGATATGTATATAATCCACTGGTCAAAATCATTGGTTCTACTTCCACGAGAGAATCCCATTTGGTCAAGAAAATGCTCACGATCTCAAAGCACAACCACAAATTTCCATCACTAAAATCCCCACCAACAATTTGCCTAAGAAAACAAACCAACAAACCATGGACGCCAACAGCCTGAACATCAATCATCTGCTTAGTAACCCAAATCAACTGGCACTTCACCGGTTCAACAAGTTTAGTGTACAATTCACAACCTTAGCAATCAGACTAGCAAATAAGCCATACCGATCAGTGACAATGGCGTGTAAATGCTTAATATGTGTTTTGGCACGATGGGTTTCACATAAAACTCCATACAAAATAGCTTTGTTGAGCAGCAAATATTCCTCTGGGGTTGGCATTGTTGTTGCCAATGGGGGTCTTAGTTTTGGTTCAAGAAGCTCAAAGGCCTTCTTCAGTGAGTAGTCTACTGGGTTTTCAGCTTCATATGAAGCAACCCGAATCAGGTTCAAAGTCATTTAAGGTTGATAGGATGAATGCACAGCAACAATGAAATTTTGAATGTGAAGTTTGCAGCTTACAGAGTGAGACTGGGATGGTACGGAATCTCAACTTGACATATTATATTTTAATGAAGACATACAAATATGTCGGAGAAGCACCTTTTATATAGTCTCTGATTACTTTCAGAAACCAAAATATGTGCACTGGCTAGAAGTTTCTAGGGCAGCTCATTGCTGGTAATATTCAGTTTAACCGCCTACAAGGGTAAAAAAAAGGTAGCAAAAGTAAGCATACGAACTACAACAGAATACGATTAGTCAAGTAGCGAAAGAGGAGCCATTATTACAACAGAGCATGGTGGCCTTTAGCATACCAGTATGTATGCATAATATGGATCCAAGATAAATTATGTAATAAAGGAAGCATTTTAGAAGCAGTTTACATATCATACAACTGGTAGATACAAACACAACAATCCATGATGAGAAGATCATTACATTTCTTTTTACCCTTAAGTTTAGGCGTTTACTATTACCATTCAACAGTGTAATGCAGAACAACCTCATCTTATGTAATCTTAGCAAACTAACATACAAAAAAATGAAGATGTATGGTAACTGCAGGAATCCTACATTAACCAACCTACCCATCACTGAAAAACAATTACTAAAAAATCAGCAATTTCTTAACAAGAACGAACTTACTACAAGTCTCAGTTTTATTGATAATTAACAAAAATAAGGCAATAAAGAAATGAAATATCCAGCAACAGGTCTGAGAAGTTTTAAATTCTGACAGAAACAATGGGAGGTCAAGCACGAAAGGTCCAAAAAAAAAAATTCTCATTCTATAACTCAAGGATATATTTTTTTTTTTTTCTCTCTTAAGAGTCCATGTTTATACAAGGGGGCTCATGCTATTGCATCTTGTGTAGAGCTATATAAATGTAATCCCTAAATGGCTGGCCTCTACCATTGAGGGTAAGGTATTAATGTATATTAGTAATTTAGTATTGTGACAGGGGAAAGAGAAAAAAGAGTTCTCTGAAATAATTGCATAAAGTGATGAAACTAAAACTTTCAAATTTTTAAGGATGGTGTCATTCACACACATTTTTTCCAATTCACACACCTCATCTATCAAATCCTTGAATTTGCTTCATCATTGGCTTTCATCATAGATGGGGTGTGTAAAATAGAAAAAGAAAAGAAAAGAAAAAAGTAATTGAATAGCACCATCCATCAATTAAATGAAATTAAAGACCAAGAGACCCAGTTTCATAAACTAGCTGCAGATCAGTAGCAACCTACTAGAAAGCTAAATCAGGAGACCACAGAGACCAACAACATAGAATACGTATTATTGGTCATGCTCAATCTGCCGAGGCCAACCCATCAGAAGAAAAACAATACCATGTTCTAATTTGGAGGACTCTTAGTCCAATTTTTTTTTATTCCAGTAGAGCATTAAGAGGACGTTTGAGAATCCACGCTTACGAGCACATTGGTTGTACCAATATTGAGAACTATTTATTGCAATGGTATGAACTTCCCATCCACAAAATCGCTTTCAAGGCACATGAGGTCAACCCCTCAAACAGCCGAGAACAACACTTCTTCTACTCTATCAGATGCTTAATTTGTCTCAAAATGAAGCTGATGATAATGAGATTGGCTCAGATAATATTTGGCTCGACAGAGCCATTCTTTCTGCTTGTTGGTACAAAAGAGGAGTAAGTAATGTCTCATCCTTACCTCATAAACTGTTTGTGGACTAGATTTGAGATTAAATTTGAAAGAACTAAAGATGGGTCAAGCTGTTGATTACATTATGATATTGCCCAAATCCAATAACCAATAGGAGCCGAGGTGTGTGACAGTGTGAGATGGAGGGTGCTAACAATAACCTCATTTACAAAACAAGACACTAGAAAAGATGGTCTGCTGCTGATGAATATGGCAGATTTATATTTAGCAGTGGGTTTTGTCCAAAGAAGGGGTAAAGTATTTGCAGATGGGACTCTATTTGTAGGACTACAATATCACAGCAGAAAAACTGAAGAGGACAAATCAGATTTCCAGAAGTACTCTAGTTGAAAATATTTTATGGATTCATTATGGTAATCACACCATCAGAATCCAAAAAGTTTCAGATGAAACAGAAAATCACCAACTCAGAATTGGTTATAAGACTTTTTCAAGTTCACAGAATGGTCCAAACTAAAGAAGCTCAATCAAAATCGAGAAAAGGTCTAAAGTTTAAGACCACTGACCTTCCAATCTGTGGAGAAGAGAGTGTATAGAATCTGCAGGAGGCACTGGTTATGCAACCAAATATTTTTTTTTTTTCCTTGTTTCCTCTCTAGGAAAACGCAAGGGAATAATAGTGAACATGTAAGCTCTCTGAGATTTACATTTCTGTAATGATCGTGACTCGTTAGCAATGATATTGATATTGCACATATTTGGATGGGGAACATGTTAAAAACCAGGATCCTCTTCTTTCTGAAAATGTACATTACTATGATATATTGATATTTATATACAACCCATTTGATGTATTCGCATAACTACAAAATCAAAACTATACTTAATTTTCAACATAAGATGTGAAACACAAGTCATATTAGTCAGACACTAGGGAATTCACTAGTACTCAAACAAGTGAAAACACGGGTCCCTAATCTTTCTATGGAAGCAAAACTGAGATTCAATCTAATTACTTCACCCTCAATAGCCTCAACCTAAAACATAATGCAACCGCTGTTCCAAATTGAGCTTCAGTGCAAGAAGGAGTATTAAGAATCCTGCATCTCTAGATTTCCAAAACCCCAAAATTGAAAGCCCTAAGTAGCGAATTCCAGCCCCCCAAAAAAGCGAATAGGTATAGACAAACAAAAACGCGGATATCAATTTTTTACCTGTAAGCGTGAGCAACGGAATCTCTGCCTCTGATAGAGATGCAATTGGAAAACCCTAGCTTTTCAAATTTAGTCGCAACTATTTATATGAGCCACCCAAGTTTCTCTTTTCTAATATGACTGCGTTTTGATCTCCCGCTCGGTTCTGGTATTTTTGTCTTTATTTTTAACTTTTATTTAGTTTATTCTTTGGAGAGTTCTATTTGCACCTCCAAAAGTGCTGTGTGTACCTCCACTACTAAATATACCTCAATTCCACTTTTTAACTTTTAAGAAAACCTAAGTGTACCTCTTCTTCTTTACTATAATGCCCCTATACCTATTTATATCTATACCAAATTTGTTTCGTACACTCGACACGACCACACTCTCTCCTTCTCTCTATCTCTCTAAGAATGGCTACTAAATTCATCACCAATCTCTCTCTTTCGATCTGCATTGGCGTGATTCTTTCTCCTCTCATTAGCTATACATGTTCATTTAACTAGTTTCAATGATTCTGACTTATTTATACTCTGATGTTATAACTAGTAATACATACTCTGATGTTCTGCCACAATATATGTATTCTCAGATTGAAGTTTGAGATATTAATTTTCCAATACGTGGTTATACGTGAGGGAGGTAGAAAGAGCAAAAAATTAATTAATTTTTTATTTATATATATTTATCCTTATCTGTCATTTCATATGAGTTGATAATATCAAAATAAAATAAAAAAAACTAGTGGAGGTATACATAGCACTTTTGGAGGTGCAAATAGAACACCCCTTATTCTTTTTTTTTTTTCAGTTCAAAACGCAGTCGTTTCAGTCGCGCTTAATTGTTATTCGATCTAAACAGAAAATGGAAATTAATGAAGCAATCGAAATGAAATTGCTCGTCTCATTGTCCTCCATCTGTGATTAATGATGAAGCAGTCGAAATAAAATTATTGAATTTATATCGATGACAATTAAAAAGCAATTGACCCATTTCTACCAGGTGTATAAGTTTACAAATAGCGTTACACTGTCCAAAAGAAGGCTCACCCCACTCTGATTCAGTCTGGGATATGCTTACAACTATCATGGCCTCAGCATGGTTGGCATTGCAGGAGCCAAATTTCTCTTGTCGTCACTGGACAACGATAAACTCGTGAAAAGTAGCTTAGGCAGAGGTGGGATTGAGGTGTTGGTAGTCATGCAAGTGGTAGCCAAGATGGGAACATACCTTATGGTTGGTGGTGGTGGTGGTGGTGGTGGTGGCAATGGCTATAAGTGTGCTCTGTTTCTCTCTTTGTAGGCTATTATTTTGGAAATTTAACATTAAATTAAGATTTGGAATATATTTGCTCCAAAACATGTTATTCCAATTTTAAGGCACTACCAGGATCTAAATCATTTTTGACACAGCACAGCAATACATAATTGTTTTACATGGAAGCACTTGGCAAATTGGACAAAGTCCCACTGATAATAAGATAAAGTTCTAAGGATTAATTTCAGTTTATTATCCTGAAATTTAGGTCATTTATCAGTTTCGTCTCTCTTCTTTTATTTTAATCATGTGTGCCCTTATATTCCCAAAATCTATTAAACTTGGACAAATAATTAAATTCCCTCTGATGATGACGTCATGATCTGATGTGGAAGAAATAAAGAAAATATTTTAAAATGGCGTTATTGGGTCCTTGGAGGGTTAGAAACGGAATGGTGGACCCTCCTTGTCTCCTCCACATTAGATCATGACGTCATCATCGGAAGAAACTCGAGTTTTTGTCCAAATTTGATAAACTTTTAAAGAACGAGGGCACACGTGATTAAAATGAAAGATGGATGAAACTGATAACTGACACGAAATTCAGGGTAGTAAACTGAAATTAATCCAAGTTCTAAACAACAGTCTCAAACTTTTGAGACATAACTGCCAATAACAAGGTAATAGAAGAATGCATACCAGACTGGATCCGAAAGCTCATTTGTCTTTACCCATGAAAACCCAGTTTTCTGAAAGAACCACCAGTTGATGAACTAGATGGTCTGTCATGAACTATTCCTGCACCAATAATAAGATTGCATGTCAATCAATTCCATACCAAGACCACATTCGTAGGAAATCTGGCCAAGCCAGCATATACTTGTGCACTAACACATGTAGCAACCAATAGTTGTCTAAAATTAGAAATCTCCTATTTGATTACCATTATAAAGTCTGGTTACTATTTTCCCCAAAAGCTTAAGCTTTTAGGAGACCGGTCACAGAGGCACTAAACGATGTATTTCACGACCTTTATCTTCACACTAAAAGATTTTAAACAAATTTGACAAGAGTGAAATAAATCAGAGCGGCTACAATAGATTATTACAGACCAAAACAGTAGTGCAGAGAGAAATATGCACCTGATATTCATGAAAATGCCGATGATTTACTTGGTCGGGATTTTAGATAGGCGTTGCCCACTCATCACCAGTGCTTATGTTCTCTGGATTGAAGAGAAAATAGACCACCAGAAGTTTTAATCAGTTTGTGGACCAGATACTGACCTTGTATGAGAATGTCACCAATAATCCCCACAAGAGCATGCACCATCATTGAAATGGTGGAATCTATGTGAATCTCTCATTACAATTTCCCTTTCCATAACCTTAGAGATAAACTTGGAAGCTGTATGACAATCCCCACAGACTCTAAGATTCTTATTAATTCTAATAACACTTCCTGGTCCTGAATTTAAGAGTCCAAAAACTATTGCAAGCTTCTCACTGTGCATATACAACATTTTTTCCTTCATCTCTTCCTCCACATCATGCAATACAAAGTTCAAATCTGGCTTGTAACCTTCTAGTCGAATCCTGTTTATTAATTTCTCCAGCTCTGAATAGATTAAATCAGATTGAGCATGTGACTTGTCTCCAGCCACAAATGTGTAGACCTTGTTTCTAACCTGTATACTAGTATGTCCAGCAACTTTCCTCACTCCTCTTTGTTTCATTAGATCTCTAATTTTATCAGCATCTTTCTGTTTACCATAAGACGCATAAATATTGGACATGAGAACATATCGACCTGGATTCCCTGCATCCAATTCAAATAAATTGTTTGCAGCAGTTTTAGCCATTTCTAAATTTGAATGAATTCTACAAGCCCCAAGAAGTGCTCCCCAAACACCAGCATCTGGCCTTACTGGCATTCTCTCAATAAACTCAAAGGCTTCATTCAATTGACCAGATCGACCCAACAGATCAACCATACACGCATAATGTTCGGTTCTGGGTGTGACATGAAAATCTCTACCCATGGAATTAAAGCAGTCCCATCCTTCAGCAATCAAACCACCATGACTGCATGCAGACAACACTGATAGAAATGCAATATGGTCTGGTTTTGTTAGAGCCTTCATCTCATGAAAGAGGTTTACTGCTTCTCTTCCATGACCGTGCATCCCATATCCCGAAATCATGGTGCTCCACGAGATTATATTTCTTTCTCGCATTTTATCAAAAACTTTTCTAGCATATGCCAAACTTCCACATTTTACATATAGATCAATTAAAGAAGTTTCAAGTGTGACATGGTGCCCAAAAAAGGAACGAATAACAACTCCATGAATCCAGCGTGCTTGCTTATATAATGCTAGATTTGAACAGCTGTGAATAACACTCAGAAGTGCCACCAAATCAGGGCGAATCCTTTGTACCATCATATTTTTAAAGAGTTCCAAGGCTTCAAGAGGCAAATTGACTTGAGAATATGCTTCAATCATGGATGCCCAACTCACCAAGTCTTTATCAATGATTCCATCAAAGAAACCTCGAGCAACATCAATTCTTCCGCAGCGTGCATACATCTGCATTGCAGCATTTTGAACAGAACTATCAAACTGAAATCCATTATCTATCACAACCGCATGAACCTCATCAGCCTCCTTGCCTCTTAAAACACAAGCCATTACATTTAAAATTGCAGCCCTGTTGGGTATCAATCTGTCATTCAACATCATTAAAAACAAATATAATCCTTCCTCAAAATACCCATTTTGAGCATACGCGCCAATCATTGAACTCCAAGAAACCACAGTACGATCAGCAATTTTGTCAAACACATTTCTTGCAGCCTCAACCTTCCCCAGTTTACCATAAAGTCCAGTAAGTGAATTACCTACAAACAAATCTTCCGCATAACCACATTGAATCACATCTCCATGTACCTTTACACCAACCTTATGATCACAAACATAACCACAAGCCTTGAGAACAAAAGGAAATGTAAAGTGATCAGGGTGAACACCCAACTCCGACATTTGACTATACAAAGCAATGGCTCTGTTGTACAGTCCATTGTCAACAAAGCCTTTGATCATTACATTCCAAAGAAAAACATCAGAGGAAGAGAAGGCAGAGAAGAGGGTATAGGCATGAGAGGTTGAGCCCAAAGAGGCATAGTGGGCAATGAGGTTGGTACAAAAAAAGAGATTGAAGTGAAGGTGGGTTCTGAGGATAGAAGCATGGACAGCTTTTAGGGACTGAAGGGTGTTGCATTGCTTTATAAGCGATATGCATGTGCTTGGTCTAATAGTTGTATGAAAGAGTTGTGACTGGGATCGGGATTGAGTGCAGTGCAGGAGACGTCTGCGGTAGTTTAGCGTACGCAGCAATATAGTGTATTGGTTTTGCATAGGATGAGGCTGACAGTGATGGACAAATTTTGCTTCTGTCTGTCTTTGCTCTACCACTTTACCTGCACAAGCCAATTCATTTTTTTTTTTTTATAGAAACCCAAAAAGGATATTGATTTGAACATTGTAAGTCTAGACCTGGAAATGGGTTGGGTTTTAGCTCGTCCATCTGTTAACCAGATTTCTCTTAACACCTATTGATACTCTTTTCAACACCTATTACCATTAAAACTGACTTAAAGCTTTCTTGTATGCTTCAAGCTGCAGAATTGATAAATTTTACATCCATTTTCTTTTCGAACATAATCCCCAGCTAATTATCCGCGTCATGATACATGAATGACATAAACGAGATAATGTCTGAATAAAATTTAGTAACTTCAGACCTTTGCTAACTTGATAGGAACTGAACAACATCAATAATCATTCAATGACAGAGCATAAATATTATACTAAATGAAATATAAAAAAAAAATTATCAAGCGTTAAACCACAAATTCAAATGAGTATTGACTGTATTGAAACACCTTTTTTTTTTTATAAAAACCACAAATCAAGAGCATACTACAGAAAATAAAAAAGTTCAGAGAAATTTTGAAAATTAACCAAGTTTTAGACCTTAAATTTATTTTTAACCATGTTTCGTAAAATAGTTGAAAAGTAACCATTTTGTGACATAAAAAGTCATCCATACCCTCATAATGCCCTTGAACAAAAACTTATAAACTTTAGTGGGAACTCTCTTTGTTGCTTTCGTTTGCGATAAACCCACCAATGGGCAATGGCTATGCCTAATGGAGCTCAGCACAGTGGTGAAGACTCGTCTCAGATTCTCAGGTCTTGCCGGCAATGCTTCCTTTTGTTGTTGCCGCCACTGCTGTTACAACTCTGGCTCGGCCGTCTACGTTTTTTTTTTTTTTTTAAGGAATTGGAACAGCTTTTCCCACGTTTAATTGGTAATGAGACTACTTGGCCTTAGTTCTTTGATTGGGTTACTAGATTTTTAGTAGTTGCATGTTGAATTCTTGTGTATTTGAGCACTGGGATTCTGTTTTTGACAAATTTATTGTTGCTTGTGTGTCCAACTTGGATTATTTAACTACTTTTTTGTATCTATGTTGGCCTGTTGGGGATAAGTCTGAAGACAATGAACTGAAGTTGGATTAGTTTCATAAAAATAGGCAATTCTTCAATGCCTTTCTGTACATTTTTTGTTGTTGTTGTCTTGTACTTTGCTGTAGTCCTAGAGCATTTCATTAAACTCTTGATCACTAAAGTTTATACTTTATAGTATGGTAGGATGTATCTATTTTGTTTTAGAAAGTAGAATTTTGAAGTTCGGACTGCTTGCATATGTTTGATTAAAAGTAAATGAGGGATTCGTTTTTCTGATTCAGATTAGAGATGTCCTAATTTAGAATTGATGCAGGGTATCCAAGGATCTATACGCCCCTGCTCTTGGTGGGATCATGCTCTCCATTGGGATCAAGCTTTCCATCGATGATTTTACTCGTGCTGTCAAAAGGTAATGTCTTGATTCACCGCCGTGTTTGTTCTCCTTAATGTCATAATTCAAATATCTTTGAGTATTTGAGTGTGCTCTTAATGTTCTTTACTTCTCATCTCATGCAGACCTTTACCACTCTCTACTGCGTTTATCACACAGTATGTGCTGAAACTGGCCCTTGGGGTTTTACTCACAATGGCATTTGGCATGCCTAGAATGTTCTATGCTGGCTTTGTCCTCACCGATTGTACTGCAGCAACTCGGAAGCTTTTAAATTTTTGTTTAAGGGAATTATAAGGGTGTGGATGACTTTTTACCTCATAAAATGGTTACTTTTCAACTATTTTACAAAAAATGGTTAAAAATCAATTTAAGGTCAAAAACTTGGTTAATTTTCAAAATTTCTCAAAAGTTGAAGCTTATATAAAAACAGCGAAAACATCACTTAGCAGTTAGCAGTAATGCTCTCAAGATATTGTTTTCAATTTCTCGGTAGCAAAATGCAGATAGATTAAGAACCCGTTTATATACAAAATTTCGAAGTTGGAGAACTTAGTGAGTTAACCATTCTTTTATTTGCTGAGAAATCAGACACTTGATCTTTTGGCACCTAACTTAAGTTCTAAATTGGTTCAGTGAAAAGTAACAACAATAAAACAATCGAGACTTTTAGAACCTCCAAGTTTCCCCCAACCAGCAAATAGACGCATTCTCTCACACATTAGAAATTAAATTCTGATCTGAAATAAGAGGTTCGAATTGAACTGAAATAGTTAGAAGCATACCTGAAGTCGAAGCAAGAGTGGGATGCTTGTCTTTGTTCCTGTCTTCTTTGATTCCTCAAATGTGTTCGCAAAACTCTAACTGGGGAAAATACTGGAGGGAGGGAGGAAGGACCAAGGAGGGTACCTATTACCAGAATTACTAAAATGTCCTTGCACACAACACATGTTTTCCATGTGACAATGTGACATAGCCCAACAGGCCAACACAACTAAAACATCAACGGAAAAAACTCTTTAAACGGGTCACTGTATTTAGATTAGAAGGTAGACCACTTTTCCATTCTAACTTACATTGTTATTTTTTAGTCCGGTATCGTTTTGGTCTAGTGGCATGTTGATGTCATATATGGTACACTGTCAAGCATAAGCAACGTCCTCGTAGACCGTTCAACCGGCGCGGTGGGTCTCGCCTCCGGCATGCATCCCGTAGACCGACACCTCAACTACCTCACCATGGTGGAAGATCATCGGTACCACATCACGAAGACATGCTCCCGTGGTCCACAATAAACTTTGTGAGTAGTTATTATGTATATTTGTCCCACATTGGAAACAAGCATTAGGAGAAAGTTTTCTTTAGCTATAAAAGGAAGGCTTCCCTTAGATAGAAAGAATTGAATTCCATCATAACCATTCCACACTTGTAACATTACAAAAACTTATTGGCCGACTATAGTAAAATCTTAAGTGGAAGTAGTCATGCCCGTCGATGGCATGATGAACCACTATAAACGTTGTGTCGATCTATCTATATTGTGCTTCTAGATTAGTCCTCTTGGTTTAAACATAAACATTTGGCGCCGTTTGTGGGAAGAGTACAAATGGTCGTGTTGCTCTTCCAGCTTAGTTATGTTCATCTGTCCAAAGATGTTTGATTAATTAGCCCCGAGCCATCAGGATCATGTATAGTTGCATACATCACATTCCCACTAGCAGGCTACAGGCAACTTGGACTTCTGATAGCCCATGGTACTACAGGTCCAACTTGTTTAAGCGGGTCCCGCTAGCCCGAATAGAGCCTGCTCTGATATGTTCCCGTAGACAACAGTCAACAACCCATCGGCAAGTGCCAACTCCCGGTGACCACCATTTGAATCCTCCCGGTCCCAATGTCCTCCGACAGTTTTCTCACATTCGGAGACCATTATTCATCTGTAAGTTATCTCCTGGCAGCTTTGTCTCCCTGGAATTAATAATCGGGCACCGTTGGCAGCTTGGCATTATTCATCGGTATGAAATTTCATTGGCGTGTTTAGCCATCCCATTGAAAGAGACCGGTCGTAACCTCTCAGACCCGCCCGGTGGCCATCACTAGCAGCTTCATCTGAATCAGTTCCTCCACACTTATCAGCTCAACTTCAAGATTGTGATAACTGGTAATTATGGTCCGGGTTAGCTGAGGCTCCAGGCTAGTCATCTGAGAGATTTCTTGTGAGCTGGAATCTGCTTATCCCGTTCTTGATTAGACAACATTTTGGTGGTGTTGACAGTAGCAACAGAAGGGCTACATAAGCCCGCAGACCCGCATTCGGGGCCGGCTTGAGGCCCGGAGCAGGATCACCAGCACCCGGACCCGAGGTCCAGCAATCTACCTTGTGACCAGGGGCCCGGGGACCGGGGACCGGGGGCGCCAGCCTGCCAAAGAGGTCACCATAGCTGCCCTTTTATGTGCGAACAGAAGGAAGCCAGTCCCACATCGAAGAGTGAGACCAGACCTCACGCCCGGTCACCTATATAAGGGCCTCAACTACCCTCTTTAATAGGTAACTGATCTCTCCAACTACTTATCATACATGTTTTAAGTTATCTATTCATCCCAACTATACTAACTTAGGCATCGGAGAGGAGAAGACCGGCCCGCCCGGTATTCCCCTTAGTGAGCAGGTTAAGCAGGAGGAGATCACTTCTAGATTCTATCAGGCCTACGGGTTTGTGCAGAAACAATTGACGCCGTCTGTGGGAAACTTGCATAAAAGCCACGTAAGCGTCACCAAATGGCAGAAAGCTCAGAAGCGGGCCAGGAAAGAAATGCGACGGAGGGTCAGCGGGTTGCACCAGAGCAAGGGCTCATCTCCACCCCGGTCGGTGTACGGGAGCAGCACAGCGACCAGGGCAACCAGGAAGACGACAGCTGTGGGAGGCCGACCGGCACGCCGGGGTCATACCATGATAGCATGCGCGGGAAAGGCTCGGTGGAGGGAGACCAACCAACCGACCGGGGCTTCTCGCTGACATTCTCGGACTATCCGAGCGACAAAGAGGAGAGTCTGCTCGGTGACAGCGACCGAAACACCAGGTACAGCCCCAACCGGCACGATATGGCGGGGGAGATACGGGCGATGAGGGCAGAAGTCGGTCGCCTGCGTGCGGAGGGCGACCGGGATAGAGCAAAATCCAATGCCCGGTATGAGGAAATGGAGACGGTAAACGCTGCCCTGGTGGCTGCCCTGGAAAGAGGCCAGCAGCGCAGCGCCGCCATGACAAGGGCAACTACACCCGCGCCAGGCCGACCTCAGCGCCTTGAGGCAGGGCAATCTTCGGGAGGAAGGTCCAGCGACCGCAGGAGGGCGGAGTCTCCGACCTGCTCGGTTTTGCCAATGAGCACGTCGGCGCCCCCGTAGTCACGCGCTTCATTCGAGGATGAAGTCGTGACCCCGACCGCACGGGCATTACAGATACTCACCGACTCAGTGTCGGATCTAAAGGCCCAAATGGAGGCCAACGAGAGAAGGGCGGCGCGGCCGATAGAAGGCGTGCGATTCAACGAGCGCATGGGCCCTTTCTCGCATCGGGTTCTGGAATCAAAGAGGTCTGGTAACCAGAAATCCCTAAAGCTCACATACTCAGGATCCGGCTGTCCATACCAGCATTTGGATAGTTTCCGGTCCCAAATGTACGCCAAGGGCTATTCCGACGCAGTATGCTGCAACATTTTCCAGGAAACCCTGTCTGGAGAGGCGCTCAGCTGGTTCTATGAGCTTTCGGCAAACTCCATCGAAGCGTTCGAGCAACTGGCCGACCGGTTCGTAGGCCGCTTCATCCTCCGGGTCGAGGGGGCCCGGACATCAACCATCTTCTTCAACTGCATGCAGGCACCTAGTGAGGAGCTAAGGACGTTTGTCAACCGCTGGAAAACGGCGACGGTCGGGGTTCGGAACCTCGACAAGGGAATCACCGAGATAGCGTTCAAACAAGGGCTCCGGCCGGGAAAATTTTCATACGCCGTACGGGTGGAACTCCCGCAGGGGTATGACGAGCTAATGGCAATGGCCATCAGGCATGCTCAGGCCGATCATGAGACGTATGGGCAGCACCTACTGAAAAGAAAGCGGGACGAGCAGCGGGAGGAGTACCCCCGGGAGGAGAACCCCCCTCCCGGCCGAGAAAACAAGGCCAGCCAGCGGAGCGAGAACCGGGGTGCCCGACCGGGCAGACCCAGCAGAAATTGGGGGAGCCATCAGCAACAGAAGCCCTATCATGACAAACCCCAGGGCGAGCACAAACCGGCGCAGTACCGGCAAGAACGCCCCCTGGCAATCATGCCAGCAGAACGTCAAGAGGTCTTCACCACTCTGACCTCTTCATACGAGGACATCTTGCATGAGAATGGGAACATCATTCCCCCACCGCCGAGGAGCAAGTACCCGGAGGGGAAACTTACCCAGGCGCCAACGGGCAAGTACTGCTCCTATCACGATGAAGCTACCCACCGGACGAACAGTTGCTTCGCCCTCAAGACAGCGGTGGAGGGCTTGATTAATAGCGGTCAGCTCTAGCGGTATATAGGGGAAAGAAGAGCAGATCCCGACCGGGAGCAGGGCCAGAGCTGGTAGGCACGCCCGAACCCCCAAGCAGTTAGTTTGGCATATCAACGGTTCAACCAACGTAACATCATATGTGTGCCAACTATTTTGAAAGAAATCCCACCGGTTCGGCCGATGCAAAAATATGTATATCCAAAGAGTAATACAAACAAAAACCGTTCCACCGGATTTACAAAAAGAAAAAGAGCTTGAAACAAAAATCTTCAAGGAGCCGTGCCTCCCCCCTCAGCGGGCATCTCACCAACTTCTCCAGATGGAGCCGCCGCATCCCCTCCAGCAGATTGAGGCCCTCCTTCCTCTTCCGGTTGCTCATCTTCTACCGACTGCTCATGGATATCTTCACCGGCCCCCGCCTTCGGCATTCGAGCGGTATCCAGGTACCCCTTCTCTTCCCACTCCACATAGGCGTCGGCAATACCCGATTCCCTCGCCTTTTCCACGAGCTTAAGGAACTGAGCACTGTCGTGATATTTGAGGACAACCCGCTGGTAAAGCTCGGGGTCCACTTCTCCAGCCGCAGCGACGGCACGCACAGCGGCAGCTCCCACCTGAAGATCATCCACTCTCTCCTCCAGCTCGGCTCTCTCTTCCTCAGCCCGCTCCTTCTCCTCCTCGAGGCTCCGGACCTGCTCTTCTAGCTTGGCCACCTGTTTCTTGGACCTCTCCTCCAGTCTAACCTTCTGCCACTCCAGCCTGGACTTCTCCACTTCCAGACGCTCACGGGCTTCTGTCAGAGCGGCCACCTGCCTCTTCAGCTCTGACAGCTCCTCACTCGGGTCCGGCTGGTACAGATTGTACAATAGCTACAAACAACAGGGAGTCAATTAAGCAAACAGCAAAAGTAACAGAGTTGTAAGCAGTGCCAGGGCACCAAGCAGTTCTTACCCGGAGAACCGACTCCTTGCTCTTCTGGCGGTTCTCCCCCGCCGGGGATCCATGCCCATCCAGACCAAGGCCGGCCACATCCGCCACCCCACCAGGAACCTTTGGTGGCCCCCCGGTGGACTTGCCCTTCCCAGGTCCCGCCTTGGGCGCAGCGGGGTGACTCTTCACACGCCTCAGAATATAGGCGTCGTCCCCAACATCCATGGCCCTCGGTTCGGCATGAACGGTAAGCCGACCGGACTCCTCGTCCATCGAGGTCCGTGAAACGGCCTCCCCTTTCTCCTTCAACCTCGAGATGAGGTCTTCACCATCCATGGATAGCGTATTACCGGGCTTGACGACCATCCGGGAAGATGCACCTGCAAAACCAACAAAGGGTTAGTATCAACTCGGTCAGCAGAAATGACACCGCTTAAACCCTGATACGCACCAGGATCTCGCCCGAGACCGCAGTACTCCAACACCTCCCGCCGAATGAAGTTGTAGGAGCTTCGCTCGAGATCGTCCCAGCATCCGAGTATAGTCATAATCCTTTCCCGCTCCAACCCGGACAGTTCGAACGATTGGTCGCCAAGGGGCTGGAAGGCACCAGGAACCCGGTACATTTTACTCCTCTTCTGCCACTTCCCACCCGCCATCACCACCTTTTTCCTCCAGCTATTGTCCACCCAGGAAGGCAGATGGGTAATGATAGGCTGGAAGTGTCGGGCGCTAAAGGTCAGACAACCTCGGGACCCTCTCTTCTTCGAGAAGGATATTCTGTACAGTGCCCGGAACTCATTCACCGTTGGCATGCTCATCCCGGACAACTCGTACAGGCAACCGAGGCTCAGCAGCCGCCTCCACTGGTTGCCGGGAAGCTGCGCGGGAGACACTTGCAGAGCGCTAAGCGTATGCTGCACAAAGTCCGACAGCGGGAGGGAGAACCCGTGGCGAAATTGGTTTCCGTAAACAGCAACCCAACCCGCCTCCGGGTTACAGGTCGATTCTCCGGGATTCAGCGGCCGTAACGCCACCTCATTGGGAATACTCCACGTCTCCCAGAAGGCGGCAATCTCTTCGGGGTTCATACTACCCTCCGGTTCATCGCACACCACGGCCTCTTCCCCACTCCCGATGTTGTAGCTCACGGGCGGAGTGCCAGGAAAGCGCACCCCGTGCGGGACGCCCTCAGATCCCGAAGACCCGGAAGACGAGACCCCGCCCCGGGAGCGGTCAACGGCTTCGGACTCCGGGGATTCCGAACCGAGACAATTCTCCAATCTCTCCTCATCGTCCACCACAGGACGCCTGTCGGCCGATTCGGAAGCCCTATCTGAACTTGCAGAAGGCATTCAACCTAAGGAGAAGAAAACAAAACCCCACCGCTGGTCAGCAACAGGCTAGAACAGCACCCTCTGCGGCTCCTCCACAAGTTTTCCGCAGACGTCCCGCTCACAACGACTCACAGTCGGCGACAGAGCAACCCCTCCCCCCCCCCGCCGCAAAACGCCAAAAAGAAAAAAAACACGGCGCAAAGAAAGCAAGACTTACCAATTACTATGCACAACCGAGGAAAGTTCGTCCTACGAAAACACCGAGCAATGGTAGGCAAAGACCCAGAACGCTTGGGGCACGGATATCGCGAGCCACCTCCACAGAACTTTCGCTGGATTCCTCTCCAACCTTCTCTTCTTCTCTCTGGGCCAAAGAGCAAAACAGAAGTAATGAAGGCAAAGGAGGCCGTTTTATAGACGGATCCGATGCCCTAGGTACCCCTGTAATCCCCCCAAAACACGCAATCAGGGCAACTCAAACGCCTGCGAATCCAGGCCGTCCATCTCAAATCGCTCCCTACTGACACGTGCCCCAGCATCGATAACCTTCCCACGCCATCATAACTGATGGGACTGATGGGCTTCCTCCTTAAATGCATGTCAGCCACTTGTCCCGCCTATAAGCGGCAGTTAAGGGAGATAGGAACGGGAACAGAGGCGTCAAGCCCCCCCCCCCCCCCCCCCCTTCCCCAAGAGCCATGCCATCTCACCGGTTAGGTATCATTCAACCGGCTCCAAGGTTCATCACCGGTTAGGTATCATTAAACCGGCTCTAAGGCTCATCACCGGTTAGGTATCATTCAACCGGCTCCAAGGCTCATCACCGGTTAGGCATCGTTCAACCGGCTCCATGGCAGTTCACCGGTTATGATCATTCAACCGGCTGCATGGCATCTCACCGGTTAGGCATCCTTCAACCGGCTCCATGGCAGTTCACTGGTTATGATCATTCAACCGGCTGCATGGCATTTCACCGGTTATGTAACATTCAACCGGCTCCATGGCATCTCACCGGTTAGGTAACATTCAACCGGTTCCATGGCATGACTCCGGTTATGAGAACATTCAACCGGCATGGGCTTTATACACCCAGGAGAGTTTACATCTAACACATGTACTCTTTTCCAGCAGGATAAAAACCTTGCATCGCACTGAACTGCGATCAATATGGGGATCCAAGGCGAGACTTGTCATCTCAATGCCTCCCCATCGGGCAGATTGTTTCTCTAACACAGAACTCTCCCCGCAGGCACGTTGCTCCACGCTTATTCCAACACAAGCTGGGCCGAGCCACCGGGCTACTCCCGGCCTGCCCCATTGTTGGCAGCAATTTCGCTTTGGGAACTTGGGGACTCGTTCCGGTATGGCAGTCCACCGGTCGAGTCCTCACCCACAACATCCTCCCATGCACTCGTCCGGGTTTCACCCCGCTCCATATATATTGCATGGCGGATTTCAACGCCACATCCTCCCATGCACTCGTCCGGGTTTTACCCCGTTGCACATCTATTGCAAGGCGGATCTCGACGCTACATTGTCCTCCCATGCATTTATCCGGGTTTAACCCCGTTCCATACTCATAACTGTCACACCTCATCATTATAGGTACTCACATCACCACGCTCAGTCACGCCCAATCTTCAACGCGGACTTGGGGGACTGGGCACCGTTGGGTTGGTAACCCTGCGGGTTTGCAGAACAGAAGCAAGACATATTAAGTCCCCATTCAAGATTGCACTTGACAGGAAACTTGGGGGACTTGTTGACAGTAGCCACAGAAGGGCTACATAAGCCCGCAGACCCGCATCCGGGGCCGGCCTGAGGCCCGGAGCAGGATCACCAGCACCCGGACCCGAGGTCCAGCAGTCTACCTTGTGACCAGGGGCCTGGGGACCGGGGGCGCCAGCCTGCCAAAGAGGTCACCAGAGCTGCCCTTTTATGTGCGAACAGAAGGAAGCCAGTCCCACATCGAAGAGTGAGACCAGACCTCACGCCCGACCACCTATATAAGGGCCTCAACTACCCTCTTTAATATGTAACTAATCTTTCCAACTACTTATCATACGTGCTTTAAGTTATCTATTCATCCCAACTATACTAGCTTAGGCATCGGAGAGGAGAAGACCGGCCCGCCCGGTATTCCCCTTAGTGAGCAGGTTAAGCAGGAGGAGATCACTTATAGATTCTACCAGGCCTACATGTTTGTGCAGAAACAGGTGGCAACACCTGAACCACTGTAGTTGTGAGCCCCATAAATATTGACAAGTTAAATTGAGATCGTGTTACAATTATTTTACGATCTCGGTAATTAAATGAGAGCCCTCAGAAATATTTTTCAGGATTTTTCACACGGGAAAATTCTTGATTTAAGAACTTGTTATTAAATTGCACGTCACGACGAGTTCTTGAGAATTTTGAGTGAATTTCTCAGATTTTCGAGTTATATTTATAATAGGGTTATTAAGAGGTTACGGAAAAATCAGAATTTCTATTTAAGTGATCTCAGCCGTTAAATTACAGCCCTTGGATTTCAAGTCAGTGAAGACTATAAATAGAGGAGCTGACTGAGTCAACTCGTCAAGTAGAAACATCGAATCTCACTCGACCACCGACTCAGCCCGAGTCCCCACCGACCACCGTCGCCCTCCACCGAACTCCGCCGTCCGGCCACCAAACGGCGTCGGGCTATCCTCGTTTGGACCACCTCGAAGTCGCCGACAAGCCTGTGGTTGTGGCTTGTTGTGTTGTTAACGGAGAAGAGAGAATCGACGAAGTGAAGCTTAGAGTTTTTGGGCGGAGTCTCTTCGATTCAGTCGATTTCAACAGTGTTTGTGGTATGAGAATCCTTCCTCTTATCGTCCACATCACTCTGGTGAATTTAGTTTCTTTATTCGATCAATTTATGGACTGATTCTGTTTTGGGTTTTATGGGTTTGTGCTGCTCATCGGTGTTCTTCGACGTCACCAATGTTTCTGTCTTCCTGACGTTGTATTTGACTTCGAGCCGATTAAGAGTTGATTTCCAGAGCCTCATTGAGAAAGAGCTGGGAATGAATTCTGGTGTATTGAGTTCACCAAGAGACTATCTGCTGCTTGAGGCAATTAAAGGTAGATTTGCAGCTTTGAAAATCAAGTTTGATTATGTATTGAGGTAGTGAAGTTATTTTGGTTAATTGAATTGTGAAGCTTGCGCGATTTTTGGTTGAACTTGATCAATAGTTACATTTGTTATGGAGATCCTACTGGGTTGCTAATATATGGAGATTTAGTTGTGATATTTGCTTACTGTGGTTTCATATTTGTAATTGAATTGTGGGTAAGGAAGTTCTTTTGGTTATTATTGACGTCCAGTTCATTTGAATTTGGATTGTAGAAGTGGAACTGAGTTTGGATATAATTGGTGAATGGAGTTGTTATGGTGGAGAAGTTGTCTTTGACGTTGGTTTCATGAATCTGTTTTTGGTTCAATTGCCTTGATTAAAGTTGGTATATTAGTGAAGAGTGGGAATGGACTAGTTCCCTGGATATTGTAAGGTTGTTAAGAACTTAATTGAATTAGTCTTTCCTAGTCTACGGGAATATTAATTTATTTAAGTGGTGGTTTTGAGCTGATGCTCAGTATGCTATAAGCTTATATTTTAAGTTTTTATAGTTGAATTTTGGTGGTAGTAATCCAGAAGCTAGTTGGAGCTGCTGGTGTAAACTTAGGCTTGCTAATGTTGCAGTTTGAGCGGTGATGTTAATATCAGATTGTGAATTCACCTTCTTGGTGGAAGTTGTGTCCTCGTTTGATTTTCTACTGCATTGGTAATGAATTGGGTGTCCATAGTAATTTCAGTTAAATTACTATGCGACGGAATCTTAAAGTAAAAGTATATATTTGAGTTTTGTTCAACGTGGTCAATTCTGCTTTGACTAAGAAAGAGTGTGGTTAGACGATTAATCGTTATTGCATAGTCGATAAATTATTAATGATTGTTATGTCGGACTAGGGACTCCAGTTACCTGAGGAACGAAAGTGGAAAACTCGTGACTCGCAAGGTACGTGAGGAAATGCATCGGAAATCAGGTAGGGGATTCAGGACTTTACTCAATTAGAGCTTTCCATATTTTATTTATAAAATGGTGCATGTTATGGTTTGATTATTTTATATGCAAATGCGTATTAACCAAACCGTGAGAGATTGTGATGGCTTGAGAGCGAAAGGTAGCACTGACTTCCTTGGGTTCGATCCCCTTAACCTCCGGAGGGTTTAGTTACACCGGTCTTGCAAGATTCCGGTCATGATCACGGAATCGTAACGTGTGTGTAGCTAGGTAGCGGACGCTCTCGCTATGCTTACCTGGTGATTTATATATTTTGAGGTAAGGTCGTGTAGTGGGTCAATTGGACCGGCCATCAGGTAATATTTGGACTTGGGTCTGTATTTATTTGATATTTATGCACCGATTTTTGAATCCGAATTATTTTGTAAAGTTTGTCATTTAATATTTGATTTAAGCATGTTTTCATACTGGGATCCCAAATGTTTAATTGGTTTTCAAATCTAGTCGAGTTTAAATTCTATGAGCAGCGAGGACGAAAGCTCAACCCTACAACAATTTGTATACAGGTATTGTGCACTGGTATGGGACAACGACGGATGGAGCTGGGTGTGTAATTCAAGTTTGGTAAATTGTTTTACAGTTTTTCATTTTAGATTTCATCTTGAATTCCAGAACTGTTGATGCTTGTTGCTAAACTTAATTGAATTTCCATTTACTCTTTAATTTGAGTGTTAATTGTATCAAGTTCTGGACGAACAATGTATTTTACGAGAATTATAAACTTTTCACCTCATAATTATTCCAACGCTTTCCGCTGTGGTTATTGAAAAAGATTTTATATAAAATGCCTTGCGTTTCTTTAAAATGTAAATTTGGTTTTTAGTTTATGTTTTAGAGACTCGCGGCACTGTAATGTGCTCAAGCTGGTGATGTGCAGTTTGGGGTGTTACAGTAGTGCTCTGTTATCCAACAGTTTTTATATGCTCATGATCTCCAAGCACCAGAGGAACCGCTCCCAGTTAACTTACAAACCCGGCATGTCTCACCGGCAGTTTGGGTGCAATAGTCCATGCCAACGGGACAGCACAGAAAAAAATAATTTCTCAATACACCTAGAAACAGAGCTTCTCTACGAAGGGGGAGAGAAGAGAACGCCTGGGCTCATTCTTATGTCCACATCTCAACTGCAACTTTCCTTTTTGGATACACATCGTGTCGATCTATCTATATTGTGCTTCTAATTTAGCCCTCCGGGTTTAAACAGAAACATGACATAAGTCTCTTCTTATATGTGAAATGTCGTGAATTCGACTCACAATGTTCTATTTCTAGGCATATCGTTTTAGTCCAGTATCGTTTAGTCTAGTGGCATAAGATCATCAGTTGTTTATTTGATTAATTTTTTTTTTTTTTTTTAACTTTTGTTACGTTTTCCCTTTTAAAACGAAAATTGGACACTTCTAAAATATTTTGTCTATGATATCTCGCTTCCCATTTGGTACAGTTTATGTCTAATTCTGGGTAGGATCCATACCTAGGTGTCATGCACCATCCATCTATGCAAATTCACAACTCACAAATAGTACTAGAATCAAGCTCGAACTGCCTTTGAAATCGATCTTTTTCTTATAAGAGATGCTCAGTTGCTCACCTAAGGGCTTTGAGGGACAAGTTAATCAAATTAAAAATAAATACACTATTTTTAATTATATTTCATGTTTAAAAATTAATACATGTGATTGAGATGCATTTGTCCATCACAATTTCTTAAAATTGTCCCTTAGGTGAGCAAACATGATCTTTATACACCAACCGCGTACATCGAAAGTACAATCTACATATCTTCATTTTTTTTTGCTTATATTATCTAGTTACAAAAATGAATTAATAAAAGGTTAAAACCATATCATGTAGTGGTCATGTAGATACCAAGGTCTGTGAACTCATGTCTTAGTTTGCGAGGGAATCTGCAACATGATTGCTTTCCTCATGTAATATGATTGTCTTCACAAAGACCATGATTCCTGACACCAAAATCTGAGAAGGAAACGATTTGTATATCTAATTATGTAGCTAGGTAGCATGGTGTGGTAATTTCAAACTGATCCATCGAAGTTTAGTTCAGGGTAATTTCAAACGATTTGTATTCCTAAAGTCTAGTTCGACTTCATTGCTATTATCGTTAGCGAGCAATATAAGTTCTCATCATTTTACGAGTGTGTTTATGCCCCTTTAAGTTTAAGATAATCTTCATCCTAATTTGTGATTCGCTGTTAATCTATTTATTACTTGTTATTAGACTTTAAATTGCCGAATTTTGATTTTCATATGAGTATTATTTTCTTGTATTCATCAACAAAATTATATAATATATGGCAAAAAAATAAAACTTTATTTGAAAAAAAAATAAAATTAGAAGATCCAAGTTGAACTTGTACATGTCCTTTTGAATTTGGGCCAAACTTTGGAAAGTCGCAAGAGTTAAGAGAGGCCCGGTTAGTAAAAGGCGAGGTCGGCTCACACCGCAAATACTCCCAAAATTGGAGCTTTAGGTTTAGGGTTTCTCAAATTAGCACTCTCTTCGCTCTCGCAAAACCCAAAGGCGTAGGAAAAGTTCACTCCCAAATGGCAACAGCAACCGCAAACTCTTCAGGGACGGCGATGAGGAAGCCGGTATTCATAAAGGTGGCGGACATTCAGCCAGGCACGAGCGGCCACACTCTAACCGTCAAGGTCGTCAGCTCCAATCCGGTCAAGGTCACCTCCAAGAACGGCGGCGTCCGATCTGCTCTCTCCTCTCGCCCTCTTCAGCCTCCTCGGATTGCTGAGTGCCTCGTCGGCGATGAGACTGGGACCATTGTCTTCACTGCTCGCAATGACCAAGGTACATGGCCTCCTCTATCGGTTTCAGCAGCTTAGAATTGGAATTTGTATTGGTTCATTATAAATTTAACATTTAAGTAAGTGTATATATCTGTGGTAGTTTAGATCTGTGTTGATATTGGAATTAAATTTACTGTGTTTATGGATCTATGGTATTGTTAGTTATTTTCGGTTCGACTCGATTAACTGTGCCTATGAATGCTGAATGTGTCTAAATGTGTAGATATTATATCACAGTTGTAGGTTGTTGGATTGTTGTGCTGTGGACTTGTTGCGGTTGATTATGGTAATAGGATTGTGGAGCATTTGTACCCTACACAATATGGAGATTTTGGCAGTGTGTGTTATTAAAATGTGATGTATGTGGAGTATAATGGCATGTGTGGGATATGTGTAAAGTGATTGTTGAGCTTACTTTTTGGTTGTATTTGCAGTTGACATTATGAAGCCTGACACCACTGTGATCCTGCGCAATGCAAAGATTGACATGTTCAAGGGGACTATGAGGCTTGCAGTCGATAAATGGGGTCGTGTTGAAGTCACAGGACCGGCCAGCTTTGAAGTCAAGGAGACCAACAATCTTTCTCTTGTCGAGTATGAGTTAGTTAGTGTTGCTGAAACAGACCAGAAAAGCTAATTTGATTAAAGAATGAGTGATGGGTATATTGTGAGAGTGGATATTAGTGAATTAGTAGCAATCAAAGGTTAGATCCGTGTTCCTAACCGTTACTGTTACTGGGATACTACAACTGATATGTGGTTCTTCTCCTGTTTTCCTGAAGATATTTTCGCTCTTGTTATTTGCTAATGAGTTTTCGGATGCTAATATTATGACTTGGAGAAATTGTGTGCTCATATATATTCAGGAATAATCGCTATCTTGTACATTTTATCTGTTTTGCTTGCCTCTCTTTACATATAACCACTGCTGCTGCTGCTGCTGCTGCAGCAATTGTTAAAGGCAATTGCAGATGCATATAACTTAATGAGTTTTGACCCGCTCCCTTACTGTTATTACAAAAAGGAATCTGAGATGATCAAATTATTACAGGCATTAAGCGAACGCCCAATTCCAACATGTGAAGATGGTTCGTTCTTCGTTCCCCTTAATACCTTCCAAACAAATCCGCCAACTGCCTCATACTCAGGATCCTCAGCCGGCAATAGCTGCTGGGTGTGATTAACGTAAATTTGAAATATCTAAACTTAAAGCTGCTGGGCGTTTTAGATCTCGCAGAAATATGTTATTATGGCATTTTTTCCCCTCAGATATCCGTATCAACTATTCTACTTTAAGAGGGTATGAACATGTTTGTATTCAAGCAACGAAGGAGAAAAAGGAAAACAACATACACTGAAAACCCCTCATATTTCTATCATCCCTACAGAAATGAGCACATAGAAAAGACCTAGATCATTATTCAAAGAACTTCAAGCGCAAAAACACAAGAACAAAGACTCCGAGCACTAAGAACTATGCCTAAACGACATTTTTCCCAGTAAATAACCACTGTTACATGCAGCAGTAAACTGCCATTAAACTCAATACGCTTTGTTAATGTGCTCAAACAGAGAAATGCAAGCATCACTGCACCCTGAATGCAAGAGAAAACTACACAGGAGGGAAACACAATGTACGTGTGATGAGTGTAGAATGTCTTTGCTGCCCTATTACAAATGGTAACCAAATGAAATGGATGATGTTTGAAGTGAGCTCAGTATTGGAGGGATAGATATGCGTTCCTCAAGAATCTGCGCACAGATTGAAAAGGAAGAATTAAATGTCAGCTTACTGGGGAAATAGGGACACTGAACACCATAAAGAGGCAAATTGGGGAAGTGAACTCAATGTATGTCAGCTCATAGTCTCTAACAGCCTTTTGCAACTTTCTATATTATGAACCAAAACTCAACTAGGTCACAATACTTGCATTCTCTAAAACGTGAAAAGGCTGACATTTCAGAAGAGTTTGGCTGGAAGAGCTTTGGCTTGAACTACAACATGTAAGAACCTTTTCTAAATCAACCATATCAGAAGTTAAAACACCACAAATGCAATCATGTTTACATTTAAGAAACAAAACAGCTAGATGAAGTTGTTATATACCAAGATTACAAAATAGAACAGAGCAGAGAAGATGATACATATGTAGATACCGTAGCCACACAAATTTTACATCTCAATCCTCATGGTGTTTAGACTAAATCCAAAACCTAAATCCAAAAAAAAAAAAAAAGTAAATCAAATAACTAGAGACAACAGCAATGCAACAGCTTATTTTCAGTTTAAGAGTCCTGTAAGTATGCATCTCATTAAGGCTTCCAAGTCTCTTTCTCTTCAAGTGCATGAACTTTGAACAAAACGTCTACTGGACTCATTGGAAATTGATCATGCATCATTATTGCAAGCTGATTGAATACAATAAGCATTAATCTTTGGTCATAGACATCATTGCAAAGACATTTATATAATGTGACATACAAAGGACGACTTATTAAGTCTGATACATATTGAGTGTCTCAAAACAGGAAGACAAAGAAGAAATTATGTTTATGCCTAGAGAAAAGAAACCAAGTCTACTAGTTGATTTAGGTTTAAAAGCTCAGGAAATGCAACTTGTCTCTTCTGCAGCTCAGTCAAAACTCCTATATTACGAGCAGTCACTGCCTTAGACTGAAGATAAAGTTCATAAAACTTCCTTGATTCCTTGAAACATTAATCACACATCATCATTGCAAGCTGATTAAATAAAAGTGATCAGTACACTAACTTAATGATCCGAGTGGAATGGCATTTTCAAAATCAATTTAAACAGATGATAGAAAACATCTTAGATATCAACCTTGATTTAGCATTTCTAGTCAAATAGAACAAAAGAGTTTACAGAGGAACAGTAGGAAGTGGCAGAAGAACAGTAAAGAGGGGAACCAAAAGATAACTTTAACTAAGAATTCTTAACTTTAAACAACACGTCTCTCTAACATTAGTAACTATTCATGATTCAATCACCTCCAATAAAACCCTTAAAAGCTAAAACGACAAAAAAATTGCCACCTGTTTTATTTAAGAATTCAACGCATCTAGTGAACTATATAAGGAGTTCTTAAGAAGAAGAATTACAGATGTCGTAAAGAACATAAATGTTCTGAAACATGTTAGGATGATAGCACCCCTACAAATTTAAAAGCTTAAAAACCAATGTCACTCCAACTTCACTTCTTGATCTTCATCTAGTCTTGTCTTGGCCTACAACAATAAAAATATTGTTTTTGGTACTGTTTACACTAAAAAAAAGGAGTGGGGTAGAAGGATTCACTTAGCTATCAAGAAAAAAAAGTGACAAGTAATTATGGAGAGAAAGGGAATAAATTTGAACCACCACATTCAGTTACCAGTGCCTAACAAGTTTATATGAAAGCCTACACACTTGTATGAAAGAAGAAATGTGTGTGATATGACTAGGTGCTCACAATTCTAAAATATCCAACATCTGAAAATCACTATCTTACCAGAAAATTAGAAGGACAACAACAACATCAAGGGACCCTATAAATGTTCGCTAGATACCTAATTCAAGAATGAAAATCCATTGGTTAGGCAGCCAACAAACACAACTACGGTCTTTGATGTACATAATGAAACAAGACTGCTTAACATGCAAAACATGTAAATCTCAGAATATCCTAGCAGGAGGAAGATCAAGAAGGAGAATCAGCATTTGATAGAATGTAGCAATTGCCTAGTGAGATAAGGAGTCCCATTTGATTAGTCCTTGGTCATTTTGTTAGCTTTACAAAGCAAAAAAAAAAATTATAACAGTTTTGTTTGCTATATACATAGACGGATTTCAAAATTTGATTCAAGTCTTCATGAAACAAAAGAAAGGAACACCTAGTTTACCTAATTCATGTTGCACCAAAAAGTCTACCTTGACACAAGAATTGGAAATATAAACAGCAGCAGCCACCAGGGAACAACATAAGCATAACAATTCATCACCACACAGCAATCACTCATTCCAGCATAAATCTAAAAGCCAAACAAACTGAGTAATCAAAATTACCTTCGGGAAGCCATCCGTAACTCTGGCGAGTGATGGAAAGCATGGAAGTCATCAAAGCTGAAGCAGTAGCGGTGTGGTAGGGCAGCATTGACTCCACACAGAAGCTCAACTGAACAGGACACCTACAGAAAACACAAATCACATCCAATGTCACAAATTCTCCGCCTAATGCAAAACGTAGTATAATCTACATGGTTGCAGACAATGTCCTAAATATTCAGCCAAAGTCATAACTTATAATCCAAAACTAAACCATTTACACTAAAGATTGAAACTTTACAGCGAAGTTTATAACTTAATATCTACTTGAGAAAGCAACAATTCATCCAACTGACTCAAAGCAAAACCCATTCTAGCAATGCCTTCATATCAACTAATGATAAGAACCAACACCATATACATTAAAGACGAAAACTTCCAACAGACTATACCAAATTCAATAATCACAGTTCATTGCCCAAAACTAATTCTATAATTTATATATGATATATCTACACAGAGCACTATTTCATTAATTAACAATTTAAATGCAAAGAAAACCTGATATGAGATCGAATCAGAGACAGAATTATAAGATGGTGTGTATACCTGAGAGAGGGAGATGAAGATGTGGGTTGCTTGGGTCCGATGCGAAACGGTGAGCGAGCAGCTTTCGCTTCAGTGGCGATACGAGCCGCCGAGGTGCAGCTCCGGCCGGTGCAGGACCGGAAAACGGATCTGGCGGCGGTTGAAGCGGCCATTTCAGTGTAGAGATTGAAGTGTGGGTAGACACCCAAAAGCCCCTAAACCTTGGGTTTTAAGGGAGGCCGTGTTCGGGTGTGTTTGGGTCTATAGTGGGATTATCTAAGTTGTTGAAAAATAAATAATCTGAAGGCTAAGTAAGTGCCACATCAATTAATCTGATAAATAGTTTTTTTTCTTTATTATAAACAATATGCAATTTTTTGAAAAAGATATTAACTACAATACAATAGTATTTAGTCGAATTCACAAACTCCCACTATCACATGAGAGACTAACATCGTTCGCCCACAACATACCACGGCTTATTTTTTTTTTCTCTAGCTCTCTATGCGCCTTAGCACTAGGGTTAGGGTTTATAGCATTTTCTTGGCTATGCAAGCTCTTCTCTTATAGTAGTTTTCATTGCATCAATGATTGCACGATTGGTTCAAAACTCTCTCTAGGGCAACATGGGGGAATTCGGAGATGCTTTTACGGTTGGACAGAGCAGTTTGTACCACATCTTGGTTTGATATTTTCTTTCATGCCAAGATATTTCATCTCCCACCATCAGACTCTGATCATGTACCTTTGTTACTGAAGGCTAGTACTGCTCCTCTTGGTGCACGTCCTAAAATACACCGCTTCCAGTTTGAGGATTATTGGCTTCAGCATGATGATTGTACCAAAGTGGTCATTGATGCCTGGCAGGAAGAAGTTATAGGATTTCCTATGTATATAGTGGCCCAAAAAATAAAGAAGACTCGTCTTTGCCTGGATAAATGGCAACGAGAAGTCTTCCGGGGACGGCAACTGCAGATGGTGGCGGTAAGAAATAGGCTTGAGGAATTGATGGGGTGCTCCATCACGTAGTGTGGCGAACCAGGAGGAGAAACGAGATCTATTTGGCCGTTTACAGAACCTATTGCACTAGGAGGAAATTTTTTGGAAGCAATGTTCTAAGGTCATGTGGTTGAAGGAAGGCGATAGAAATACCAACTACTTCTACAAACAAGCCAATGATACTAAAAGAAGAAATACCCTTAAGGGTTTGTTTGATACAGAGGGAGATTGACATGAGGATGATAATGGCATGGAGACGGTGGTGACTGACTACTTTGCAAAGATGTTTGAAGCTTTTGCTTTGGGTATGGATGTTATTCATCAAACACTTGAGGCTATTTCCCCATGTGTGACTGAGGAGATAAATGTACAGTTATGTAAAACATATACAGGAGAGGAAATCAAACTGGCTTTATTCCAAATGTATCCGACCAAATCGCCGGGACCTGATGGAATGCCTCCATTATTTTTTCAACATTATTGGGAGTTAATTGGAGAGGAGTTAGTGCCATGTAATACCCATAATGTTGATTAGGCTGGTTGAGTGTTCAATATGCCTCTGCACGTGCTTCCCACTACAGCTTTTACCTTGCCATACTTTTCTCGATAGTTGACAGAGGTGGAGTAAAAAGAAAGAGAAACAGTAACTTAACAGCTTTATAGCAGACTAACGCTTAGGCTTTAGTTCTGCTGTACCTTAGAAAGAAAACCTCTCTTTCATTAAATCCCAAAATCCTTAGAGCTAGCTTTTGTTATTAATGGGTGTCTATGGTACTGTTGGTGATTGAAGGGGCTGAAGGCTCCAACCTTCATTCTTTCGTTGTCAAGGTAAGGTTTCAGTTTAGCTGCAACCTTAATTCTTTCAAATTCGGAGATCAAATATTTCAGAATTTGGGTAGTTTTGCTTCTACGATTAATCTTTTATGTCTTAGATTCAGTTGGGGTTGTTGTTGTAGCAATAATCTCAACATGCAATCTAGTTTTATTATCTGCACACCAAGTGTATGATAAAAGTCCTCACTGAGCTTAAGCTCGGTATTGAGAAGTTATTTAGGTTCAGCTTCTAGGTTTGAGACTTAATGACTCATCTTTGTTTTAGATAAGCGAAAAGAGGGGATCCTTGTGGAGGCAGCCATTGAGCCTTGTGATTCTGCCCATGCAAAGTCCACCTGATAAACTTGAGGTAGGGAAAACTGTTTTAAAGTCATTGAGGTTGTGCTTTTTCCTCAAAGAAGAAAACTGATTTGTTGATTTGGTTTCTCATTCCAGAAAAGTACATATTGGTTTCCTACTCGATTGCAAAGTTTTCTATACTTGTTTTTGATTTTATGGTGGCAGTGCCTATGTGCTCTTATTAAGATGCAAGTTCATATTCTTTCTTGTTAAACCACAAAGAATATGCAATGACTTATTTGCATCTATAAAAGCTTGAAAACTTTGTTGTTGGTAATGTGGTTTGTTGAGTTCAACAGGTCTTGCATGCATGTTTGTATTTTTAGAAGTGGAAAACTTGTGGCCTTAAAGTGAGTTGTGGGAGCTTATGTAAAGGGCACAATGACCCTTAAGCTCAGGTTATAATGGGCACAATGACCCAATTTCCTGGGGAAGCCCCTTGTGAGGGCAGATGGAAATGGTAATGAGTTGTAAAGGATGGCCAGGTATGCTAAATCACTTCCAGACGTTGATTTCTACAAAGAGACATTTGATTTGTTTTGGAAAGTCAGCATGCAGTTTTACATTGAATGGTTTATTCAGTTCTACAACATATTATTGGGTCTTGAAAACTTGCTGAGTTTTTATTTTCTTTAAGCTTGAACTATAAATCCTTATTATGAGTTTTTTTTTTAAAGGTTGTATCAAAAGGAAAATTACTGATTTTCGGCAACTACATTTGTATGTTTTAAAACCCCTTACTGGGCATCGTTTATGCTCACCCCTTCTTCCTCATATTTTTCTCAGGTGGTGGTTAGTTGATAGATTGAAGTTGTAATTACTCTCTTTTGGTGAGCTTAAGCTGAATCATATCAGCTGCTAGATGTATTTTATTGTAGATAACTAGATATTCATCTAGTGTTGATACTTACCTGGGTAATGAATAACCTACATGGGTTGGATCATTCTTTTGTATCTGTGGTGTAATCCCAAGTGTAATCCTTAGTTAGCAAGCATATGAACTTGTGTTTATTGTCTCTCTCAAATATTTGTTCATGTGTAACTTCCTGGAATTCGTCAGACGTTGCATCATCCTTCTTCTGTTGTTTGTTCCCTTGTATAATTAGTTTCATCTAAATCTCTCGTCTAGCATGTTTACACACCAGGTTTCTCACAAGTATTTGGTTTCCCAAAATTTAACATTTTTAAGGCTGCAAACTATGTTTTAAAGAGAGAAACAACTTTACTAGTTTTCCTGAAAATGAATTTCTGCTGTGCTCACTTTTCCCTTTTTGTTACCCACTTTCTAGTCCTCCAATTAATCTGAATTTTTTATATGTTTCCCTTATATTAGCTAACTATTGATCTGAAAATTTTCAGCTTAATTCGTTGGACAATGAATGTTTGGTGACTTTACAAAAATTGATATGCATTTGGTTATATTTCTAGAAATTTTCAGAGAACCTCCTTTACTACTGATCTGCTTGGAATGCTCATTTTTTCCAATTATTTTCTGTTCTTTTTATGTATGAAACTAAACTTCCTAAAAGTCGTTTTAAAATTGATTTCAAGTGTTTTGGAATTAAAATGATCACTTGATGAATTTTCTAATTTGACACTGCAACTTGTATTTCTTCTGTTAGATTCTGGCAACTCAGTCAGTTTTTCTTCAACTTCTGAAACACTTCCCGATCTCCAAAATGCCTGAAATTTTAGTGTGTTCATCCTTATTGTGTCCACTTTTAGTCTGAAAAATTTATGATCCATCTCTTTAAAAATGAATATTCTGTGAATTTCTAAATGTCCAGCCGTTCATGCCATATATTCCAATTCACTCATGTTCCTGTTCAGTCATTACTGATCCTTTTGGTTCATACTCAAGTTTTCCCTGATAATATTCAAGTTCAATTCAGACTTCTTTATCAATCGTTCCATGGTTAGCTGCTCGTTGGTAATGGTAAATGTTTCTTCTTTTTCTTTAGATCAAACTTTATTCTCAAGGAGCATATCATATTCTTCAAGGACCAAGTTTGCGTCAAACTTGGTTGCACTCATTTTTTCTCTTGTTTGAGAACCCCATAAGTTGCACTCCGGATTTGGGGTATGACATGGCAGCGGTTCAAAATTTTCTTCATATTGGTCAAATCTTGAAATAGATTAATTTTACCCATATTTGCTTAATCCCCAAAGTTGCGCAGCCTGAGAATATGTCGGATCTGTGGCCTATTGCACTTTGTAACATGCTCTACAAAATTTGTTCAAAAGCTTTAATAAATCGGTTGAAGATAATCCTTCCTGACATTATCTCTCCGTTCCAAAGTGTTTTTGTTCCTGGACGTTTAATCACTGATAATATTCTGGTGGCTAATGAGATTGCACATTTTGTGCATAATAAGCGATCGGGTAGAGGATATATTGTCAGGACCCGTCCCGAATTTCACGCTGAAATCCAGATAATATCCTGCAGGGACCACCTTAAGACTAACTCTATCGATAAAGCGATAAAGTCAATCTTAGGGTGGACAACTCTAAGACCTGTAACAACCAAAAACACTTCTAAATCCAGTTCCATCCTTAACACCTGGAGCCATCTGCTCCCCAAATCACAACAACCGCCACAAATAAATACAAAATCTAACACCACTAGCTCACAGGTAATCAGAGCAATCTAATACAATGAACTGAAATTATAAATAGAAATAGAACAAGAAGTATAAGAATAAGGGATCATAAATCCCACCTAGCGGAAGCGACAGCGATGATAGCTATGCCTTGACTCCGAGTACTCTTGACCTCTGACCACTACTCTGCACACTGGGCGATTTAAACCGAAGGGCCCAGGGGAAAGTAATTTAAAAACGTTAGAGTGAGTGGATAAAAACAATATCGTATAATACCTTATATAAAAAGTATTATATCACTTTCTCAATATTTTATAATAAAAAACCACGATGCATGCATTTTAATAAAACGTTCCACATTTCAGAAAAATCATAAAACTAATTAATATGCCCCGTTGATATTTCAAATAAACAAATAATATTTTCCAAGGAATAAATTTTCGAAAACCAAAAGGTGAATAGCTGGGCCAATCCCATCGGCACATTTTCAAATATTTTCATAATAAAAATCCAGCCCCACTGGTTCGGGAATTTATTAAATAAATGAAAGTCTCATAAGAGGAAATATTTCCGAAAATCAAAGATAAATACGAAAAGTCAATTTCATTGGCCCAACAAACGAAACAATGGGGAAGTGGCTACACCATAAACAGGAGCCTCTCAGGCTCGGGTCAGAACCTCCCAGGGCTACTGATCTAGCGTGGACAAATATAATAAGACGACCTAAGCCCCTCAGGCTAAAGGTCAGAACCTCCCAGGGCTACTAAACCAACGTCCCACGCTAAGGCTAGCTAGCAAATAAGACGACCCAGTAAGTGGTATAAAAACAAATCAAATCAAATCTGAAATCACGCTTCTCCCATTTAATTGAAAATCCGTACGGTCTTCGACCGTACATCTGAGGCTTATATACATAATCAATTAAAATAGTAGTCTCGAAGTAAATAAATATATATAACATCGACATGTCTCACATGTCGTGAAATCACAAATGATGAAATCATAAAATCCCCGGAAATCTCATTTCCGGTCTTTTAAATATAAGTATACTCAAAAGGATCAAATATGATTTATAAAATCATGCTATTTCTGGAAATCTCATTTCCGCGTAAAATTACGTACTATTTAGAATAGTAGTAAACATATACCCCAAATCCATATTTTCCTTTAAATATTAAATGAGCAAATATCATAACCATATACTTTCGATAATTCATATCAAGCTCAAGAAATCATTTAATTAATATCAACTTCATTTCAATAAAATATTTATGCATGCATTTATTTAAAATAAAATCCACTCATAGTAACCGGCTATGCCTGACGCCTCTTAGAAGTCTCTTCGGTATGAGCGTTCTCACGTCCTGTAAAGATTATACTATTAATTTCCCTTTTTCTCAAATGTACAAAAGAATTCAAAATATTAACGCATTTAAACGATCTCAACGCGTGCCATAACCTTGTCCTTCACCCTTGATATTCTCTTTCCGAAAATCAGTCCCTAGACCTTAAATTCTCAATCAATCTCCTTATACAACAACAACATCACCAACAATTCCCCTTTAATCCTCTATAAAACATTTATCCAACACTTAATCAATTTCCTTAACCCTTGATAAATTCTTCTAAAAATCCCAAAATAAATATCAACATACTCCACTCATCAAAAAATCTGAAATTTCAGCATTAAAACCACCCACTGCGGCTGCACCGCCGCCGGCAGCGGCGGTCAACGACGGTCAACGGCTGCCACCGCCACAAAAAATTATCAAATTTTAATAGAAGCTTCATCTTAACATTTCGAACAGCTTTCCCTTCTACAACAATCACCAATTTCAAGTCTAAAGGGGTCAATTTACAAAAACCCCAAATTCAGCACTATTTACCAAGAACCCTAGAAATTAAATTCTTTGATTTCTCCTTACCTACTGCAAATTGAGCCGAGTCCTTTGAAGGAGTTGTTCAAGACGACATAAGCTTCAATTCAATACCAAGAACTTGATCAATAACGGCCTGAGAAGAGAGAATCGACGAAAAGAATGAATGAATAGTAATCGGCCTAATTTGATTGATTTCTTCCCATTAGCGACGAGAGGGGATGAGATACCTACCTAGACTTGTAGAGGAGGAAAACAGCTTCGTCTGGATACCAAGAACACCACCATTGGTTGCCGGACTGTGGCGCAGCGTCAGAAATTCCGACGGGGGAGGGGCTCGGGTCGGGGTCGGGGAGAGAAAAAGAGGAAAAGGGTGAAATTTTTCTGATTTTTGGCTTTTTACCAAGTTACCCTTACCATTCTCTTTTTTATACTCACGGCTAAAAACGGAAGCTATCGTCTTTACCTCACAACTTTTGCGTTCTAACTCTGATTACAACTTATAATATACCGATGAGTTCGTAATAACAACCTCTTCAACTACCTCGAAGAAAAGTTTCTAAATTATTTATCCTACCAAAAATAATTCCCTCGCTCTTTAATTTGTAACACGGAAAGTACTCGCGGTAACAAGTGCTACTATAGATAAATTTAATTATACTAAGGGTCGGGATGTTACAATTCTCCCCTCCTTAAGAAATTTCGTCCTCGAAATTTATGTACCAGCCAAAAAGAAGGATGACCACTGACATCTTACTACTCCTCCTTTTTCTCAGGTAGTTCCCTTTACCTCATAATTTACCTCAAACAATTTAGTCCTCTTGATCAAAACTTTCAACTTGCTGCTCCTAGACATTCAAATTTTTCTTCGGGTCGATAGGTTGAGTTTCCAAGATATGCGGAGGATCGGTAATTACTCATAGAGAATAGATACAGGGAAAAACATCATATATCTTGGATAATTTCGAAGGTAGGTCCAACCGATACGTTACTGGACCAATCCGCTACGTAATCTCCTGAAGGACGATATATCTTGACACTCAGGATCTCACCTCTATTATCAGCGTAACTCTCTCTCAAGGAGAGTTGCTCATCTCAGTTACTGTTGAACTGCATCTTACAAAACTCAATATATTATTTGGGATCTGAATAGACATCTCTGTCCATTCACCCATCCAAATGTGCAAGACAGTGCGGAAATATCATCGAACCTATAAAGCTGCCTGCAACTCATTTCAGGTCCATAAAATAAATTACGAACCTTAATCAAATTTCATGGACTTAGGCATCACAGGATCTAACAGTCTCCCTCACCCACATCTCATCATGTCGACTTTGGGTGTGAAAATAAGCCACATACAAATCAAAATAATAATATCTAATCACACACAGACACCGGCAAATGTCGCTGAGAATTCCAAAGTTCTACCTTTCACATTTCACTTGTTGTCACATCAATCAATAACGTCCCAACACTCGAACTGAAGAAATAAACATGTGAGCTATTCAATACTTTATCACTCATATGCTCTCTGGACGAGTCCTCGATTTGTGCTCCTCGCACTAAAATAATCAGTACTGGTTTCAAATGAAAAACTAACTTATCAAAGTCCAATCTCGTCAATGGATAAAGCAACTCTCATAACTCACAACTCACAAAAGAGTGAGACCTGAATCATCGTCAAATGTGACAACCAACAGAGGCTTCCAATTAGATACATCAATTACCACCAATAACCCAGATCCGATATGACATCAAGGAATACTTCGGATGTCAAAATCAATTTTTATAACCGACGACTAACACCAAAACTGTTAAATCGACCATTATCAAAAACAACATTGCAACGAAATTGAATTTCAGGATATGATGTTAAACTCGGGAGAAAAAATCTCAAGTACCCAAAAGACTCGCTGAATTCACAAAATAAACCTTATAAATTCAATTTGCTCGAGCCAACAAATATCCAATATCCTCTACTAACTCGCATCAAAGAAAAGATATCCTCGAGAAAAAAGATTCTCAAAACCTCAATTAAACTATAGTGGTTCCAATCAATATCTCGTCCCACGAGAACTAACATGAGAATAAACTCAAATCAATGATTTATTCAACGAAAACACCAACACGCATTACATAAATAATTACTTCTCAAATCATCTATGGATCAGTAAGTGGTCCCACCACAGTACGATCCCAAAAGAAATTCTCCCACTAATAAAAGGTGGTTCAACTTATAAGAATACGCACTACTCACGTGAGCGCCTGGAGGCTGAGAAGTCCAGGCTTGAGCGGGAGAAGGTCAGACTGGAGGAGAGGGCCAAGAGGCAGGTGGCCAAGCTAGAGGGCCAGGTCCGGAGCCTCGAGGAGGAGAAGGAGCGGGCTGAGGAGGAGAGGGCCGAGCTAAAGGCCAAAGTGGATGAGCTCCAGGTGGAAGATGTCGCTGCGCGTGCCGCCACTGCCACTGCGGCTGGAGAAGAAGACCCAGAGCTTTTCCAGCGGGTTATCCAGAAATATCACGATAGTGATCAGTTTCTTGAGCTCCTGGAGAAGGCTAGGGAATCGGGTATCGCTGATGCCTACGTGGAGTGGGAAGAGAAGGGATACCTGATCACCTCGCAAATGCCGAAGGCGTGGGGGTGAGGTTCCCTTTTGGGTGCTTCCTCTTTAGCGGTGGGGGAATGATGTTCCCGTTCTCGTGCAGGATGTCCTCGTACGAAGAGGTTAGAGTGGTGAAGACTTCTTGACGTTCCGCTGGCATGATCGCCAGGGGACGTTCTTGTCGGTACTACTCGGGCCTGTGCTCGCCCTGGGGTTTGTCAGGATAGGGTTTCTGCTGCAGTTGGTTCCCCCAATTTCTGTTGAGTCTGTTTGGTTGGGTGCCTCGGTTCTCGCCCCGTTGGCTGGCCTTGTTTTCTCGGGGGGCCGGAAGGTACTCCTCCCGCTTCCTCTTCAGCAGGTGATGCCCATATGTTTCGTGGTCCGCCTGAGCGTGCCTGATGGCCATCGCCATTAGCTCATCATACCCCTGCTGGAGCTCTACCCGTACGGCATAGGAAAATTTCCCTGGCCAGAGTCCCTGTTTGAACGCCATCTCGGCGATGCCCTTGTCTAGGTTCCGAACCCCGGCCGTCGCCGTTTGCCAGCGGTTAACGAACGTCCTTAGTTCCTTGTCGTGTGCCTGCCTGCAATTGAAGAGGACCGTCGATGTCCGGGCTCCTTCAACCCGGAGGATGAAGCGGCCGACAAACTGATCGGCAAGTTGCTCAAATACCTCGATGGAGTTTGCCGGGAGCTCATAGAACCAGCTAAGCGCCTCTCCGGACAGGGTTTCCTGGAAGATGTTGCAACACACAGCATCGGAGTAGCCCTTGGCGCATGTTTGAGACCGAAAGCTATCCAAGTGTTGGTAGGGGCAGCCGGCTCCTGAGTATGTCAGCTTCAGAGATTTTTGGTTACCGGATCTCCCGAATTCCAGGACCCTGTGCGAAAGGGGGCCCGTGCGTTCGTTGAAGCGCGCGCCTTCCAACGGCCGCGCTGCCCTTCTCTCGCTGGCCTCCATTTGGGCCTTTAGGTCTGACACGGAGTCGGTGAGTGCTTGTAGTGCCCGTGCGGTCGGGGTCATGACTTCATCCTCGAATGAAGCGTGTGATTGACGGGGTGCCGGCGTGCTCTTTGGCAGGGCCATGCCGCCCGGGGCCTCCACGCTCTTGGGGTCGCTTTTTTTTTCCGCCCGATGACTGTCCCGCCTCGGGGGGCTTAGAGCGGCCTGGTGGGGGTACATGTGCCCTCGCCAATGCGGCGTTGTGCTGCTGTCCTCTTTCTAGGGCAGCCACCAGGGCGGCGTTTACTGTCTCCATTTCCTGATACAGAGCATTGGAATCTGCTCTATCCCGGTCGCTCTCTGCGCTCAGGCGATCGACTTCTGCTCTCATTACCTCTACCTCCCCCGCCATATCGTGCCGGTCAGGGCTATATGCGGTGTCCCGGTCACTGTCTCCGATCAGACTCTCTTCCTCGTCGCTCGGGTCGTCCGAGAATGTCAGCGAAGGGCCCTGGTGTGTTGGTTGGTCGCCTTTCGCCGGGCCTTTCCTGCGCGTGCTACCTTTGCATGCCCCTGGCGTGCCGCTTGGCCCCCGAGAGCTGCCGTCGTTCTAGTTGTCTTGACCGGGGTGCTGCTCCTATACAGCGACCGGGGTAGTGATGAGCACCTACTCCTGTATGATCCGCTGATCTTCTTGTGCATTCCTTTCCCGCCCCGTTTCCGAACTTTCTGCCATTTTTTTTTTCAGATAGTGCCTACGCGACTTTTATCTCTTCCCACATACGGCGCCAATTGTTTCTGCACAAACCCGTAGGCCTGGTAGAAACCGGTGGATCTTGATGTGATTTCCTCCTGCAAATCCTGCTAACTAAGGGGAATACCGGGCGGGCCGGTCTTCTCCTCTCCGATGCCTAAGTTAGTACCGTTGGAGTAAATAGATAACTTAAGCGGGAATGATAAGTGGTGGGAGAGTTGAGTTACCTATTAATGAGGGTAGTTGAGGCCCTTATATAGGTGGTCGATCGTGAGGTCTGGTCTTACTCTTCGATGTGGGACTGGTTCCCTTCCGTTCGTACGCAAAGGGGCAGCTAAGGTGACCTGTTCGACAGGCTGGTGTCCCCGGCTCCCGGGCCCCCAGTCATAAGTTAGACTGCCGGGCCTCGGGTCCGGGTGCTGGAGATCCTGCTCCGGGCCTCGGTCTGGCCCCGGGCATGCTAGCTGTGGGTCTGTGGGCCTGTGTAGCCCCTCTGTGGCTACTGTCAATAGGAACCAACCAGTGGCGTATGTGCGTAGACTTCACCAACCTGAACCGGGCATGTCCGAATGATAGCTTCCCGCTCCCCTTAATAGATCAACTTGTAGACTCAACCTCCGGTTTTAAGCTGCTAAGCTTCATGGATGCTTATGCCGGATACAACCAGATAAGAATGAGTCCGACCGATGAAGAGAAGACTTCATTCACAACCGACCGGTGCCTCTACTGCTATAAAAGGATGCCTTACAGGTTAAAGAACACCGGGGCTACGTACCAGCGGGTAGTGAACCGCATGTTAGAACATGAGATAGGCAAAACAGTAGAAGTCTACGTGGATGACATGCTGGTCAAGAGTTTGACCGCCAGTGCCCACGTACGAGACTTGGAGGTGGTGATCGGCAATATGCTCAAGTATGGGATGCGTCTGAACCCGAAGAAGTGTATATTTGGGATTTCGGAAGGATTGTTCCTCGGTCACGTCATTAGCCAGCGGGAAATCGAAGCTAACCCGCTCAAATTCCAGGCAATCCTAGAAATGGAGGCCCCGGAGGAACGGAACCAGGTCCAGACCCTCACCGGGAGATCAGCCGCGTTAGCCAGGTTCATCTCCCGCCTCACTGACAAATGCACCCCATTCTTCAAGCTGCTCAAAGCCCCACAGTTCAAGAAAATCCATTGGGCCACGGAGCACGAGGCGACATTCCAATCTATCAAGGCATATCTGTCAGCGATTCCACTCTTATCCAAGCCAGTGCCAGGAGAAATGTTGTACTGATGATATTATTATACACGCACATTTGTACCTGCAAAATAATCTCATACATATATTACCCTTCTTGTGTCGAATGTAGTATTGACAAGTAGGGATCACATAATCATATGGGGGTTTGAGATTTAATTATTTAAACTACTGAAATTTACGAAATATAAAACCTAAATTAAATATATACATATGATCATCGTCTTCCACACATAACACTTAAACACATAATTCACATAACAATTAACAATTCGCACAAGGTGATAATAAAACAAACGGCAAGCATGCAAGATTAGTTTTAGTTCCAATTTAATTAGAGCCCTTCGTTGTTCATCTAATTATCAAAACTCCTCAATTATTTATAATCAACTTCGTGCGTAATTCTAAACATAATGCTAATTAGTTTAAAGACACTTCGTATAGAAATTAAACCACGAAACACATAAGCACAATGAGTCGAATTGGAGACAAGTGACAAGTATGGCGTCACCTCACCCCATCAACATGTATATTTTCAGAATTACTCTAGCCCTTTGAACGCATACAAGATGAATCAACTTCGTGTATAAAACATCTCATATAATATTCGGCATATAAAGCAAACACACGAGATTCGGCCATGATCAAGGCCGAACTCATGCGTTAAACTTGTGCTGCAAACGAATTCAGAAAATGAACCAAAACATAATAAAGAACACATGCAATTCGTATTATATAACAAACCCTGATTAAAATTGAAAATTATCATGAACATAACCCGAATTCAGATAAACAAATAGCTAATTTGAAAATCCAAAACTAAATTAATAAAACCAAACAAACATCCACAAATACATATAATCTTCATAGATAAAGTATTATAATTACAAAGATAATATTCAGCCATGAGAGAAGAGTGAATCACACTTTGTAGAAACCTTGAAGAGACTTCGGCAAAGAATGGATTCGGTGGTGATGGAGGAACGATTTCGGTGTAGTGGTGATGATGGATTCGGCTGATATTTTCTTTGGTATTGTGGTGGTGTTTCGGCAGAACTTTGGTTAAGTGAAAGAGACAGACGAGATATTTTTCTCTATGTATGCCGAACTATATATAAGAGAGAGGAGGGAGCTAGGGTTCGACACTTTAGGGTTTCGGCAAGGGCTTGGTTTCGGCACAAAGAGTTTGTGCCGAATTCTTCTTTCTTTTCTTCCAAGGCAAGTTACTTCCTTCCTTTGTATATTTGCCGAATTAATCATAGTAATTTATGAATAAATCTTCTCTTCTTTAATTCGGCAAGAAACCCTGAATGAATGAATGTGTATGGAATTCAGTCCACATTCGTCTTTGAATTCTCTTGTATTTCGGCAACAATCTTCTTTCTTTTAATTCAGGTTCTTTATGTCTTGCACGGCAAGACTTCTTCATTGCATATGCTTGATCCGAATTCTTCTTCTCCTCTTCATGTGCACGGCATGCTTTCCTTGTTCCTTGTTTAACAAGCTTCATGGCATGTGCTCGGCATGCTTCTCATTTAAATCCAATTTCTCTTCTTTTAATTTCCTGAAAATAGATAAGAGAAATATATATTAGGAAAATAATCATTAAGTATGCTGAAATTTATTAGAGTAAGAATCCTGATTCCATTCAGATTTCCTGGTTCAATAAGGAGTTATACTTTCATTGAAACTCTTCAAACCTTCGACGTTATGAGAAACGTCGAGCCATTTTAGACTCCTAAACCAACTAGGATTCCTAATTACTTTAGGAATCCTACTTTGAATCAAACTATTCATAAATTCAGCATTATTCGACATTTAAGCTCTTTTCGCCAACAATTCTGCCAAAGACTCAAAACTAGACTCGATGACTCTATATTACAACAATAAGAATTAAACAATTACATAAATGGGGATAAAACATATTAAGAATATCGCATATTATGCTCGTATCATGTACCTCTACATAGCAGCATCAGACACGGCTGTAAGTGCAGCTCTAATCAGGAAGGAAGAGACACTGGAACTCCCGGTGTATTACGTGGGTAAATGATTCACCGGGGCTGAAAGTCGATACCCAGATATCGAAAAGCTAGCTCTGGCCCTGATCGTTAGTGCCAGGAAGCTCCGGCACTATTTCCAAGCCCACTCCATCACCTTATACACCAATCACACTTTAAGGCAGATCCTACAAAAACCTGAAACCAGCGGCAGGCTGGTCCGATGGGCGGTAGAATTGGGTGAGTTCGATATAACGTATACCCCCCGGATGGCCATCAAAGGACAGGCCGCCGCAGATTTCATATGCGAACTCACGTTAATGATTAAGGGAGAACATCCCGACCACGCGGGGAGTAGCCAACCAGATATCATAGTAAAGGTGGAGCCAGGATTGCCCAGCGGTTGGAAGCTTTATGTCGATGGGTCTGTCACGAGTAAACGAACTGGTGCCGGCATCATATTAACTGCCGCGGATGGCCAGTCGTATGAGTACGCTTTTCGGTTTTTGTTCAACACCTACAACAATGCTGCTGAGTACGAGGCGCTAATAGCTGGCCTGCAATTAGCCAAAGAAATGGGAATCCCGTCCATGGAAGTGCACAGTGATTCAAGCTTGGTGGTCAACCAAATGAAAGGGGTATTCGAGGCGAAGGAGCCTCAGATGGCCTCATACCAGGCATTGGCCAAAATCATGATGGAACCGTTTAAGGTAGCAACCATTTGGCACATTCCTCGGGAGCAAAATAGGCTTGCGGATGCTCTGGCAAGGCTAGCTACCGGAAACTATCCACCGGAGTACTGCAGGGCCAGAATTGAAACCCTAGAGAGGCCAAGCATCAGCAAAACTATCTCTGAGATTTTCACTGTAGAGGAAGCACCTCCTAGTTGGATGGACCCGATATGAAAGTATCTAACCTACAAGATCAGCCCGGAGGACAAGGTGGAGGCTAGGAGACTGCACCTCAGGTGCGCTAGATACAACCTGTTGAGCGGCAAGTTGTATCGTAGGGGCATAGTTTTCCCCATTTAAAGTGCGTCACAAAAGAGGCTGGTCAGGCCATCATGCATGAAATTCACGAAGGAGTCTGCGGTAACCATTCTGGTGGCAGATCCTTGTCACATAAAGCGCTCCAGGCGGGGTATTTCTGGCCAGACATGGCGGCTACTTCAAGAAAAATATCAGGTAGCTGCCACAAGTGCCACATGTACGCCACCGTACCACATGCCCCGACAATAGCCCTATCGATCCTGTTGGCACCGTGGCAGTTCGTACAGTGAGGATTGGATATAATCGGCCCCTTCCCAACAACTATAGGCCAGTTCAAGTATGCTATCGTGGCCGTTGACTACGAGACTAAGTGGGTCAAGACAGAGCCCCTGCTCAAGATAACGGAGGAAAGAGTCAAAAAGTTCTTGTGGAAAAACATTTATTGCCGGTTTGGTGTCCCGCAGACTATTGTCACGGACAACGGCACACAGTTCAATAACACTGATCTCATCGAGTACACGGCCTCTTTGGGAACCCGGATGGTGTTCAGATCAGTAGCCCACCCGCAAACCAACGGCCAAGTAGAAGCGGTTAACAAGATCATCAAAACAATCCTAAAAAAGAAGATAGACGACAAAAAAGGGTTGTGGGCTGAGGAGCTGCCGGCGGTCCTGTGGGCAATCCGCACAACGGCAACAGAGGCAACAGCGGCAAGGTTGAGAATTATGAAGCTGAAACAAATGCCGAGGGCATATGACTTAACCTAGATCTCATCGAGGAGCAGCGCGACCAAGCGCACCTACGAAATCAGACGTATAAGCAGGGGTGGCCCGCTACTACGACAGCAAGGTCCGGGAGAGAAAATTGCAAGTGGGCGACTGGGTGATGAACAAAGTTCAAAGAAAGGTGCTAGCCTTGGAGCCAACATAGGAAGGGCTCTACCAAATCACAGCGGCCGTCGACCCAGTGACCTTCCACATCATAGATACCGATGGGGTCTATTCCACCTGCCCATGGAACATCCAGCACCTCCGGTACTACCCTAAGTGAGAATCATACCACAACTACTTAGTGGTTTAACTGGACAGTATTGTATCTGTTTATGTCTGAATTCGTAGACTCACAGAGACCGGTGGATCTTGGTGTGATTCGTTCCTACAAATCCTGCTAACTAAGGAAATACCGGGCGGGCCGGTCTATTCCGCTCCGATGCTTAAGTGAGTATAGATGGGATAACTGATAACTTAAGCGGGAATGAGTAGTTGAAGTATTGATTACCTATTAATGAGGGTAGTTGGGACTCATATATAGGCTGTCGGGCATGAAGACTGGCATCAACCTTCGATGTGGGACTGGCCCCCTTCTGCAAATATTGCGGGACTGTTCCGGCCCCAGCTTGGGGAGCTGCTATCCTAGGTTCCCGGGCCCTGATCACAAGTAGGATATGCCCGGGCGCGGGACCAGGTGTCCATGCCTTGTTCCCGGGCCCTGGGCCAGGTCGGGGAGTGCCGGCTGCGGGCCTGGGTAGCCTCTCTATGGCTACTGTCAACAAGTCCCCCAAGTTCCTGGTCAAATGCCATCTTGAATGGGGACTTAAATTTGTCTTGCTTTACAAGCACGCTGACCTGCAGGGATACGAACCCAATGGTGCCCTAGCCCCCCAAGTCCGCGTTTAAGATTGGGCTTGGCCGGGTGGAAGGCCCAGCGACCCCAAGGGGGCGGAGGCCCTGCCAAGGAGCATGCCGGCACCCCGACAATCACACGCTTCATTCGAGGATGAAGTCATGACCCCGACCGCACGGGCACTACAAGTACTCACCGACTCCGTGTCAGACCTAAAGGCCCAAATGGAGGCCAGCGAGAGAAGGGCAGCGCGGCTGTTGGAAGGCGCGCACTTCAACGAACACACGGGCCCCTTTTCGCATAGGGTCCTGGAATCCGGGAGATCCGGTAACCAAAAATCTCTAAAGCTGACATACTCAGGAGCCGGCTGCCCCTACCAATACTTGGATAGCTTCCGGTCCCAAACATGCGCCAAGGGCTACTCCGATGCTGTGTGTTGCAACATCTTCCAGGAAACTCTGTCCGGAGAGGCGCTTAGCTGGTTCTATGAGCTCCCGGCAAACTCCACAGAGGCATTTGAGCAACTGGCTGATCGGTTTGTCGGCCGCTTCATCCTCCGGGTCAAAGGAGCTCAGACATCGACAGTCCTCTTTAATTGCAGGCAGGCACACGGCGAGGAGCTAAGGACGTTCGTTAACCGCTGGCAAACAGCGACGGCCGGGGTTCGGAACCTAGACATGGGCATCGCCGAGATGGCGTTCAAATAGGGACTCAGGCCAGGGAAATTTTCCTATGTCGTACGGGTAGAACTCCCGCAGGGGTATGATGAGCTAATGGCGATGGCCATCAGGCACGCTCAGGCGGACCACGAAACATATGGGCATCACCTGCTGAAGAGGAAGCGGGAGGAGTACCTTCCGGCCCCCCGAGAAAACAAGGCCAGCCAGCGGGGCGAGAACCGAGGCACCCAACCAAACAGACTCAACATAAATTGGGGGAACCAACCGCAGTAGAAACCCTACCCTGACAAACCCCAGGGCGAGCACATGCCTGCGCAGTACCAACAAAAATGCCCCCTGGCGATCAAGAAGTCTTCACCACTCTAACCTCTTCGTACGAGGACATCCTGCACGAGAACGGGAACATCATTCCCCCACCGCTAAAGAGGAAGCACCCAAAAGGGAACCTCACCCCCGCGCCTTCGACATTTGCGAGGTGATCAGGTATCCCTTCTCTTCCCACTCCACGTAGGCATCAGCGATACCCGACTCCCTAGCCTTCTCCAGCAGCTCAAGAAACTGATCACTATCGTGATATTTCTGGATAAGCCGCTGGAAAAGCTCTGGGTCTTCTTCTCCAGCCGCAGCGGCGGTGGCGGCACGCGCAGCGGCATCTTCCACCTGGAGCTCATCCACTTTGGCCTCTAGCTCGGCCCTCTCCTCCTCAGCCCGCTCCTTCTCCTCCTCGAGGCTCCGGACCTGGCCCTCTAGCTTGGCCACCTGCCTCTTGGCCCTCTCCTCCAGTCGGACCTTCTCCCGCTCAAGCCTGGACTTCTCAGCCTCCAGGCGCTCACGGGTTCCGGTCAGAACGGCCACCTGCCTCTTCAGTTCAGCTCCTCACTCGGGTCCGGCTGGTACAGATTGTATAACAGCTACAGAACGACAGGAAGCCAATTAAACAACAACAAAAAATAACGAAACCCTGCAGAAGTTTTATGAGTGGTACCGTAGCACCAAACAATTCTTACCCGGAGGACCAACTCCTTGCTCTTCTGGCGATTGTCCCCTGACAGGGCTCCAGCGGCCCCAGGCCTATCCAGGGATCCAGACCAAGGCCTGGATAGGCCTGGGGCCGCTGGAGCTATTATCCAAGCACAAAGTACCTGCAAAACAACTTCATACACATATTACCCTCTTGTGTCATCGTTAGTATATGACAAGTAGGGATCGTTCAATCCGGGGAAATCAGGGCGTTCAATCACATAAAGCATTACAAAATCATATGGGGGAGTTTGAGAATTTGATTCTATATTCTACACGAAATTAAATCCTAAATTACATATATACATATGATCGACATCTTTCACACAATACACATCACACAAAACTCACATGCACATAACAAACCGATCAAACAACAATACGACAGCAACTTTATTGAATCCGATTTCATGCAATTTAGTTCCAATTATAACTAGAGCCCTTCGTGGTTCATCTAATCATTCAAAACTCCTCAATTATTTAGAATTAGCTTCGTGCATAACCCTAAACATAGTGCTAATCAGTTTAAAGACACTTCGTGTAGAAATTAAACCAAGAAACACATAAGCACAATGAGTTGAATTGGAAACATGCAACAAGTATGGCGTCACCTCACCTTGCTTCAACATGCATATTTTCTGAATTACTCTATCCCTTAGAACCAATACAAGATAAATCAACTTCGTGTATAACTTACCTTATATTTGTGGTTCGGTAACATAAAGAATTAAACTCAAGATCAGCCTAGCTAAAGCTTTTCTTAACCCTAAAACTTGTTGTGCATACGAATTCAGAAAATAAACCAAATAAAATCATCAAATCATCAAACAAAGTTACTGCCCTATTATCATACAATCAATTCGTCATACACATGTTCATCAACTAGACAAAAAGAAAACCAAAACACATAACAGAATTTCGGAAATCCAATGTAGAATTAATAAAACAAAATAACAATTCACAAATCCTTACAAACTTCATAGACAAAGTTAAGTAATTATACAGAAAATTACAATCCATGAGAGATGAGTGAATCACACTTTAAAAGAAACCTTGTAGAGGAATCGGCAAAGAGGATTCGGTGGTGATGATATGCGATCGGTGGTGGTGATGAATGGTGGAATTCGGCTTGTAAAAGTGTATGGGATTTGTGGTGCTAATTGGATAGAGTTTCGGCTAGTGAAAAGTGAGAGAGAAGAAGATGATTATTCTGAAATTATGTTGTGGTATTTATAGAGGCAAGGGAGGCAGCTAGGGTTTACAAAACCTAGTTTTTCTCAAACTTATCCTGCTGGCAGATTTGACCTTCGAGTGAAGATTATGGAATATCTTTCTCTAGAAAATAGATATTGAGGTGATTCCAGTTGGGTTGGAAACTAGACTCCCGTAGCTGTCTATCCATATAAGGCTCTAACTCTGATTCATTGTGAGCTGAACGGGAGAGTCCGTGGAAGTTGGATGACGTGCACAGGAATTCTGCCGAATTTAATCAGGATTTGTTGCGATTTTCTTCCTCTATTTTCTGCCGAAAATTCCCAAGATAATGGCTGAATAATTGAGCAATATCTCTTTAGGTTTTCTATGAATTAATTCAGCCAAAAATCTTGCACAAAGGATGGAATTCAGTCCACATTCGTAAGCCAAATCTATGTAGAACTCGGTTTAGGTTTTCTTCTTTCGGCAGACTTGACCTTCGTGCATTCAAACTGGCATAACTTTTTGCTCAGGAAAGATTTTGCTGCGATACCAAGTCCCAGAGAAACTAGATTCGTAGAGCTTTCCAACGGCATATGGCTCGTTCTCTGGTTCCAAGCGATGTGTCCCACAAAAACTCTAGAATTCAGGACACAGTCCCAGGAAAATCCTGGTAGTCCCTGGATTGGTTTGCTCAAACTGCCAAGTTGCAGCCTTCATTTGGGTGACTTCCCGAACTCCGATTGATCTGAAATTTTGACACAATATACTTTAGCTTGCCAATTAAATGCACACCAAATTTCATCAAATTTGGAAAAGGATAAATCAGTTTAGCACGAGCCTCAAAATCACGAAAAAGACATATTTTACTTTATTTCCAGATTTCTATACTTGGTCTTTTTTCTGACAATTAAGCACATTTTCTCCAAAACTCTACCAAAGGGACACTAAACTAAAATATGACTCTATCTTACAATAATAAGGGTTAATCATTGGATAAATGGGGGTAAAAACATATTAAGAACGTCGCATTTTATGCTCCTATCAACTACCCCACACTTAGCTTTTGCTAGTCCCTTAGCAAACTAAATTAAACTAGACTCTAAACAAACTATTGCCCCTAACAATTTGTCTCAGGCTCGTATGTACACAAAGCTTTCAAGTTAATGCATGAGAATGCTAAGCACGAAAAATTCCAAGTTTCATGAACATGTGACCTCAATATGAACATATAAGAGCAAAAGGTAAGCATGTAAACATGTTAAAGCTAATCCAATCCTCCTCACTACGCATACTCTCTTCTTTTCTCTCGAAACATGGTTATTCACACATAAGTATATGCAAGTGAAAGATAACGAATTACAAAGAGTGACTTGCATATATCAAAGAAATGAAAGCATTTTGTGAATTTTTATGGAAAAACCTCATATGATAACTATATGCACCAATGAACCAAAACCATATGCTTACTCTTGAGATAATCTCCACAAATCAAGTTTAACCATCTTAAGAATCATGAAAAAGATCAATAAAAGGGTTGTAATGGGGCTAGGCTAAGAGGTATTCGATATTTGGATAAGGAGGCTCAAAACGTCACCGTGGCCTTTGGCAAAGCTTAATCTCCTTATGTCTTCTCGCCAAGGGTCAAATTTCATCTTGTTGGACCCTTACTTCATTCTTTTCTTCCCATAATATTACAACAAAATTCAAGACAATAGCCCTGTATAATTTTCTTTTTCTTTTCTATGCCGTGCCTATGCCTTGTCTTTTCTTTTCTTGCACACGGTTTTTTTTTTTTTTTTTTTTTAGCAGAATTTTTCTTTCTTTCCTTTACTAAGGCACGGCATGCACATATATTTTTCATAATTACTCATGGCTAAGTCTACCCCACACTTGTTCTTCTTCATCACTTCACGCAAAAACGATTTCAAAAATCAAGCTTTGCCGACACACAATGGTCAAGACATCACTATACTAAGCTCATGGAAAGTGTTTAAGGGTGATGAAAGAAAAGGCTAAATGTTGGCTCAAAAGGAGTTTACTAAGGTGTCCCACGACGGGCACCAATAGGGCTCATGTTTTATTTGGCAATGGTGGTAAACCTAAGAGATCTTTATTCAATCATATTCAAAATCAAGGTATCTTATGATATAAACGTTTCGAAAATCAACAAGAGTAAGTTCTATCATTCTAGAGTTCATTAAAAAGCTATGGCACAAAGTCATTGAATATGCAATGAATAATGAGGTTTACATATTAGCATGCTCGAAATTTTCAATTTATCACTCATGAAGAAAGCAATTTGGCTCTAAAGCTCACATAGGTTATTATGGAAACAAACTATCTAAAACATGCATGCTTCGTTAATCAACAAGTCCTACATGCTCCTACCAATGCACATAATCCATGAAACTCACAATTTTAATTGTATGCACAACCATCATCTATGTATGCAAAGAGGAGAAACACATCATTGACATATTAGGGGCATCCTAAGACTCAAAATAAACAATTTAAACACTCTATTTTTGCATTATATTTTTCTGGATTTTTCTTTTCTAAACTAAGCACATGAAAACATAAACGGAATACGTTATCCCACCCCACACTTAGAAAATTACATTGTCCTCAATGTAAGCATAGAATTATAGCAAGGAATTTCCTAAGCATGCAATTGTCTAACACATTCCAACATATCATCACAAACCAAAGAAAAGGAGAAGGGTTAAGAAATTTCAAACTCTCGGTGATGGCTCCTTCACTTTTCTTTGATCGAATTGGGTTGCCTCCCAAGTAGCGCTTTGTGTTTATAGTCCATAGCCTAGACTTCTCACCGTGTGTAGTATTGTGTGTGTTCATCTTCACTTGCTCAACATTTTGAGGGCAGCAGCCCTCCTCTTGGCATAATTTTTCTCGGCAGCAACTCATGTACGGCTGCCGGCAATTGCAGGTCCGGCAGCTCCTTGGTCTCGGCAGTGGGTTGCTTGGCACGCATGGGTAGTGGCATCGCAGGGTATGGCGCAGGCTGCAAGCCTCTCAGTGGGATGGCTCTCGGCAGGGGCAGGGTCTTCGGCAGACGTGTCTGCTTCTCTTGAGGCTTGATTTTGGGTGTGTTCCACTATCTTAATTCAAAAGTGTTGTAAACCAATGTTGTAGTGGACACACAGAGCTTTTCAACGGTATAAAATTCGCCTCAATCGGACCAGCAGAAGTACTCTTTGTTTGGTTTTTTATCGGACCTATTGTTCTGCCCAGTTTTCTGCTCCGCCAGATTGACCTTCCTTCACTCAAATTAAAACTGGGAATGACTCGAAGCTCCAAATCCACTTCTGTAAAATTCTACAGAAAGTAGACTTAGAGACCTTTCCAACGGTGTATGGCTCACTTTCCCAGATTTTGTGAGCTGAAAACGGCAGCCATCCAAAGTCGACGGACTGCACTGCCCGATTTCTGTTTGGGCAGAACTTCCGTATTTCCTGCCCTTTCCTTTCAAGTTCGACCTGCACACACACAAAACACATCAAAACGAACAAAAACAATAAACTAAAATGCAAGGATATACAGATTCATACAAGTGACGGTTTCAACAAATTTTTCAAGGTTAGAAGAAGAAAATACAAGAGTTAGAACGTCATGTTAGAGAGTTAGGATATATAAATATACGTTAGAGTTAGAGACACAGATTGTTAACAAACTTTACATCACAAATTGATACAAAGTTACAAAGTAACACTTCATGAATCAAAACTTTATAATTTCCCCGGCAGCGGCGCCAAAAATTGATGGAGCTATTATCCAAGCACAAAGTACCTGCAAAACAACTTCATACACATATTACCCTCTTGTGTCATCGTTAGTATAGGACAAGTAGGGATCGTTCAATCCGGGGAAATCAGGGCGTTCAATCACATAAAGCATTACAAAATCATATGGGGGAGTTTGAGAATTTGATTCTATATTCTACACGAAATTAAATCCTAAATTACATATATACATATGATCGACATCTTTCACACAATACACATCACACAAAACTCACATGCACATAACAAACCGATCAAACAACAATACGGCAGCAACTTTATTGAATCCGATTTCATGCAATTTAGTTCCAATTATAACTAGAGCCCTTCGTGGTTCATCTAATCATTCAAAACTCCTCAATTATTTAGAATTAGCTTCGTGCATAACCCTAAACATAGTGCTAATCAGTTTAAAGACACTTCGTGTAGAAATTAAACCAAGAAACACATAAGCACAATGAGTTGAATTGGAAACATGCAACAAGTATGGCGTCACCTCACCTTGCTTCAACATGCATATTTTCTGAACTACTCTATCCCTTAGAACCAATACAAGATAAATCAACTTCGTGTATAACTTACCTTATATTTGTGGTTCGGTAACATAAAGAATTAAACCCAAGATCAGCCTAGCTAAAGCTTTTCTTAACCCTAAAACTTGTTGTGCATACGAATTCAGAAAATAAACCAAATAAAATCATCAAATCATCAAACAAAGTTACTGCCCTATTATCATACAATCAATTCGTCATACACATGTTCATCAACTAGACAAAAAGAAAACCAAAACACATAACAGAATTTCGAAAATCCAATGTAGAATTAATAAAACCAAATAACAATTCACAAATCCTTACAAACTTCATAGACAAAGTTAAGTAATTATACAGAAAATTACAATCCATGAGAGATGAGTGAATCACACTTTAAAAGAAACCTTGTAGAGGAATCGGCAAAGAGGATTCGGTGGTGATGATATGCGATCGGTGGTGGTGATGAATGGTGGAATTCGGCTTGTAAAAGTGTATGGGATTTGTGGTGCTAATTGGACAGAGTTTCGGCTAGTGAAAAGTGAGAGAGAAGAAGATGATTATTCTGAAATTATGTTGTGGTATTTATAGAGGCAAGGGAGGCAGCTAGGGTTTACAAAACCTAGTTTTTCTCAAACTTATCCTGCTGGCAGATTTGACCTTCGAGTGAAGATTATGGAATATCTTTCTCTAGAAAATAGATATTGAGGTGATTCCAATTGGGTTGGAAACTAGACTCCCGTAGCTTTCTATCCATATAAGGCTCTAACTCTGATTCATTGTGAGCTGTCCGGGAGAGTCCGTGGAAGTTGGATGACGTGCACAGGAATTCTGCCGAATTTGATCAGGATTTGTTGCGATTTTCTTCCTCTATTTTCTGCCGAAAATTCCCAAGATAATGGCTGAATAATTGAGAAATATCTCTTTAGGTTTTCCATGAATTAATTCAGCCAAAAATCTTGCACAAAGGATGGAATTCAGTCCACATTCGTAAGCCAAATCCATGTAGAACTCGGTTTAGGTTTTCTTCTTTCGGCAGACTTGACCTTCGTGCATTCAAACTGGCATAACTTTTTGCTCAGGAAATATTTTGCTGCGATTCCAAGTCCCAGAGAAACTAGATTCGTAGAGCTTTCCAACGGCGTATGGTTCGTTCTCTGTTTCTAAGCGATGTGTCCCACAGAAACTCCGGAAGTCAGGACACAGTCCCAGGAAAATCCTGGTAGTCCCTGGATTGGTTTGCTCAAACTGCCAAGTTGCAGCCTTCATTTGGGTGACTTCCCGAACTCCGATTGATCTGAAATTTTGACACAATACACTTTAGCTTGCCAATTAAATGCACACCAAATTGCATCAAATTTGGAAAAGGATAAATTAGTTTAGCACGAGCCTCAAAATCACGAAAAAGACATATTTTACTTTATTTTCAGATTTCTATACTTGGTCTTTTTTCTGACAATTAAGCACATTTTCTCCAAAACTCTACCAAAGGGACACTAAACTAAAATATGACTCTATCTTACAATAATAAGGGTTAAGCATTGGATAAATGGGGGTAAAAACATATTAAGAACGTCGCATTTTATGCTCCTATCAAGTGGTACCGTAGCACCAAACAATTCTTACCCGGAGGACCAACTCCTTGCTCTTCTGGCGATTCTCCCCTGACAGGACTCCAGCGGCCCCAGCCCTATCCAGACCAAGGCCAGCCATATCCTCCACCAGGTTCCGGACGAAGGGACTCTCCAGACCTCCCCTCCTCTGTTCCTCCACCGGAGCGGGGCTACTCTGCTGACCGGCAGAACTTGAAGCAGCAGCGGCTCTGTCCCTAGCAGGACTCGTCGCACCACTGGTCAACTTGAGCCGTTTCGCCAAGTTCTCACCAGACGATCGGCCGGTCAGCGTCACCAGCGCGGAGGGCGGGACGTCCATGATCCTCCGCCTCTTCTCACCTAGATCACCCGGGGAAGAAGATTATGCGCCAGTCAAGGTGACCCAGGTGACGAGTGGGACCGATCCCGGTCGATACGGAATCCTATCCGTCCCACCAGGAACCTTTGGTGGGCCTCCAATGGTCTTACCCTTTTCGGGTCCCGCAGAGGGTGCTGCGGCACGAGTCTTCACACGCCTCAAGGTGTAGGCGTCATCCGCAAGATCCAAGGCCATCGGTTCGGCATGGACGGTAAGCCGGCCAGACTCCCGATCCACCGACGTCCGCGAAACGGCCTCCCCCTTCTCCGTCAACCTCAACACAAGGTCCTCACCGTCCATGGATAATGTGTTACTGGGCTTGACAACCGTTCGGGAAGATGCACCTACAGAACAAACAAAGGGTTAGTATCAACTCAGTCAGCAGAAACGTCACTACTAAAACACTGCTACGCACCAGGATCCCGCCCGAGACAGCAGTACTCCAACACCTCCCGCCGTATGAAGTTGTAGGAGCTTCGCTCAAGACCGTCCCAGCACCCGAATATCGTGGCAATCCTATCCCGCTCCAACTCGGACAGTACGTACGATTGGTCACCAAGGGGCTGGAAGACACCAGGAACCCGGTACATCCTCCTCCTTTTCTGCCACTTCCCACCTGCCATCACCACCTTCTTCTTCCAGTTATTGTCCACCCAGGAAGGCAGATGGGTGATGATAGGCTGAAAGTGTCGCGCGATAACCCCGACACCCTTTCTTTTTCGAGAAAGACAATCTGTACAACGCTCGGAACTCGTTCACCGTCGACATGCTCATCCCGAACAGCTCGTACAGACAACCAAGGCTCAGCAGCTGCCTCCACTGGTTTCCGGGAAGCTGCGCAGGAGACAGCAACCTCCAAGGGGCTCATGGTACCCTCCGGTTCATCACACACAACAGCCCCTTACCCATTCCCGATAGTGTAACTCACGAGCGAAGTACCAGGAAAGGGTACCCCGTGCGGGATGCTCTCATGCCCCAGAGACCCGGACGAGGAGACCTCGCTCCGGGAGCGGGCAGCGGCTTCGGACTCTGGGGAAACCGAAGCAAGTCAATCTTCCAACCTCTCCTCATCGTCCACCACAGGACATCTGTCGGCCGATTCGGAAGTCCCAGCAGAGCTCCCAGAAACCATTTAACCTAGGGGGAGGAAAACAAAACCCCTCCGTTGGTCAGTGACAAGCTAAAACAGCGCTGCTCCCCAAATCTGCCGCAGATTCCCCGCTCAAAACAACTCACCCGTTGCGACAGAGCCCCCCCCCCCTCGCAAAACACCAACCAACAAAGAAAAAGAAAACACACAAAGCAAAGAAGGCGAAACTTACCGATTACTATGCACAACCGAGGAAAGTCAGTCCTGGGAAAACACCGAACAATCGTGGGTAAGAACCAGAATGCCTAAAACACGGATAGCGCGAGGGTACCTTCACAGAACTTTCGCCGGATTCCTCTCCAAACTTCTCTTCTTCTCTCTGAGCCAAGAGCAAAAACAGCAAACAATGAGGACAAAGGAGGCCTTTTTATAGACGGGTCCGATGCCCTTGGCACCCCTGTAATCCCCCCAAAATACTCAATCGGGGCAAGTCAAACGCCTGCGAATCCAGGCCCTCCATTTCAGATCTCTCCCTACTGACACCTGTCCCAGCATCGATAAAATCCCCACGCCATCATACTGATGGGCTTTCTCCTTCAATGCATGTCAGCCACCTGCCCCGCCTACAACCAGCAGGTAAGGGAGATAGGGGAGAGAAACGAGGGGTTACGAACCATCCCCACTTCCCCAAGAGCCAACCTCAAATCAAGGAAAATCATTCCATCGGTCATGGAACATTCCACCGGTTCACAGGCATTCCACCGGTTCACAGGCACTCCACCGGTTCACAGACACTCCACCGGTTCACAGGCACTCCACCGGTTCACAGGCACTCCACCGGTTCACAGGCATCCCACTGGTTCACAGGCATTCCACCGGTTCACAGACATTCCATCGGTTATGTAGGATTCCACTGGATCCAAGGCACTCCATCGGTCTAGTCACTTTCCTTCGCACCTACAGGCACAGTCAAGCCAGCAACAACTCAAGCCTTCAAACACATGAGCTTTATAAACCCGGGAGAGTTTACCTCTAACACATGCAAACTCTTCCAGCAGGCTAGAAACCCTGCATCACACTAAGTTGTGAAAAATATGGGGATCCATGGCGAGACTTGTTATCTCCATGCCACCCCACCAGGCAGATTGTTTCTCTAACACAGAACAAGTCTCTCCGTAGGCTAGAAACCCTGCACAGCCTCACGCTTATTCCAACACAAGCTGAGAAGAACTAACGGATGTTGACCGGTGCTTAAACATGGCCGCAACACCCCATCGGTGGACCTGTTGGCTTACCCATCAGGCCTTCCCGCAGGCTCGCAACCCTGCACAATACCCCACGCTTACTCCAAAACAAGCTGGGACGAATCAGCGGGTGTGGATTGGTGCCATGATATGGCCTAAACACCCCACCGGGCTACTCCCCGGCCTGTTCCACCGTTGGCAGCAATTTTTCACTGGGGGACTCGCCCCAACATGGCACTCCACCGGTCAAGTCCTTACGCTCCATATTCATCACATGGCGGATTTCAACGCCACATCATCATCCCATGCACTCGTCGGGTTTCACCCCGCTCCATATTCATCGCATGGCGGATTTCAACGCCACGTCATCATCCCATGCACTCGTCCAGGTTTCACCCCGCTCCATATTCATCGCATGGCGGATTTGAACGCCACGTCATCATCCCATGCACTCGTCCGGGTTTCACCCCGCTCCATATTCATCGCATGGCGGATTTCAACGCCACATCATCATCCCATGCACTCGTCCGGATTTCACCCCGTTCCATACTCATGGCATTGCAAGACTTCAGCACAATACCATCATTATTACAAACACATACTCATAACTACCACACGTCATCACTAATAGGTACTCACATCACCACGCACCATCATAACAGCCCTTCTGCTCGAACGCCCGTCCAAGCCCAATTTTCAATACGGACTTGGGGGACTAGGCACCGTTGGGTCGGTAACCCTACGGGTCTGCGGGACTGGAGCGAGACATATTAAGTCCCCATTCAAGATTGCACTTGACCGGGAACTTGGGGGACTTGTTGACAGTAGCCACAGAGGGGCTACACAGGCCCACAGACCCACAACTAGCATGCACGGGGCCAGACCGAGGCCCGGAGCAGGATCCCCAGCACCCGGACCCGAGACCCAGCAGTCTAACATATGACTGGGGGGCCCGGGAGCCGAGGACACCAGCCTGCCGAACAGGTCACCTTAGCTGCCCCTTTGCTCACGAACAGAAGGGAACGAGTCCCACATTGAAGAGTAAGACCAGACCTCACGATCGACCACCTTTATAAGGGCCTCAACTACCCTCATTAATAGGTAACTCAACTCTCCCACTACTTATCATTCCCGCTTAAGTTATCTATTTGCTCCAACGGTACTAACTTAGGCATCAGAGAGGAGAAGACCGGCCCGCCCGGTATTCCCCTTAGTTAGCAGGGTTCACAGGAGGAGATCACATCAAGATCCACCGGTTTCTACCAGGCCTACGGGTTTGTGCAGAAATAGCCGGCATCCCTGATTGCTTCTCATCCCGTGTGTTACAAGCATGAGGTATGTGTAGGGTTTTTAGCCTGCGGGAAGAGTTGTCCTGTATGAGAGGATCAAGTCTCCCGGGTTTATAAAGCCCGGTGGTACATGGAGCCCGTAGATCGTACAAGGCTGTCCGTAGGAATGTCTCAGTTCGTACAACCGGTTATTCCGTAGGAGTGAGCGTTAAGCAAGTGTGGACCTGGCCGGTGGAATGCCGGAGAAAATGGGTCAAGCTGGGTGTACCGGTGAATAGGATAGCGTTTAGTTAGAGCAGGTACTACAGTTGGAATAGCGTAGCCTGTACATTATATTCCTGCAGGGTTTTTAGCCTGTGGGAAGAAGTCTCCTGTGTTGGAGGAAGAATTCTCCCAGTGGGATACCTATCCGTTGTTTTTTGGCTGTAGTCAACCGTCCAACGGCTACATAAACTATGCGCAGGGTTTTTAGCCTGCTGGAAGAATCGTCCTGTACGAGAGGATCAAATCTCTCCGGGTTTTAGCCGTTGCCGCAGGCCGTAAGGGTGGAATAAGTTCAACAGGTGGAATGCCTCGTACCGGTGGAATAAATGGTGGAATGCCCCGTACTGTTTCAATATTAGGGTGGAATAGGCTTCGGGCGGGACGGTTCGATTTTATCCCCTGCTCTTTCACCTACCCTCTGCATGTGAGGCAAGTGTTTGACATGCATTGAAGAGGGTATTCCATCAATCCCATCAGTTATGATGGCCTGGGAAGTTACCAATACTAGGACATGTGCCGCTAGGGACGGTCAGGGATGGATGGCTGGGATCCGCGTGCGTTCGACTTGCCCTACTGAGTAGTTTGGGGGGAAATTGAAGGGGCACTCAGGATGCTGGACCTCTATATAAACCCCTGCCACTTCGTGCATTTTACTTTTGGCTGAGAACTGTTCCCATGTTTAGCGTGCAAACACATAATTGCTCGGTGTTTTCTAGCTATTGAGTTTCCGTCGTCGTGCATATCAATCGGTGAGTTCTACCCTTGTGATTCTGAAACTTCCTTTTGTCTTGTCTGTGGGTTAATCAGATTGGCACCTGGTTGTATCTTGGTTTGCCCGTTGGATGAAACCCCGTTGGTACTGAATCTCGGCAAGATCTGACAGTTTTCGGCTGATAAGCCCAGTTGTTGCTGTGGGGTTGCGCAGAGGTATTACATGCTTTGTGCTGCCCCTCGGCCGTTGTTTAGGTTGTACTGCTGACCGGCCATAGGGTAATAACTTTTTTTTTCTTTCCCTTAGGTTACATGGATTCTAGGAGCTCTAGTGAAACCTCTGCACCGGCCACCAGGCGACCGTTGAGGGACGACCAGAAGCCGCCGCCCGCTCGGCTGGTGAGGCGTCATCGTCTGGGTCTCTAGGACCGGAGGATGCTCCCTATGGGGTGTCCTTGGGCACAACCCACCCAGCAGGCGGCCCGCGCTACACATTTGTGGACGGGAATAGGACCATAGTCTGTGATGAGCCTGAGCGCTCTTTAAGTCCTAGAGAGATTGCCGCTTTTCGGGCAAGGTGGAATATTCCCGGAGAGGTAAATCTCTGGACTTTGTATACCGGGGAGTCCGCTTGTAACCCGGAGGAAGGCTGGGTTGTTATTCATGAGGACCAGTTCCGTTATGGGTTCTCTCTCCCGCTGCCAAACTTTGTGCAGTACGTGCTAAGTGCCTGATGGAATTATTATACAAGCACATTGTACCTGCAAAACAACTTCATTCACATAATACCCTTCTTGTGTCGATTGTAGTATTGACAAGTAGGGATCGTTCTATCCGGGGAAATCAAGGGCATTTAATCACATAAAGCATCACATATTTATATGGGGGGTTTGGATTTTGATCTAATAACCTACTGAAATTTACGAAAATTAAAAACCTAAATTAATATATACATATGATCATCATCTTTTACACATAACACTATACATAAAACTCACATAACACATAACAATTTCGCGCAAGGTAATAACATAGCAAATCGGCAAGTACTCAAGATTAGTTTTAGTTCCAATTTAATTAGAGCCCTTCGCGGTTCATCTAATCAGCAAAACTCCTTAATTATTCAGAACTAGCTTCGCGCATAATCCTAAACATAGTGTTAATTAGTTTAAAGACACTTCGCGTAGAAATTAAACCAAGAAACACATAAGCACAATGAGTCGAATTGGAAACAAGTGACAAGTATGGCGTCACCTCACCCTATCAACATGTATATTTTCAGAATTACTCTAGCCCTTTGAACACATACAAGATGAATCAACTTCGCACATAATTCATCTCATATATTATTCGGCATATGAAGCAAACACACAAGGTTCAGCCATGATCAAGGCTGCCCTCATGCATTAAACTTGTGGTGCCTACGGATTTAGAAAATAAACCAAAACATAATCAAGAACAGATGTGATTTGTACTATATATTATAAACCCTGATTAAAATCGAAACATGTTATGTTCAGAAATTAAACAAATAGAAAACTGAAACACATAACATAATTTCGGAAATCCAAAGTATAATTTATAAAACCAAAACGACATACATCAATCAATTCAATCTTCATAGGCAAAGTATTAAATTTATACAGAAAATATAAAGCCATAAGAGATGTTCGAATTACACTTTTGAAGAACCTTGCAAGACTTCAACAAAGATGGATTCGACAAAGGGAAGATGGTGCGATTTTGATGTAGGGGAATGGTATGGCTGTTCTACTTTCTGTATGGGATTTTTGTGGAGTTATTTTGGCAGAGCTTTGGCTTGTGAAAGTGTGAGAGAAGATATGCCAAATTATGTTGTGGATGTTTTCTATTTATAGTGGAGAAAATGTTGGCTTTTGTCGATCATGCCCTTGACCATTTGGACTGATGAGATTGCACAGCTTCAAATTCCTTATAATGGTCACTTATGGCATTCATTTCACATAATGGTATGCTCTTTTAAATTCCAAAACTGAAATGTAACACTTATGAGGCTCTTTCAATTCCTTTATGTCTCTCTTTTATTTCAGCCTTCATTGCTTAGTCAAAATTCATAATGCACATTAAACTTTTCATATTTTCCTACAAACAAGAAGGAGAAAATCAGAATTATTGAAGAGAAAATAAAGAGAATTAAGCAATTAAATTTCAGATTAATATTCCTTCTCTTAAAGCTCAAACCCATGGGTCTAGATCCAAATCTTTCTCAAAATACCTTAACCAATTAGGATTGTTCATAAATTTTGCATTTTTCTGCCTATTTCACACCAAACACTCTCCAAATGACTAAATGACTCAACAACACAAAACCAAAGGAAAAACATGGGTAAAATGGGGCATATACTCATTAATATCGTCGTATTTTGTGCTCCTATCAGTGCCATTCAGATATCACCAGCGCAACTCCCCAGTAACTAGTGGAGGCAACTATTGAGTCTAGGCTGTCTCTACTGGCTGTGTGATATAAGCTTCCCAACGGTGAACGAGTTCCGGGCTTGGTACAGGCTGACGTACTCGATGAAGAGTAAAACCCGGGGGTGTGTGAGTTTTTCCACCCGGGACTATAAGCCGGTGATAACCCGCCTGCCCTCCTGGCTCAACAATAATTGGAGGAAGAATGTGGTGATGGCGAGGGGGGGGGGGGGGGGGGGGTGTGGAATTGGCAGAAGAGGAGTAGAAATTACCTCGTTCCCGGGGGCCTTTCAGCCGATCGTCCATCAATCGTACGAGCTGTCTGACCTCGAGAGGGATAGGATCACCTGGGTATTTGGGTGCTGGTCTGACCTGGAGCGGAGTTCCTACAACTTCATCCGGTGAGAGGTGTTGGAATTGTGTTGCCTCAGGGGGGAATCCCGGTGGGTGGTGCGATGTAGATTTATTGTGCCTGTTCCAGTTGAGTAAGTTGGTGTTTTTGATAGGAGCATAATGTGCTACGATATTATATGCTTATGCCCTCGTTTATGCTTTGTTTAACCCTTATTTGTCTAAAATTGAGTCATAATATAGTTTAGTGTTAATTTGGTAGAGTTTGGCGAACAATGGTTAAGAATCCGAAAAATGACTAAGTATGAGAAATCTGGAAAATAGTGAAAAATGTGTCTTTTTCGTGATTTTGAGATGAGCAAAAGTACGATCTATCCTTGTCAGAATTTAATGAAATTTGGTGTGATTATTATTCATATACTGAGGAATGTTGTGTTAAAATTTCAGATCAATTGGAGTTCGGGAAGTCACCCAAAAGTTGGCTGCAAAACGGCAGTCTGAGCATTCCAATCCAGGGGCTTCCAGGATTTTCCTGGGACTTTGATCCAACTTCGAAAACTCATTCCCGACGACTCACAAGGAATTTGATCGAGATATTTTATGGGAAGATGGCTATATGTGTCTAGTTTATCTGAGACTTGGAATCGCATCAATTGGAGCTCCGAGAATGGAGATATGCCGGAATTACTGCATCAAGGTCAAATCTGCCGATTCCAGGAACCTACTGCCCCCTTTTTGTGTTTTCTGTTTTTGATGGACCAAATGGTGTACAAATGCATATGTGATGATGGTCCAAGCTTAAGGAAGGTTAGAGGATGACACCAAGCCAAGGCATTGAAGAAAAAATCAGAAAAAGAAGTTTCCTAGAAGAACCAAGAAAGGAAGGAACCAAAACCTTGTTGCACAAGGATTGCCTTTGCCGATTTGGACTAGGTTTTCTACCTAGGGTTTCTGCCGAATTTGCCTCTATATATAGCCATGTTTTCCTACAGAAAAACCATCTCATCTCAAGCATAAACACAAGGCTTAAACTCTACCAAAATTCCCCAAAGATCCTAGACAAAAACCTAAACCGAAAACCACCTTCACCTCACCTCAACCAAGTTTCTGCCTTGCCAAAACCTTGGACTTTCTGCCTCCATAACCTACTGCCGACACAACCTACTGCCGTGCAGCCTCACCCCAGCCTCCATACTTCGCCGGATCCACACAACGTGAAGCTCTCAAGGTATCTCAAAGTGTGATCCACTCCCCTCTTTCGGTTTAGTAATTTTTGTTTAGTTATGTTTAGTTTTGTCTATGAAACACTCATGTATGTTTGGTGTTGGTTTATATGTCTATGTATGAATCGATTTTGGTTTTGTAAATTGTATGTTAAAGATTTGTTTGAATCGATGCTTAGAGTTACGTTTAGGTTTCGACAAGAACAATGAATTTTGCATGCTAATTTGTAATATGTAACTTGTAAATTCGTATGTTAGATAATTAGGACAGTGGTATAGATGCATGTCTTAGGTTTGAAATTGGTTAGAAATCTAAAAGAGTGGACCTTATAAACCGAAACATTAGTTGTGCTTAAGCATTTGTTGTTTGCATGTAAATCTAGGTGTTAGGTTTCATCAAACCCGAGTAATAACAAATATGGCTAGATACTCAAAAGGTTGCTTTGATTTGTTTTTGCTCACTTAGGGTATAGTACTTTGGATTTCTTACATGTTAAAATAAGATGATTGACAACCTTGCTTGTTTTGCATGTCTCCGATTTAGACTATTGTGATTAATTGTTAAGTCTCAAAAGGATTAACATAACTTTAGGGCCCATAACCAAAAGTTCGGTCTTAAAACTTGAGAAGTCTTACAACTAAGTTGTAGTCGGAACTAATTTTGAATTTAAACATGTTGATACTTGTTCCTTACTTTCTTGCATGTGAGTTTATATGTTAAAGAGTCTTGGTGCTAAATGTTTTGTGAGAGATGATGATCACTTGTATATAGTAGTTTAGGTTTATTTTCGTGTCTTAGATATAGAGGCAGTCCTTGCTGCCGAACCTCATCTTCATCCCCCATGATAAATTCGTATATATGTATATAAGTGTGACAATTGTGTGCATATATGTTTGTGAATATTTGTGTTAACATTCTCATGTTTCAGGTACCCTTAATCCCCGGCTAGAACGATCCCTACTTATTCTATACTACTAACGATTGTAGGGTTTATTATTGCGTGCGAGCTTAGGCTCACATCAATTTTTGGCGCCGTTGCCGGGGATTATAAAATCTTGTTTTATGTGAATGTTATAGTGTGTTAATATTTTTGATGTAAAGTTTGTTAACAATCTGTGTCTCTAACTCTTACATATATTTATATATCCTAACTCTCTAACATGACGTTCTAACTCTTGTATTTTCTTCTTCTAACCTTGAAAAATTTGTTGAAACCGTCGCTTGTATGAATCTCTATATCCTTGCATTTTAGTTTATTGTTTTTGTTCGTTTTGATGTGTTTTGTGTGTGTGCAGATTGAATTGAAAAGAAAAAAATGCAGGAAATACCAAGTTCTGCCCAAAGCAGAATTCCGGCTGTACTGTATGTCAATTTTGAATGGCTGCCGTTTTCAGCTCACAAAACCTGAGATGCTGAGCCATACACCGTTAGAAAGGTCTCTGAGTCTACTTTCTGTAGGATTTTACAGAAGTTGATTTGGAGTCTCGAGCTGCTCCCAGTTTCAATTTGAGTGCACGAAGGTCAATCTGGCAAACCAGAGAACTGGGCAGATCAATCGGTCCGATAAAAGGCTAAACAAAGCGTACTTCCACTAGTCCGATTGAGGTGAATGTTATACCGATGGAAAGCTCTGTGTGTCCACTACAATATTTATTCAGAACACTTTTGCATTAGGATAGTGGAACACACCCAAAATCAGGCCTCAAGAGAAGCAGACACGTTTGCCGAGAGAAGCTTGCCTGCCAAGAAAATCCTACTGCCGAGAGGGGCTGCTGCCCCAACTGCGGAGCTGCACATGGCATGATGAATACACAACACGCGGTGACAAGTCTAAGCAATGGACTATAAACACAAAGCGCTAATTGGGAGGCAACCCAATTCGATCAAAGAAAAGTGAAGGAGCCAGCACCGAGAGTTTGCAATTTCTTAACCCTTCTCTTTGTCTTTGATTTGTGATGATATGTTGGAATATGGTAGACTATTGCATGCTTAGGAAATTCGTTGATATAGATTTGTGCTTACATTGAGGACAATGTAATTTTCTAAGTGTGGGGTGGGATAACGTATTCCGTTTATGTTTTCGTGTGCTTAGTTTAGAAAAGAAAATTCAGAAATTGTTCCACAAAAATAGAGTGTTTAATTTGTTTGTTTCGAGTCTTAGGATGCCCCTAATATGTCAATGATGTTTTTCTCCTCTTTGCATACATAGATGATGGTTGTGCATACAATTAAAATTATGAGTTTCATGGATTATGTGCATTGGTAGGAGCATGTAGGACTTGTTGATTAACGAAGCATGCATGTTTTAGCTAGTTTATTTCCTAAACAACCTATGTGAGCTTTAGAGCCAATTTGCTTTCTTCTTGAGCGATAAAAAGATAAAATTCGATAGATTCGTAGGAAGCATGAAACCTCATAATTCTTTGACTATTCGATGACTATTTGCAATAGCTTTTAATGGACTCTAGAAGTGCTAGAACTCGCTCTTGTGATTTTTGAAACTTGATAGTCATGAAAATTGCCTTGATTTTGAAAATGATTGAAAAAGTTATATTAGGATCACCACCATTGCCAAATAAAGCATATGCCCTATTTGTGCCCGTCGTGAGACTCCTTAGAAAACCCCTTTGAGCCTACGTTGAGCCTTTTTTTTCATCACCCTTATTAAAATTCCTATGCTTAGAATAGTTATATCTTGACCCTTGTCCTCGCGAGACTTGGCAAAAGTTTGAAATCGATTTGGAGGTTTGATGTAGAGTGATGTCATGAAACAAGTGTGGGGTGGACTTAGCTAGAAATTGTGTGAAAAATGTGTATGCCGTGCCTAGAAAAAGTGAAAAATATGTAAACGGACAGAAAAGAAAAGAAAAGAAAAACATGAAGTCCGAAAGAAAAAGAAAAGAAGCTGGGCATGGTTTTGATTGAAAAATTTGCTAAGTCCTATCCTTGAATAAATGTTGTAAGCTTGGAGTTTCGTTCGTATTGGAAGGTCTAGCATTGTGAAATTTTGACATTTGTCCATGTTTATGATGTTTTGGAAAGTAAAGAATGAAGGAAGGGTCCAACAAGATAATATCCGACCTTTGGAGTGAAGCCATAAGGAGGATCAAGAATTGCCAAGTCTTGGTGACGTTTTTAAGCACCACTTATCCTAAATTTCCTTCCCTATAGCCGAGCCCCATATTTATTTCCCTATAATGTTTTCATGATTCTTAAGATGGCATACTATGATTTGTGGAGATTTTCTCAAGAGTTGAGCTTATGGTTTTGGTCCATTGGTGCATATAGCTATCATATGAGGTTTTTCCATAAAAATTCGCAAAGTGCTTTCGTTTATTTGACATATGCAAGTCACTCTTTGTAATTCATTATCTTTCGCTTGCATATACTTATGAGTGAATTACCATGCTTCGAGAGAAAAGAAGAGAGTATGCCTAGTGAGGAGGATTGAATTAGCTTAACATGTCTACATGCTTACTTTTGTTCTTATATGTTCTTATTGATGTTACATGTTCATGAAGCTTGGAATTTTCATGCTTAGCATTCTCATGCATTAACTTGAAAGCTATGTGTACATACGAGCCTGAGACAAATTGTTAGGGGCAATAGTTTGTTTAGAGTCTAGTTTAATTTAGTTTGCTAAGGGACTAGCAAAGGATAAGTGTGGGGTAGTTGATAGGAGCATAATGTGCTACGATATTATATGCTTATGCCCTCGTTTATGCTTTGTTTAACCCTTATTTGTCTAAAATTGAGTCATAATATAGTTTAGTGTTAATTTGGTAGAGTTTGGCGAACAATGGTTAAGAATCCGAAAAATGACTAAGTATGAGAAATCTGGAAAATAGTGAAAAATGTGTCTTTTTCGTGATTTTGAGATGAGCAAAAGTGCGATCTATCCTTGTCAGAATTTAATGAAATTTGGTGTGATTATTATTCATATACTGAGGAATGTTGTGTTAAAATTTCAGATCAATTGGAGTTCGGGAAGTCACCCAAAAGTTGGCTGCAAAACGGCAGTCTGAGCATTCCAATCCAGGGGCTTCCAGGATTTTCCTGGGACTTTGATCCAACTTCGAAAACTCATTCCCGACGACTCACAAGGAATTTGATCGAGATATTTTATGGGAAGATGGCTATATGTGTCTAGTTTATCTGAGACTTGGAATCGCATCAATTGGAGCTCCGAGAATGGAGATATGCCGGAATTACTGCATCAAGGTCAAATCTGCCGATTCCAAGAACCTACTGCCCCCTTTTTGTGTTTTCTGTTTTTAATGGACCAAATGGTGTACAAATGCATATGTGATGATGGTCCAAGCTTAAGGAAGGTTAGAGGATGACACCAAGCCAAGGCATTGAAGAAAAAATCAGAAAAAGAAGTTTCCTAGAAGAACCAAGAAAGGAAGGAACCAAAACCTTGTTGCACAAGGATTGCCTTTGCCGATTTGGACTAGGTTTTCTACCTAGGGTTTCTGCCGAATTTGCCTCTATATATAGCCATGTTTTCCTACAGAAAAACCATCTCATCTCAAGCATAAACACAAGGCTTAAACTCTACCAAAATTCCCCAAAGATCCTAGACAAAAACCTAAACCGAAAACCACCTTCACCTCACCTCAACCAAGTTTCTGCCTTGCCAAAACCTTGGACTTTCTGCCTCCATAACCTACTGCCGACACAACCTACTGCCGTGCAGCCTCACCCCAGCCTCCATACTTCGCCGGATCCACACAACGTGAAGCTCTCAAGGTATCTCAAAGTGTGATCCACTCCCCTCTTTCGGTTTAGTAATTTTTGTTTAGTTATGTTTAGTTTTGTCTATGAAACACTCATGTATATTTGGTGTTGGTTTATATGTCTATGTATGAATCGATTTTGGTTTTGTAAATTGTATGTTAAAGATTTGTTTGAATCGATGCTTAGAGTTAAGTTTAGGTTTCGACAAGAACAATGAATTTTGCATGCTAATTTGTAATATGTAACTTGTAAATTCGTATGTTAGATAATTAGGACAGTGGTATAGATGCATGTCTTAGGTTTGAAATTGGTTAGAAATCTAAAAGAGTGGACCTTATAAACCGAAACATTAGTTGTGCTTAAGCATTTGTTGTTTGCATGTAAATCTAGGTGTTAGGTTTCATCAAACCCGAGTAATAACAAATATGGCTAGATACTCAAAAGGTTGCTTTGATTTGTTTTTGCTCACTTAGGGTATAGTACTTTGGATTTCTTACATGTTAAAATAAGATGATTGACAACCTTGCTTGTTTTGCATGTCTCCGATTTAGACTATTGTGATTAATTGTTAAGTCTCAAAAGGATTAACATAACTTTAGGGCCCATAACCAAAAGTTCGGTCTTAAAACTTGAGAAGTCTTACAACTAAGTTGTAGTCGGAACTAATTTTGAATTTAAACATGTTGATACTTGTTCCTTACTTTCTTGCATGTGAGTTTATATGTTAAAGAGTCTTGGTGCTAAATGTTTTGTGAGAGATGATGATCACTTGTATATAGTAGTTTAGGTTTATTTTCGTGTTTTAGATATAGAGGCAGTCCTTGCTGCCGAACCTCATCTTCATCCCCCATGATAAATTCGTATATATGTATATAAGTGTGACAATTGTGTGCATATATGTTTGTGAATATTTGTGTTAACATTCTCATGTTTCAGGTACCCTTAATCCCCGGCTAGAACGATCCCTACTTATTCTATACTACTAACGATTGTAGGGTTTATTATTGCGTGCGAGCTTAGGCTCACATCAGTTTTGTCTAACCTTTTGGTTGTGGATCTGCAGGTGAATCTTTCCGGACGGCCATTAAACCCCACGAGACGCTGTCCATGGACAATCAGGATCTTGTCTCCAAACTGAAGGAGAAAGGAGACGCCGCAGCGTGGGCCACGGTTAACCGGGAAACCGGCGAGTTAACCATACACGAGGAACCCGTGGCCAGGGATGTTGCGGACGAGGATTACGCCTTACGACGCTTAAAGAGTACTACTGCTGGACGCCTGGCGGCGTCTGGATCGGGGAAGACTGCTGGTGGGCCGCCCAAGCCCCCTGGTGGTGCTGAAAAGATTCCCCGGCGACTGGGACTGGTACCTACTGTCGCCAGGCCCCTTTTGTCTGCCGCCCGATCTTCTTCCTTACAGGTTGATCTGGGTGAAAAGAGGAAGAGGGTTCGGGAACTGCCGGCCTCCCACTTGTTACGTTTACCAGCCGGTCAGTTGGTGAGTTTGGCCAAGCGGCTAAAGCTGACGAGTGGTGGCGCCACTACCATCCAGAGCAAGCTTCCCGCTCCGGGCACAGGCGTGTCGGTGGTGGAGAAGACACCTGCTGCGGGGCTGGGACCGGAGGGCGGTTGTCCGGACAACCCGTTCGTCCGGAGGCTGCTTACTGATATGAAGGGCATGGAGCTGGATAAGGCTGGGGCTCCGGGAGGCCGGCTGGAGGAGCACCGGCGGAAAAGCAAGGAGATGGCCATCCAGGTAAGAATAGTCTGCCACTGGTATTCGTCCAACATTATTTTGTATGTCGTTGCTTTCTAACCGGTGCCTATCGAACTGTAGTTGTTTTACAGCTTTTATCAGTCAGATGCAAGTGAAGAGTTGCTCGAGCTGAAGAAGCAGGTGACGGCGTTGACAAGCGCCCAAGACCTCCTGGAGGTGGAGAAATCCAAGCACCAATGGGAGAAAGCCCGGTTGGAGGAGAGGGCCAAGAAGCAGGTGGCCAAGCTGGAGGCCCAAGTCGAGGCATTTGAAGTAGAGAAGAAGGGCCCGGAGGAGGAAAGGGCCGAGCTGGAGACCAAGGTCGAGGAGCTCCAGCGGCAGGTCGAGACGGTCTCCGCTTTTGCGGGCGGGGAGGTCGATTAGAATGACCCGGAGCTGTACCAGCGGGCTGTGAAGAAGTATAAGAAAGTGATGAGCTTCTTGATCTGCTAGAACGGGCCCGGGAGGCGGGGATAGCTGACGCCTTTGACGACTAGAAGGCTAAGGGCTATCTCGACACCTCGAAAATAACGCCGCAACAAACGGATGCGGAAGAGTACCCGAAGGGGGAAACCGATCAGGTCGTGGATGACGCAGCGGGTGGAACGGTTGCTGAAGGAGCGGTTGCTGAAGAGGGGGAGCAGGCGGAAGTGCCTTAGCAGACTCCACACTTTTTTTTTTGTTATTTTTTTTTTCTACCGTGTTGCTTGCTGGTGGCACAGTCTCCTGTAAACACTGCCTTGAGTTTTAATGAAGGGACATTTTGCCTGAGCCTCTGTTATGCCTTTTTCAATTTGCTCGACTTGGCTACCAATGATTTGCCATTTTCTTTTACTTGGAAACAAAGATGGAATAGATGACTCTTGAAATTACACCGGTCGAACCGGTTGGAATGTCTAGCTAATTGTGTTGGAAAAATTTAGTACTTTATTCTCGGGCTGAAAAGTTGTTAGACCGCTGAGCTTCTCTACGGGTTTAAGCTAGGGGGGTGAGGTGCGCCGGATTTGAGCGGACTGTTTAAGATTTCGACCGGTCATACGAGCCTAGGTGTCGCGGGAATGAAGTCCCGGTTTCGCGCAGTCCCTACATGTTGGGTTCTCTTTGATACAGCTGCAAGTTGCCGCTTCGGACTAGTCCCTCTACTGCTACTTTCAAGGCAAGACAGTCGTCTGTGTGGTGTGTGGCTTCATCGTGGTAGGAGCAGTATTTACTGGTCTGCGCCCTGGTCAAGTTCCCCTACGGTTAATGAAAGCTCGCAGCTCTTCGCCGTCTGCTTGCCTGCAGTTAAAGAGGATTGTCGAGGTCCGGGCCCCTTCGACCCTTAATATGAACCGGCCTACGAATCTGTCGGCCAACTGCTCGAATACCTCTATAGAGTTCACCGGTAACTCAAAAAACCAACTGAGTGCCTCCCCGGACAGGGTCTCTTGGAATATGTTACAGCAGACGGCGTCAAAGTAACCCTTGGCACACGTTTGAGATCGGAAGCTGTCCAGGTGCTGGTATGGACAACCGGCCCCAGAGTAAGGCCCATACGAAAGGCCCTGGGTGAGAAAGGCCCAGCTCGCTCATTGAACCGTGCGGTCTCCGGCGGTCTCGCAGCCTTCCTATCGTTGGCCTCCATCAGCGCCTTCATCTCCGACATCGAGTCAGATAGTATTCGGAAGGCCCGTGCGGTCGGGCTTAGGGCATCATACTCGAATGAACCGCTTGCCCGCCGGGGGGCCGGAACGATTCCCGGTCATGCCGTATCTGTCGGGAGCTCCTCTCCCACCACGCAGGTGTCCCTCTCTCCTCCTGATGATTGTCCCACCTCTTGGTGTGGGGACGCCCTCAGCGGCGGTGTGAATGCTTTTATCAGAGTGGCATTACACTGCTGCCCTCTTTCCAAGACAGCCACCAATGCGGCATTCACCGCCTCCATGTCTTGATACCGTGTATCAGCTTCTACCCTGTCCCGGTCGCTCTCTTCTCGCAAGCGGTTGACTTCCACCCTCATCTCCTCTATCTCTCCCGCCATATCATACTGGCCGGGACTAGAAACATCGTCCTGGCTGTTGCTGCCGACCAGCCTATCTTCCTCTCTGTTCGGGGCACTAGTGGACACTGGTGCAGGTTCCATGCCCAAGATTTGGTGGGTTTCCGCCGGGCCCTTCCCACGCGCATCTCCATTATACTCACTGACCGTACTGCCCAAATTACGGTTGATGGTAGCGTTCTGACTACACCCGCCAATGGGATGCTCCTGCCCTGTCCCCGGGATCTTGGCCAGCACCGGCTCCAGAATTCGCTGGTCTCCTCTGGATTTCTTCCCCCCCCCCCCCCCCCCCCCTTTCTTCTGTACTTCAAGACATACTTGCCACGTAACCCCCCTTTTTTTGCGATCCGTAGGCTGATCGATTCCCTTCCCGCTAGTAGGACAACACAACTTTTTGGACTCTTCCCACAGACAGCTCCAATTGTTTCTGTCTGAATCCGTAGACTCACAGAGAACGGTGGATCTAGGTGTGATTCATTCCTGCAAATCCTGCTAACTAAGGGAATACCGGGCGGGCATGTCTATTTTATTTCGATGCTTAAGTCAGTATAGATGGGATAACTGATAACTTAAGCGGGAATGAGTAGTTGAAGTATTGATTACCTATTAATGAGGGTAGTTGGGACTCATATATAGACTGTCGGGCATGAAGACTGGCCTCACCCTTCGATGTGGGACTGGCCTCCTTCTGCACATATTGCTGGACTGTTCCGGCCCCTGTTTGGGGAGCTGCTATCCCTGGTTCCCGGGCCCCGATCACAAGTAGGATATGCCCGGGCGAGGGACCAGGTATCCATGCCTTGTTCCCGGGCCCTGGGCCGGGTCCAGGAGTGCTGGCTACGGATATGCGGGCCTAGGTAGCCTCTCTATGGTTATTGTCAACATTATCCATTCCAGTGCTCCTAATTCAGTAAAAGATACTTACTATTCCAACACAGTTAGTACGGCAACCCAATGAGTATCAGGCACAATGCCATGGGTGATTACTGGTTTCTCTAACACAATCAGTAAGCAAAAAAAAAAAAAACAACAACAAAGATTTACAGCTTTTGCCTTTGGGCCAGATGAAGCCCTTAGTTGGCCCCACTAGCACTGGCGCTCCCTGCGCCACCGGCCTTGAGAGACCGCTCTTGTTCCAACCGGTCTGCCTCGGCCACGTCTGCCTCCATCCTCTCAGCGTCGAGCGGCCTCCAGCATCTCATCAAATTCAACCAAGTCCATGAACTCACTGATGGCCTTATCAGCGGTTTCCGCCCGTTGGGATTCTGTAAACTTCTCTACCCCCTGCCAGACCGTCGCCACTTGACCCCGTAGCTCCAAGTTCCTCGCCTTGAGGTTCGTCACCTGAACGGAGGAATCAGCAAGCTTGGCCTCCAAACCAGTGGACCGCTGGAACGCATCGATTAGCTTCGACTCTAGTTCCCTGAGTTTCTCAACCTGCGCGGCCACTCGGTTTTTTGCCCGCTCGACTTGCTCCTTTGCCTGGACTCTCTCTGTTACCAGCTCGGCCTCTAGCATGGCTTGGTGCCTCGTGAGATCCACCACTTGCTTCTTCAAGGCCGGACCTTCCTCACTAGCTTCGGCAGCATAAAGGTTGTGCACCGTCTAAGGAAGGGCACAAAAGGAGTATTTAGCTCAAGAAGACGGCAAAAAAAAATAAAAAATAATAAATGGGGGGGCGAAGAAGGAATGCTTACCCGTTGATGTGAGCCTAAGCTCGCATGCAATAATAACCCTACAAAATATCGTTAGTAGTATAAGCAAGTAGGGATCGTTCTAGCCGGGGATTAAGGGTACCTGAAATATGAGATTGTTAGACAAAAAAAAAACACATATACATATATACAAAGCGTCACATATGGGGGAGAGAATGGTTCGGCAGCCATAGGGCTGCCCTAAAAACTATGGCACGAAAAATAAATTTCTGGAATTTAAATTCTAACTACTATGTACAAGTTTGGTCGACATCTCTCACGCAAAGCACTCATCAAAAACTATCACAAATCGAAACAAGTAACAAGTAAGGACTCATGGAAACATGCATAGAAATATTCAAGACTCAACTTAATTCCAACCTAACTAGCTCCTTAGCGGTTTACTAATCGATTTTAGATTTCACAAAAATACTTAGAATTAGCTTAGCGCATAACCCTAATCTTTAGCTAACCGATTAAAGACACATAGCGTAGAAATTAACCAATTAGCATATAAAGCACGAAATCTCTTAGTCGGAAACAAGTTAATATGCAAGGCGTCACTCTTCATATTAGACAAGCAAGTTGTAGGAATTACTCTAACCCTAGGTAACAACATAAACCAAATCGACTTAGCGTTCTAACTTGACCTATGTTACTACGGCAAGTGAATTCAACATCTAGACAACACTCATGGCCTTTCGAATGCATCTAAACATCTCCTTCGGTTGCACACGAATTCAAACAACTAATCAAGAAGAAATCAAGAATCAAGTCAAGCATGCATCCCTAAGAACTAACCGGTTACATATTTACAAAGTGTGTTTACATGTTTATCTTTCATAAAACCATGAAATCAATACCTTAGAGTTAATTAGGCTCAAAGAATCGAAATCATAAACATCTTTAAACATGCAAAACCAAACAAACAAATTGTCTTTACATAGACATAAAAACAAATACCAAAAGAACATATGTTTTACATAGACATAAAAGCATAAATCCATAAAATTACAAGCCAAAGGGAGTAGATCACACATTTAGACACCTTGGGAGGCAGCAGCTCGTGTGGATCTGTGATGGAGGATGGTTGGATGCTGCACGGCAGCAGGAAGTTCAAGTTTCGGCAGAAGTTTTCTGGTGGTGGTGAAGGATGGTGGTCGGCTAGGAATTTTATGTAGGACTTAAGGTAGAATTTTTGGCAGAGTTTTGGACTTGTGTTTAGGCTTGAGATGTGACACTTTTTCTGTAGGAAAACATGGGTATTTATAGGGAGAAACTAGGTCTGCCGGCAGCCCCATCTTGTACAAGGAAAAACAAAACCTAATGGGATAAGGTTTGAAACCTTCCTTTTTCTAGTTCAACTAGGTTTTCTTTTTCTGAATTTTTCTTCAAGGCTTGGGCTTCACATCTTCATGGACTTCTTGTATGATCATTGGACTTCAATTGATAGGCCTTGATCCATCGAAAATGCCCCAAATGCCGGCAGCACACAAAGGCAGCAAATCTGCCAGAATCGGCAGCTTCTCCTAGCTTGACTAGGAGAACTTGTTTCTTCATGTTTTTCTTCAATGCCATGGCCCAGTGTCGTCCTCTTCCCTTCATAAAGCTTGAACCATCTTCATAAATGCATTTGTACATCATTTGGTCCATCAAAAACAGAAAACACAAAAAGGGGGCAGTAGGTTCCTGGAATCGGCAGATTTGACCTTGTTGCAGTAATTCCGGCATATCTCCACGCTCGGAACTCCGATTGATGCGATTCCAAGTCTCAGATAAACTAGACACATATGGCCATCTCTCCAAAAAACAATTTGATCAAATTCCTTGTGAGTCGACGGGAATGATTTTTCGAAGTTGGGACACAGTCCCAGGAAAATCCTGGAAGCCCCTGGATTGAAATGCTCGGACTGCCCTTTTGCAGCCAAGTTTTGGGTGACTTCCCGAACTCCGATTGATCTGAAATTTTAACACAACATTCCTCAGCATATGAATATTAAGCACACCAAAGTTCATAGAATTCGGACAAGGATAGATCATATTTGTACTCGTCACAAAATCGCGAAAAAGACATATTTTGCACTATTTTCCAGATTTCTTATACTTAGTCATTTTTCGGACAATTAAGCACATTTCACCAAAACTCTACCAAAATTGACACTAACTATATTATGACTCTATCTTAAACAAATAAGGGTTAAACAAAGCATAAACGAGGGCATAAGCATATAATATCGTCGCACATTGTGCTCCTATCACCCGTATAGCCATTTCCATGGCTTTCTTCCGATTCTCACCAGGAAGCACACCCCTAGGCAGCCTGCTGTCAAGCCCCAAAGTTTTGACGTTGGCTAGCAACGACCGCACGAACCCCCCATCCTCAGCACCACTGGCTTGATGCTCTCTAGCGGGTACCTTTTGCGACAGTTGAGAGGAACTCAAGTTCCCAGCGGTAGCAGTAGCAGTTCCGGGCCCAGAGACCCTTGCCCTCTTGGCGGTGTCTCCATAAACGGTACTACCGCGGAAGGGAACATGGTCAGTCGCTGCCGACCTCTCAGGGACCCGCTTTTCCACCTGCCACACATTAGCGGCATCAGCAGAAGTTACCCCCAGTACTGCCTCTCGAATACCCACCGGAGCGGATGACTCCACACCTGTAATTGACGTACCTGCTCCCCTCGCCCCAGTAGCCCCACTTTCCAGGCCAGGGCGGCCCCCGTACCCAGCGGTTGGAATAACCATCACTACCGGTTGGTCATGCACGGTTTTGCTCCCCAGTATCGGGATCCACAACCGTCTTCGACGCGGCTTCCCCCATCTCCATCAACTTCTGGGCTACAAGTTGATCGTCCGCCTCGATGGTTTGATCTAACAGTACAGCCACCCGTGGAGGAACAGCTGAAGGCCAATAATCCAAACAGTTAGCGCGAAATCAAGGTCCGAAGACAGCCCTAGCGAAAAAAAAAAAAAAAAAAGTGGGCCCCCACCAGGTTTCTTTCCCAACCCACATATCCCCAGGATTTTCCACCGGATAAAGTTGTACGAGTTCCGGCCCGTGGCGTCCCAGCAACCAAAAATACGGGCTATCCGTCTCCTCTCCACGTCGGTCAGTCTGTACGAGTGATCTCCAATATCTTGGTAAGCCCCCGGGACGCGGTAAAACCTTGAGTTACGCTGCCACCTCCCCCCAACCATCACCACCTGGTTCCTCCACCTGTGTGCGGTCCAGGATGGCAGGTGAGTGATGGTCGGGCTAAAGCGTGTAGCAAAGGTCACGGAACCGCTGGCCTGAGCCTTTTTGTAGTAATAAACCTTGTACAGCACTTTCAATTCATTGACCGTGGGCTACCCCATATTGTAAATATTGTACAAGCACCCAAGGCCAAGCAGTTGCCTCCATTAATTGCGAGGAAGTTGGGCGGGAGAAAGGTTTATCATGCTCAGCACATACTGGATGAATTCAGGCAATGGGAGAGATAAGCCGTGATGTAACTGGTCTTCGTACACAGCAACCTAACCTTCCTCTGGGTTGCAGGCCAGTTCCCCAAGGTAGAGCATTGAACGAGTACCAATAGCACGCGTTAATTTAAAACCCTACAAAAGACGTTAGTAGCATTGGTAAATAGGGATCGTTCTTTCCGGGAATTAAGGGTACCTTCAATAAAAGAGTGTTAGACAAATATTCACACATATTTACAAACAATGTCACACGCATATATACATAAATGCTTCATGTCACAAATATATACATATATACATATATACACGTTTAGGGGGGTTTGAAAATCAATTATATTTCCTACGAAAATAAAGACAAAACAAGAAAATAAATTCTAATCTAATATTTACAAGTGATCATCATCATCTTTCACACAACACATAGCACAAAAACACACAAGAACACACAAGAATATCATGCAAGACTTGGTAGCAACTTGTTTCAAGTTTCCTAGACTCTACTCAATTCCGATTTCAATTAAGGCCTCAACGGTTATCTAATCGTTACTAGACTTCACAAGTATTTAGAAAACACGCAACGTCGAATCCTAAAATTATACTAATCATATTTGAAAACAAGCAACGTCGAAATCAAACATGAGAAGTAATTGTGTACGAAAGTCTTAAATCGGAAACATGCTTTTAAGTATGGCGTCAACATCTTATTAACATGCAAGTTTTTATGAATTATGTTAACCACTGAATAAGCATCCTACAATCAAGTTTACTCAACGCCTAACTTGATCCTAGATTTGCTTATGGTGAATGAAATCGCAACCTACACAAAAACCATGGCCGTGGCTTCATGTAAACATTGATTTTTATGCACGAATTCATGAAACTAATCGAATAACAACCTGATAGGAGCATAATGTGCAACGATATCAATATGCTTATGCCCTCGTTTATGCTTTGTTTAACCCTTATTTATCTAATATTGAGTCTTAATATAGTTTAGTGTTAATTTGGTAGAGTTTGGTGAAAAATGGTTAAGAATCCGAAAAATGACTAAGTATGAGAAATCTGGAAAATAGTGCAAAATGTCTTTTTCGTGATTTTGAGATGAATAAAAATATGATCTATCCTTGTCTGAATTCAATGAAATTAGTTGTGCTTATTATTCATATACTGAGGAATGTTGTGTTAAAATTTCAGATCAATCGGAGTTCGGGAAGTCACCCAAAAGATGGCTGTAAAACGGCAGTCCGAGCAAACCAATCCAGGGGCTTCCAGGATTTTCCTGGGACTTTGATCCAACTTCGAAAAATCATTCCCGACGATTCACAAGGAATTTGATCGAAATATTTTATGGCGAGATGGCTATATGTGTCTAGTTTATCTGAGACTTGGAATCGTATCAATTGGATCTCCGAGAAGGGAGATATGTCGGATTTACTGGAGCAAGGTCATTCCAGCCGAGTTGCTGCCGGTCTTGTGTTCTTGCGGGTTTGGGGCATTTTTCCATGGACCAAGCTCACCAAATGGAGTTGTCAAGCCTACACAAGAAGTTCATGAAGATATGCAGCCCAATCCAAGGAAGAAAATCAGAAAAAGAAGTTTCCTAGAAGAACCAAGAAAGGAAGGAACCAAAACCTTGTTGCACAAGGATTGCCTTTGCCGATTTGGACTAGGTTTTCTACCTAGGGTTTCTGCCGAATTTGCCTCTATATATAGCTATGTTTTCCTACAGAAAAATCATCTCATCTCAAGCTTAAACACAAGGCCTAAACTCTACCAAAATTCCCCAAAGATCCTAGACAAAAACCTTAACCGAAAACCACCTTCACCTCACCTCAACCAAGTTTCTGCTTTGCCGAACCTTGGATTTTCTACCTCCATAACCTACTGCCGACGTGACCTACTGCCGTGCAGCCTCACCCCAGTCTCCATACTTCGCCGGATCCACACAACGTGAAGCTCTCAAGGTGTCTCAAAGTGTGATCCACTCCCTTCTTCGGTTTAGTAATTTTTGTTTAGTTATGTTTAGTTTTGTCTATGAAACATTCATGTATGTTTGGTGTTGGTTTATATGTCTATGTATGAATCAATTTTGGTTTTATGAATTGTATGTTAAAGATTTGTTTGAATCGATGCTTAGATTTATGTTTAGGTTTCGACAAGAACAATGATTTTGCATGCTAATTTGTAATATGTAACTTGTGGATTTCGTATGTATGGATAATTAGGGCAGTGGTATTAGAAGCATGTTTAGGATTTTAATTGGTTAGTAATCTAAGGGTGTGACTTAAAAACCGAAGCATTAGTATTGGCTGGAAGCATGTAAATCTAGATGTTAGGTTTCATCTAACCCGAGTTATAACGAATAAAACTATAGGCCTGACGGTTGTTTTGATTTGTTGTGCTCACTTAGGGTATAACCTTAGCTAAAACTTGCATGTTAAATAAGATGATTGACAACCTTGCTTATTTGCATGTTTTCGATTTTAGACTCTTGTGCTTAAATGTTAAAACGCTTAAAACCGGATTAGCATAAACTTTAGGATCGAAGGCGAATAGCATGATCTTAAAACATTAGATGTCTAACAATTGGTTAAAAGGCTAATCGCTCTAATTGTGGTCGAAACTAAGTTGAGTCTTGAACATGCTGAATACTTGTCTCTTACCTTCTTGCATGCAAATCTACATGTTAAAGAGTCTTTGGTATTAAATGTTTTGTGAGAGATGATGATCACTTGTATATAGTAGTTTAGGTTTATTTTCGTGTCTTAGATATAGAGGCAGCCTTTGCTGCCGATCCTATCTCAATCCCCCTTGATTTCGTGTGAATATGTATATATGTATATAAGTGTGACAATTGTGTGCATATATGTTTGTGAATATTTGTGTTAACATTCTCATGTTTCAGGTACCCTTAATCCCCGGCTAGAACGATCCCTACTTATTCTATACTACTAACGATTGCAGGGTTTATTATTGCATGCGAGCTCAGGCTCACATCACAACCTAAAAATACATGAACATGCTACTACCTATGTCTAACACACGAATTAAAACATGTTAGAAGTTGCAAAATTGTTTCATAAAAACCAAAATAGAATTCGGAAATCCAATACAAAGTTACAAAACCAAGAATCAAAGTTTCTAGCTACATATAACAGACATTATACATAAGAAAATACAAGCCATGAGATGGTAGAATCACACTTTAAGGACACCTTGAAGAATGAAGTTCGGATGGTGTGGCGAAGTGAACGGTTGAAGGTAGGATCAGATACGATTTGTGGTGGTGGAATGGATGGTGTTTTGGCTATGTAAATTTCTATACTAGAACTTGAGAGAATTTTTGGCTAGAGTTTTGACTAATGAAAGTGAGAGAGATGAGATGATCTATTCTGAATTTGTGCCAAGCTATATATAGAGGAAGAAAATGTGAGAGTTTGGCAATATAGGTGGAGGTTTATGGTGGAAGTTTGTTGGTGGTGGTTTATTGGTGGAGGAAACATGTGTTTATTTTCGGCAGCTTTGACCTTTGTGTCTTGATTTGGGCATAACTCTCTCTAGAAAATAGATATTGAGGTGATTCCGGTGGATTTGGAAATTAGACATCCATATCTTTCTATCCATATATGGCTCGAATTCTGGTTCAATTTGAGTTGTCCGGGGGAGTCCGTGGAATTTGGATGATGTGCCCAGTAAATGACTGAAATTTATTGCAAGCTTCCCTTAGTCCACAAATGCAGCTGCATGCTTCCCTTAGTCCACAATTGCAGCTGCTAGCTTCCCTTAGTCCACAACTGCAGCTGCTAGCTTCTATCACCTAGGACTTGTCACATGCCTTGTCTATGTGCTTCACGCATTTTCTTATTTGTCTTGGACATGGTAGGAAGCTTCCTAGACATTGCAGCCTTCTCTTCCTTTTCCTATCCGGACTAGGGAACTTTTTCTTTCCATATTTTGCACTTCTCTTTTGCTTGGCTGAATCCTCTATCCTTCATTAAGCTTGGAAACTCTAATTTGACACATTCGGATGACCCTTTGATGCACAAATGCAGAAAGTGGCAAAAATGAGCAGTAGGTTCCTTTCTCGGCAGGGCAGTGACCTTTCTGCCATGCAATGGGCATAACTCTCTCCTCAGGCAAGGTTTTGATACAATTCCAAATTCTGTAGAAACTAGACACATAGAATTTTCCGTGCATATAAGGCTTGTCTTCTGGTTCCTTGTGAATCGTCCCACACAAATTCTGGAAGTTTAGTGTTGTGCATAGGAAATTCTAGAACTTGCTGGATCCGATTTTGTCTTGCACTTCTTGGCATCTTCTTTTGCTCCGATTTCTCTACCTCTTTTCGTTGTTCATTCCTCAAAATATCTACTGCATATAAGAGAAGAAAAATCCATCAAAATCAAAGTCGAAGCTTTACAGATTCAACGAAACATCTCTAGGCTCCATAAATCGGCTTTTAACATTTTTCAACATTTTAATCTATACTTAGCACGATTTTGATGTAACTCTACCAAATACTCATGACTCGATTATATGACTCGGTTCTACAAAAGTAAGGGTTAAAGCAAAGTATAAACGAGGGTAAAATATATTAAGAACGTCGTTATTTATGCTCCTATCAACTACCCCACACTTATCTTTTGCTAGTCCCTTAGCAAAACTAAATAAAACTAAGACTCTAAACATACTATTGCCCCTAACAATTTATCTCAGGTTCTTTTAAACGCATAGCTGTCAAGTTGATGCACGAGAATGCTAAGCACGAAAATTCCAAGTTTCATGAACATGTAACATCGACATAAGCATGAAAACATGTATGGCTAGTTAGATCCTCCTCACTAGGCATACTCTCTGCTTTTCACTCGAGACATGGTATTCACACATAAGTATATGCAAGGGAAAGATAAGACAGGAAAACAACTTGCATATGTCAAAGAAATCGAAAGCTCTTTGTGAAATTCTTATAGAAAAACCTCATGTAATGACTATGTGCACCAATGAACCAAAACTATATGCTTACTCTTGAGAAGGACTCCACAAATCAATTTTAACCTATCTTAAGAATCATGAAAATATCTGTAAAAGGGTTGTAACGGGGCTAGGCTAAAAGGTATTCGAAATTTGGATAAGGAGGTATCAAAGCATCACCGTGGCCTTTAGCAAAGCTCGATTCTCCTTATGTCTTCTCGCCAAAGGTCAAAGTTTAAACAATACCAGACCTTCACATGTATACATACTCCAAATTCACAACACTTTTCTAGACTTAAACCATGCTTTTCTTTTCAAAACCGTGCCCTTGTTTTTCTTTTCATACTCTCGGATTCTTTCTTTTCTTTTTCTTTTGATCCAAAATTCTCTTTTCTTTTGTAAGGCACACGGTTGCATATATGTTTTCATGGCAAAGTTTACCCCACACTTGTTCTTCTTCATCACTTCACGCGAAAACTCCTTCAAAAATCAAGCTTTGCCGTATCTATGAGAGAAGGTAAAGGTATGACTATACTAAGCTCAAGGAAAGTGTTTAAGGGTGATGAAAGAAAAGGCTAGACGTCGGCTCAAAGGGTTTAACTAAGGTGTCCCACGACGGGCTCAAATAGGGCACATGCTTATTTGGCTATGGTGGTAAACCTAAAAGATCTTTTCAATTCTTTTCAAAATCAAGGTTTTATTTATGATAAAAAAAAAACGCTTTGAAAATCAACAAGAGTAAGTTCTAGCATTCTAGAGTTCATTTAAAAAGCTATGGCACATAATCGTTGAATATGCAAGGAATAATGAGGTTTATATACTAACATGCTCGAAATTTTCAGGAATTTAACACTCATGAAGAAAGCAATTTGGCTCTAAAGCTCCCAAGGTTATTATGGAAACAAACTAGCTAAAACATGCATGCTTTATTAATCAACAAGTCTTACATGCTCCTACCAATGCACATTTTTGCCGAAACTCAAAAATTGACGAGTCGCCGAAGCGAGCATCAAGCAATAATAACCCTACAATCGTTAGTAGTATAGAATAAGTAGGGTTATTATTGCTTGATGCTCGCTTCGGCGATTCGTCAGTCGGGACTGTGTTGGTGATGGTGGTCGGGCTGTTATTCTCGGGGAGTAGCTCTTGCGTGAGAACTGGAGTCATGACGAGCTTCTGCCCCGGGGTCCGCTGTTCCTCCGCCAAACCCTTCCCGAGGTCCGTCGCCCGTGAGCTCCCGGCCATGCCTTTTTCCTTTCCAGATTTCTTCTGGTCGATCTTCCGCTAGCTGACAGAGCAACACGACTTTTTGAAATCTTCCCACAGACGGCGCCAAATGTTTCTGTCCGAATCCGGAGACTCACAGATACCAGTGGATCCTGATGTAACCTTCCTGCAAAACCTGCTAAGTAAGGGAATACCGGGCGGGCCGGTCTATTCTGCTCCGATGCTTAAGTCAGTATAGTTGGGATAAACTGAATGCTTAAGGCGGGAATAAGTTAGTTGGAGTATTGATTACCCCTTAATGGTAGTGGTTGCCGCTCTTATATAGGCTGTCGGGCATGAGGGCTGGTCTTATTCTTCGATGTGGGACTTTTGCTTCCTACTGTAGACGGATGTATGAGTGCCCTGGCCCTCTGTTAACCGGGCCAATGCTTCCAGCCTCCGGGCTCACACCCCAGGACTAACCTGCTGGGCCGGGAGCTGGCACACCCATGGTCCGTTCCCGGTCCCCATACCGGGCCTGGGGGCTCTAGGGGCTCTGGGGGCTCTGGTGGCGGGTCTGTGGGCCTGGGTAGCCACCTTGCGGCTACTGTCAACATTAGTATTTAACAAGCCCTACTGAGCTTAGCTCACCCCTTCTTCCAAACCCATTGCAGGTGTAGCACCAGACGTGTAGAACAAGTCTTAAACAGACTTGATGTTGTAGATTAAGGTTTTCAAGTTTTAGTTTTTGATTGAATATTAAGCCTTGATTAAAGAATAGTCGTTTTGAAAAGAAACGATATTCTAGTTGTTTGTGTGTAAGTAAATGCTTTAAGCATGTATGATTTTATCGTCTTTCTAAAAGCTTGTAATATAATAGATAAAGGTTTGAGAGTTTTTTTTTCTTACGACATGTTATGATATCCGTCTCATTTTAATTATAGATATTAAATTGTCTGTAATTATAATGTGATTCACGCCTTAAAACGAGGTTGCACCTTTACTCGGATTGAGGCGTGACATTAGATGTGCTCAGGTTCACATGAAACCTGAATGCACCCACTCATAAGCTGACATCTATTAAAAAAGAAGAAGCAAGTATAAAAATACGGGTCGGTCCAGGTTATTTCAGTCGGTGCAAAACGTGAACCCGTTTTCGACCCAGTTTAACCCAGTCCGATTTCGTTCAAATAGATATTTAAACGGGTTCGGTTCTGTCACCGAACCATATTATTTTGCTCCTGTTCGGTAGGTTTTGACTCCCGATACGGTTTATGCCTAGGCCTAACCATAGTCCTTTGATATATATCTTCACACAATGGCCCAGCCTTCCATGGGGACTGATGTTTGAAACTTAGGTCTCCTGTTGAACCCTACAATCTGGAACAGTAGTATTTAGCTGTCTGTCACATGGGAGTAAATCATGGGCCTGACTATTCGTTTGAACTACTCATTGGCATAATATCATTGTAATTATGGCTGCGTGTAGCAGATTTTGGGTAGACAATGCACGTTAGGGAATTTCTAACATGAATACACTATCTTCTTTTTCTGGCCTCGTCATGTTGGTATCAATCTCCATCGTTGAATTTTAAATATTGATGACAATCAACGGTTCTTATATTGCAAACACGTTTGAGTATCGATATTCCAAACATGTAAGACGTTGCCTAAACCAAAAAAATTTACAAGCATGTAAACAGACTTTCCTTCATCTGAACCACCATCTTCTCATGCCCGTCGAAGACTTAGGCCTCCACAACATTTCTACTACATATGGATATGATGATCTACGAATATAAACAATTGCAATACTTCCTTTAAGTCATCCCAAGAATTGATTCTGGGAAACTCATCATGCTTCGCAACAACAGCCACCAATATTATAACCTCCATAAATCCATCTTGGATATCATTTACTGATTTTTGGCTTGTTGAGTTTCCTGCTTTTAAGTTCTTCACATTGACAAGTGGCTGTCCGCCTAATCTAATCCTCGCTTCGAGAGATAGTTCATCTAAGAAATTTTGTGCACCATATTTCTCAGTCACATGTATATTGGCTGAGATGAAACAATCAGGATGCTTAAGAAAAGTTAATGTTGTCTCTATCAAAATATTGTTTACGCCTTTATAGGTAGAGGTATTTGCAGTAGTTTCAGCAATCCGTTTGGAGTGCGCGTCCAGCATTTGATAAATTAACCTGGATGTGAAGCTTGACAACATTACATGGATTAAGGCGTCATGCCCAACTAGCGTGAGCTAATAATATAAATACCAACAATTAATTAACTTGGCGCTTATACCAATCGAGCATAGAAGGGTCAATTTTTAGCCATCGGCACAATATGACGAGCACAACAAGCGCCCCATAGTATAGTGCATAAGGAACTAGAGTGATCCTCACAGTGTCCCAAGTCGTACGCCCAAAACTAGGCCTCATCATGGGTCGGGCCGGGCCAAGCCCTACCCTAAAATTTAGGGCTTAGGGTAGGGTCGGGCCGGGCTTTGACTAAGTTAACATAGTTTAGGGCCGGGACGGGCCGGGCTAGGGCTTTGATATGTAAACCTTTACCCGCCCTTAAGGCCCACTCTATTAGGGCTAACAGGGCCGGGCCGGGCCGGCCTTTTAAACTAGGGTCGGGTTGGGCTTTTAGGGCCGGATATGAAATAGAAGTCAAATTTTATAAAAGAAGTCAAATTTTGAAAAACGCTATGAAATAGAATTTTATCTTTATGATGAAATACGGTGATGGTAAAAAAATCACTTAAATCCGACAAAATTAGAGCCCTGATCGATGCGGTCAACCTTATTTAAACTTATCTCTCTCTATGTGAAGTCATAGTATCGGGAGTAAACGTTCCCAAATTTTTACATGGATGATTACGTCTCATCTATTTGAGAGTTTAATGTGTGGAAGAGTCGACGAAACAAGTTCATCTAAAGGTACGTAATAGCGTTTTCGTGTGATAAGTTTTATGAAAATATGGTTGACCGTTTCGATCGAGCATCGAACGTTTACGAAACGAGTTGATTTTTATATTTTACTCATATTTGACTATAACGATCATATCAGACGGTCAAAAATTTTATTTTTTGAATTTAGACATTATAATGACAACATGCTTACTAATGTGGTATAACTTGATTGGTAGATTATACTCAAGTGTACAACTGTTTGAAACAACTATATACAAGAAGTCAAATTTTGAAAAGCGCTATGAAATAACATTTGATCTTTATGATGAAATACGGTGATGGTACAAAAATCACTTACATCCGACAAACTTAGAGCCCCGATCGATGCGGTCAACCTTATTTAAGCTTATATCTCTCTATGGGGAGCCATAGTATCGGGAGGTAAACGTTCCTACATTTTTACATGGATGATTACGTTTCATCTATTTGAGAGTTTAATGTTTGGAAGAGTCGACGAAACAAGGTCATCTAAAGGTACGTAATAGCGTTTTCGTGTGATAAGTTTTATGAAAATATGGTTGACCGTTTCGATCGAGCATCGAACGTTCACGAAACGAGTTGATTTTCATACTCTACTCATATTTGACTATAACGATTATATTAGACGGTCAAAATTTTCATTTTGTGAATTTAGACATTATAATGGCAACATGCTTACTAATGCAGTATAACTTGATTAATAGATTATACTCAACTATACAACTTTTTGAAACAAATATATAAAATAAGTCAAATTTTGAAAAACACTATGAAATAGCATTTGATCGTTATGATGAAATATGGTGATGGTAAAAAAATCACTTAAATCCGACAAATTTAGAGTCTCAAATCGCTTAGTGAAGACATTTGTATGTATTATGTAATATAAAATAGTTAAAATTTTAGGGTAGGGCCGGGTAGGGCTAGGCCCTAAAGGGCTCAATAAGGCCGGGCCGTAGGGTAGGGCCGGGTTTAATTTGCTCGACCCTCACCCTACCCTACTCAAAAAGGGCTAGGGCCGACCCGACCTAATAAAGGGTCAGGCCGGACTTCGGCCCTATAGGGTAGGGCGGGCTTTAGGGCGGGCCAGGGCCAAAAGGCCAAATGATGAGGCCTACCCAAAACTGTAGTCTCGCGCTGCAAGGTAACGCTTATCAGACTCCAAATCCACATCAGCAGGATCGAGGGGCAAGCAGGTTGCACGGACCTACCCCACTGAGCCGTCCAGTGCTGATTTAGGTCTGTACATGAGCAACAACACACCCAAAACCACACCGGCCGTCACCTTGATACTAAATTTCCATACGCATGTTTCGGCATTTGATTTTGAATTTGAGAGAGACGGGAGTCGAACCCTCATTCCAGGATTTCAGATCCAAAGATTGAAGCTTTTTCGTTGGGGAATACTGTAGAGAAAATTTGATTTCGAGGTTGCACTGAACTTGATGACTGGAATTTTGGATCGCATGCGGAAAAGTTGGACTAAGCTTGGTTTAGAATGTAGAATTCAAGCCCAACAGACTTGGACCAAACTTGAAACTCAGCCCATGTCTGAATGTCTTTCTCCGTTTACCAAGAGCAGTAGTAAAGTAAAGAGCAAACCATATAAACCCCTTTCACAGTCGCACACTGCCTTGAACAGAAAGAAAAACGTCACAATATAAAGATCCCAGCTTGGTTTCTCTGAAGCCAAAAAAGAAAGACTAACAAATTTTAGGGCAGAGAGAAACGGAAACCTAACCATGTTCAGGAACCAGTACGACACTGACGTCACCACATGGAGCCCCGCCGGGAGGCTTTTCCAGATGGAGTACGCAATGGAGGCGGTGAAGCAAGGGTCGGCGGCGATTGGGCTCCGATCTAAGACCCACGTGGTCCTTGCCTGCGTCAACAAGGCCAACTCGGAGCTGTCTTCTCACCAGAAGAAGATTTTCAAGGTCGACGACCACATCGGCGTCGCCATTTCCGGACTCACCGCCGACGGCCGCGTTCTCTCCCGCTACATGCGATCCGAGTGCATCAACTACAACTACACCTACGAGTCGCCTCTCCCCGTCGGACGACTCGTCGTTCAGCTCGCCGATAAGGCCCAGGTCTGCCACAAACCCTAATTTTTTAACCTTGAATCCCTTTGTGTAATTTTGTTGTTGGGTTTGGAATTGGGGCTAGGGCTATTAAAATTGGACTGTTGATAGGTAATTAAAGGAGGAAACTTGGTGTTTTTACTTGTTTGCGTAGAACTGCAGGCTTTAGCTTTGGAAGGGTTACTCTTCCAATAAGAGGAAAACCATAGCTTGAATCCATAAGATTGCCCAACAGATTAGAATCATTCTATTTTTTTTTTTGGGTTGTTAATTGTAAATGTTTTTTTGGTTTTGTATTGGGATTTTGGATGGTGTTTGTTTTGCAGGTGATTGAGTGTTGGTATGTTATGACGATTCCTTCTGGTTTGGTGTCATATGAGGATAGATTTGGTGGCAAGGTGGTTGTTATGAGTTTGGCAGTTTGCAGCCACTGGAATCCAGTTATCTAATGTATCTGAGCATGTATGATTGCTTCATTAGTGAATGATCAATCAATTCATACTTCATCAGATTAGATAGGGGGCAAATATTTTTAAACATATTTGTTGTTTTGATTAATTAAACAGTAAGATCTTTCATAATCGAAAACAGTAGGGATAGGATAAGTCTGAAGTTAATTTACACAGTATAGATAGGATAATTCTGAAGTTAAATTACACAGAATAGAATCTTGGTCGAAGAACATCAAGCAAGGAGTGCTAGATATTTTGAGGATTAGAATTTTTATCAGGGTTTGGGCCTGTTTGCCCTTAAATGTTTTTGCTTTTCTCTGAATCTGAATACCCTTGCTTCCTTATTTCAGCTCTGCCATATATAAGTTTCCTAATATATGAGTTTAGAAACAGAAGCTAAAAAGTAAGAACAATTTTCTATGAAAGTGAATAGAAACAAAAAATATTAATGAAGCAAATGGATAGAGAAAAGTTTTATTGTTGCTTTTTATTACAAAACCTCTTCACAACTATTCCATGTTCCAGATCCCTAATCTAAACAAAATTTGATTGTAATAGTGTCAAATTTTTACCACATATACAGAATGTTTTCTCTTTGCATCATTAACTTCTTTCAAATTTGAGGTATTTGGATTCCATCGATTTCGTTTGTTGGTTACTTTGTTGGTTCATGATTTTACAATCAGCTATTTTGTATTATGATGCAGATAAGGTAATTCTCATTTCATTATACACTTAATGATTCAATTTAATGTATAATTTACAGAAACAGGCACTAATGTATCTGCGTAAAGCAGTTTTTTGGTATCAGATTGAGCAACAAGGACAATAACTTTAGATGATAACTTACATTGGTTGCCAAAGTTTGTGATATGTTGACCCCTAAAGGGTATAATATATGAGTGTAATCTAATGTACTTACATATGTGCAAGTATTTGGACATCTGTGTTTGTAGTCTGTATGACGTAAACTATAAACAGTGCTCAAATGTATGATATTTGTGTGAATATAGTCGTTAACTATGACTGCCTATGAATACATGCTAATTTGTTGCATAGTGAAATTTTTGTACATGCCTAAGAGATACGATTAAATTTTAAGGGAAATTTCGGCATCAATGCCCACAGCAACACGCTGTTTTCATCTAGTTGACATAATTTCAATGTAATTATGGCTGCGTGTAGTGACAATGCACGTGTTAAAGTGTGTTTGGTAAAACGTATATAGTCAAGGGTGTCCCATTGTCTAGCTGTTTTAATTTTATAGCTGTGTTATATCTTCTGCGGCAATGTTGCAAACATGTTGGTTCACTGTTGGAGTTCTTTGCTGCACTGCACACTGTATACTGGCACGTGTTCAGATGTATACATAGGAAGATGTGCACAAATACATAGGAAGTGCATGACACATGCATTTCCAGTCATGTGAAATATGTGAAACATAATGTCTGCCCAAGTTTCTTAACCTCAACTTTGTGCCATTCTAATGTATAATGTCCACCTACACAAGGATATTAGCAGCTGGACTCAGTAGAATAGTCATTTATCTTAGTTCTGATAGTGATTAGGTATTCTTACACATCATATGTAGCAACCTGAAACTTAGTGCTGCTCTGATATTTTGAGTTTTTGACATTAGTGGATGTCGAATCATTTGAATCATATTGTCAAAAACCGCGAGTTATTTTGATTTTCCCTGGTAATTTACGTGATTATACACATTTGTTTCATCATCTTAGTTCTCTACTCCTGTGGGTGGCAGGTTTGCACTCAACGCTCATGGAAACGACCATATGGTGTGGGACTTCTAGTAGGTGGTTTGGATGAATCTGGAGCCCATCTATATTACAACTGCCCAAGTGGAAACTACTTTGAATACCAGGCTTTTGCCATTGGGTCTCGCTCACAAGCTGCAAAGACATACTTGGAACGCAGGTTTAAGAGCTTCTCAGACTCTACGCTGGTGGATCTGATCAAGGATGCACTCATTGCAACAAGGGAAACCTTACAGGGGGAAAAACTCACGAGTTCCATATGCACAGTTGCTGTGATGGGAGTTGGGGAGAAATTCCATATATTGGATCAGGACGAAGTTCAGAAGCTGATTGATGATTTTGAGATTGTGGCGCAGGATGAAGCCCCTGCTGCTGAACCTGATGCTGCTGTTCCAGCCGAGCAGGGTGCTCCTGCAGAAGTGGGTACTGGTGCTGGAGCTGAGGCGGGTGCCGCTCCTGAGGCTGATGTAGCTCCAATGGATATTTGAGATGCTAGAAGAGCAGTTGTCGTTCCATCCTTTAATGATATTTTATCATGTGTTTCTTAAGATTATGGATGGTATTGCGCAAGATAACTATCTATTGTTGGACCTTTGCTTTTTCTTTTTTTTCTTACAAGGCTATGCAGTTTACCTGGTCTCATTTGTGCAAACAGTTTTAAGGTGGCCTCTCATTAGATGAAGTTTTATGCTTAAGACACTGAATCTGTGTTGAGTTTGTACGTAAATGCTGAATGGTGAGGGCAGAATGTTTCAATTATGTCAAGTAATCACAGGGGGAGGTTGCGGTTAACTTTCCCTATGCCACTTTTGAAACTAGTTGAACGCCCTAAAAGTTGGAATAGATTGAAGAGAATAACTGGTGTACGAATTGAGAATAACTAAAATTTTACATTAGAAAACAGATTAACCAATACTTGTAAACAAACAGAGTTGCAGCAAACAATAAAATGGATAGCTACTCCGAGAATAGCCGTTCCCAAACTCTAATGCAACAACATCTGCCCCTAGTAAAGATAAATATAATAGCCCAGGTCTCAAAAAACAATCTCTCATGTAAAAAAAATATTATATTTGGATGTCTGGTAGAGGGAGGCCCTTGATCTGCATCTGTTTGTACATCCATTGCCAATTATCAGGTGCCCAACTTTGCAGCATGAGCCAACTTTGCAGATGAGCCAACTTTGCAGCATTCCTCTAGAGATAATCCCTTGACCAATCCGTACAAAAACCCACCGGCAAACAAGTCGCCTGCTCCTGTGGCATCTACTGCATTGGCTGGAACTCTCACAATCTGACAATAAATGGAAAAGAAAACAAGAGAATTCAGAAATACCATTGGATGGCAACAATCCCTTGTTCAGTGCAAAACTGGGCCAACCTCTTTTCCTTGCTTTGCAATGCATCCATTACTGCCTAATGTTACCACTGCCCCCTTGCAGTGTTTCCCCAAATATTCAAGTGCAGCCTCAGGGTCAGTATCTTGTTCACCATAACAATCTCTGGCAGGACAAATTTTACACCATTTTTAAGGTCAAGAAGGAGAAGAACAGAAAAATAGACTGAAATGGTATCTACCGGCAGGAAAATCCTTAGTTTCCTGATCTTGGCTAGTTGACTTTATATCATAAAAAGTAGGTTAATTGTATTAACTGGTTAAAACTGTTGCAAATGAAAGTCACATTAGCAGCTCTGTTGCTTCATCTTCATTAGCAAAGCAGAGGTCTATATTACTTGACTCCAGCAACTGCAGGAGAGGTGATTTAAAGTTGCGAACCATCCGGATAATGTAAGTATATACATCCCTGAGATTTTATAAGAAAGAAAGTAACAAAAACTAGTTAAAGATATAGCTTTCACTTGTATTCTGAAGTAGAGAACCCAATGTAAGTACAATTCAATTCCTTCTTAATTCAGATTTAAGAAACAAATTTGTTTCAATTACTTGCATAGAAATGTAGCAGGAGGTTATGGACAGGGATTGGTCTTGTATCCCTAACTACATTCTGAGGATGACAACCTACTGTAGCAGATGCTAGTTCTTAGTTTTGGTTGCCCACTACCTTCATTACATAACCGTGGTACAGCACTTTATAACCTCCACTAGTTTTTTTGTTTGTTGGTCCAATAGCCTCAAGAATTGCAATGTGTAGAGATATGACTCTCTGATGAAGCCAGTTGTCTATAATACTCTCCGGGCAGATTACATCATCTTGTGTCATACAAACTTCACCCAATAAATAAGTTGTGTATAATATCAACTTGAATTAAGGCAAATTTGGCCAAATCCATTGTTAAGAAAAGCAATAGAAGAGATACTTGTACCTCAAAGCTGGCCAAATCCAAGCATACAAGAACACCCTCTTGCTTGGCGACCTGTATAGCTAGCTGCCTGAATCACTTCTATATTAATTATGCCGTACCTCAGCAACAACCACTGAAAGAAAAGAGGCATTTAAAGTTCAGCGCATGAAAGATAGTACTGAAAAATGGCATTGTACTAAGTAGGAGTAAAATTGTACCAATTATGAAAGAGACTGACCTTACATCCTTTAAAATCCGCTCTTGTCAAGTCATCCTCCTGGTAAACAGAATTTTAAAAACTCTTAATTATCTCATTTGAAAACTTGCTCAAGGAAAACGATAGCTCATCACACAGAAGCATGTACTGTTGGGTGAAGTTTCACAGCAGTGGAAAAGATTGAGCATGTACCTTTGGTTTAATAGCAGTGAAATCCTTATATTCTCTTTTAAAAAAAAGAAAAAAATTAAAAAAATAGCATGACATACAACCTATTCATATCATTTTTAAGTATGTGTGCAGATGTGCTTTATCATAGTAAGTAATAAGTATTGCATCCAACTTACACTGTAAATAATTTTTCTAATGCAAAAAAGATTGAGTAATCCATCAACAGTTTCGCGGGTACTAAAGTACATTCCAGAACAGAACTCAAGTCTGGAGAAGGGAGGTCTTGTACAATTTACATCTCCAGGTAATTTTTATTAGAGGCGGTTTTTCAGACAAGATATCAGAATGCTTCAAAGAGGAAGCGACAATTTCATGGTCGTCTTATGATTTTTCTAGTAAAAAATTGTGGCAATATTTCATTTCTATTGTGCCACTGATCAGTAATATATCATAATTTGTAATTTTCACTTGTTTTTATGAAATTGAATGTCACACCGCAAACTAAACGATGCCTGAGAAAGATTGTCTTATGTACAAAAAATGTAGCAACATACAGTAAGATGTCTACATAAGATCATGTTAATGTAGACGGACACTAGTTCAATATTCTAACCGTTGGTTGCATTGTCTAAAAATTAGTTGATTTCCTAACGTGGAGGCGCCGTGAAAATTCAAACACAAATAACCTTTCTCGGTTACCCTAACGGCTACTTAGACACAAACACCTCTCAACATTACTCCATCTCTGAATCAAGAAGCCACAACCGAAACTCTCATGGACTCCACATCTTCACCGCCTCCCTACCGTCACCAATCTCGTTCTGAGCCTCCTTCCCGGACCAAGTCTGCGTCACGGCTGGCCCAATCGGAGAAGGTCCCGCATCTCTCTCTGGGCCTCATCCACTCACCTTCACCTTCACCTTCACCACGCAAATCTTCTTCTCTCCCTCTTTACGAGCTTCTTCTGCTCTCGCCTTCCCCCAATCCAAGGAGGTCCAAGACCCGCCTCGCCGACCGGTTTGAGTTGCCGGATGAGGAATCGGCCGGGCCACGTCGGAGGTGCAAGACCAGAACCTCCCAGATGAGCTGTACCTCGCCCAAGAACATCCGAAGGTCAAGAAGGAGATCCGAGGTTGAGATTCGAGAAGACAAGGATTTGGGTTTAGGTGAAGAGGTTGTCAAACCCATCAGGAAAAGAAGGTCCAAGAAAGACAAGCTCAGTTTGGTCCCTTGTGTTCCTTCCCCAACTTCATCTACATGTCAGTGTCTTTTCTTTGAATTTTTCATTAAGTCTTTTTTGGATTTCTTGGTTTTTGTTTTATGATTTATGTTTGTGTTGATAGTGGATGATGAGGATGGGGTTGGTCTGGAGCGAATTGGGCAGCTGTTGAATGATCTGATTATGTGGACAGATGTGGCCCGATCAACCCTTTGGTTTGGTTTGGGCTCTTTGTTCTTGTTGTCTTCTTGCTTTACCAAAGGAGTCCACTTCAGGTGACTTCTCTCTTTCACTTTCTAGTCATTCTTATTTTCATTTTAATTAACAAACATTTAACACTATTCAAATCATTGTAGACTAACACCATGGTTGTTTGCAGCGTTTTCTCGGTGATTTCCCAACTAGGACTTCTGTTCTTGGGTGCTTCATTTGTCTCGAATTCAATCTCCCAAAGGTACAATGCCTTCCACCTCACTTGTGTATCACATTGGTTGCTGATATTTCTCTATATGTTGAGTAAGATTCACCAATGTTCTTATTTATATGCACAGAAATGGTATCGAAAAGAAGCGTGATTTCTTGCTCAAGGAAAATGATATTCTTGGTGTGGCCAAAATGATACTCCCTGCTGTAAATCTAGCAATTTCAATTACGAGGAAGCTTTTCTCAGGAGAGCCATCTATGACTCTCAAGGTGACCACAAATCAAAAATTGATTGTTCAAACAGTTACGGTTTTAATCCAGTGTTTAACATTGTGCAATTCAATTTCTGAATACAGGTAGCTCCATTCTTTCTTCTAGGAGCAGAGTATGGACATCATATAACACTGTGGAGGCTCTCTATGCTTGGTATGAATATGATCGCTTGTTCATTTAGTCCATTGTGAAGGCTCTTTTGTATGAGTGTATATAGTTCTGTTCTAACTATTTGTATCATATTATCTGTAGCCTTTTTTATCAGCTTCACAATCCCAAGGCTGTACTCATGTTACTCCATTCAAATGAACCAAAGAGGTAACCAACTCCACCTATATGTACTTGGGTTTTATGTGGACTGTCTTTATATTTATGTGACATAGACTGAAGTCTAAATTGGATGTCCAGCTGAGTGCTTGAAATGGTGGGTGTTGGAAGCATGGGGAGCATGCTCTCACAAAAAGATTGTTGCAGCATCAGCAGCCACAGCATTCTGGAATCTGTCTACGGTGAAAACCCGTATATTCACTGGTAGGTTCATTAACATTGCAGACTACTTTCACCTGTGAAACAGTAAGTGTGGAAATTGTAGCTTTTAAAGACGTAATAACTACTAATAATTCTTCAATTGTGATCCTCCAAATTCTTGTTCATGGTTTGCTGAGTGCTAATGATTGAAATAGATCAATGCCTTGATCATATGGGCTAATGACTGAAATAGATCAATGCCTTGATTAAATCCTATGGGAGAAAAGTTTCCTAGAAGTTACTATGAATATTGTTGATTCTTATGTGAGATGTAACCTAACTATTTTCTTTGCAGCATTCATATCCCTTGTAATTCTTCGCTACTGCCGACAACACATGGTGCAAGTTAGTGAAGCTAATGCAGAAGCCGAACAGGAGGAGGAGCAGCAGGCCGTAGTGGTAGCAGAAGCAGAAGAGAAACAGGAGGAGCAGCAGGAGCAGGCATTAGTAGTGGCCGAAGTGGGCAAGAAATCATGAATAGTCCAGTAGTCACTGATCCATTACTAACACACTAATGTTTTTGTTCCTGATGCAATATTAGACAAAAAATCGTCACTGGTGCGTGTCCACTTTTCAATATGTACAAATAAAAATGGTTTCCAACTTCTTCTCAGAATTATGAATTACATCTCAAAATTCAAAAGAAAACTGGTAAAAATGGAGATTATGATGTAGTACCTACTCTCGTCAGAGTTAATGGAGCAGGTTCAAAAGTTAAGAGATCTCTCTTCTAAAGACTTTGTTTTCCTTTTCTTTTTTTTCTTTTTTTTTTCATGCATTATTTGGAGTAAAAGATCAGTAATACAACCATATAGCAACACTTGCCTGCAGCAAACCAACAAACACCACAACTAGCAAGAGAATTGGAAAACTGGTTCCATCGCTGTACTAATTGATATCATCCATACATGGTTTTTTTTTTCTTTGACAAAAAAAAAATACATGTTTTTCTTACTAATTTGGGTCCATTTACTTCTCGTGTGCTAGATGCACCTAAACCCTAAAAATACATGTTTTTCTTACTAATTTGGGTCCATTTACTTCTCGTGTGCTGGATGCACGATGTTCTTTTTTTGCTTACAAGTTTGACACGCCACAACAAAGCTCAGAAGAGATGAAATTGCAGGCCTGCAAGTTTGACAGGAACTTTCACTATAAATGTCAATAAAGTTAGCCTGCAACTTGAGTTAGAATGCGTCACCAAATGGCTCCTCTTTCTTGCCCCTTGGGGAAAAAAGATGGAATGAAATCTGCTCCTGGGTTTACATTCAACTAATACTATTTCATAACAATACTTCAGTTTGAACATACTCAGTTGATCACTCCTCTAGGATAAACGTAAAAACTAAGCCTTACAAATAAAAATAAAGAGCAAAGAAAACAATGTCTTAAACTTGTTCAGGCACAATTCGGACATCTCAAGACATTGCAGACATGCCCCTAAAATGTAGTTCCACTGATCAATCCCCAACAGTACTGATTAAGGTCGCCGTTTTTTGCCATCTTCTTCCTCATCATCAGAGTCACCACTCTCACGAAACCGTGGATTTTTCTCCTGTTGCAGCGATAAAAAGATAGAAAGAGAAAAGAAACACATGTTATATTAATGATTTTTATTTTTTAAAACTACCTTATTTCAAGGTTAGGATTATCCTAATTACTGTGGGACAAATTAGACGTGAGATGAGTTTTGGTATGGCATTGAAAGCAAATATCATGACACAAGTCACTGATCACAGGGTCCGACACTTTTTCGGTTAACATAGAATATTATTGGTGACATGACGGCACTTGACACATGAAAACAGACTCTTAGTATTCAAGGCAAATTAGGACATAAATCAGTAGAAATTACCGGTCTAGAGTCATGATCAGAGTTCTTCCGTGATTCATAATTTGAGCTTCTCTTTGAATTCTCATATGACTGGCGTTCATCATCACGGTGTCGTTTCCGCTGAAAATCCCCTGTCACAAATGTAGTTCAAAGCATCTGGTAAGTAGGTAAACAACAAAAATGGCTAATACATCAGCAGAAATCTAGTTACACCAAACTACACAAATGTCTGTAATGGTACCACACCTCTACCATGCCGATGAGAGCCACCATGATTATTGCCTCCCCCTTGTCTACCATCTGTACAATTGAAATGCCAAAAAGTTCGTGAAAGGAACTATGAAGTATGTATTTAACCAGACCTATTCTAAATTGCACCAAAATGAAATCAGTCAAATTACAGCATCTCAACAGGTTTGCTAGTGATAACCTCATCAGAAGTGTTTTCCAGCACCGACTCTTACTTAAATTACCACTGAACAATAGAAAAAGTAAAATACAACTAGCAGGTGGACAAAAGGTCGAACAATATATTTTGGCCAACAAGAACCACAAATGTTACGAAGAGATGTTTCAATAACACCGGAAGTCTGTACTAAAGGTGGACATGCCCAGGCTAGTCAGTAGTTGTTGGAAAGATAGCCTGAAGACCCTTTTTGTTTCTATGAGCTCACAAATAATGATATGTCATCAGGCCATGATCCAAAACCATCCTTAAGGTAATACGTTGCTATACATAATCATGTCAGCTTAGGAAGCCACTCATATGCTAGTGCTAAATTTTGTCTCCATGGTTGGCTGCACCTGGCACAGTTGTGTCTTTGCTAAATGATGCTAATTTCCAATTCACAGTAAAACCGCAACCAACTTACTCTAAAAAGACCATAACACAATCATACAAGTCATGACAAATAATCCAGCAAATAAGCCAAATGAGCTAGACAAACAGTCTTCCGGCCAAACAATTCAGATTTAGATGATGAAACAAATCGTATTGACTTACAGTGAGGAGGTGGCATGACTGGAGGGAAAGAACCCAATGATCCAGTACCATAATCAACAAGTGTTCTCTGAGCTTCCAACTCTTGTTGAACTAATTTACCATATCCACCTCTACGTATAATGTATTAAGGAAACTAAAGGGCAAAGATTTTCATCTCTAATTTCATATCCCAAGAAGAAAAAAATGCACCACAGTCAAACATTACTACTAAAATTTCCAAAGAATGCTGAAAAAAAAGTTGTGCAGATATTTCAAATTGGCAAAAGGATATCTGGATCATAATCAGTACGATATTCATCGCGAACCTGTAAAACAGAGAAAATATTAACATTAAAACACTTTGAAAGATCGTACTGGCTAATTGAAGGAAGGCAGAATCATCCACCTGTCCACCACTTCGCCCTCGGCCCCATTGCCTTCCTTCCTGGAATCCCCAATCAAAATCCACACGAATAGGACGATCATCAAGAATAGTCCCGCTTATATATTTTACGGCATCCTCAGTATCTTCTCGAGAATAGAATCTGGTAAAATGACCAAAAAGATTATAAAATCTAACTCTCAGAAAGAAAAGTAACTGTATACTCTAACATGAAATAATTCAAGAAACCAAATACAATCTACTAGGCAATGAAAGAAAAATATCAAACAATTCTGTACAGTTCACTTCAACAAAATACAACAGCTGCCACCCAAATTGTTAGGCAACAGCAAGTCGGCAACAATAGGGGCATAAGGACTCAAAAAAAAAAACTATAATTCATATAAACAAAGAAACTATCTATTAGTAGCTTATTTAACAAAATAAATTAAATAATCTTATGCACAAAGCATCTCCCCAGAAAGAATGTTATGCAGTCAATCAGCAGTGAAGACTTGGTCCAAAAATATTCAGCATAGAGGACAGTTCTAGACATGGATATACAGTTTGCCACCCACCAATAAACATGGTATGCATGTTCAGCAAGGTGAGATCAAAATCATGTGCCTTAGAGCCAGATACTAATCTACCGAGTTCATCTAAATGAACATCTTGCTATTTGATTTTGATCCAGTGGTTAATGAGCATTAACTTCATGGTAATTGGCAGGTAGAAATTGTGCCAGTACAGATATAACTGTAGAGGGTCACATCTCTGACATAGAGATGAAGGCTCAAGTTACTCTGTGCAAAATTGACTCTTACAACCTCTGGACTATTTCTTTTACTATGTTAAGAATATGAATGAGAATGTAGACTTACAGGACAAAACAAAAGCCACAAGGCGTTTTTGTATTCTTATCCAAGCCCATAATAATCTTCTTAATTTCTCCAGCACGAGAGAAAAGCTCATACACTTGCTCTTCTGTTGTATAAAAAGACATATTCCCAATATAAACAGTCGTTGATGCCAGAAGTGCTTGCTCAAATTCCTCTTGCGATCCAGGAAATCTTCTATCCCGGTATTGTGAAAGCTTCGCTTGATCCTAATAAAAATAGAGAAAAAAAAATTGATGTAATTATAACTTTATAATAGGCATGCTAGAGAACAAAGGATAAGCAGTAAAGATCTTGGCTTCTAATGAAGGAGTTGATGAAGTAAATAACAATCTGGCACTTCTTATCAGTTGTCTTTTTAGTTTGCACCTATTACATGCGGTCAGACTATCCATTTTCCTCAGTCGGTGAAGAATAAAAATAATATCAATCTATGACATTCTGTTGAAATCCCACCCAAAGTTTTTAGGTACAAGAATAGCATACGGTACGTAAGAACATAATATACACAATTTGTCCTAAGCTTATACCATATCCATTTTTTTTAAATTTGTGAGATAATATCTCTCACTTTTTCACATCGATCGGTTTGGAGCAATAGAACCAAACTTTTGTGCTCACATATTTTAAACGAGCAACCGGATGTTTGGGGATATAATAGATGTGTTGTGGAGAATTATTCATAACAGATGTGCACTGTTCTGCAGCTTGTTTTCAAAACATTACTGTTAAAGTTGTTCACTAGACTTTTGAAAGCTATTTATATTATTTATATAAAAACGAAAAGAACACCCCAATATCTTTGACATGCCAGGACTAAAAGAAGATACGAGGAAACTTTGGAAATTCTCTTTTACACTGGTTCTCATAACTTTTAACATCATGTGGCACAAAACAAAATATTTCTGTACTTCTGTTTTCTTAACTCACATTACAACAATTGAGCAGACACCTAACCCATAATGAAGAAGACAACTCAATATCTGACCAGCTGTAGTACTTGCAAACAAGTCGTAATAATTTTCACTCCACCAGCTAAAAACTTTAGATAATATCAAGAACAGCTCACCTTGAATAAGGAAGCCATCACGGAGTGACTCCAACAGAAATCACTGAAACACGAGTCGAAAAATAACCTCCAGAACTTATCGAATCTGAACCAGAAACAGGCAACCCACAAAATTAACGGCGTGAATTTGACAACTAAACAGAATATACGAGCTGAATGAAATTAAATATAAAGGAAATTGTAAGCGAATTACAGGACAGAGTGTTGCTTGAAACTCGTTATTAATGATAAAGCCAATACAAATTGAAACCTTGCTATGAGACAATGTAAATTCAGGTAGCAAGAGCATATGTATGAATTGGGAGATGCGATTAGATACAATGCAGAAACAAAATGGTCTAGCAAATTTGGGTTTAAACCCTAAAACAGTAGAGCAGAACAATATGAAGCCCTAGAAGTAGAGAGAGAGAGAGAGAGAGAGAGAGAGAGAGTACCAGGAGTGAAGGGTATGGCCCTGGAAGGAGCGCGAGTGTGTTAGGAAGGGGGAGAAGTGGAGGAGACTGATGGAAAAGGGGTTTGGTGGTTTCAGTTTGGAGTTCGCCCCCTCACACTAATACCCGATTCGTTTCCTGACCCAAAATAGATACCCGCTTCCTTTTTTCCTTTTTTTTTTTAAGAAATTTTATATACACTCTATTAATTTCTTAATACACACCCTTTGTATTTTTTTTTATCTAATTTTGTTATCAAACTTTCACCTATGCCCCTCATCATACATATAAATGAGAAAATCTTTTTAAAAAATAAATTGAAGGATGTGTCATAAAATTTTATTATTCTTTACTATTTTTTTTTTGAATCAGATGACAAAACTTTATTTATGAGAACAAAAAATTAAATAGAACAGTATTCCGCTATTATAACAGCCTCAAGAAAAAAAGATGTAGCAAAATAAAATTCATCCATGTCTAAGGAGCAGGCATATGCTGCCAGAGAGTGCGCAGCCTTGTTACATTGACGTCGAATATGAGACAACATCCAAGTGTCCTGATATTGAAACTGTATCTTTAAATCATCATATAGCCGTCCCAAATGCGATGTATTAAAAACATCTGATACTTCCAACTGACGTTTAACTTCTAAAGCATCAGTTTCCAGGATTGCAGGGGAAAAACCATGATTTGCAGCAAAAGCAACAGCCCTGCATCTCGGCATGTTCTGCCGAGACCAAACCCTTTAAAGGTCCCGCACCTCCAGCCAACATCCTACCAGAATGATCTCAAATTATAAAACCTCAGCCCCCCTTTCGACTCATCTGATGGTACACTCCATCTACATTAATCTTACAAAGACCAAGGAATGGAGCTTTCCACTTCACTGAATTTCTCCCCAATACTTGTTTGGGGGCAGTAGAATTATGAAGCATGTACTCATTGAGACGTGCATCAAGTTGTACACTGACATCCATAGCCAACATCGACTTATGATTCCAGACTCTCTCATTCATTTCCTTCCAAACAGACCAAAGAATAAACATAAGCTCCCCAAACTGTAAGAAGCTCAGTTCCCCAAACTGTCAGGTAGTGTTCTTCTCGGCAGCAGTATGTTGCCGAGAGCCAGGCTGCTGCCGAGAAGCACACTACCTGACAACATACTGCCGAGAGTCCATGGTCTCCCACCTCAAACACTTGGAGAGATGTTTGAGGTGCCAACCAGAAATTTTTTTCCACAATTTTGCCTAAAGCCATCTTTTTCTTTGGGATCCTCACTCGTGGTTCCTCCAACACTTTTCCACTTCGAGTTGTTATAGGCTTGGCTTGCTCATGACCCGGATGTGGGATGACACCTCCCTGTAACTTTCCTTGCTCGGTGAACTTTCCCATGAAGTCCACGACTTGTCCCATTAGAGTCTTCAACTCGGCTATGTCCTTCGAGTGAGTTTGTTGTCCCCCGATCAATGCTTGAGTAGCACTTGAAAGAGATTGAATCAATGCATCGTAGTTGAGATTGCTTGGCACGGCTTGGGCTTGTTGTTGCATTGGTTGGAAGGGTACCATGGCTTGGTTCGGCTAAAAAGGAGCTTGAGGACGGAATTGTTGTCCGGCCGGTCTTGCTTGATATGGGGCTGCATTTGATGGCCTCAAAACGTTGTCATTATTCGACCAACGAAAGTTGGGGTGATCATGGAAACCCGGATTGTAAGTGTTGGAGTAAGGATTGTACTTTTGTCCTCCTTGGAAGCCCACGACATTCACTTCTTCATGACCCTCACTTGGCAACACTTGTGGACATTGATCGGTCGAATGCTCCTCCGTGCACACGCCACATACTTGTGCTCTCTTTCCTCTCATGAGGCTAGCTACCATGTCCGAAAGTTTGTCCACTTTGTTTTCCAATGCCGAACTAGTGGAAGTCTCATTCACCTTATGTTTCAAAGCATTGTCTCGCGACATGCCAAATTGTTGATTGTTCAATGCTCGAACCTCTAAAAGTTGCTTGGCCGGTGCAGGACCTAGCTCAAGGAATGAACCCTGGGCTGCCGAATCTAAGAACTCCCTCTCCATGAGACGCAAGCCCTCATAGAAATATTGAAGAAGTAGCCCCTCACTAATGCCATGAGACGGACATGAAGAGACGAGGGTTTTATACCTCTTGTAATAATCAAAGAATGTCTCATCCCCTCCTTGCCGAACACTAGTGATTTGCTTCCTCAAATCCGTGATACGCGAGGCCAGATAATACTTGAGTAAGAACTCATTTACCATCATCTCCCAAGAAGTAATTTTTCTGGTTGGCACCTCAAACAACCACTCCTTCGCTTGATCTTTCAATGAGAACGGAAAGGCCTTCATCTTGAAGTGTTGAATGTCAGCATTCGTCGGACACATGCTCTCGGTGGTAAAATTAAACCATTGCAAGTGCTTGTTTGGATCTTCACCCGAGAGTCCATGGAACGGCTTCAATTGGTGGAGAAATCCACTCTTCAATTCAAATTCACTATTCTTGCCGGCACATGGAGGGAAAGTGATGTTTGCGGGTGCGGCTCCTCCTCCGGTGACATGTTGATGTGAGCCGCGAGGGCTCACACAAATAATAACCCTACAGAATATCGTTAGTAGTATGAGCAAGTAGGGATCGTTCTAACCGGGGATTAAGGGTACCTGAAACATGAGAATGTTAACACAAATATTCAAAAACACATATGCACACAATTGTCACACTTATATATATATATATATATATATATATATATATATATATATATATATATATATACGATTTTATCATGGGGTGAAGATGAGGTTTGGCAGCCCTAGGGCTGCCCCTAACAACTAAGTACGAAAATAAAATGCAGGAAATTAAACTCTAAACTACTATATACAAATTTGATCGACATTCTTCCACAAATCACTAATACGAAAGCAATCAAAACACATAACAAACAAGCAAACAAGACTCACGGCAAAGCATTAAAGTGTTCTAGACTCAACTTAATTCCGACCTAATTAGCTCCCTATAGGTATTACTAACCGATTTAGATTTCACAAGTATTCAAGATTAACTTTACGTCTAATCCTAAAATTGTACTAAACATATTTGAGAACTCCTATAGATGAAAACAAACATGCATAGTAATTGAGCACGAAATCTTTTGAGTCGGAAACAAGTTAATTAAGTAAGGCGTCACTCTTCTTGTTAACAAGCATGTTCTTTAAATCACTCTAACCCTTGTAGAAACAACACAAATAAAATAACTCATCGGTTACTTAATCTATATTATTTCCGGCTAATGAGACCAATACTCCACACATTGCAATTGCACAGTGTTGACAGTAGCCACAGAAGGGCTACATAAGCCCGCAGACCCGCATTCGGGGCCGGCCTGAGGCCCGGAGCAGGATCACCAGCACCCGGACCCGAGGTCCAGCAGTCTACCTTGTGACCAGGGGCCCAGGGACCGGGGGCGCCAGCCTGCCAAAGAGGTCACCAGAGCTGCCCTTTTATGTGCGAACAGAAGGAAGCTAGTCTCACATCGAAGAGTGAGACCAAACCTCACGCCCGGCCACCTATATAAGGGCCTCAACTACCCTCTTTAATAGGTAACTGATCTCTCCAACTGCTTATCATACGTGCTTTAAGTTATCTATTCATCCCAACTATACTAACTTAGGCATCGGAGAGGAGAAGACCGGCCCGCCCGGTATTCCCCTTAGTGAGCAGGTTAAGCAGGAGGATATCACATCTAGATTCTACCAGGCCTACGGGTTTGTGCAGAAACAATTGGGGCCGTCTGTGGGAACCTTTACATAAAAATAACGTAAGCATCACCAAATGGCAGAAAGCTCGGAAGCGGGCCAGGAAAGAAATGCAACGGAGGAGCAGCGGGTTGCACCAGAGCAAGGGCTCATCTCCACCCCGGTCGCTGTACGGGAGCAGCGCAGCGACCAGGGCAACCAGGAAGACGGCAGCTGTGGGAGGCCGACCGGCACGCCGGGGTCATACCATGATAGCATGCGCGGGAAAGGCCGGTGGAGGGAGACCAACCAACTGACCGGGGCTTCTCGCTGACATTCTCGGACGATCCGAGCGACAAAGAGGAGAGTCTGCTCGGTGACAGCGACCGAGACACCACGTACAGCCGCGATCGGCACGATATGGCGGGGGAGATACGGGCGATGAGGGCAGAAGTCGGTCGCCTGCGTGCAGAGGGCGACTGGGATAGAGCAAAATCCAATGCCCGGTATGAGGAAATGGAGACGGTAAACGCTGTCCTGGAAAGAGGCTAGTAGCGCAGCGCCGCCATGACAAGGGCAACTACACCCGCGCCAGGCCGATCTCAGCGCCTTGAGGCAGGGCAATCTTCGGGAGGAAGGACCAGCGACCGCAAGAGGGCGGAGTCCCCGAGCGGCCCGGTTTTGCCAATGAGCACGCCGGCGCCCCCGCAGTCGCGCGCTTCATTCGAGGATGAAGTCGTGACCCCGACCGCACGGGCATTACAGATACTCACCGATTCTGTGTCGGATCTAAAGGCTCAAATGGAGGCCAACGAGAGAAGGGCGGCGCGGCCGATGGAAGGCGCGCGATTCAACGAGCGCATGGGCCCTTTCTCGCACCGAGTCCTGGAATCGGGGAGGTCTGGTAACCAGAAGTCCCTAAAGCTCATGTACTCAGGATCCGGCTGTCCATACCAGCATTTGGACAGTTTCTGGTCCCAAACGTGCGCCAAGGGCTATTCCGACGCAGTATGCTGCAACATTTTCCAGGAAACCCTATCCGGAGAGGCGCTCAGCTGGTTCTATGAGCTTCCGGCAAACTCCATCGAGGCTTTCGAGCAACTGGCCGACCGGTTCGTAGGCCGCTTCATCCTCCGGGTCGGGGGGGCCCGGACATCAACCATCCTCTTCAACTGCATGCAGGCACCTGGCGAGGAGCTAAGGACATTTGTCAACCGCTGGCAAACGGCGACGGCCGGGGTTCGGAACCTCGACAAGGGAATCGCCGAGATGGCGTTCAAACAAGGGCTCCGTCTGGGAAAATTTTCATACGCCGTAGGGGTATGACGAGCTAATGGCAATGGCCATCAGGCATGCTCAGGCCGACCATGAGACGTATGGGCAGCACCTACTGAAAAGAAAGCGGGACGAGCAGCGGGAGGAGCACCCCCGGGAGGAGAACCCCCCTCCCGGCCGAGAAAACAAGGCCGGCCAGAGGAGCGAGAACCGGGGTGCCCGACCGGTTATCTTTATACATGTTATCTTTATAGACAGTTGATAGGAGCACAATGTGCGACGATATTACATGCTTATGCCCTCGTTTATGCTTTGTTTAACTCTTATTTGTTTAAGATTGAGTCATAATATAGTTTAGTGTTAATTTGGTTGAATTTGGGAAAAATTGGTTAAGAATCCGAAAAATGACTAAGTATGAGAAATCTGGAAAATAGTGTAAAATATGTCTTTTTCGCGATTTTGAGATGAGTGAAAATGCGATCTATCCTTGTCCGAATTTAATGAAATTTGGTGTGCTTATTATTCATATACTGAGAAATGTTGTGTTAAAATTTCAGATCAATTGGAATTCGGGAAGTCACCCAAAAGATGGCTGCAAAACGGCAGTCCGAGCATTTCAATCCAGGGGTTTCCAGGATTTTCCTGGGACTTTGACCCAACTTCGAAAAATCATTCCCGACGACTCACAAGGAGTTTGATCGAACTGTTTTATGGAGAGATGGCCATATGTGTCTAGTTTATCTGAGACTTAGAATCGCATCAATCGGAGCTCCACGGATGGAGATATGCCGGAATTACTGCAACAAGGTCAAATCTGCCGATTGCAGGAACCTACTGCCCCCTTTTTGTGTTTTCTGTTTTTAATGAACCAAATGGTGCAAAAATGCATTTTTGAAGATGGTTCAAGCTTTATGAAGGGAAGAGGAAGACACTAGGCCATGGCATTGAAGAAAAATTGAAGAAAGAAGTTCTCCTAGTCACACTAGGAGAAGCTGCCGAATAGAGGCAGATTGTGTGCTTGATGTTGCTGCCGGCAATTGAAGCATTTTTGGTGGATCAAGACCTATCAATTGAAGTCCAATGATCATACAAGAAGTCCATGAAGATGTGAAGCCCAAGCCTTGAAGAAAAATTCAGAAATAGAAAACCTAATTGAACTATGAAAGGAAGGTTTCAAATCCTTAATCCACTTGGTTTTCTGACTTCCTTGAGCATCTAGGGCAGCCGGCACCCCTCTCCTCTATAAAAGCCTCACTTTTTCATTCCGAAAATCATCTCATCTCTTGCAAAACACTAGCCGAAACTCTACCAAATTGCCTACCAAAGTTCTAACCCGAAACCCTAAAATACAAAGTCCACCGATTCCACCATTCACCACCGATTCCATCCCCTGCCTTAGCCACTGCCGAGCCTCTTTCACCACACCAAGACGAAGCTCTCCAAGGTTTCTAAAGTGTGATCCATCCCTATGACTTGTATTTTGATTTTTGGTTTAGTCACATTTGTTGTTATAAAAATACTTTGTTTTCGTTTGGTGTTGTATGATGAACATGAATTGCGATTTTTGTTGGAATTTATGTGATGAATTTTGCAAACAATTGCATGCTTGAATTCGTATGTTAGATTAGGGCAGTAACATGTTCTTGTATTCTTTAGTTTTTATTCGATTAGTTCTTGAATTTGTGCATAAAAATCAATGTTTACATGATGCTAGGGCCTTAGTACTTATGTAGATTGCGATTTCATTTAACTTAATAATTTGGGATTGAGTTAGGCAACGATCAAACTGAATTCTAGGTTGTTAAAATCAAGGTTACTTAATTCATGAACTTGCATGTTGATAGGATGAGTGACGCCATACCTAAAGATATGTCTCCAATTTATAGACTCTTGTGCGTAATTACTCTTTGTGTTTGTCTTCGACGTTGAGTGTTTTCAAACATGACTAGTATAATTTTAGGATTCGACGTTGAGTGTTTTCTAAAATATTTAAGAGAGAGTCTAGTGATTAGATGACCGTTGAGGCTCTAATTGAAATTGGAATTGAATAGAGTCTATGAAACTTGAACTAAATTGCCGAGTCTTGCATGAATGCTTGTGTGTGAATTGTGTGTTTTGTGCTATGTGATGCATGAGAGATGATGATCAAACTTGTATATAGTAATTTAGGATTTTACATTTCTGTTTTTATGCATGATTTAGAGGCAGCCTATTGCTGCCGAACCTAGGACCTTTTTATTTCTTGTTTATTTTCTTTCAATTTTTGTGCCGAACCTAGTTTAGGGCAGCCTAGCTACCGATTCATACCATCCCCCATATGTGACGTTTATGTGTGTATATATGTATATATTTGTCTAACAATTTCATATCTCACGTACCCTTAATCCCCGGCCTAGAACGATCCCTACTTATGTCTATACTACTAACGATTGCAGGGTTTATTATTGTGTGCGAGCTTAGGCTCCCATCAATTTTTGGTGCCGTTGCCGGGGATTATAAAAGCTTGTTTTGTGTTATTGTTGTGTATATAATGTTGCTGGAAATTTTTGTTGTGAATGTGTAAAGTTGTAATTTCAATTTTATTTTGGGATTTTGTAAAGTAGAAATATGCTTCGGCATGTAGAGTTTAAATTTCGGAAGTTGCATGATGTATATTGATGTATGTTGGTAATCACTTAGTTTAATTTCTAGGGAGTTGATAGTGTTGTGTATGTTTGAGTTTATTGTAGTTTCTAAAGTGTAACATGTAGGTGAAGCCACTTTTGTTGATCATAACCAAAACCCTTCATGTGAATGGTGCTATGTCGAAGACAGTTTCTATGTAGATTGGGAAACGCGGGATACTTCGCCCCCACGCATATAAGCGTTTCTTCGGTAATAGTATTACTTCTATGAGGTTGAGGGCGGTTTTAATCAACACTTGTAGACTGCTAGGGATCCGTGTTTGTTTTACAAAGTATGGGGAAGTTATTTTCATAGATATGGTTCTCAGGTTTGTTTAATTGGATCTTAAAGCCCATAGACTGATGTTCATTCTCGGTGAGTGAGTCGATAGGGGGTTCGCCCTCCGTGATTTTAATGACCTTTGAAACGTAAAATACGCACGACCTAGTCGACAGCTTGTGCCGAAGCATCACCTCACTTTAGACGCTAGAACATAATTTGACATATGTGGCCTATTTTCTTCGATGATAAAACATGTTGTGTGGTTCAAACTCTTGAGGTATATTGGGTTAAGCATGATACTACCGGGGGCTGTATCAGTCCATTACACCGTTATCTCCTCTGCTCCACATACTTCGAGAGTTGGAACAAATTTTAAAAGAAATTAGACTTAGCGATTACATGATCATGGACGTTTTGATTTTTTGCCCTCTATTGCCGAATGTATGTATGCTTTGCCGAAATCTTTGTGTTGCCGAGTGTTTATATGTGAATCATTGTTGAAATATATTGTGTAATCGCCAATGCCGTGGCTTGTAATGATGTATATTCTTGTTTTCTATTTCTTTTACGATGTTCTAACTTGTTTAAATGTTGCAAATTTCAGAAATAATGCATGTCCGAATCTAATATTTGGACAAGAGATCTTCAAGTCCGTTTGCAACGTTTAGATCAAGAACTCGCTATTGCTTGTTTTGTGCCATTACCGCCATCGTCACCAACCAGTTCATCAGTTTCATCACCATTGCCGTCATCACCATCAGTGCCATCCGTTTCTGACAGTTTGCCGAGTTCCCCATCTGTTGTTTCGTCATCGTGTGATCTTCAGAATCCAGAATTTGAAGCTTTTACCGAATCAGAAGAAGAAGAAGAGATAATGGCTTCAATCAGATCACAGAATGGTCATGTTGCTGGAGCTGGGGTTGCTCCTTCGAATATCACTTATCCTCCCTTGGAAGCTGACAAGACGGGAGAGATTGAATTGAGGAGTGGATTCCTCCATAAGCTGAAATCGTTTTATGGGATGCCAAGTGAGGATCCTAACAAGCATCTACAGTGGTTTAACTTCACCACGGAGTCTATGTGTCCAAGAGGGACCGATTTACAACACTTCAAAATGAAGGCATTTCCGTTTTCTTTAGAAGATCAAGCAAATGAGTGGTTGTTTGAGGTGCCTAGTGGTCGCATCGTTTCGTGGAGTACTATGATGGATGAGTTTTTGCTCAAGTACTTTCCTGCTTCACGTATCACTGATTTGAGGAAGCAAATTACTAGTGTGAAGCAAGCCGGAGATGAGACTTTCTTCGACTACTACAAGAGGTTCAAATCCCTAGTTTCTTTGTGTCCATCGCATGGCATTAGCGATGGGCTCTTGTTGCAATATTTCTATGAGGGATTGCGTGTCATGGAGAGAGAGTTTCTTGACTCGGCCGCGGGAGGTAGCTTTTTGGAGTTGAATGCCGGTGCGGTAAGAAGTTTGTTGGAAGTTCGTGCTTTGAACTACCAACAATTTGGCATGGCACGAGGTAATGTGCAAAGGAATGAGAAAGTGCATGAGACGTCTTCGAGCTCAAAGCTAGAGGAGAAAGTTGACAAGCTTACCGACTTGGTAAGTAATTTGATGAAGAAGCGTGCTAGTGTTTGTGGAATTTGCACCGAGGGCCATGAGACCGAACAATGTCCTCAATTTGGAGTTAGTGAGGGAGTAGAAGAGTGCAATGCAATTGGGTTTCAAGGAGGCCAACGATTTGGTAACTTCAACCCGAGGTTCAATGATCATCCTAACTTTCGATGGGCGAATAATGACAATGTGCTTAGGGCACCTATGCAACCGAGAGAGGGAGGAGCACCGTTTGTACCACTACTACAAAAAACTCAATACACAACACAAATCAGACAACACTTTGAAAGTTACATATTGTGTGAATCACTTAACTGTTTCAGACGACCTAAAGTGAATAATTTGTGTTGTATGATGGTACACATTTTTCATATTCTGAAAAAAAAAATTCCAGATTTTGTCACACAACTCTGAGACACATTTTCTGTTGTGTGATTAATGAAAATCTGGGCGGCAGAATTCCCTCCGACATTGAAACTCAAATTTGGGCAAGGTCTAGATAGACAGACAACAAAGTTATTTTTTTGTGTTGTGTGATAATGTCACATCCTGCATTAGGTGTCACCAAGTGCAAAGTGACAAATACTTGTACAACAGAGTTTCATAGTTTAGTTGTGTGAGTTGGTTTGCTTGTCATTGCCCCATTTTCATTTTGGCTCCAATGGCAGAGGCAGCATTTCTGAAAGCGGGAAAGTTGCCTCCATGGTTTTTTGGTTTTGAAAAACATACATGTGCTACAATTCTCACAACAGTGTATTTTGATTCTGTTGTGCAATTGTTTTGCTGCTTCTACAAGAACACTCTTATGGAATACCTAGTATAAAGCAAAGTAAGTTGGTACAACTGTTTAAAAGTGTTTAGTTGTGTGAATGTAAACCTAATAAGGTCATGCCAAACTTGCCAAATTTTAGGGGAGCGGCAAATTTCCCTCTTTTACCAAATATTTGAGTCAAATTTTTATTTTCTGTTGTGTCAGAAAGTTGGGCAAATTTTAAGACACATTCAATTGAAGTACCGAGTGGAATACCTAGTGCAAAGTTAAGAAAACTAGTACAACAAATCTCTATATTTGTACAAATCTCACTTCCCAAATCTCTATATTTGTAATTCAAATCTCTCTCTCTCTCTCAAAGCCCCGAGCTCTCTCAAAATCACCTCCAGAAAAAAAATGAACTTGCCCAAACCCAACACCCCAAATTCTCCCAACTCAACCTCCACCAAGCCTTCACCTCCCTCCAAACCCACTGCTCCGGCCTCATCCACAACCTCTTCAACCCCAACCCTTCTTCTTCTCTCCAAACCCATCTCCACTCAGCTCTCTCCAACCTCCAAACCCGTCTCCCTTCGATTTAGCTTGAGTCGTCTTCGCACTCGTCCCCTGACCGCCTTCCTCCCTGACCTCGGCGGCACTCCCGTCTTCGCAACCCTAAGAACAGGAGGAGGTGAAGGTTATGTCCACAGCCCTCTGCAGATTATGTTCACCGCCTCCTCCCTCTTCCACCTCTTCCTCTCCCTCTCCCTCTCCGCCACCGCCACCCCCTCAAAGCTCTCCTTCAACTCCAACTTCTCCGCCAACCCCCTCCAATCCCCCCTCACCCTCAACCCCCGCCGCCCCCTCGACCCCAACAACGGCGCCGCCCTCCACCGCGCCTCCATCGTCTTGTTCCGCAACGACCTCCGCGTCCACGACAATGAGCCTCTCAACTCCGCCAACAACGAGTCCATCTCCGTCCTCCCCGTCTTCTGCTTCGACCCCCGAGACTTCGGCAAGTCCTCCTCCGGGTTCGACAAGACCGGCCCATACCGGGCCCAGTTCCTCGTCGAGTCCGTCTCCGACCTCCGCAAAAATCTCCAGTCCCGTGGGTCCGATCTCGTCGTCCGTATCGGGAAGCCCGAGACTGTCCTTGCTGAGCTGGCAAAGGCCATTGGGGCAGACGCGATATATGCGCATAGGGAGGTGAGTCATGATGAGGTGAAATCCGAAGAGAAGATTGAGGCGGCGATGAAGGAGGAGAATGTGGAGGTCAAGTACTTCTAGGGGAGTACTTTGTATCATGTCGACGACTTGCCGTTTAAGGTGGAGGATATGCCGACCAACTATGGGGGGTTTAGAGAGAAGGTCAAGGGTTTGGAGGTGAGAAAGACTATTGAGGCTTTGGAGCAGATGAAAGGGATGCCGTCCAGGGGGGATGTGGAGCCTGGGGATGTTCCTTCCTTGATGGACTTGGGTTTGAACCCTTCTGCTTCCATTGCTCAGGTTTGTCAATGCCTTTTTTTTTGGTTTGTTAATGCTTTTGTTTTATATGTGTTGGGCATAGTTTGCATCGATGCTAGGTTTTTGGACGGATTGTTTAGTTGAGAGTTAAAATGGAAATGGTAATGAGCAATGTAGTATGGAAAGTAGAGATTAGAGAAGCTGAGGAAGCTTATAGATCATAAGATTAGAGTAGACTGTTCCATGGCTGTGTTGTTGGGATGCTTAAATAAACAGATATATGAGCAGCATTACAGTTGTAGTGATCTGGTGCTTCAGTGTCTAGTTCTAGCTATCTTTGACTTGTTAATTATTTGTTTGTTACCTACATACTTGTTCTGATTGAGTTAGTTTTGAATACCGGATCAAAGTAAGAAAAGATATATACTTGTACATTCCTAGGCTCCTCTGTTTGTCTTGTAAATTCTTATAGCTGAATGAATGATTGATAATGGGTTAGTTCCAACACTACTAATGCTAGCAGTTGGATCTGCTTTCATTCCTGTCATTTGTTGTCATGGATATTGGTGTTTGACACCTGGATTTGCTAGATTCAAATTTTGTTGCCTGTAAGTCTTGTCCACGGGGTAAAGTGACAATATTGTCATCTACTGTTATGTAGGAGGGAAAGCCTTCAATGGTGGGAGGAGAAGCTGAAGCCCTAGAGAAGCTTAAGAAGTTTGCAGCTGAGTGCCAAGCACAACCTCCCAAGGGGAGCAAAGAAGGAAGTCAGGATAGCATATATGGTGCAAACTTTTCATGCAAAATTTCACCATGGCTGGCCATGGGATGCCTCTCTCCCCGCAGTATGTTTGATGAGCTAAAGAAAACTGCTAGCAGGTGAGCTTTTTTTCTTCTTCTTTGGAATCACATTATAGCTCCTAAACTCTGTATTAGAATGTTCTTCTCACTCGCAAATTAATATTGTGTTTGATAGATCTGTTTCTGCATCCTCAAACCCGGATGATGGTGGCAGCGGAACAAACTGGTTAATGTTTGAATTGCTGTGGAGGGATTTCTTCAGGTAAATTGACAATTGACAGACAAGGGATTTCTTCATATTTTCCTTTTCAGTATTTAGCATTATTTGATTGGCTATACATCCTACCCTAATTTAGTTTGGAATTAAACATTATAAGGCTTCCTGTTAAGGCTGTGATGCCTTGAAACTTGAAGTTGTTCATGTGGATATCATTTCACTAATATGTTGTTCAACTCCCAAATGCAGATTTGTGCTGGAATTGGTGGATAAGGAGATATGTGCTGCCCAGTCTAGGCTTTATGTTGGGTATGCCTCCTTTCTCGAATCCAAAGGGGATGTGTCCAATGTCAAAAAGGTTTATCAGATCGGTATTCAAAGGTCCCTCTCTAAATTCTTGTATTTTGTATTCGTGCCTCCATTTGGGGGATAAATTATAGATAGAGCTTTCTAGTTGTTCACAATGCTTATATGATGTTACTGTCGTGCGCGCTAGGAATGCTAAGCCTGCTGAGATGTTATATGATGTTACTGTCGTGAGTTTCCATATTTGAATGCTTTAAATGAGTTGAAAATATGGCTTTCTGAATTTGAAATTATTAGAAAATATGGCTTTTTGAATAATGCACTTAATACTGAAAGAAAGAAGCCATATATAGTCTCTCAAGTTTCCCTGAGTTTACTAGAATGTATAATGAATCGATTCATGAGGTTGTTGACTCCGTTATGTTGAATTGATAACTTGTTGGTGTTGTTGGGAATGAAAAGAAACTTAATTGGTAGGATTAAAGGAGTAGAATAATGCACTTAAGTTGCTGCAATGCTATGTTTTAAAGAGAGAGAAACAGCTTTACTGGTTTTCCTGAAAACTCCTTTTAATTGCTGATTCTTAGGTTACAACATTAGGAGATGCTGAGGTTGAAGACTGCTGCCCAACAGCAGAGATTAGCTGCTGCTGCCCAAGGGCGACAAGCTCTCCAAGGGTGAGAGCGTCGTCGTCGTCGAGTCTGATAAGGATGACATGGACGTCGAGACTTTCTACGACGTCTACTTGGCCTTTATCATGGTCAAAGAAGGCGGCATCTAGTTGGATAGTTGAGGCTTGCTCTCCTGGTGAAATCTGTTGAGTGATCTTTGGAACTGCATTGGATTCAAGGTGCATTGACCTCTTACTTCAACTTTTTAGGGCACTATACTTCGTAGCATTGGGATCATTGATTATAAGTAGTGCTGTAGTATACCCTTTTTCGGTAGCATAGCTGGAAATTAATCTGTTTAGTGCAAGCAACTATGTTCTTTATGGATTTTTGGGAATGAAATTGCTCCAGCTTTCGGTTGTAATTAGGTTAATGACAGGGATCATTGGTCCAAGTAATCAGGAAGTAGAAATTTCTGCCTCTGTTAGGAAAGTCTGCAGGATCAGACACCGCATTACGAATCAGATAAGTATATGCCCACTGTTGCACTGTGTGATCAACTAAACTGAAGTAAATTAAAACCATGAACTTTTCAGCATTTCTCGTATTTGACTAATTCATTGCTCAAGAGTGGACACAATTGTTTTGAAGAACTAATAATTGATAAAGTTGATTGGAAATCTAAAAGAGAATGAGCTTTATTGCTGCCTATGTGAATCATTCATTACCATGATTTGAAACAACCTTTATAGAAGAGGTGATTTTACTTTCAAACACTAATAATTGAAAAGGTTAATCATAGAAAGCATAAAGAGTATGATTTTTGTTACTGCCCTACTATAGCTTCAAGACAGAAACATGTTAATTAAAGTAGGAACAAGTAGGAGCAATTATTTTCAGGGTCGATCTAAAAAATCAGCTTGATTCTGATTGTGGACCTCTTTTAGCGTTTAACTGTTTGGGTCACTCTGAGTTGTGTAGGTTACAATGCTTGTGTTTACCCTGCTGGAGGAAGCAGCAATCTACATGTGGCAGCGACAAAGATCAATAAGATATCATCAAATGATGGATCTTCTAAGGTTAGAATTATGTTCAGTGTGAGGAATAAGGTCCTGGTGTACATTTTTTTGATTATAAGGAATGCTAGTGTGAAGGGGATAATCTATAAATTATAGGAACAACTGCAGGATATAAATAGGAATTTAAATGTACTTGTTACTTCCCCTTCCTTTAGCCTCAAATATTTGTTTGAATAATGGAGTGTATATATATATTTCACCTCGGAAATATAAGAGAAGCATACAAGGCAACCCTGAATGCGCTTAATACTTGGCTAATTTATGTTCTATATTTGTATACGACTCCGTTATACATCTAACAGAAGCGTACTAGGTAATACTGAATCCAGTTAATACTTGGCTAAAATTTGTTCTATAGTTGTCTATGCACGGATTTCTGCTGGAGATGACATTTTGATTTTGGTTAATATTTCCAAGAACTTGAAGCACAAGTTTTACCTTCATTCTATTTAAACTGATCAATGACACTTTGGAATTTCTTGTTGTAAGCCTACTGTGGAATAGCAATGATAAATGGTGAATTTGTTTTGGTTGTTTGGTGATTTGGTTGTAGGACCTTGGATTGTCCTGGTTCTGAGCTATGCTTAATTCATTGTGGTTGTTGTTTAGACTAAAATTAGAACTGTACAAGGGAGACATGTTGATTAGATTATATATTGTTTGTGCTATCACTAATCAGTATGTCATCATCTTTATCAGCATGAAAAAAAAGTACTTCATATGTTTCTGAATCTGTGTTATGTATCAATTTGGTACCATAACTGCTGTTTATCAAGGGTGACGCTCTTATCATTCAGTTAGGTGGAATACATATTTTCTGATAAAACTGGAACTTTAACAAGAAACTTGATGGAGTTCTTCAAGTGTTCAATTGGAGGAGAGGTCTATGGAACTGGTCTTACTGAAATAGAAAGGGGAGAAGCACAAAGAAATGGTTGTAGCAGCTAGGTAGAAATATTGCTAGCACTTCGAACTTATGTATGTATTACAATCTGTGTATGCTTTCAGCTTAGGCTACTTGAATGATATGTAAGCTTTAAGCAATGTTTTAATGGTAATGGCTAGATGGTACTGTTTTGATGATAATGGTTCAGCTTTTGATGTACAACAGTTTACAAGTTTTTGAGACAAAACAATTGTGTGTTTGAAGCTCAGACAACAAAGTTTTCATTTGATCAAATGCTTAAATCTATTGTGTGATACGCCATTATACAACAAGATAACAAAATCATGTGTTGTATAATATGACTAAAAGCCACATCAAACCTGTGTCACAAAATCCTCAAATATGTTGTTTGATTTGTAGAATCATACAACTCAATAAATATGAAACGAAATCAGTTGTCTGAATCAGACAACTAAATAAGTGGGAGATGAAATCTGTTGTGCGAATGAGACAACAGAATAAAATTGCAATATTCTGTTGTATGTTTAAAACTTACACAACATAAAAGTATGTATATTCTGTTGTATGAACTAGACATGTCAGTGCAGCGAATGCCAAGCCAGCCATGGCATGGCATATAAGTTGTACAACAGAAATTATAAGTTGGTTGTTGGACGTTTCATCACACAAGCTCGAGATATACAACGGTTTTTCCGAACTTACACAACGGTGCAGCACCGTTGTGTATTGAGTTTTTTGTAGTAGTGTACCGAGAGCACCCTTTGTGCCTCGGCAACATTTTCAGCCGAACCAAGGGCCATATGGGGCATTGCCGAACCAAACTCAAGGAGGGCCGAGCCAAGGCCAAGCCGCGCCAAGCAATTCAAACTATGATGCTTTGATTCAATCTTTGTCAAGTGCTACTCAAGCATTGCTCGCGGGGCAACAAAATCATCAAAAGGACATTGGTGATCTCAAGACTCAAATGGGCCAAGTTGTAGACTTTATGGGAAGATTTAACGAGCAAGGGAAGTTGCCAAGCAATACGATTCCCAATCCGAGGAACGAGCAAGCCAAAGTGATTCAAACTCGTAGTGGAAGAAAGTTGTTTCCTCCAACAAGTCCAAAGAAGAAGCGAGTGACTTTTAAGGGCATTGAGGATGACGAGAGGGCTGCCGGACCTGTCATTGCCGGCAGCCATATTGAAGAACAAGGGGCTGCAGCCGGCAACCATGCTGCAGCCGAGACCTATGATGCAGCCGGCAGGGCTGCTGCCGAGAAGAACATTGCCGAGCCAAGTAGAGAGGCCGGCCACAATGTGAAAGATAAGGGGCTGCGCAACGAACTTGAGTATGACCCCGCAACATCAAAGAATGAGTTAGTGCCAAACCAAGCAAGCAAGGGAGGGGTGCCGACATCAAGCATTTCATTCCCTTCTCGCTTTGCTAGATCAAAGAAGAATAAGTCCGATGAGGAGGTGTTGGAGATTTTCCGGAAAGTGCAAGTCAACATCCATTTGTTGGAGTGCATTAAGCAAGTACCGAAGTATGCTAAGTTTTTGAAGGAGCTTTGCACGGCAAGAAGGCATACGAGGGAGACTCGTGTGGTGACTATGAGCGAGACGGTATCGGCCGTTATTCAAAGGAAGTTGCCACCAAAGATGAAGGATCCGGGAAGCTTCAATGTGCCTTGTGTCATAGGCAATACTCGGTTTGAGGATGTGATGTTGGATTTGGGAGCATCGATCAATGTCATGCCACTCAATATGTATCAAACGTTGAGTATAGGGCCTCTCAAGAAGGATAATGTCATCATTCAACTTGCGGATCGCTCAAGTAAGTATCCGGAGGGTTTTGTGGAGGATGTGTTAGTGCAAGTAAATCAATTGATTTTCCCTGCCGATTTCTATGTGGTTGAGATGGAGGATTCGCCGGTCAATAACACGCAATTGCTTCTTGGGCGACCATTCATGAGGACCGCGCGCACAAAGATAGATGTGGCTGAGGGCAACCTAACTATGGAGTTTGATGGTGAAGTAATCAAGTTCAATGTGTTTGACGCCATGAAGTTCCCTAATGTTGATTTGAAGGAGGGTTGTGCCATTGAAGTTTTGGAGGAGGTCGAGCAAGTTATGTCGACCTCGCTCGACGCATAGCAATTAACGATTGAGCAAGGGGTCGGATTTGACAAGAGGGGAGAACGAGTGCAAGAAGAGGCCGAGCCAAGCAAGGCCGAGCCAAGCATTGCCGAGCCCTACACCATGATGCCGAGCCTTAGAGAGGTGGTTGCCGAACTCGACGCCACACCAATGTATCCGAGGAACTCGTTCTTGTCAATTCCAAGTGCCACAACAAAATTTCGACCAAGTGTGGAAGAGGCCCCAAAGTTAGAACTTAAAGAACTCCCTAGTCACTTAAAGTATGTTTATCTTGGAGAAGAAGATACACTACCGGTTATTGTGTCTTCAATGCTTAGTGAGAAGCAAGAAGTGGATTTGATACGGGTGCTTAAGAAGTACAAGACCGCCATAGGTTGGACCTTAGCGGATATCAAGGGAATAAGCCATACTACTTGTGTTCATCGCATCTTATTAGAAGAAGGAGCTAAGCCGACTAAGGAAGCTCAACGTCGACTTCACCCTCCCATGATGAAAGTTGTGAAAGAAGAAATTATCAAGTTGCTTGATTGTGGGGTGATCTACCCAATTTCGGATAGTAAGTGGATATCTCCCGTGCAAGTAGTGCCGAAGAAGAGTGGTGTAACGGTTGTCAAGAATGAGAAGAATGAGCTTGTGCCACAAAGACTTGTAACCGGTCATCGGATGTGCATCGATTATAGGAAGCTCAACGCTACAACAAGGAAGGATCACATGCCTTTGCCGTTTATGGATCAAATGCTAGAGAGGTTAGCCGACCATTCTTACTATTGCTTTCTTGATGGATATAGTGGCTACAATCAAATCATGATACACCCGGATGATCAAGAGAAGACCACTTTTACTTGTCCATTTGGCACGTTTGCTTATCGGCGGATGCCATTCGGACTATGCAACGCACCCGGCACTTTTCAAAGATGTATGTATGCTATCTTCTCAGATTTTATTGAAGACATTATCGAAGTGTTTATGGATGATTTTAGTGTGTATGGGAGCACCTTCGATGCATGTTTGGGGAACTTGGAGAAGATACTTGAGAGGTGTGTAGAGACAAATCTTGTGCTTAATTGGGAGAAGTGTCACTTCATGGTCACACAAGGTATTGTTCTAGGGCACATTATTTCGGCAAGAGGCTTAGAAGTTGACAAAGCAAAAGTGGAGCTTATACAAGCATTGCCGAGCCCTAGATGTGTGAAGGATGTGAGACGTTTTCTTGGCCATGCGGGGTTTTATCGAAGATTTATCAAGGACTTCTCTTCAATTGCCAAGCCATTGAGCAACTTGTTACAAAAGGAGGTGACGTTTGAGTGGTCGGAGGCATGTGAGATTGCCTTTTGCCGATTGAAGGAATTATTGTGTACGGCGCCGGTTTTAGTTTCACCAAATTGGGATGAGCCATTTGAGTTGATGTGTGATGCTAGTGATTATGCACTTGGAGCGGTACTTGGACAACGAATTGAGAAGAAGTCATACGCCATTTACTATGCTTCAAGGACTCTCAACGATGCTCAACTCAACTACACAACAACGGAGAAGGAACTCTTAGCGGTAATTTTCGCTTTGGAAAAATTTCGATCATATCTTTTGAATTCCAAAGTTATTGTTTATAGTGATCATGCCGCTTTGAGATATCTTATGACGAAGAAGGATGCAAAGCCGAGGCTCATTCGATGGATTCTTTTGCTTCAAGAGTTCGACATTGAGATTAAAGACAAGAAAGGAGTTGAGAATGTTGTAGCCGATCATTTGAGTAGACTTGTCAAGGATGAGGATCGGCTGCCCCTATGTGAGACCTTTCCGGATGAGCAACTTTTTCGACTTGAAGTACATGAGCCTTGGTATGCCGACATTGCAAATTTTCTTGCTACAAACCGATTTCCCAAGGAGATGCCGAGCCATCAACAAAAGAGAATAAGGAAGCAAGCTCGACACTTCTTGTGGGATGATCCATATTTATGGAAGCAATGTGGTGATCAAGTTATTCGAAGATGTGTTCCGGAGAATGAGCATCGATCCATCCTTGCTTTTTGTCATAGTGAAGCTTGTGGTGGGCATTTTGGACCAAGGAAAATGGCTTTGAAGGTACTCACTTGTGGTTTCTTTTGGCCTACGGTTTTCAAGGATGCATTCATGTTTTGCAAAGCATGTGATAGATGCCAAAGAATGGGGAACATTGGAGCTAGAGACCAAATGCCGCTCACGCCTATCATTGAGGTGGAAATTTTTGATCTTTGGGGGATTGATTTCATGTGACCATTTCCTTCGAGTAAGGGCTTTCTCTACATATTACTTGCGGTTGATTATGTGTCAAAGTGGATCAAAGCAAGGGCTACACGCACCAATGATGCCAAGGTGGTAGCCAAGTTTCTCAAGACCAACATCTTTTCACGTTTTGGAGTTCCAAAAGTCTTGATTAGCGATGGAGGATCACCATTGAAGCCTTATTGAGGAAGTATGGAGTCAACATAAGGTGTCTACACCTTATCATCCCCAAACAAGTGGCATGACCGAGGTAAGTAATCGAGAGATCAAGCAAATACTTGAGAAAACCGTTGGACCTTCAAGGAAGGATTGGAGTGATCGACTCGATGATGCTTTGTGGGCATATAGGACTGGATACAAGACACCGATAGGTATGTCTCCTTTTCGGTTGGTTTATGGTAAAGCATGTCACTTACCGGTTGAGCTAGAACATAAGGCATGGTGGGCAATAAAGGCCTTCAACATGAACATTGATGATGCCGGTCTTCATAGAAAGCTTCAACTCAATGAACTTGAAGAAATCCGTAATGAAGCCTATGATGCCGCATGGATTTACAAGGAGAAAACACGTGCCTACCATAACAAGATGATCCGTGGTAAGAAGTTTGAAGTTGGACAACATGTGCTTCTATTTCACTCTCGCCTTAGACTTTTTCCCGGAAAGTTACGCTCTCGTTGGATTGGCCCTTTTGTCATTGCTCGTGTGTTCCCTCATGAGCCATGGAAATTCAAGATTTGCAAACCCACAAGACTTTCAAGGTTAATGGCCATCGCCTCAAGCATTATCATGCACCTTTTGATGCATTCGAGGACACAATTGTTCTTGGAGACTCCCCACAAGCTGCTGCCGAGCTGCCTTCACAATCATTTGCTGCAGCCACGCCACCACCAAACCAAGCTGCTGCCGGACCTGCAATTGCCGGCAGCATCACTACAATGCCGGAAACGGACAAAGAAGCCGAGAGGCCGGACCTCACTCCTGCTGAAACCGAACCACCTGCCGGACCTGCCATTGCCGGCAGGATTGAAGATATGACGCATGAAGACCAGCACAGCCATATTGAACCGCTGGATACGTTGGATACGCAAGCTGTCGAGCCGGACACGCCGATTCACCCGGACACGCAAAGTGTAACAGAATCGGATACAACATGCGATGCACTTCTCATCAACCTTCTTCTTGCCGATTTGAGCTGCTTTGGAGCGAGATGAACACATGCCAAACACGGTGAAAAGTCTAGGCTATGGACTATAAACACAAAGCGCTACTTGGGAGGCAACCCAATTCGATCAAAGAAAAGTGAAGGAGCCATCACCGAGAGTTTGAAATTTCTTAACCCTTCTCTTTTTCTTTGATTTGTGATGATTTGTTGGTATATGTTAGACTATTGCATGCTTAAGAAATTCATTGATATTGTTTTGTGCTTACATTGAGGACAATGTAATTTTCTAAGTGTGGGGTGGGATAGCATGTTCCGGTTTTGTTTTTGCTTTTAGTGTGCTTAGTTAGACAAGAAAAATTCAGAAAATTGTAACACAAAAATAGTGTTTTAATTTGTTTGTTTCGAGTCTTAGGATGCCCCTAATATGTCAATGATGTTTTTCTCCTCTTTGCATACATAGATGATAGTTGTGCATACAATTAAAATTGTAAGTTTCATGGATTATGTGCATTGGTAGGAGCATGTAGGATGTGTTGATTATTAAGCATGCATGTTTTAGCTAATTTACTTCCATAATAACCTGTGTGAGCTAATGAGCCAAATTGCTTTCTTCTTGAGCGATAAAAAGATAAAATTCGATAGATTCGTAGGAAGCATGAAACCTCATAATTCTTTGCATATTCGATGACTATATGCCATAGCTTTTAATGAACTCTAGTATGCTAGAACTTACTCTTGTTGATTTTCGAAACGTTTATATCATAAAATACTTTGATTTTGAATATGATTGAATAAAGATCTTTTAGGTTTACCACCAAAGCCAAATAAAGCATGTGCCCTATTGGAGCCCGTCGTGGGACACCTTAGTAAACCCCTTTGAGCCTATGTTGAGCCTTTTCTTTCATCACCCTTAAACACTTTCCATGAGCTTAGTATAGTGATGCCTTTACCTTGTGTGTCGGCAAAGCTTGATTTTTGAAAGCGTTTTCGCGTGTGTGATGAAGAAGAACAAGTGTGGGGTAGACTTAGCCATAAAATTATATGAAAAATGTATGCATGCCGTGCCTATGAAAAGAAAAAAAAATAAAAAAAATGCTCGGATTAAAAAGAAAAGAAAAGAAGCCGAGAGCAAGAAAAGAAGAGGGCACGGCATAGGCTTGAAAAATAAAATTTTTTGTGCATGGCTATTGTCTAGATTATTGTTGTAATGTTTTATGGGAAGAAAAGAATGAAGTATGGGTCCAACAAGATGAAATTTGACCCTTTCGGCGAGAAGACATAAGGAGATTTGAGCTTTGCCAAATGCCATGGTGATGTTTTTAAGCCTCCTTATCCAAATATTGAATACCTCTTAGCCTAACCCCATTACAACCTTTTTGTTGGTCTTTTTCATGATTCTTAAGATGGTTAAAATTGATTGTGGAGATTATCTCAAGAGTAAGCATATGGTTTTGGTTCATTGGTGTATATAGTTATCATATGAGGTTTTTCCATCAAAATTCACAAAGTGCTTTCATTTCTTCGATTTATGCAAGTCACTCTTTGTAATTCATTATCTTTCGCTTGCATATACTTATGTGTGAATGACCATGCTTCGAGCGAAAAAGAAGAGAGTATGCCTTGTGAGGTGATTTGAATTAGCTTTAACATGTTTACATGCTTACCTTTTGTTCTTATATGTTCATATTGATGTCACATGTTCATGAAACTTGAAATTTTCGTGCTTAGCATTCTCATGCATTTAACTTGAAAGCTATGTGTACATACGAGCCTGAGACAAATTGTTAGGGGCAATAGTGTATTTAGAGTCTAGTTTAGTTTAGTTTGCTAAGGGATTATCAAAGGATAAGTGTGGGGTAGTTGATAGGAGCACAATGTGCGACGATATTACATGCTTATGCCCTCGTTTATGCTTTGTTTAACTCTTATTTGTTTAAGATTGAGTCATAATATAGTTTAGTGTTAATTTGGTTGAATTTGGGAAAAATTGGTTAAGAATCCGAAAAATGACTAAGTATGAGAAATCTGGAAAATAGTGTAAAATATGTCTTTTTCGCGATTTTGAGATGAGTGAAAATGCGATCTATCCTTGTTCGAATTTAATGAAATTTGGTGTGCTTATTATTCATATACTGAGAAATGTTGTGTTAAAATTTCAGATCAATTGGAATTCGGGAAGTCACCCAAAAGATGGCTGCAAAACGGCAGTCCGAGCATTTCAATCCAGGGGTTTCCAGGATTTTCCTGGGACTTTGACCCAACTTCGAAAAATCATTCCCGACGACTCACAAGGAGTTTGATCGAACTGTTTTATGGAGAGATGGCCATATGTGTCTAGTTTATCTGAGACTTAGAATCGCATCAATCGGAGCTCCACGGATGGAGATATGCCGGAATTACTGCAACAAGGTCAAATCTGCCGATTGCAGGAACCTACTGCCCCCTTTTTGTATTTTCTGTTTTTAATGAACCAAATGGTGCACAAATGCATTTTTGAAGATGGTTCAAGCTTTATGAAGGGAAGAGGAAGACACTAGGCCATGGCATTGAAGAAAAATTGAAGAAAGAAGTTCTCCTAGTCACACTAGGAGAAGCTGCCGAATAGAGGCAGATTGTGTGCTTGATGTTGCTGCCGGCAATTGAAGCATTTTTGGTGGATCAAGACCTATCAATTGAAGTCCAATGATCATACAAGAAGTCCATGAAGATGTGAAGCCCAAGCCTTGAAGAAAAATTCAGAAATAGAAAACCTAATTGAACTATGAAAGGAAGGTTTCAAATCCTTAATCCACTTGGTTTTCTGACTTCCTTGAGCATCTAGGGCAGCCGGCACCCCTCTCCTCTATAAAAGCCTCACTTTTTCATTCCGAAAATCATCTCATCTCTTGCAAAACACTAGCCGAAACTCTACCAAATTGCCTACCAAAGTTCTAACCCGAAACCCTAAAATACAAAGTCCACCGATTCCACCATTCACCACCGATTCCATCCCCTGCCTTAGCCACTGCCGAGCCTCTTTCACCACACCAAGACGAAGCTCTCCAAGGTTTCTAAAGTGTGATCCATCCCTATGACTTGTATTTTGATTTTTGGTTTAGTCACATTTGTTGTTATAAAAATACTTTGTTTTCGTTTGGTGTTGTATGATGAACATGAATTGCGATTTTTGTTGGAATTTATGTGATGAATTTTGCAAACAATTGCATGCTTGAATTCGTATGTTAGATTAGGGCAGTAACATGTTCTTGTATTCTTTAGTTTTTATTCGATTAGTTCTTGAATTTGTGCATAAAAATCAATGTTTACATGATGCTAGGGCCTTAGTACTTATGTAGATTGCGATTTCATTTAACTTAATAATTTGGGATTGAGTTAGGCAACGATCGAACTGAATTCTAGGTTGTTAAAATCAAGGTTACTTAATTCATGAACTTGCATGTTGATAGGATGAGTGACGCCATACCTAAAGATATGTCTCCAATTTATAGACTCTTGTGCGTAATTACTCTTTGTGTTTGTCTTCGACGTTGAGTGTTTTCAAACATGACTAGTATAATTTTAGAATTCGACGTTGAGTGTTTTCTAAAATATTTAAGAGAGAGTCTAGTGATTAGATGACCGTTGAGGCTCTAATTGAAATTGGAATTGAATAGAGTCTATGAAACTTGAACTAAATTGCCGAGTCTTGCATGAATGCTTGTGTGTGAATTGTGTGTTTTGTGCTATGTGATGCGTGAGAGATGATGATCAAACTTGTATATAGTAATTTAGGATTTTACATTTCTGTTTTTATGCATGATTTAGAGGCAGCCTATTGCTGCCGAACCTAGGACCTTTTTGTTTCTTGTTTATTTTCTTTCAATTTTTGTGCCGAACCTAGTTTAGGGCAGCCTAGCTGCCGATTCATACCATCCCCCATATGTGACATTTATGTGTGTATATATGTATATATTTGTCTAACAATTTCATATCTCACGTACCCTTAATCCCCGGCCTAGAACGATCCCTACTTATGTCTATACTACTAACGATTGCAGGGTTTATTATTGTGTGCGAGCTTAGGCTCCCATCAACAAAGTTTAACATAACTACAAAGGAAGAATTACAAAGCCGAAAGTAGAGAGTAGATCACACTTTTTTGAACACCTTTGGAGCTTCAAGTCGTGTTGATCTTGATGGAGAATGGTAGAGATTTGGCAGGAATTTTTCTGGATGGTGGTGGATGATGTGTTTCGGCTAGGGTTTCTTTGTAGGATTCTTGGGGAAATTTTGGTAGAGCTTTGGTTAGATTTTTGCTTTAGAATGTGACGACTTTCCTGAATGAAAACAGCCTCTATATATAGAGAGCAGGCCGACAAAACCTAGGAGGAAGCCAAGATGCAATTGGTAAACAAAACCTTGTAGAATAAGGTTTTGATTCATTCCTTTCTTGGTTCTTCTAGGACTTCTTTTTCTTCATGGCTTGGACTGCATATCTTTATGGACTTCTTATGTGGACTTGACAACTCCTTGTCATGAACTTGATCCATAGAAAAATGCCCCAGCCGGCCTAGTGCACAATCGGCAACAATCTGCCCTTTGCCGGCAGCCTTTTCCTAGTTGGACTAGGAATGCTTCATTCTTCATGGTTCTCCACTTTACATGATCTTGATGCCTTCCTCTAACCTCCATTAAGCTTGGACAATCTTCAGGTATGCATTTGAATGTCAAAATGTCCATCCAAAACAGAAAAAAAGGAAGAGAGGCAGAAGCTTGGTGGAATCGGCTGACAGTGACCTTGTTGCGTTGCAACTAGCATAATATTTTCCATAGTACTCCGATTGATGCGATTCTAAGTCCCAGAGAAACTAGACTCGTAGAGCTTTCCAACGGCATATGGCACGTCCTCTGGTTCCAAGTGATGCGTCATACAGAAATTCCGGAAGTCAGGACACAGTCCCAGGAAAATCCTGGGAGTCCCTGGTGATCTTTGTTCAAACTGCCAAGTTGCAGCCATCTTTCGGATGACTTCACGAACTCCGATTGATCTGAAATTTTGATACAATACACTTTGGCTTGCCAAATATATGCATACTAAATTTCATAAAATTTGGAAAAGGATAGCTCAGTTTAGCACAAGCCTCAAAATCACAAAAAGACAAATTTCACATTATTTTCCAGATTTCTTATACTTAGTCATTTTTCGGGTTATTAAGCACATTTTTCCAAAACTTTACCGAAACAACACTAAACTAAATTATGACTCTATCTTAGATAAATAAGGGTTAAACAAAGTATAAATGAAGGCATAAATATATTAATATCGTAGCACTTTGTGCTCTTATCACATGTCCATTTTGAGCACGGATCGAAGTCATTGTTGGTGGATCAGGAAAGTTGAAATTGAAGAATTCTTGAGGGAAAGGCTTGGTTAACTCTAGGTTGAGCTAGCACGTGGAAGTAATGAGGGATGGAGAACTCGGACTAGTTGGTGGTGATGGTGATGCCGGAATAGATGACTCGGATGGGGGTAGTGGTGTAGCAATTACAATAGTGAGATCTTCGTTGATTCGTTGCAAGCGTCCTCGATTATCTCTTGTCCACAGATTAGACTCTGACATGCATTATCCTGAGGAGTTCAACGAGAAGCAAGTTAGAATCATTGAAGACAAATAAAAATCAATAATATAAAAAGCTATACAATCACGATACATGGCCGGATACAACTCGGATACAAAGAATTTTTCTGTAAATTTTCAAAGTTTACAAAGCTATGCACACGGCTGAAAACATTTTTACAAACAAGACATGTCAAACCTAGTTAAAGTTTCTAGTTCGATTTTATTCACACAACTCTAAGACTCGAGGTACGTGGAGCAGAGGAGCAAACTATGCAATGGACTTGTGCAGCCCACGGTAAGGTCATGCTTGATTTGATATACCTCTCATCAGAGAGCAACGTTTTCTTTTGTCTCAAGACTCATTCATGCTTGGCTAGCTTCTAGGCTCTAAAGCAAGGTGGACGTGCGGCCTAGGTATTTTGTCTAGACATAAAATCATTCCGTGTTTTCAGAAGGCTAGTGAGTGAGAACCAAGATGGAACAAGGCAAGACTCATTTGTTGGTAACCATGGAGGACAAGTCCCCTACCGCCCCCTTCACCGAGAAGAGATAGCAGTCTGTGGGCCTTTGAGATCAAATTTTGTAAACCTTAGGACCAAAGTCGGAATTCTACTCACTTGTCGCCCCTTACTCAGTTGAGAATAACCTCATGTGTTAGACTTCTCTCCAAGTGTTAATAAAAGCCGCCCTCAACCTCATGAGACCTTGAGAGATAACATGAAGGGTTAAGGCTAGAATTAACAAAAGGGACCTTACCTATTCCATTCACTTTAGAACCCACAATAAACCAAACATAAACAAATCTCAAAACCTAAAACCTTTAACTAAATATTTACATATCCGAAATTTAAACAAGAAATTGATATGAAATTATTTACATCAAACAATGGCACACGGTTGCACAAATCAAAAGATTTTTTTTTTTTTTACAAAGTTAACACTTCTCAAACGATTTTTCTCAAGATCCCCGACAACAGCGCCAAAAATTTGACAAGTTGTGTAACCGGGGTTATACAACAAGCAATTTAAATACCCTGTAAAATCGTCGTTAGTACATGATTAGTAGGGATCGTTCTATCCGGGGATCAAGAAGGGCAATCGAATTAAAAGCGTTAACAAAAATACACATATAGACATATTAACATGCATCAGAATAAGGGGGGAGGTTTTAGATGATTTTATCCTAAGTTACTACTGATCGAATTTAAACCTATGACTACTATATACAAGTGATCGACATCTCACACAAAAATATAGCACAAAAAACACAAGATCACACAAGAACACATGCAAGACTTGGCAGCAACACATGACACACTTTCTAGACTCCATTCAATTCCGATTTCAACTAGGGCCTTCGCGGTTATCTAATTGTTTTTAGACTTCTTATGTATTTAGAATTAACTTCGCGTATAATCCTAAAAATTTACTAGCCGGTTCAAAAACACTTCGCGTAGAGATTAAACACAATAAGTAATTATGCACGAAAGTCTTAAATCAGAGACATGCTTCTAAGTATGGTGTCAACATCTTATTAACATGCAAGTTTCTATGAATTATGGTAACCACTAATTAAGTAACCTAGAATAAAGTTTACTCAACGCCTAACTCGATCCTAGATAACTTATGGTGAATGAAATCGCAACCTACACAAGAGCCATGGCCGTGGCTTCATGTAAACCTTGATTTTTATGCATGAATTCATGAAACTAATTGAATGGAAACCTAAAAATACATGAACATGCTACTGCCCTATTGTCTAATGCTCGAATTCAAAGTGCTACAAGTTGTAAAAACCAATCATACATAAATAGAAACAATCACTACCAGAAAAGGGGTTATAGCCGACGACGCCATCTCGTCGGCCGTTTTCATTAAATCGTCGGCTATAGTCATAGCCGACGAAGTATCGTCGGCTATTCTCTCGTCGGGAATGCTCCGTCGGCTATAGTATAGCCGACGACACTCAGGGTAAGTCGTCGGCTTATAAAACACGCGGTATAGCCGACGAATAAAGCGTCGTCGGCTATACTTCGAACATTGCCGACGACAGGATCGTCGTCTTCAACAATTACGTAATTGCCCCTAACCCGGAAGTATAGCCGACGACACTATCGTCGGCTATACGTCCGGCATAGCCGACGAATTAATCGTCGGCCATAACAATCGCCGGTACCAGGAACGGCTTTTTTTTGCCGGAAGCCGGGAGGGTATAGCCGACGAAATATGGCCCATTTCGTCGGCTATAACCCCTAAATATTTAAAAAAATTTAAAAATTTAACTCGGGCCCAATTTCACTTCGTCTTCGGTTTGGCTGCAGAAAATCCACAAACAAACATCCAAATATCCAACAAATATCCACATCAATCCATCCCTAATATCCTACCTACTGTACAAATTAACCCCCTAGCTAACTAGTCATCTACTCATCATCATCCCCTAAACGCGTAGCGTCGTCCACCGGATCGTTCGAGTTCCGGTGGCTATGGCTACCCTGATCGCCTGGCGTACTCCGATGGGGGGGGGGGGGGGAGTGGGGACAACGAACTGGGGCATCTGTGGCGGAGGCGGGGGCTGGAGTCCAGCCTGCTGGGCCTCCCAAGATTGCTGCATCCATCGGTACATCTCCGCCACAGATGCGTCTCTGGCCTGCTGCGCCGAAGCCTCCGCGGCCCTCGCCAACTCCGCCTGCTGGAGCGCCTCCACCGCCCTCGCCAACTCCGCCTGAGTCCTCTGCAGCTGCGTCTGCAAGTCTCCTCTCGTCGAAGCCGCACGCTGCGTGCTGGGATTGGCCGGCGTGTACTTGAGAACCCCATCTCCCGCCGCGCCTAAGCCTCTCTGGTAGAAGTAGTTGTTGCCCGTCCCTACCGCCGCGTGCAAGATCTGAGAGGCCAAGCGCGGCTCAAGGGTGTCGATCGTGGAGGCAAACTCCGCGATCGCCTCGTCGGACGCCCCTTCCCCCAGGGTGTCTCGCGCGAACCCGAAGGTGATCGCGTCGGTCTCCGCATCTATTTCCGCCTAATTGACAAGAAAATATAATAAACGAATTAATAAAAAAAAAATATAAATTAATTTAATGAAACACTTTTATTGAAGATGGGCGAATACTTACCACTTGGTCGGGACGCCCCGGATACATCTGCTCATGAATCCACGACAACGGCCTCAGCGGTCGGTCCCTCCTCGCAATCTCTGCCCACTGCCTCCAAGAGCGGGCGCCGCCGTGGTGGGGGTGCTCGTTCCTCTTGCGGTTGTCGCTGTTCGTCTTCGAGATTTTCTGTATTATAAGAACGAACATATAAACGCAAATATAAATTAGTAACTAAATTAAAATATTAGGAACTAACCAAAATAAAATTATTAACTAATTTAGTTACTAACTAATTTAATTTAATTAGTAACTACTTAACTAACTAATTTAATTTAGTAACTAACTAACTTACTAACTACCTAATTTAATTTAATTTAATTTAATTAAGTAACGAACTAACTAACTATGTACCTAACCAACTAACTTAATTTAATAACTAATAACTAACTAACTAATTAATTTAATTAAGTAACTACATAATTTAATTATTAAATAACATTAAAAAGTTATATACTAGCAGGCTAAATTTTCTTACCGAGACCCTGTCGCTCCCGAAGTAGGCTACCAGCCATAGCCACTCATACTCCCTGTACCGGAACTCGTGGGGGGTTGCACCTCGCCCCAAGCGCTGCTCCACATGGTACGTCCTGTAGTGCGTCGACAGCTCGTTCTTCCACTCGGAGTACCTATATTAACAAAACACAACTGTTAGATATATTCGTACACTGCCAATAAATATATTTATACAAAAAAAAGCGAAACACATAACCTGTTCTTCAGCTGCTCGTCTCTCCACCAGTCCAAGGTAGGATGGACTCTAAACCATTGCTGTAATATTATAAATTAATTAGAAAATATTTTTATATAGTTATAAGAACTGAATTCATAAATATTTATTTTCTATAATAAAAATACGATTTAACTCACCGACAGTGCATTGTACACTCGCGCCTTGATGTCATCGGGCACAGAGCCCCAGTCGGGCCACAACAGTGGGACCCTGTCCCGCACGAGTATGCCCGTCGCGTTGATATACTTGGTGGTGGTGTCTCTCCTCTCAATCGGGCGTCCATCCGCACCGGGACCGGGCAGGATCTCCCTGATCCCACCGGCAAGCTCCCTCTCCAGGGTCGACATGTTCGCTGGCCCTCTGGTCCGTCTCGTCCCCGCAGGTTTATTTACGAGGACGCCTGTTTCATAATTAAAATGAATACATAGTTAAATAATTATTTAAACTAACTAATTAAATAATTAATTAAACAATCTAAATAATTAATTAAACTAACCAATTACCTGCGTCGTTGTACTGCTTGTCCTTCTCACGAACACACCACAGGCCGCGGCAGTCCTCTAAGTCGAAAGGCCTGTGGACGTAGGCCTCCTCCCAGGGAATCTCGTGGGGCCGGTCGTGCCTCCAAATCTGCCTCCCCCTGGCGTCGTACTCGGGGATGGCAGGGAGGAACTGGACCATGTACATCCCCGATGGCGGAGACATACGGGGCGTGGACCCTGAGGGGCCTGATCCCCCTGACGGTGGGCCCCGTAGCTGTGGACGCTGTCGCTGTGGGGGGACAGGGAGCATCTCTGGAGGGTCCAGATCGGCGCGCGGTGGGGTCGGCTGCCGATCCTGGAACAGTGCTGAAGTGCACTGGGGTCTGGTGGCTCTGCGTCCTCCTCCGACACTCGAGTCAGGGCCCGCTCCCGTCGACTCATACGAGGAGCCCCCACGTGGATCGCTCGGGGTCAATCCCATCAAGGTCTCCTCTCGTCGACTCATAGGCCGGCCTAGGCCCCGACGACCGCTGGATCCGCTCCCCCCACGGCTGGCTCCTGCCTGAGCGTCGGGGTCGCTCTCGGTCGGTCTGCCAAGCCATCGGTCTACAGCGCGGCGGTTTCCTGCACAATTAGTATATAAATTCCATAAATTTCACAAAAATTCCACAAAAAAATTAAAAACTTCATTAAATGTATATATACCTAATTATATATATATATATATAGATATATATATTCCGAAATATATATATATATATATATATAGATATATATATATATATATATATATCCTCCTACAAATCGTTGTTAATTCCACAAAATTAAAAAAAAAATCCACAAAATTCCATAAATTTCACAAAAAATAAAAAACTTCATTAAATATATATACACCTAATTATATATATACATAAATATATTTATACCTAATTATATATATATTCCGAAATATATATATATATATCCTCCTAAAAATTCCACAACATTAAAAAAATTTCCACAAAATTCCATAAATTTCACAACAAAATAAAAAACTTCGTTAAATATATATACACCTAATTATATATATACATAAATATATTTATACCTAATTATATATATATATATTCCGAAATATATATATATATATATATATATATCCTCCTAAAAATTCCACAAAATTACACAAAATTAACAAAAATTCCACAACATTAAAAAAATTTCCACAAAATTCCATAAATTTCACAACAAAATAAAAAACTTCATTAAATATATATATACCTAATTATATATATACATAAATATATTTATACCTAATTATATATATATATATATATATATATATATATATATCCTCCTAAAAATTCCACAAAATTACACAAAATTAACAAAAATTCCACAACATTCCATAAATTGCACAACAACCCTAAATTCCACATAATTTCACAAAAACCATAAAATTTCACAAAATCCATAAATTCCACAAAACCACAAAATTCCACAAAATTTCCAAAAACCATAAATGAGGGAGAGCGGGACTACCTGACATGGTGGTGCGGCTAGGGGAGGTGGTGCGGTGCGGCGGCGACGGCGGCTAGGGGCGGCGGTTGTGGCGTTGCCGTTCGGGGGCTGTTTTCGGGTCGGGGAGGGCTCGGGAAGGAGGGGGCCGGGGCGGGGAGGGGCCGGGGATAGCAGATTGGCGTCGGGGAGGCTCCAGATCGGCGGTCGGTCGGCGTCGGGGAGTGGTGGGCGGCGAAATCCGTTTTTAGGGTTTATGGAGAATGAGGGAGAGGCGCCTCTGTTTTGGTTTAAATCGAAGGACTATAGCCGACGATTTAATTTTAATTCGTCGGCTATAGTCATAACCGACGAAATCCGGGCCGGGCCGAAGTTGGGCTTTGCGGGCCGGTTATAGCCGACGAAGTCGTTATTTCGTCGCCTATAGTGTGGACTATAGCCGACGATTTAATTGTAATTCGTCGGCTATAGTATAGCCGACGAATTTCGTCGGCTATACTCTGACCCGAAATCCGGACCGGGCCGAAGTTGGGTTTTGCGGGCCGGTTATAGCCGACGAAGTCGTTATTTCGTCGCCTATAATATGAATCTCGTCGGCTATACTTCACACTCTCAGCAGCCGTCAGATCTCGCCCATCCAACGGCGAACAATGAAACGGCGCGGATCGCAAGAGTTTAGCCGACGAAGTTAAGTATGTCGTCGGCTATTCTTTGGTCAAACTACAAAGTCAAACCTCTACACGATTTAAAACGGCAATTGGCCCGTCTAAATGACGTTTTTTGGCCTGACCTTCAACAGAGAATAGTTTCAGATCAATGAGACGCAACTAATCGCATAAAAATTTTCCTCAAAATTTTTACCGAACGTCAGGCTACCCATAGGAAAACGGAAGTAAAAAACAGCTAACCGCAACATTCGGCACACAGATTTTGTCCGAATCTTCCCATTTTTCAACCGTAGAAGTATTTCAATATTTCGGTCGTATCTTATTTCACGACACTTTTGCATTTGAAGGGTCTACGTATAGCAACTATTTGAAACTATACATTCACTTAAACACTTAGTAAACAAGTTAAGGAACATTAGTGCATATGTTCCGATTTCGAATCTAAAAGTTTGGAAAATCTATTCCAACCGTCAAATATCACCGTTAAGATTAAATACATGTATGAAAAAAATTCCAACTACATCTGACAACGTTAAAGGCTCGATCGGTACGGTCAAACTGCAAAGTCAAACCTCTAAACGCTTTAAAACGGAAATTGGCCCGTCTAGATGACGTTTTTTGGCCTGACCTTCAACAGAGAATAGTTTCAGATCGATGAGACGCAACTAATCGTATGAAAATTTTCCTCAAAATTTTTACCGACCGTCAGGCTACCCATAGGAAAACGGAAGTAAAAAACAGCTAACCGCAACATTCGGCACACAGATTTTGTCGGAATCTTCCCATTTTTCAACCGTAGATGTATTTCAATATTTCGGTCGTATCTTATTTCATGACACTTTTGCATTTGAAGGATCAAGCAATGGTTTCGGTCAACATCCGGGCCAGGGGTTATAACTGACGAATTACAGGTCGTCGGCTATACTTTAGCCGACGACCTTCAACATTTTGTCGTTAGCCGACGACTTGCATATTAAATTACCAGAATGGGCATTATAGCCGACGAAGTATGGTCCATTTCGTCGGCTATAATACTTATCTTTCCGAAAATTTGCCATTTAGGGCCTGAAAATTGCCTATTTCAGCTGATAAATTCCTGAACATCGCACAAACAATTCAATACAATTTCCCATAAACTCGGAAAACGGTAATTGAGGACGAAAAATGTATTCATACATGCATGCACCATCGTACACAAATACATACATAAACAGTATACTAAGGATGATAATCAGAATCATCCTCATCACTTGAGTCAGACGTAGTATAGTAGTTAATATCTGGCAACCGGTGCTCGTACTCGTCGTCTGAGTCATCGTCTGCCTGATATAGACGATTTGGATTAACATCATACATGGGCACCTGACCCCTAGGAAGTCGAACCACTCTGCCCGGCGTCACATTATTATCGCGGATGGTGGAGGATTCCGGAATGTCGCCGGCGTCCGGCTCTTGGTATGCGGTCGCTTCTTGACACTCTGTGCTCACACCAAGTGTGGTAGCACTGTATATGTCTCGCTGAGACACATGGTTAACTACCTTCCACGTGCCTTTGTTCAATGGATCGTCAAGATAAAAGACCTTTTTGGCCGCTGTGGCGAAAACAAAGGGGTCATCTTCATACACACTAGTGGCGGTATTCACCGAAAGTATGCCGTACTGATCGATCCGTATGCGGTGCGGCCTAGTATCAAACCATCGACACTTGAACAAGTGGACTTTCATGCGGTTCCCATAAATGAGTTCAACAACTGACTGTAGGACACCGTAAAAATCCACGCCCCCCTCTGCACCATCGACCATCACCCCACAATTTTGTGTTTTGCGTTCCCTGTCTCTAGCTTCACATATATACTTAACACCGTTGACATCACACATTGGGCGGACTGTGGAAGATATCGGCTTCATCGACAACAACCTCAATTCCTCTGAGTAATTTGTATGACCACCCCTCGCAGCCACTTGCATCAGCTGAAAAATATAACTCAAATCAGTTGGTGTGTTTATGATTAAAGAATAGGGAACTGTAAAAGAAAGCCATCTAATTTACCCATTGTGGAAAATAGTCTACAAACGTCGTGTTGTGGTACTCGACATCACCGCGAACTTCCTTGCAGTGAAGATGGGTTCGTTTCCAATATTGTACCTCCGGACAGTTTATTAGAACCCACCAGTGGGCAATCCCTACCTCATGGTCAGGCAACTTGTCCACACCCTTCTTCTTGAAGCTTCCGTATGGTACAACAGAGTTGGCGACGATAGATAGGTTGAACTCGGGGTCATCTCGACTTGGATGTTGTGGGGGGTCCTCCATCGCTCCCAAGTACAACTTGGCGTACGTTACACACTCATGCGCAATGTAAGCTTCAGCAATACACCCCTCAGGCGCAGATTTATTGTGCACATATTTCTTGTAGTCTCCAAGTTGTCTGCAAGGTTAACAAGTGCATGTTAAGAGCATGCAACTTTTATTTAAAAACATGTATAAATCAAATTTATGAATAACATGTACCTTTCGATGGGATACATCCAAGTGTAGTGTACGGGACCGGTAAGCAACAATTGTTGGGGAAGATGGATCATCAGGTGAGGCATGATGTCAAAGAAGTTTGGGGGAAATATCCTCTCGAACTTGCACAAGATAAAAACGGTTTCCTCATGCATTCTCATGAGGTCTGATTTTCTAACTTCTCTAGCGCATAACTTCTGGAAGAATCTTGACAACGCCACCAACGGCTCAACCACTTCATCCTCCAAGTACGCTCGAATGAAAATAGGGAAGAGGCGTTGAAGCAGTACATGGCAGTCGTGACTCTTCAATCCGTACATCTTGTTGTCTCGGTAGTTAACACACTTGCTTATGTTACCCGCATAGCCATAAGGATACCTGCATAGCCATTAACAAAAATTAGATTTCATGCATATATAGTCGTCCAACAACAGATGGATTCTTTAGGGAATACATGCCTAATAAAAAGTTACCTGACATTACTCAGCCATCCAAAGATTTCATGTTTCTGGTCCCTGGTGATGGTGTAAGGAGCTTGGGGCATCTTGCTCCTGCCCTCTCTCAACCACAAATGGTCCCGCAGTCCCATATTTCTCAGATCAACGCGTGCCTTGGGGGTGTCTTTTGTTTTCTTCTCCCAATTCAAAACTGTGCCAACCACGGCTTCACCCACGTTCTTCTCTATATGCATGACATCCAGGTAGTATCTGGTAGCCAACCTGGCCCAATAAGGAAGTTCCCATAAGATGCTCTTGTGTGACCAGAACCTATACCGATCCGGCCTCTCTGGAATCGTGCGCAACACATCGGGATGATTGCTAAGCGGACCAAAGTCATACTCATTCAACACTGCCAATATTTCCTCCCCTGTCCATTGCTCGGGTGCCCAGCCCCTTTCTTCAGTCCCATCAAAAGCCTGTGCATCGTCCCTAAATGGATGGTCATGCGGAAGCCAACGACGGTGACGCATCTGGACAATCTTGCTGCAATGAGGACTGGAGCAATCAACAGTCATGCACTCTGAACAAGCCCTGTAACCCCTGGTGACGCTGCCCGACAACATACCCCTCCCAGGAAAGTCACTGATCGTGCCAACAAGCATGGCACGCATCCGGAACATCTCATTTTTGAACCGGTCGTAGACCAGGTGGCCGTTCAGACTCAAGTACCGAAGCTCCTCAATTACGGGTCTCAAATACACATCGAGACACTTTCCCGGATAACCTGGGCCTGGAATCAACAATGTGAGCATGTTATATTCCTTCTTCATGCACATCCACGGTGGAAAGTTGTACGGAATCAAAATAACTGGCCACACACTGTACTGAAGCTCTTTCTTGCCAAAAGGGTTGAAACCGTCGGATGATAGCCCTAGCCAAACATTTCGAACCTCTGATGCAAATTCAGGAAACTCCAACACATTCTTCTTCCAAGCCTCTCCGTCGGCGGGATGTCTAAGGGTGTCATCGTCAGGCACATTCCTCTCAGCCCACCATCTCATAGCTTTGGCCGTGAAAGCACACATGAACAATCGCTCGAGCCTATCAATCAGCGGGAAGTACCGAAGTATCTTCACAGCTTTCTTGTTCCCTTTAGGAGTGAACTTATACCGCTCTGTATTGCATACTGGGCAGTATTCAAGATCTGCAAGTCATTCCTCGTAAAACAGAACGCAATCGTATCTGCATGCATGAATCTTGATGTAGGAAAGGCCGAGATCTTTAAGGATATGTCGCACCTTATGATGACTGGTAGGAAGCCGATGTCCGGGGGACATCGCCCCACCCCATATCTTCAGCCAATCATCAACAAATTTGACAGTACCTTTGTTCTCCGTTTTGATCTTCATCACTCCCATGACAGATTCAAGGACAGTCTTACTGCATCCGGGGTACAATGGAGTCTGTTGCAATGCGATCAGGTTGTTGTACTTTTCCATACCACTTGTGTTGACCGGAGATCGGGGTAATGGCTCGAGTGGCTCAATATCAGGGAAACACTCCATCTCCGGAGGAGGGAGTTGCACATCTAGTGCTTCATCAAAGACACCGCTCTCACGAGGAAACATATCGTTGATCCAGTTCGTTGTTGGATCATTGGAGGAACTCCCTCTCTCGGCAAATTGTCCATGATCATGAGGACCCGCAAACTCTGGTTCACCGTGATAAATCCAATTAGTGTATAGGACCCAAAATCCATATCTAGTCAAGTGTTGCTCCACTGTCTCTATGGAAAACCGGTGTCGTGGGGTGGCACACTTGCACTTTTTACACGGACAATAATGAAGTGTAGTGTCTCCACAGTTAGCCATCACAAAATCCAGGAAACTCCTAACTCCATCATGATACGCCTGATCCCATCTTCCAAGGGTAATCCAACTCTTGTCCATCCTGTAAATTCAAGAAATAAATATAGCTATATATAGATATGTATATATGCACGTACTACGTACGTACGTACGTACTAATTAATTAAAAAATTCATCATTACACACACACACATATATATATATACACATGCATCCCTAAATTAATTAAAACATCGTCAATCTCCCTAATTAATTAAACACAATGTATTTTTTATATATACCAAAAATATATTTTTAATTACAATTAAATTAATTAATATATATATACATTTTTTCATCAAATTCATCTAAAATCACCTATAAATCAACAATCAATCACTAATCTTCAACAAAACTTCAATTCTATCTAACCAACATATCAACCCATTAATAATCTCATCTTAACACACACATATATATATATATATATCAAATTAATCACACATTTATTCTAATTAAACTCTAAATTAACACACCTCTGCATATAACCAACTAAATCAACACACACAGCAATATACGTACCTTTCAAGCTTATGGCCGAGGTTTTGGACGATTTCAGAGCGTTTTCGAAATGTTTTCGACGAATGAGCTCGCTGCTGCAGAATGGATCTGATATAAGAGTTATAGCCGACGAATACCCTCCTCGTCGGCTATAACCAAAAACTTTTCGTCGGCTATAACTCTTATAGCCGACGAATACCCTCCTCGTCGGCTATAACCAAAAACTTTTCGTCGGCTATAGTTATAGCCGACGACGTCCGACAACTCGTCGGCTATAATGTTATAGCCGACGATGTGGCCGACGAAATAGTAATTCGTCGGCTATGACCCCTTATAGCCGACGAAGTACTATTTCGTCGGCCTTTTTTTCCAATATCGTCGGCTATAACCCCTTTTCTGGTAGTGAATCGGATACATAGAAGAGTTTTACAAAACCGAAAATTGAAGTTTCTAGCTACATATAACATAAACATCATACATAGAAGAAAAATACAAGCCATGAGATGGTAGAATCACACTTTAAAGACACCTTTAAGAGTGAAGCTCGGATGCAGCGGTTGTTGATAAAAGGTTCGGGTGAAAAGATGAAGTTTTGGAAGTGGTGGTGGTTTTTGCTTGGTATTTTTCTGGACTAGAACTTCTGAATTTTGCCTAGAGTCTTTGGCTAGTATTTGTGCTTGAGATGTGAAACTTTCTGTATGAAATTTGTGCCTTTATATAGAGGAGAGGTTGGGAAAAGTTGGCAGACACAAATGCAGCTGCATGCTTCCCTTAGTCAACAAATGCAGCTGTAAGCTTCCTTCAGTCAACAAATGCAGCTACAAGCTTCCTTCAGTTCACAAATGCAGCTACAAGCTTTCTTCAATTCACAAATGCAGTTGCAAGCTTCCCTAGTCTTCATTTAGCTCAGCAACTCTCATTTAATGCTTTTAGATGACTTTTTGGTGGAGAAACACAGAAATTACTCTCAGTAGGCAGTAGGTTGTTCTTCTCAGCAGACAGTGACCTTCCTGCATTGTAACTGGCATAACTTCCTCCTAAAAATAGATATTAATGTGATTCCAAATTCTGTAGAAACTAGACTTCCACATATTTCTATGCATATATGGCTTGTCTTCTAATTCTAAGTGAGTCGTCCTAGAGGATCCGTGGAAGTCAAGCTTTCCGGCAGGCTGCCAGTCAATCTTCTCGACAGATGACCTTTCTGTGTTGTAACTGGCATAACTCTCTCCTTAGGGAAGATTTTGATACTATTCTAATTGCAGTAGAAACTAGACTCATAGACCATTCCATGCATATATGGCTCGCCTTCCCAGGTCTTGTAAATCATCCTAGAGAAATTCGGGAATTTAGGTGATGTGCCCAGGAAAAAACTGAAACTTACTAGATTTGCATCCAATTTGCACTTGTAATTCCTGCCAGCTTCTTTTGCTTTAATTGTTAAAACTCCTTCTATTTCTCAATCATTTACATGTCTACTGCACATAAGAGAAGAAGAATTCATCAAATACAAAGTCTAAGCTTTACAGAACAAACGGAACAACTCTAAAACTCCTAGTTTGACTAGGTTTTCTATCTTTTCAAAACTTGTTCCGATTTTCTATAAATTTCCTATGTTTTGGCACATTTTCTTTGTAGCTCTACCAAGTACTCATGAATCTATTATATGACTCTATTCTACAACATTAAGGGTTAAAGAAAAGTAAAAAAACGAGGGTCAAAAACATTAAGAACGTCGCATTTTATGCTCCTATCAAGTCTCTCAAACACCAAACAGAAAAATACTTAGCCAAAACCCGATTCCACCACTTCCATAAAATCGTACCTTCACCTTACCTTCTGCCGATCTCTCCACCACATCTTGTGAAGTCTTCAAGGTTTCTAAAGTGTGATTCGCCCCTCTTATGGCTACTGTATTTATTTATGTTTGTGTGTGTTGCAAGAATTTGTTTCAATATTTGGTTTTTGTTAAACTTTTGTATGAACTCGGTTTGATGTTTATGTAATGGTTTTGCAAGTTTAGCATGTAATTTTCGTGTGTTAGATAATTAGGATAGTGGTATTAGATGCATGTTTAGGACTTAAATCGGTTAGTAATCTAAGGTGAGGGCATGAAAATCGGTACTTAGTATCGTCTTGAATGTAATCTAGGTACTAGGTTTAATCGGCTAGAGTAATAACAAACTAGATGAACGTGACTGTCTCTTTGATTTGTGTTGCTCGACTAGAGTTAATAACCCTTAGAACTTGCATGTTAAATAAGAAGATTGCCAACCTTACTTGTTTACTTGTTTGCGATTTTAGACTCTTGTGCTTCAATATTACATGTTAAGAAACGGTAGCATAATTTTTAGGATCTATAGCGGAAGTTTGGTCTTAAAAACTTGAAAAGTCTAATAACTAGGTACATAGCGGAAGCTCTAGTTATGGTCGAAACTGAATTAGGTCTAAAATTATGTCAAATACTTGTTTCTTACTTTCTTGCATGGGAGTCTTACTTGTAAAAGAGTCTTTTGTCTAATTGTTATATGTGAAAGATGATGATCACACTACACCAATAAGTGCATCAGATAACACTACACAGTTAACGATTTTACGGCGTAACGTTGTGTGACAAAAGAAAGTGAATCACATAACAATTTTTAAGAGCAGTTCGTTGTGTGATTCTATAAAAAATTTGAAAGTTGATTTTACAAAAAAACTACACAACGGTTTAAACCATATTTGTTGTGCGTATCATACAAAAAAAGACGGCAACCTCCCCTCATAAGAATACTGAAATATGGGTTGTAATCATACAACAGAAAATACAAAATATGTTGTGTGAACACATGTCTTCAGATATTCACACAACAGTTTTTCATTATCTGTTGTGTTATAAATCTTTCATGTAGGGTTTTGCCGATCGTTTCCTCGATTTGGTGCTCACATTGTCCGTAACCATAAACCTTTAGGGAATATAGCATGTAGGTTTTTAATCCAACAATATAGCTACAAAAAATTTGATGTATGAAATTAGGAGAGAAAAATAGACACACAACAGTTTTTATTTCACTGTTGTGGGAATACAACTCTCATGTTTTAGGATGATCAAAGCATTTTCTCAATTTGGCACTCACATTCCCAAAAATCAACAAGTTTTGTGTAAGATAGCCTCGGTGTTTAATCACCCAATAGATTTTTCCTAATACCGTTGTATGAATATAAAGCAAAAACGTATATATGCTTATGCTTCCCAATGGAGAGCTAACTCATTGATGGATAAAGGACCCAATATTTTTGCATGATCTCATACACCCCATCTTTGTGAGAGTGTGAGAGTTGTCGGATTGAAAAAATAAGGTACGAGAATGTAGTTAAAAATATTTTTTTTTTTAGATAAATATGGTCGATTTATGATTGATCCATCCGATCAAGACCCAAACGTTATCAAAAATTCAAGAATTTCGTTTCATGACCTTATTTCAATACGGTGATCACATCCAACGGTCGAATTTTTGTTTTATCGAGTTTATTCATTTGAATCTCGACATGTCTACTAATGTCATATAACTTGTATAACTTATTTACTAGGTTATATGTAAGTGTATATATTTATTAACCAACTATATCGAGGAAATGAAAAATGAAATAAGCGAACCATATGATGTGATCACGATAGTGAAATTTGGATGTGGTACGAAATTCACCTATTTTCGATAACGTTTGAGTGTCGATCGCATGAGTCAACTCTAATTACGATTATTAATTGACCGTATTCATACAATAGTAATAGCTGCATTGTGTGATTGCATATGATTTTGATTTAAGTTTTAGTGTTTAGGGTTTTGACTTTAGAGTCTAGGGGTTTTGACTTTTAGAGTTTAGAGTTTTGGGTTTTGGTTTTAGAGTTTAGAGTTTAGGGTTTTGATTTTAGAGTTTACATATTTTTCTCATTCAAACAACAAACATTGTTAAGCTGTTGTCTGATTCACTAATACAAAAAACTAAAAGACTCTCATTTTAACTAGACCTAGTCTCACACTTGGTCAAAAAAAGAAAAACACCACCCCAGTACTCCTCTCTCTCTTTAATCACCCAACATATATTTCCTAATACCGTTGTATGAATATAAAGCAAAAACGTATTTATGCTTATGCTTCCCTATGGAGAGCTAACTCATTGATGGATAAAAGACCTAATATTTTTGCATGATCTCATACACCCCATCTTCGTGAGAGTGTGAGAGTTGACGGATTGAAAAAATATGGTACGAGAATGTAGCTAAAAACATTTTTCTATTAGATAAGTATCGTCGATTTATGGTTGATCCATACGATGAAGACCCAAACGTTATCAAAAATTTGAGAATTTCGTACTATGACCTTATTTCAATACGGTGATCACATCCAACGGTCGAATTTTTATTTTATCGATTTTAGTCAAGTTGCTCGTTTGAATCATGGTTATGCCCTAGGTTGCATGGAATCGGGTGCGGGTACGTGGAAACGAAGCGTTTGAAAACGCGGAAGCGTTTTTTTAGGAAAATATTTGGAAGCGGGTACATTTCGGAAGCGCCGAATAAAATAATATATATATATATATATATATATATATATATATATATATATTTTAAAGAGGATCTAAGGGTTTCACACCTACCCCCTGTCGTGACTCGAACCCAGGACCTAATAGCCTACTTCCTAGGTAATGGGGCTCTTTTACCACTTGAGCTAACCTATTTCGTCGCTCAAATGGAAAAATACCATTGCAAATTCAAATTCACAGAGTCTACGTTTTTGGACTCGTCAAATTTTGTAGATGGGATAATACTGAACTAGATAAAGACAAAGAAATTTTGGCCACATTTGGCATCAAGGATAGGACTTAAATTAGGATAGGAATTAGATTAGATTAGAATAGGGAAAATTTTACTAATAGTGCACCGACTAAATCTCACTGATAATTTCCATACATCGAGTCCTAAAATGAACATTTTGGTACATGACATTTGAAACTCAACCTACTATTTAGACACGTCGCTAACACTGCCGTTAACTCTAACATTTCCAGAGGATAATTTGGTACTCCTACACCCTGCCTCTAGATAACAGAGTTCCTCTATCTCTCCACGTACCCAGTCCCAAGCATATAAAGCTCGACACCCGACGACCACCGTATCTCCTCCACTTTCCAAATACACACAATTACCTAATTCAACGCACTTCTAATCCTACCCACCATAACCTGTTTTGCAATTCCAGAAGCTTGACACCCATTCCTAAGCCTTCTTCTTTCCTTTAGACATGGTTCCTGCAAATTCAAATTGCAGAAGAGGTTCGTATGACAATGGTATTGGCATTAAATTCCAATTCTAAGCAAAAGAGTTTCGAATTGGAATTGGTCTACATTCAGATAGAGAAATAATCGTAGAGATGAAGGTGAGGAGAGAGAAGTTGGGTGGGAATTTCTCGCCTCGGTCTCTTGAATTCTCAGCAGTGGGTTCCGAATCCTTCGATTAGCTGACAAAAATGTTCAATATATTTGGTTTATATATAGCAAATATGTGGATGGTTTGAATTGTAGAGGTGTCAGAATATGGAGGGGGAAAGAGAGATCACCACCAAGCACTTATCACCATCAAACCCCATATCTCTCTAACCTTAATCACTACCCATCTCGCCAACCAAATCCATCTCAACACAGCACAGCGAGAACTTCATCACTATCCATCTTCCAAGCCAATGAATTGGCTCTCTCTACTCTCTCTCCTCTCTCTCTCTCTCTTCCAGCGCTTCTGTCCTTCCAGCCCTTTCACGCTTCCAGTTTGGAATCACTCGCTTCCCACGTGATTCCAAAAATGATTTTGTCAGAATCGCGTTTCCAAGCGCTTCCGCCACGTTTCGCTCCCGCTTCCGCTTCAGAAGCGCGAAACGTGAGCTACCTCACGCTTCCGTGCTACGCAAGTTATGCCTACTAATGTCATATAACTTGTTTGTTAGATTATACATAAGTGTGTATCTTTCTAAACTAACTATATGAAGGAAATGAAAAATATAGAAAACAGACCATACGATGTGATCACGATAGTGAAATATAGACATGGTACGAAACTCACTCATTTTCGATAATTTTTTAGCCTCGATCGCGTGGGTCAACTCTAATTATGCGTATTTAATTGACCATATTCATACAACAGTAGTATTTAGATGCATTGTGTGACTGTTGTTTCTGTCTGAATCTGTAGACTCATAGATACTGATGGATCTTGGTGTGATTCCTGCCTGCAAACCCTGCTAACTAAGGGAATACCGGGCAGGGTCGGTCTATTCCGTTCCGATGTCTAAGTCAGAATAGTTGGAATAAACTGATAACTTAAGCGGGAATGAGTAGTTGAAGTATTGATTACTTATTAATGAGGGTAGTTGGGACTCATATATAGGCTGCGGGTGTGAGGACTGGCCTCAACCTTTAATGTGGGACTGGCCCCCTTTTGCACATATTACTGTACTGTTTCGGCCCCTGTTTGGGATCTGCTATCCTCGGTTCCCGGGCCTAGGTCACAGGTAAGACCTGCCCGGGCGCGGATGCAGGTGTTCACGCTTTGCCCCCGGGCTCTGGGCCGGGTCCAAGAGTCCTGGCTGGGGTCTGGGGGCCTAGGTAGCCTCTCTGTGGCTACTGTCAACAAGTTCCCCAAGTTCCCGGTCAAGTGCCATCTTGAATAGGGACTTAAATATGTCTTCCTTTATAGGCCCACAGACCCGCTGGGGCACTTACCCACGGGTACCCTAGCCCCCTAAGTCCGCGTTTAAGATTGGGCTTGGCCGGACGTTTGAATAAACCTGTTATGATGATGCATAATGTGAATGCATGGTTATGATGTTGATGCTGACAGTTGCATTTGGGTACAAGATGTTGTACTTGAGATGATAATGTGGGGTTGAAATCCGCCATACTATGTTCCGGGAAAAACTCGGTGAATATAGCGAATGGGATGATGTGACGTTGAAATCCGCCATGCTATGTTCCGGGGAAAACCCGGTGAATATATCAAATGAGATGATGTGACGTTGAAATCCGCCGTGCTATGTTCCACGAAAACCCGGCAAAGATAGGGAATAGGATGACCGAGTCCCCTGAGTTAGGAACGGTAGCCACAGTAGTCGGTGAGTGCCTTGAACATTTTGAAGAGGTCACCCAGTACCAGCGGGAAACGTGGCCTGTGTTATAGGAGTTCCTGGTGGGTGGCGTGTCCCGGAGTGATCCTGGACAGCCGTCCCCACGTGTCACACAGCCTCTTGTTCTTGCAGGCATATAGGATGTGCAGGGTTTTTAGCCTGCTAGAAGAGTTGTCATGTATGAGAGGATCAAGTCTCCCGGGGTGAAGCGGTCCCGTGTTGGTACTGGAGACATCCCCGATCGTTTCATACCCTTTGGCCGTACAGGCGTTAGGAATGTGCAATATTTTTAGCCTGCGGGAAGAGTTGTCCTGTATGAGAGGATCAAGTCTCCCGGTGGGTGGCGTGGCCCGGAGTAGTCCTTGGTAACCGTCCCAACGTCGCTGCATTTGTTCCTGCAGGTGGGATGTATGTGCAGGGTTTTTAGCATGCGGGAAGAGTTGGATCCGTTATGTCGTACACAGTTGTCCGTAGGAATGTCTCAGTTCGCTGAACCGGTTATTCCATAGGGGAGCGATAAGCAAGTGCCATCATGGCCGGTCTGATACCGCATCCAATAGTCGAAGCTGGATGGACTGAGGATGAGGAAACCGTTGAACTGGAGCAGGCACTACGGTTGGAATATCGTAGCCTGTACATAATATTGTTGTAGGGTTTTTAGCCTGCGGGAAGATGTTTCCTGTGCTAGAGGAAGACTTCTCCAAGTGGGATACCGAGCCGTTTTTTGTTTTGGCTGTAAATGTGGAATAAATTCAACCAGTGGAGTGGCCCATACCGTTGGAATATATGTTAGAATGCCCCGTACTTGTTGGAATATATGTTAGAATGCCCCGTACTTGTTGGAATATTTCAGGGGTAATAATAATAATCTTGCAGGGTTTCTAGCCAGCAGGAAGAAGTCTCTTGTGTTAGAGGAAGAGTTCTTCCGGTGGGATACCTCGATTTGTTGGAGTATTTCAGCGTTAGGTGGAGTAGGCTCTAGGCGGGATGGTTCGAGTATGTCCCCTGGTCTTTCAACTACCCTCCGCATGCAAGGCAAGTGGCTGACATGCATTGAAGGGGGTATTCCATTAGTCCCATCAGTTATGATGGCATGAGAAGTTGCCAATACTGGGACACGTGCCGGTAGGAGACGGTCAGAGATGGATGGCCCGGATCCGCTGGCACTTTACTTGCCCTACTGAGTATTTTGGGAGGAAAATTCAAGGGCGTTGGGCCTGCATATAAACCCTTGCCTCTTTGTGTGTTTTTCGTTTGGCTGAGAACTGATCCCTTGTTTAGCCTCGCTCAACACAATTGCTCGGTGCTTTCCAGCTGTTGCGTTTCCGTCGTCGTGCACACTAATCGGTGAGTCCCAGTCTTTTGCGATTCTGAAATTGTTTCGTCTCCCCCCTTTCTTGTTCGTGGGTGGATCCGATGGGCAGTTGGTGGTATCTAGATTAGCCCTTTGGATAGGACCCTTGTAGTATCGGATGATGATGTCGCCGAAGCGAGCATCAAGCAATAATAACCCTATAATCGTTAGTAGTATAGACATAAGTAGGGATCGTTCTAAGCCGAGGATTAAGGGTACTTGAAACATGAGATTGTTAGACAAAAATATACATATATACATTAAGAATCGTCACAACTTGGGGATGATATGGGATTAGCAGCTTTGCCGCCCCTAAACTAAAGAACACGAAAACAAAAACAAAAAGGGGAAGAAGTATGGCGTCGGCAGCCCTAGGGCTAGGTACAAAAATTTAGAGAAAAAGTAAAGCTGCCCTAAATCCTAGACTACTATGTACAAGTTTGGTCGACATTCTTCCACAAATCTCTAGCACGAAAGCAATCAAAACACATAACAAAATAGTAGACAAGACTCACGGCAAACAATGAAAATGTGATCTAAACTCGACTTAGTTCCAATTCCCAATTAGAGCCGCAGCGGTCATCTAATCGTACTAGACTTCTTATGTACTTAGAATTAACTCAGCGTCTAATCCTAATTTGATTACTAACCGGTTTACATGACACGCAGCGTCAACACATGAACTAGCTAGCAAATATGCACAAAGTCTTTTTAATTGGAAACAAGTTTAACATGCAAGGCGTCACTCTTCATATTAGACAAGCAAGTTCATATAAATTACTCCACCCCTTGTGAAAACAATACAAATAAAGCAACGCAGCGTCTACTAAATTCATATTAACTTTCGGCTAAATGAGTATAATTTTAAACCCAAATTAACATGTATTTGCCGATTGCCTAATTACTATTTTATTAAATATTTTCCTTACAATTTTAACATGCAATCCGAATTCTTACATCCAAAAACCAATTAAAGATAAAGAAAACAAATTGATCATGTGAATTATAAAACCAAACTTCAATCCAAACAATACATAGACATAATATTTGAAACCAAGAATTCATGCTAACTTCATAGACAAAGTTTAACATAACTACAAAGAAAGAATTACAAAACCGAGAGTGGGGAGCAGATCACACTTTTAGAACACCTTTGGAGCTTCACGTCATGTGGATCTAGATGGATGATGGATGATTGGTACGGCAGCAATTTTCTGGATGAACGGATGAGGATGGTTCGGCTGGTTTTTGTGGTGGTGGAGGTAGGGTGTTTCAGCTAGGGTTTTCTTTGTAGGATTCTTGGAGAATTTTTGTAGAGCTTTTGGCTAGATTTTTGCTTTGGAATGTGACACTTTTCTTCATGGTGCCGGCCTCTATTTATAGGAGAAGGGAAAGGCTGATTTGAGAGAGTTTTCCTTGCTCAAAATGGGATAGAAATCCTCTTGTAATAATGTTTCCCAATCTGACATGGTTTAGGTTATTCTATCCCATTTCAAATAAGGAATTCCATGCTTGGCCAACCTAGGGTTTATTCCTCACATGCTTAACACTTTTTCTTCTTCTTTGAAGCCCTAAGACACGGCTGAGGCACTTGTAGCCCACTCGGGTGCAGTCCTTGCCAGTATTAGATACTGGCGAGGCTAATCTGGGTGGCGAGTCTGGTGCTGGCGATGCTATCGGATGGCGAGCAGTGGTGACGCAAGCGAGGCTAATCTGCTGGCAAGTAAACTGGCGAGGCGAGTATAGGCTTCTGGCGAGTATAGGCTAAGCTGATTTTCTTCCTTCTTCTCAGTAGATCTGACCTTTGCATCTTCAATTGAGCATAACTTTCTCCTCGGAGCTCCAATTGATGCGATTCTAAGTCTCAGATAAACTGGACACATAGAGCTTCCTTCATATAAAAGGGCTTGATCAAATTCCTTGTGAAACGTTAGGAATGAATTTTTGAAGTTGGGACACAGTCCCAGGAAGATTCCTGGAAGTCCCTGGATTGGCTTGCTCGAACTACTGATTTGCAGCCATCGTTTGGGTGACTTCCTGAACTCCGATTGATCTGTATTTTTGACACAAGACCCATTAGCAAGCCAACAGTGTGCATACCAAATTTTATTAAATTTGGAAAAGGATAGGTCACAATTACACTCATCTTAGAATCACGAAAAAGACACATTTTTCACTATTTTCCAGAATTCTTAAACTTAGTCATTTTTCGGACTCTAAAGCATATATTTCCAAAACTCTACCAAAATGACACTAAACTATATTATGACTCTATCTTAGATAAATAAGGGTTAAACGAAGCATAAATGAGGATAAATACATATTAATATCGTCGCACATTGTGCTCCTATCAACTACCCCACACTTATCATTTGCTAGTCCCTTAGCAAACTAAATTTAAACTAAGACTCAAAAACAAACTATTGCCCCTAACAATTTGTCTCAGGCTCGTATGTACACATAACTTTCAAGTTAATGCATGAGAATGCTAAGCACGAAAATTCCAAGCTTCATGAACATGTAACATCAATAACAACATATAAGAACAAAAGTAAGCATGTAGACATGTTAAGCTAATTCAATTCTCCTCACTAGGCATACTCTCTTCTTTTTTCTCGAAGCATGGTTATTCACACATAAGTATATGCAAGTGAAAGATAATGAATTACGAAGAGTAACTTGCATATGTCAAAGAAACAAGAGCACTTTTGTGAAATTTAATGGAAAAACCTCATATAACAACTATGTGCACCAATGAACCAAAACCATATGCTTACTCTTGAGATAATCTCCACAAATCAAATTTGACCATCTTAAGAATCATGAAAAGATCAACAAATGGGAATATAATGGGGTTTGGCTAAGAGGTATTCGAAATTTTAGGAAATAAGTGGTGCTAAAGACGTCTCTTTAACATAGCAAAGCTCGACTCTCCTATTGTCTCCTCGAAAAGGCTAATCGTGGTCAGATTTCATCTTGTTGGACCTATTCTTCATTCTTAACTCCCCAAAGACATTGTGAAAACGAACAAAGGTCGAAATTTACAATAATAGACCTTCACATACATGCATACTCCAAATTCACAATACTTTACAAGACTAGACTTAGCAATTTTATCAAAACAAGCCGTGCCTACACTTCATTTTTTTCTCGGACTTGATTTTTCTTTTTTTGTCCGAATTCAATTTTTTTTTCTGTTTTTCTTTTGCTAGGCACGGCACATACAATTTTTCATATACTTTTCTAGCTAAGTCTGCCCCACACTTGCTCTTCTTCATCACTTCACGCGAAAACGCTTTCAAAAAATCAAGCTTTACCAAATCATTGATCAAGGGTAAAAGCATAACTATACTAAGCTCATGGAAAGTGTTTAAGGGTGATGAAAGAAAAGGCTAATCGTAGGCTCAAAGGGGGTTTACTAAGGTGTCCCACGACGGGCACAAATAGGGCACATGCTTTATTTGGCAATGGTGGTAAACCTAAGAGATCTTTTCAATCACTTTCAAAATCAAGGTATTTTATGACTAAAATCGTTCTGAAAATCAACAAGAGTAAGTTCTAGCATTCTAGAGTTCATTAAAAAGCTATGGCACATAATCGTTGAATATGCAAAGAATAATGAGGTTCATAATTTTAGCATGCTCGAAATTTTCAGAAATTTATCACTCATAAAGAAAGCAATTTGGCTCTCTAAAGCTCACATAGGTTATTATGGAAACAAACTAGCTAAAACATGCATGCTTGGGTAATCAACATATCCTACATGCTCCTACCAATGCACACAATCCATGAAACTCACAATTTTAATTGTATGCACAACCATCATCTATGTATGCAAAGAGGAGAAAAACATCATTGACATATTAGGGGCATCCTAAGACAACAATTTAAACACTCTATTTTTGTATCACAATTTTCTGAAATTTTCTTTTCTAAACTAAGCACACGAAAACATAAACGGAATACGTTATCCCACCCCACACTTAGAAAATTACATTGCCCTCAATGTAAGCACAAATCAAAATCAACGAATTTCCTAAGCATGCAATCGTCTAACACATTCAAACATAACATCACAAACCAAAGAAAAAGATAAGGGTTAAGAAATTTCAAACTCTCGATGACGACTCCTTCACTTTTCTTTGATCGAATTGGGTTGCCTCCCAAGTAGCGCTTGGTATTTATAGTCCATTGCTTAGACTTGTCACCATTGTTTCATGTGTTCATCGTGAGCCAAAATAGCTCAAATCGGCACGAAGTAGCTCAACGAGGTGCGTGTGGCACCATGCGCTTGTCTCGGCATCAAAGTGGGATGTGCCGGCATGTGTTTGCGTGGAGGGCAGCAGATCGGAGGCGGTTTGCTTCTCGGCTGCAGGAGACGTATCCACGAGTTGCTGCGTGTCTGGCGTAATGTGCGTATCCGTATCGGCAACCGGCTCGTTCATTGTATCGGCGTTGGCTGCACTCGGTGGCTCGGCTGCATATGTCATCGCAGCAGTACTGCCAGCAATGGCAGGTCCGGCTTCATGTGAAGTGGCTGTAGCAAATATGGGCTGCCTCTCGGCAGCAGCAAGGTTGGCCGGCTGTATTTGTAGAGGGACATCGTCGACATACACTTCATCAATATTATGCTAGGTGAATGCTTCGAAGTATGGCTTGAGTCGATGGCCGTTAACTTTGAAAGTGTTTCCCGTAGCCTTGTTACGAATCTCGATGGCCCTATGAGTAAAAACTTGAGTGACAATGAATGGTCCTAACCATCGAGAGCGTAACTTTTCCGGAAAAAGTTTGAGTCTTGAATGATACAAGATAACTTTTTGACCAACTTCAAACTTCTTCCGTCGAAGCATCTTATCATGATAAGCTCGAGTCTTCTCCTTATAAATCCATGCGGCATCATAGGCTTCATTGCGTATTTCTTCAAGTTCATTGAGTTGAAGCTTCCTATGAAGGCCGGCATCGTCGATGTCCATGTTGAATGCTTTAACCGCCCACCATGCTTTGTGCTCTAACTCAGCCGATAAGTGACATGCTTTGCCATAAACTAACTGAAAAGGTGACATACCTATCCGTGTCTTGTATGCAGTCCTATAAGCCCACAAAGCATCATCGAGACGATCACTCCAATCCTTCCTTGAAGGTCCAACCGATTTCTCTAATACTTGTTTGATCTCTCGATTGCTCACTTCCGCCATTCCACTTGTTTGGGGATGATAAGGTGTAGATGCCTTGTGTGTGAACCCATATTTCTTCAATAAGGCCTCAATGGTGCGGTTACAAAAATGGGATCCTCCATCGCTAATCATGACTCTTGGAACTCCAAAACGTGAAAAGATGTTAGTCTTGAGAAACTTGGCCACCACCTTTGAATCATTGGTGTGTGTGGCCTTGGCTTCGATCCACTTTGACACATATCAACCGCTAGCAATATGTAAAGAAAGCCGTTGCTAGAAGGAAATGGCCCTATGAAATCAATTCCCCATAAGTCGAAAATTTCTACCTCAATGATTGGTTGTAGAGGCATTTGATCTCGGGCTCCTATGTTGCCGGTTCGTTGGCACCGGTCACAAGTCACACACGCCACATATGCATCTTTAAATAAAGTTGGCCAAAAGAAACCACACTCAAGTACCTTCAATGCCGTCCTCTTAGGCCCGAAGTGACCACCACATGCCTCGGAGTGACAAAAAGAAAGAATGGATTGATATGATCGAAACTTTTCCAAAGCAAAAATTACCGCCAAGAGTTCTTTCTCCGTTGTAGTGTAATTGAGTTGAGCACTACCTGATCAGACAGAATAGCCGACGAAATTTTTTTTGTCTACTATGCCAAATTTTCGTCGGTTATTCCTTCTACCGACGAAACTTTCGTCGGCTATAATTCGTCAGTAAAAGGGCGTTGGTAAAACGAATGGCCGACGAAAATAACGAAATCGTCGGCCATTCCAAAATTATCACCGAAGAAAATTCATTTTGTCGACCAAACCTTGGCAAAATATCCGACGAAATTCGTCGGATATTTTCGAGTATGGCCGACGATATCGTAAACTATAGCCGACGAAATTCGTCGGCTATTTTTCTGAAATATAGCCGACGATTTCATCTATTTCGTTGGTTATTTCGTCGGAATATATTAATATTTTAATAGGCATTAATTAATTATAGCCGACGAAATAATGTCATTTTCGTCGGCTATAACGGTTATAGCCGACGAAATTTGGTAAAAATCGTCGGCTATAGCACTTATAGGCGACGAAATAATGCCAATATCGTCGGCTATTCTTACATTTTGGGGGAAAAAAATTAAATTAATTTCTAAATTACCATTCCAAGCAACCTGCAATTCACAATGACAATCCATGCATTTACACCAACAAGAAACACGTCTAAATGAATTATTATTTAATTTGTTCAAATATACATAAAATATAACCCTAATCATCACCTAAAGCACTAAAGTCTACCACGTCATCCCCTGCATCCTGCTGTCCATCATGCTCGTCATCCTGCTGAATGAACTCGGGAGGTTGAGGCATTGGAGGTTCATCTAACGGCTCAAACGGGGGCGGGGGTTTAAGGCCTTGTTGTTGTGCCGCGAACATAGCATACCACCAGTTTTGTTGGCCGGCGTAGTTCTGTCGTCGAGTTTTCTCGCATTCAGCATGCCAACTGGACATTTCAAAATGATACTGCTGTGTTATGCGTTGTTGCTCCTGTGATCTCTGGAACTGGGCCGCCAATCTTGCATTTTCTTCTGCCAATCTCTGTATTTCCCCCCTCATCTGTTGGCTGTCCCCGCCTCCCTTCTTTTGAGCTCCCTTAGTGGTCTTCAGGACCCCTATTCCAGAACTTCCCAAACCCCGGCAGTAGTAGTCGTTTGACCGTTGTGGGAAGGCTGCGTCGAATATTCGCGCTGCAGATTGGACATTCGATCGGTCGACCTGGCTCAGGGCTTCTTGCAGATCTGCCTCTGAAATGTTCGGTTGTGTCTCCCGAACTACTTCCTGCAACACTTCTTTTCGGCCCGGTTCACCCTCTCCTAATTGAACGGGAAAAAAAAATAATTAATATTCTAACAAATATATAATTAAGTAAAATTAATAATTAAAATTTTAAAATCGTAATCAACGACTTACAAGCTGTTCTGTCGCTAATGGATATCAGGATGATCTCTAAGCGCCTCCTCCTGATATTGTGAAAATGTCCTAGAACCACCATGATGGGGGGTTGTGTTACAGCGGCGGTTAGCATAGTTTATCCGAGACCGTTCCTTCAAACAAATAATAAAATATTAGAAAAATGCATCAAAAAATATTAGTGTAATAATTATAAAATAATTAAACTTAAAATTAAAATATTAACAAAATAAACAATTATAGTTAAGTTTAGTATTTACCTGCATAAGTGGGTTGTTGAAGTCTACTGTCTTCAACCAGCGCCACTCGTACTCTCTGAATATGAACTCTCTTAGAATACCCATACGACCATGTTTGTTGTATTCGGTAAAGTGGGTACGGAGCTCGTTCTTCCACTCTTTGAACCTACAGAAAAAACAAAAGTGCATTAGAAATATTATTAATATCATAAAATATTTCAAATTATAAGATGAGGAATTCCCAACGTACCTCGAGTTCTGCATCGCGTACGCCCAAGCCTGCTTGTGTTCGGCAATCTCGAAGTATGCTTGAAAGATAATATTTTATTAGTTTTACAATTATAACAATACCGAAAATTATTAAATATTACGATAAAGAAATTAAGTTTTTTAAATTACTCACCGACGCCGCGTTGTTGACCTCCCTCTTGATCTCTTCCGGCACATCACCCCACCGTGTCCACAACATAGGGACTCTATCCCTAATTAGTGCCCCCACGCAACCCGCGTAATCGCGGCATTTTTTTCCCCTGAACATCCTGATTAGGGGGCTCGTTGATCTGGATCCTCCCCCTGCTCTCAACAGTTTTCCTGAGCGTATCAAAACATATGACACCTCTCGTATTCCTGCTTGAACTGCAGCGGCTGTCCCTATCACATAAACGACGATTGGTTAATAAAATTAACTATTAGTGCGTTAATTTTAATAAAACATTTAATTAATAAAATCAAATGTTACCTGAACTCGATGACCCGTCTGTCGACTTTCCTTGTAATCTCGCCGAAATCAGGAGCTCAGGTCTCTCAAATGGCTCATGATGGTATGCCTCCGCAACACTCACGTACTGAGGCATATCAGGCCATATGGGCACACCACGCTCGTCGACCTCGGGTATGGCAGGAATGTTGTATGGCAGGTACAGCTGATTAGGGAGAGTAGGCCCCTCAGTAGAGTCAGCAGCAGACGGCGCAGGACTCGTCATCGGCTCCCGATGAATCTCAGGCATATGGACCTGATGAATGTCTGGAGCTATGTCGTCCTGAAATAGCTGCGTACTACATCTCGGAGGATCTGGCCGGAGAGTGGGACGTGAACTGCTCGACGGCCGCCCCGCCGATAAAAGGGTCTGGTGCCGGCTGCTCACACTCCTCCGCGGCTGGGATGAATCGATCCTCTGAGGCTGGCTGGTGGTCCTCCCAGGCTGGCTAAGAGTCCTCTCGGAGTCTCCGGATCCGCCAGAACTTCCAGAACCCCTAGATCTGGAACGACGGCCTCCGAATAACTGTCTAAATGCATCGGCCATCTGCAGCTTGAGGCATTAATACATTAATTAATATTAAATTATATTACATTAAATAACAAATTCTAATTAATATAATAACCAATAATACTAACATATTTTAAAACATACTAACAAATTAATATTTAAATTTTAACTAATTTTAAATAATACTAACCATTAACATAAATATAACCATTTATATACAAATATAACTATATTTCATCATTAACATATATATACATACAAATAACCATTTATATATTAACAAAAATATAACCATTTATATAATTAGGCTACCAATTTATATATATAATTAATTTAACAATTTATATAATTAATCTACAAATTTATATATATAATTAATCTAACAATTTATACATATAACCAATATATATAACAATTTAACACACACACTTAAATATCTAAATTATATACCTAAATTATAAAATTAAAATAAATTGAAAAAAAAAAAACAAAAAAAAACCTTCGGGATCTGTTTTGGCGGAGGAGGAGGAGGAGGGGGCCGGAGGAGGAGGGGAAGGAGGAGGCCGGATGGAGGAGGAGGGGATCTGGCCGGTGCCGATTTGAGGAGGAGGAGGACGAGAGCGGCAGATTGGAGGAGGAGAGCGGCCGATTTGAGGAGCGGAGGAGGAGTTTTTGCGGATTTAGGGTTGAAAAAGTCGGGCTGACTGCGGCTTTCAGCTTTTATAGCAGAGAGAATAGCCGACGAATTAAAAGATTTCGTCGGCTATTCTTTGAGAATAGCACGATTTAGAATATGTCATCGGCTATTCTTTGAATCTCGTCGGCTATTCTATGAACATCGTCGGCTATACTTTGGAAGATCAACAGCCGTTTGATCTGAGCCATCCAACGGCGGACAATAAAAAGGCGCGGATCGCAAGAGTTTAGCAGACGAAATATAATTTTCGTCGGCTAAACTGAGAAAATAGCCGACGATTTAAAAGATTTCGTCGGTTATTCTTTGAACATCGTCGGCTATACTTTGGAAAATCAACAGCCATTGGATCTGAGCCATCCAACGGCGGACAATAAAAAGGCGCGGATCGCAAGAGTTTAGCCGACGACATATAATTTTCGTCGGCTAAACTGTAGGTAAAACCACTAAGTCAAACCTCTAAACGCTTAAAAACGGAAATTAGTCTAGTTAAACGACGGTTTCTGGCCTCACCTTCAACAGATAATAGTTTCAAATCAATGAGACGCAACTAATCATATAAAAATTTTACAAAATTGATTTAACGAACGTCAGGCTACCCATAGGAAAACGAAAGTAAAAAACAGTTAACCGCAACATTCGGCACACAGGTTTTATCGGAATCTTGTCATTTTTCAACCGTAGATGTATTTGGTTATTTCGGTCATATCTTATTTCACAACATTTTTGCATTTGAAGAGTCTACGTATAGTAACTATTTGAAACTATACATTCACTTAAAACACTTGGTAAACAAGTTAAGGAACATTAGTGCATATGTTCTGATTTTGAATCTAAAAGTTTAGAAAATCTATTCCAACCGTCAGATATCACCGTTAAGATTAAATACATGTATGGAAAAAATTCCAACTTCAGCTGACAACGTTAAAGGCTCGATCGGAACGGTCAACCGGGTGAGTCAAACCTCTAAACGCTTAGAAATGGTAATTGGACTGTCTGAATGACGTTTTTTGGCCTGACCTTCAACAGATAATAGTTTCAAATCGATGAGATGCAACTAACCGTATAAAAATTTTTCTCAAAATATTTACCGAAGGTAACGCTACCATTACGGAAACGAAGAAATAAAACCTTTGATCGCATCTTTCGACACTCAGATTTTATCGGAATCTTGTCATTTTTCAACCGTACACGTATTTCATTATTTCAGTCATATCTTATTTCACAACATTTTTGCATTTGAAGGATAAAGCAATGGTTTATCGTTAGTGATAGAAAATTGAATATGGTCATTTTTTTTTAAATCATAGCCGACGAGAGACTCGTACTCGTCGGCTATTCTTTTGTCGTTTTCTGTCTAAAATAAAATATGTATTTTTCAATATAGTTATAGCCGACGAAATAATGAATTTTTCGTCGGCTATTATGAGTATAGCTGACGAAATAACAAATTTCCGTCGGCTATTATATGAAAAAAAAAAACTGTTAGCAAGGAAGTTCAAGCAAAGTTCAGTTGGCAGTGCTGTTTATCTGTACCGAAAACTGTACTCTGTCTTGAAAGACTGGAAACCATCTGACTGAAATGAAAAAATGGATGAGTTGGTCGAGACGATAGACTTGAATGAACGTCTCTACGCAAAAGTTAACCGCAACATTCGGCACAGATTTTATCGGAATCTTGTCATTTTTGAACCCCTAAATGTATTTCATTATTTCGGTCATATCTTATTTCACAACATTTTTTCATTTGAAGGATGAAGCAATGGTTTATCGTTAGTGATTGAAAATGGAATATGGTCATTTTTTATTTTTTATTTTTTTAAATCATAGCCGACGAGAGACTCGTACTCGTCGGCTATTCTTTTGTCGTTTTATGTCTAAAATAAAATATGTATTTTTCAATATAGTTATAGCCGACGAAATAATGAATTTTTCGTCGGCTATTATGAGTATAGCCGACGAAATAACAAATTTTCGTCGGCTATTATATGAAAAAGGTAAAAAAAAATCAGTAGGTTTATACCTCTCGTATTCCTATTTCCTGTTCATATATAACCAAAATTGAACATCAAGAAAACAGAAACCAAGCAGTCAACATATTTCAAAATTTTTTTTAAGGGGTTTGGAACCCAGCCTAGCTGGGAGGCTCATCCCCACGCCCGTTCATTAGAAATTAGTGGATTACAAATGAAAGGATTACATCATCTAAATTACTTAATCCGTCGGATTGTAATCGGAATCATCGGATGAGTCTTCTTCGGTTTCTGAATTGCTCGATAGGGGTAATCTATGTCTTTCCTCACCACTAGAGTCCTCGTTAGTTTCTTCATTTGGATCAACATCAACAAGCAGTGGCTCTTCACGTCGAATTCGCACCGGCGTGTCTAGGCGAATAAAAGAGGTGTCAGGAATACCGTTTGAGTTGGACTCTTGATACGCGGTGCCACCTTCCTCGTTCTCTTCAGCCACTCCAAGTGTAGACGCCCGGTAAATGTTGCGATGGTGGATAGTGTTGACTACTTTCCACGGGTCACCCTTGGTGAGATCATCAAGATAAAACACTTGTTTCACCCATGTGGCTAAAACGAACGGGTCATCCTCATACCATGATGTACTAGTTTTCACAGAAGTTATGCCGTATTGAACGGTTTTCATGCTCTGCGGCCGTGTGTCAAACCATCTACACTTGAAAAGGTGCACTTTCATGCCTTCCCCATAATGCAGTTCCACAACTGAATGGAGAACACCGTAATAGTCAACTCCATCATCTCCACAATGTGCCATAACCCCTGAATTTAGTGTTTTCAGTCTGACGTCTCTCTCTTCACATCGAAATAACACACCATTCACCTTGCACGTCGCATAAACTTTTGAATAGACCGGCTTCATCGCTAGAAGTCTGAGTTCGTGCGACCAATTTGGGTGATTATCATTTTTAATAAGGTCCATCTGCAACCATCAGAATCAACTATAAATATGAATAATTATACACAATAATATATAAATACGTATAGAATAATGTTAAAGTTACGTACCCAGCGGCCGAAATACTCTGCGAATGTCCGGTTGTGGTAATCGAGATCACCTCCTACTTGTTCACAGTTGAGATGCATGTTCTTCCAAAACTGAACTTCTAAACAGTTAATTAGTACCCACCAATGTGCAATGGCTACCTCATAATCTTTCAACTTGTAGGAAACTGGCATTTTTCCACCGAGTACAACATCGTGGGAGAGTATGGAAAGATTGAACTGTGAAGGTACATCTTCCGGTATGCTTTCCTGTAACGCTCCTAAATACAGCTTCATGTAGGTGACGCAGTCGTGCGCAATATATGCTTCAGCTATACATCCTTCAGGTGCGGATCTGTTTTGGACAAAATCACCGTATTGTCCAAGTTGCCTATAAATCAAGTTTTTAAAGTGTTATGATAATACATTAATACTAAATCACATATATTGATGAGGAAATTAACATAAGGTGTAAAATACATACCTTTCCATCGGATACATCCAAGTGAAGTGCACAGGACCGGTAAGCAATAACTGCCGAGGTAGATGGATCATGAGGTGAGGCATGATGTCGAAAAATTTGGAGGAAATATCATCTCAAATTTGCACATGATATGAACGATGTCTTGTTGCATTTCCCGGAGGTCAGATTTTCTCACTTCCCGTGTGCATACCTTCTGGAAAAATCTTGCCAACGCTACTAACGGCTCCACAACGTGACGGGGAAGGAACGGTCGAATGAAAACAGGGAAGAGACGTTGTAGCAGGATATGATTGTCATGACTTTTCAACCCGTAAAGATTGTTGAATTGTCTGTTCACACACTTGGCTATATTTCCAGCAAAGCCTGAAGGATACTTGGCCCGACTTATCCAATGGAAAATTTATGATTTATGCTCAGGCTTGACGGTGTAAGGAGCTTGAGGCATTTTTCTCTTCCCTTGTTTCAACCATAGTTGTTTTCTGATATTCATGTTTTGCAGATCAGTGCGAGCCTTAGGACCCTCTTTCGTCTTCCCCTCCAAGTTCAGCGTTGTGCCCACCACACTTTCAGAAACATTTTTTTCTATGTGCATAACGTCTAGGAAGTGACGGATCAGCAACTCACACCAGTACGGGAGTTCCCACAATATGCTCTTATATGTCCAGAATTTGTACTCCTCAGGTCTTTCAGGTATTTCAGCTACAATATCGGAATGATTGCTAAGGGGCCCAAAATCGTACTCATTAAGCACTGCTAAAATTTCTCTTCTCGTCCATCTTCTAGGAGGACCACCGTGTTCTTCGGATGGCGAGCAGTGGTGAGACAAGCGAGGCTGATCTGTTGGCAAGTAAACTGGCGAGGTGAGTATAGGCTTCTGGCGAGTATAGGCTAAGCTGATTTTCTTCCTTCTTCTCAGCAGATCTGACCTTTGTGTCTTCAATTGAGTATAACTTCCTCCTCGGAGCTCCAATTGATGCGATTCTAAGTCTCAGATAAACTGGACACATAGAGCTTCTTTTATATAAAAGCGCTTGATCAAATTCCTTGTGAAATGTCGGAAATGAATTTTTGAAGTTGGGACACAGTCCCAGGAAGATTCCTGGAAGTCCCTGGATTGGCTTGCTCGAACTGCTGATTTGCAGCCATCACGTTTGGGACCATAAGCTGTCCAGGTATTGGTATGGGCAGCCGGCTAAGGAGTATGTCAGCTTTAGCAAGTTTTGGGTGCTCGCTCTTCCGGATTCCAGGACCCGGAGTGAGAAGAGTCAGGCCCGCTCGTTGAATCGTGCGCTCTCGCAGCCTTTCTCTCGTTGGCCTCCATCTAGACCTTCATCTCTGACACCGAGTCAGATAGTATCTGTAGTGCCCGTGCGGTCGAGGTGATTGTATCTTCCTCGAACGAGCCGCTATTCCTCCGAGGAGCTGAGACGATCTTTGATGGTACTGTGTCTGTCGGGAACACGTCTCCCGCCACGCCGGTGTCCCTCTTTCCTCCCGATGACTGGCCCACCTCCTGGTGGGGAGGCTCTTTTGTGGGTGGTGCGAATGACTTTGCCAGAGCGGCATTGCGCTGCAAGCCTCTTTCCAAGGCAGGCACCAGTGCGGCATTGACCGCTTCCATGTCTTGATACCTGGTAGTGGCCTCTGCCCTGTCCCGATCGCTCTCTGCCCGCAAGCGGTTTACTTCTGCTCGCATCTCTTCTATTTCTCCCGCCATATCATACTTGCCTGGACTGGAGACATTGTTCGGGCTGTCGCTGTTGGGCAGCCGATCTTCCCCTCTGTTTGGGGCCTCGGGGGGCGACGGTGCGGGTTCCAGGCTCAAGACTTGGTGGGCTTCTTCTAGGTCCTTCCAGCGTGCAGCCTTGTCGTATTCGCCCATTCTTCCGTCCTGATCTCGGCTAGCGGCAGCGGGTCTGACTGCAACCTCTAGCGGGCTGCCCCTGTCCCGCCCTCAGGATTTGGACTAGCACCGGCTCCAGAACCCACCGGTCCTCTGGATTTCCTTCCCTCTTTTCTCCTGTGCTTCCAGACATGTTTTTTTTTTTTTTTTTTTTTTGCGACCCGTAGACTGATCAATTCTGTTCCCGCTCGTACGACAACACAAACTTTTTGAACTCTTCCCACAAAAGACGCCAATTGTTTCTGTCTGAATCCGTAGACTCACAGATACTGGTGGATCTTGGTGTGATTCCTGCCTGCAAACCCTGCTAACTAAGGGAATACCAGGAGGGGCCGGTCTATTCCGCTCCGATGCGTAAGTCAGTATAGTTGGAATAAACTGATAACTTTAGCGGGAATGAGTAGTTGAAGTATTGATTACCTATTAATGAGGGTAGCTGTGACTCATATATAGGCTGCTGGGTGTGAGGACTGGCCCCACCCTTCAATGTGTAATATGACCCCCTTTTGCACATATTACTGTACTGTTTCGGCCTCTATTTGGTGAGCTGCCATCCCCGGTTCCCGAGCCTAGGTCTCAGGTAAAACCTGCCCGGACTCGGGTGCAGGTGTTCATGCTTTGGCCCAGGGTCCCTGGTCGGGTCCAAGAGTCCTGGCTACGGGTCTGGGGGCCTGGGTAGCCTCTCTATGACTACTGTCAACAACTGTAATAATGCAAGAGTAATATTTAAATGCATTATGTAAATTTAGAGTTTAGAGTTTAGGGTTGTTGGTTTTTGTGTTTAGAGTTTAGGGTTGAAGTTGTAGAGGGAAGTTTCTCTCTCTTTTTTTTTTTTTTGGATGAAGGTTTTGAGTAAATTTTCATTTTAGAGGGAAAATTCCCTCCCATTTTGAAACAATAAAACAAAAAAAACATGTTATGTCATTCATTAATTGGTTGTTAAAAAAATGTGATTTTCATTTAACTAGCTATTCTCACTTTGTACACTTAGAGAAATACGGAACTCACTTTCACTCTCTCAGCTCCCTCTTTGCTCTCACTGGAATCCACCCCCCAAAAAAAACCCCTCTTCGCTGCGCTCTGCCACTCCCGAGTCCTAATTTCACTCAAACTCCAATTTCACTCCCGAGCCCTAATTCCACTCAAACTCCAATTCCATCTCAATCTCTCATTGCAATCATCATTACCAAGTTGAAACCCCAGAAACCATATACTGCAATTCTCCGTCCATCTCTTTTAGCTTCATATACAACTTCATCTTCTTGGTCCGTTCATTAGGTTTTGGGGACTTTGAGCTTTGTTACTGATTTTCTTCCTCCAAAAATTTGATCTGTTTGAAAGCCGGAATTGGGTTTATCATTAGTTTGTTTGAGATTTCTTGGTTCTGTGTTTGTTGGTGATGAGGTTGTTGCTGAAGATAAATTTGATCGAGTTAGTTGAACTGGTGGTTGGGTATTGATTTTTAAGTTCACGGGAAGATTGGTTTGTTGTCACAGGAAAAGACCATGGGAAAGTTCTGTGATCCTCAACTGTTTGATTGAGTGCCCTGCTCAACTTGTATACTTCTCTGAAGCCATTTCCAAGCCTTAAAGGTCTTTTTTTGAGTTGAGCAAGATAGAGACAGCTTCCTCTTTCTTGTTGTTGTTTATTCAAATTGATGTGCTTACTGTTTTGTTGAAAATTTGAAATATGAGTCATTCTGGAGCAGCAGTAGTTGACAGTACCATAACAGTAACGCATAAACGGACACATTCTTTGTGGTGGCAAGCATCTGAGCAGGGTAATGAACATGCTGCTTTGCTGATTGGGATGCATATTACTATGGTCTGGTAGGTATCACAAGATGAAATATGCTCATCATTTAGCTAAATTAGTCTTTAAGATACTTATACAGATTGATATTTGCTTGACTATTTCTGTTTCTTCGTTTCTTAGGGTATTGAGAGGGATTATGAACGTGCAGGAGTAGTTGAAGTTTCAAAAGACAAGAATGGAATCGATCAAGTTCTCCTTCAACCCTTACTCAGTTAGAACCTCGTGTTGACAGTACCATAAGTGTCAATAAAAACCGCCCTCAACCTCATGAGACCTCGAAAGATAACATGAAGAGTTAAGGCTAATATCAACAAAAGTGACTTTACCTATTCCTCTTCCCCTTAAAACTCAAAGCAAACTCAACACAAATAATCCTCTAAGCCTCCTAGCAATTTACCTAAGTTATTATGTCAAAGCACATTCCGCAACAACATATAATTTTCAGAAATTTAAACTCTACATGTCGAAGCATATTTCTACTTTACAACAAAACATCCAAAAAAATAATTACAATAACACGAAAAATTTACAAAACAATATAACATTTAAACATATCTAACTTTTATAATCCCCGGCAACGGTGCCAAAAATTGACGAGTGCCATAACCAGGATAATAACACGCGCAAATAATACCCTACAAAAAACATTAGTAGTATAAAGCAAGTAGGGATCGTTCAGTCTGGGGATTAAAGGTATCTGACATGTTAAAGGTTAATAACACATATTCACACATATATACATTAAAACACACTAATGAGGGTTGAAAGGTGGATCGGCAGTGTTACTGCCCTAATGAGCTAAGACACGAAATTAAAACCTAAAACTACTATATACAAGTGATCATCATCTTTCACGCCAAGCAATTCACACAAAAGACTCTTTAACAAGTAAACACGTATGAAAGAAGGTAAGAAACAAGTATTTAACATGCTTAAGACTCAAACAACTTTCGATTACAACTAGTACGTATTTCGATTTTACCTAGTTGAAGAGACTTCTAATGTTTTAAGATCTAGCTATTCACAAAGTGATCCTAAAGTTGATGTTACTATTATACAACTCGTAACATTGAGCACAAGAGTCTATAATCAAAGACAAGTAAACAATTAAGGTTGTCAATCTTCTTATTAACATGCAAGTCCTAAGGTTAACCACTCTAAGTGAGCACAACAAATCAAAGCAGTCACGTCAACTTAGTTTATTGTAACTCTAGCAGATTAAACATAATACCTAGATTTTGTTCAAGACAAGACTAAGTATCTATTTTTATGCCCTCACCTTATTTCTAACCGATTTTAAGTCCTACACATGCATTCTAATACCACTGTCCTAGTTATCAAACAAACAAAATTTACAAGTTAAAATCACAAAACCATGATACAAACATCAATCATATAATTGGTTCATATAAAAGTTTAATAAAAATCAAGAATCGAATCGAGTTCATACAATACACACAAACTAGAACAAATACAGTAGTCATAGGGGATCAGATCACACTTTAAGAACCTTTGAAGACTCCTTCAGATGTGGTGAAGACGCACGGCAGTGAGCTGAATAGGGGACGAAACTTTAAATGGTGGTGGTGTGGGATTCGGCTAAGTATTTGGTGTTTGATGCTTGAGAGACTTGGTAGAGCTTTTGGCTAGTACTTGTGCAAAATATGAGATGATCTGAGAAGATGCAGCCGGCCTCTATATATAGGGAGAAGAGGGCACGGTTTGGGAGAGTTTTCCCAAACCGATTTAGACTAGGTTTTCCATTCCCTAGTTGGACTAGGCATTCTCCTTTTTGACCGGCCTAGGGTTAGTTGCACATGCTTTGCATGCTCCCTTCTTTCTTTGCAGCTTTAGGACACACCTAGGACACGGTTTTATCACCTTGCAGCCTTTTTGGATCCTTCTCTGCAGTTTCAACATCAACCGTCAACTTCCAGGTTTTCTCAGCAGGATCCCTTCGGTAGCTGCGCACAGATTCTCGACAGCGAGGCTAATTGGATTTTGAGTCTGGCGAGGCTAATTTGAAGGCTTTCCAACGAGGGTTGTCGACAGGCTGTCGACAGCGTGTGTGCATGTGCTTCATGGCTAGTACTTGGCAGGACACGCGCAAGGCATGCGCAAGGTTGGGCAGGGCTGGGCTGGGCCTCGGCATGTGTCAATATTTAAACATATTATTTAAACATTTAATTTTTAAACATATCAAGCTTTAATAATCCCCGGCAACGGCGCCAAAAATTGACGAGTGCCATAACCGGGGTAATAACACGCGCAGATAATACCCTATAAAAGACGTTAGTAGTATAAAGTAAGTATGGATCGTTCTATCCGGGGATTAAGGGTACCTGACATGTAAAAAGTTAGAAACACATATTCACATATTAACAAACAATGAAACGAAAACATGGGGGATTTAATATGAGGTTCGGCAGCAACAAGGCTGCCTCTAACATACCTAGATATGAAAATAAACCTAATTCTATTATTTACAAGTTTGGTCGACATCTTTCACACAAGCAATTAACACAAAGACTCTTTCACACGTAAGACTCACACATTTGAAAGTAAGGAACAAGTATTGATGACACACCATAGAATTAATTCAGTTTCGACACAACTAGAGCCTACGAGGTCATCCAATTGTTAGATTACTTAGGTATTTAGAATTAACTATGAGTATAATCCTAAAATCATGCTAAACCGGTTTTAAACGTTTTAACAATTAAGCACATGATCTCAATCGAAGACAAGAAAATAAATAAGGACGTCACTCTCTTCTTATTAAACGAGCAAGTTTTAAGGTTATTAGACCTAATGAGCATATGATTTAAGACAACTACGAGTATGACTCAACCATAAAACCCTATAACATGAAACCTAGCACTTAGAATTACAAGTTTTAAACAACAAATGCTTTAAACGAAACTAGTGTTTTGGTTTTTCTGCCCCAACCTTAGATCTAACCGATTTTAAGTCTATAACATGCATCAAATACCTACTGTCTTAATTATCAAACATACGAAATTTACATGCTAAAATCAATAAACAATCACATAAAGATCAAATCGGTTCATACAATAATTTATCAAAAACTAAGAATCGAATCGAGTTCATACAATACACATAAACATAAACAAATACATAAGCCATAGATGAAGCGGATCACACTTTAGAAACCTTGAAGACTTCAACAAGTATGGTGGAAGGATGCTCGGCAGGAAGATAAGGTAAAGGGACGGAATTTTATGGAAGGTGATGGAATCAGTTTTTAGGCTAAGTATTTGGTATGTGGTGCTTGAAAGATTTGGTAGAATTTTTGGTTAAGTGTTTATGCTTGAGATGTGACAAGTTTTTCTGTAGAGAGGATGCCTCTATTTATAGGAGAAAAGATGGAAGAGGGCCGGCAACAATCCTTGTGCAATTCGACAAGGAAAACCTTTCATACGTCCCGAACCTAGAATTACCGTTTAACTGTTTTACTTTTATTATTTCTCCTCAGGAATTGTTTTTACGATTTGAAAGTTCTAAAGGTTGACTTTTAAATAAGTTGACTCGACCGAGGATTTTATTTCATGACGAGGTAGAAGACGTCCAAACGAGTTCGTGGACACATAGCATGCTCAATTTGGAGTTCGTACGAAAAAGTTACGATGTAAATCAGAAATTGTCCGATTTTTTGGACGAGTATAAATAGCGGGAAATGAAAAATTTCCCGAACGGGAAACTTTCCTTTTTCTTTTTCTTTTCTTCTCTCTCCTTTCTCTCTCCTCTCCCCCGACTCGGCCCGACCTCCGGCCGAACTGGGCCGGCGCACCGGTCACGTTCGGACCGGCTCAACCTCCTTTCTTCTTCTGTGGTGGCGGCGTGGCCTCAACCGCCGCCGTTCGGCTGAATTTAGCGGGAGAAGGGTCGACTGTGTTGACCCGGAATCGCCTCCTCCGGCCACCAATCGGCCTATTTCAAGGAGGGGAAAGGGAGACCTCGTCATACTCAACAACTCCATGGAAGGAGTTAGCTCGAATCAACCTCTGTAAGTAGAAATTCAAATTCGAATTTCTAGGGTTTTCGGGTTGAATTTGGGGGAGGGTAATTTTTGGTGTTTTTGTTGTAATTGGAGGCTAGATTAGTGTTTAGAACATTGTTTGGAGTCGATTGAGTATAATTTGGTGTTGATTTAGTTGGTTTTTGGAGAAAATTGGATTTGGGGAGTTTGGGCCGCCGTATGTGGCGGCTGTGCTTGTTTTTGGCGGCGGAGACGACGGGGATGAGTCCCCGAGGTGGTGGCGATGGCGTTGGGTGAATTTGGTGCTGATTGGAGGTGGTTTTAGCCTCCGTGGCGGAGCTGCCGGCGGCGGGAGGAAGACGATGAATAGTGAAACCGGTAAAAAGTAAAAAGTAAAACGGTAAGAGGTGAAAAGTAAATGGTAAAACAGTAAAAGTAAACAGTAAACAGTAAAGGGTAAATAGTAATTGGATTTTAACCATTTACTGTTTGACTTTCAGAATTACTGTTTTATCTAGAATAAATACTGTTTGACCATTAAAAGTTACTGTAGACTTACCGTAAAAAGGTAAAAGTTGTTTTAAAAGGGTTTTACGACGAAATAAATAGTAAAAGGATTAATCGGACACGAGGTGGGTGTCCTGAGTAATTTCGAACGTAGATTTTCGGTATTGAGGTGTAATTCTGATACCGATAACTGAAAAAAACAAAATTGGGAGGTTTCGTGCGACTGAGGACGTCCGTAGATTTAACGTTTATGATTAAATTCTGAGTTTCGTAATAATTATAATTACGTCCCTATTACAGGTCGAGAGGTTATTCGACAGGACGAGAGACCGGATTAGCGGCGCGCTCGGCCGTACTGTGAGTGGATTTTATTTTAAAATAAATGTATGCAATTACGTTTTATTGAAATGCAATTTATTTAATTAAATGAATTCGTAAGCATGATATGAATTATCGAAAGTCGATAATTCATATACTTCTGTTATAATTGTTAATTTAATATTTAAAGTAAATTATGGATTTGGGCTATACTTTTACTACTATTTTAGTAGTACGTATTGTACTCAGAAATGAGATTTCCGGAAATAGTATGATTTGATAAATTATACTTAATCGTTGTTATTGTATTTTATATTTGAAAGACCGGAAATGAAATTTCCGGGGAGTTTATGATTTCACGACATGTGAGACATGTCGACATTATATATTCTTTTCGAAATAATTTTTATGATATTGAGGCTTGTCGGATATTTATATATGTTCCTTCGAGGCTATTATACTAATGATTATTATAAGCCTCAGACGTGCGGTCGGGGACCGTACGGATTTATGATATATAAGGGGAAGCGTACTTTCGGTTTTGTTTTCGGATTTTCACCATATCAGGGTCCAGATATATATTGATGCTAGCTAGCTTAGTCGCCTGAGCCCATGCGAGGTGACGACTTGACCACATAGGTCAGATTCATGCTCGGTGATTGACGTGTACGGGCATAGCGTCGCATGAGCCCATGCGAGGTGACGACTTGACCACATAGGTCAGATTCACGTTCGGTGGTCGACGTGTACGGGCATAGCGTGGGACGCTATAGAGAGAGTCTTGGAGGCTCGACCCTTAGTCTTGGAGGCTACTATTAAATGGTGGTAATGACGTTCCCCTATTCTATTATATGACCAATGGGATTGGTCATGATTTTATATTATTTGGTTTTCGGGAATATTTTCTCTATGAGACTTTCTGTAATTTAATAAATTCCCGAACCAGCGGGGCTGAGTTTTTATATGACCAATGGGATTGGTGAAATATTATTAATTGATTTTCAAAAATATTTCGTTTTGAAATACAAATATAAACAAAAGTATTATTTGCTTATTTGATATATCAGCGGGGCTGATTTTTAAATACGATTTTCTTAAAACGTGGGACGTTTTATTAAAGGCATGCAATGTGGTTTTATTTATAAAATATTGAGAAAGTAATATAATACTTTCAATTAAAGTATTATATTAAATTGTTTTATTTTTATCCACTCACTCTAACGTTTTTAATTTACATTTCCCTGGGCCCTTCGTTTTAAAAATCGCCTAGTGTGCAGAGTAGTGATCAGAGGTCAAGAGTACTCGGAGTCGAGGCATAGTCATCATCGTTGTCGTTTCCGCTAGGTGGGATCTGTGATCCCTTATTCTTTTATTTTCATATTATATTTCTTGTTATATTTCCATTTGTAATTCCAGTTCATTTTGTTAGATTGCTCTGATTACCTGTGAGCCAGTTGAATTAGATTTTGTGTTTATTGGTGGTGGTTGTTGTGATTTTGGGAGCAGATGGCTCTAGGTGTTGAGGTTGGAACTGGAATTAGAAGTGTTTTTAAATTTTGCAGGTTTTAGGGTTGTCTATCTTAAGGTTGGCTTATCGATTTATCGATAGAGTTAATCTTAAGGTAGTCCCCGCATGGCCTTATCTGGGTTTCAGGATGAAATCTCTGGTTCAGGTCCTGTCAACCTTTCTCTCTTTCCTTCCCGGATTTGGTCTTCTCTCTTTCTTTGATCTTCTAGGAATCATTAACTGCCGAATTTCTTCATGGATCGGGCTGCAATGCTTCATAGACTTCTCTTGTGGACTCAGCAACCCCCCATGATGGATATTGATCCATGACCACGCAGCTCTAACCTCACTCCACTCAACTGGCAACCTGCTACCCGGAACCGGCAGTTTTCCTAGCTGAGCTAGGAAATCTCTTCTCTTCGTATTTTCCACTTCTTTTTGGCCTAGCTGACTCCTCTAACCTTCATTAAGCTTGGACAATCTTCAATGGTGCAATCGGATGTCAGTTAGACAATTAAAAACACAAAAGAGTGAAAACGGGCAGTAGGTTCCTTTCTCGGCAGGGACAGTGACCTTGTTGTCTTGTGACAGGCATAACTCTCTCCTCAGGGAAGCTTTTGATGCAATTCCAAGTTCTGTAGAAACTAGACTCCTAGAGATTTTCGTGCATATAAGGAACACATTCTAGTTCCTTGTGGTCCGTCTTGGAGAAATTCTCGAAGTTGATTTAGGTTTCCAGGAAAATACTGGAAATACTATATTTGCACCGATTTTGTGCTTTGTAATTTCCTGACATCTTTTCTTTGCTCTGATTGGTAAAACTCCTTCCATTGCTCAATCATCAACATGTCTCCTGCATATAAGAGAAGAAAAATCCATCAAAAGTATAGTCGAGACTTTAACAAATCCATCGAAACATCTCTACAACTCTAAATCTGCTACTTAACATTTTTGTACATTTTTATCTATACTTATCACGATTTCTTTGTAACTCTACCAAATACTCATGACTCGATATTATGACTCGATTTCTTTGTAACTCTACCAAATACTCATGACATGATTTCTTTGTAACTCTACTAACAATGGAACCAAATTACGAGCACAATTTGTACCTGCAAAATAATCTCATACATATATATTACCCTTCTTGTGTCGAGTGTAGTATTGACAAGTAGGGATCGTTCTATCTGGGGAAATCAAGGGCATTTAATCACATGAAGCATTACATAATAAAATGGGGAGTGTCGAAATTTATGTTCTGAACCTACTGAATTTTTACGAAATTAAATCCTAATTAATTATATGCATATGATCTTCATCTTTCACACAATACAATTCACACAAAACTCACATAACATGTAACAATTTCTCACAAAGTTATGACATAGCAAATCGACACATTCAAGATCAGTTCTAGTTCCAATTTTAATTAGAGTCCTTGGCGGCTCATCTAATCGTTAAGACTTCACAAGTATTTAGAATTATCTTTGCGCTTAATCCTAAATATGGTACTAATCGGTTTAAAAACACTTGGCGTAGAAAATAAACACGACGAGCACATAAGCACAAAAGTCAAATTGAAAACAAGTAACAAGTATGGCGTCACCTCACCCCATTAACATGCATATTTTCTGAATTACTCTACCATTGGAACAAATACAAATCAACCAACTTGGCGTATGATTAACCTATACTCATTCAGCAACATGAAATTAACACATAAAGATTAACCTTGATCTAGGCAGCCCTTAAGTATTAAATTTGTTGTGCATACGGATTCAGAAAATAAACCATAACAAAATCAATAACACACGCGATTTGTACCTGCATCAAAACCCTGATTAAAAATTGAAACACATCATGAAAAAAAATTCGGCAAACAAAGATCCAAGTAGCTAATTCGGAAATCCAAAATAGAATTATTACAACCAATTCGGCAAACACAAAACCTTATAATCTTCATAGACAAAGAATTATAAAAATACAAACATTACAAAGCCATGAGAGATGAGTACTAGAGAACCCCTCAATCAACGCATGATGCGGCCTCAACCAATCAACTCCCAAAATCACATCATAAGTGTGGTCTGGAAGCACAATCAAGGATGTAGAGAATTCTCTGCCTCCGATCACAATGGGACAGGCTTCACAAATCATCCCAAGCTCAAGTGAAACATCAAGAGGAGATATGACACTCAAGGACCCAACAAGAGGCGTAGGAGTCAATCCTAATACCTCTACCACAGAACTAGATATGAATGAATGAGATGCTCCCGTATCAAACAATACTCTAGCAAGGTAATTTAAAACAGATAAAGTACCTTCCACCCCTGTGCCTCGCTGGCCAATGGCATACGCTCTGGCCTGCCCTGCCGGCAACTGTCTCTGCTGATCCACCGGTCCCCCCAGGCTGAGCTCGAGAACACGCTCTAGCAATGTGCCCAGGCTGTTTGCAAGTGAAGCATACTCTAGGATTCGGCTTCCCGCAATCCCTGGAGATGTGGCCTAGCTCGCCACAGGTGAAGCATCTCCCAGGTACTACCTGCCTAATAGGTGCGGCTCTGATGGGTGCACCTGCCACCCTAACTGGACCCTCCTGAGCTGTCCGCTGTTTCTTCTAAGGTACTCTACGACCTGAACCATTACTCACCGCAACAGCCTTCCCCTTCCCCTGGGGATCTCTCTGAGCAACTTCACTAGCATGAAGCTTGGCCTCCTGCTCTAAGCGCACAACACTCTCATACATCCCTGCCTTGGAAGGTAGGCAAAGGGCAGATATGATAGTCCTGATCTCGTGCCTCAACTCCCAGAGGAACTTCTGAGCTAGCGATGCCTCATCCGTCAGTCTGACAAATCGATACAACTGGGAGAACTGAGTCTCATACTCTCTGACACTCATATCCCCCTGCGTCAAAGCAATGAACTCCAGCTCCAACTGCTCCCTCATGATGGCTGGAAAGTACTTCTCCCGAAAGAGTTCCACAAAACCCTCCCACGTGAGAGTAGTCACATCTCTCACCCTTTGAGTACTCCTCCACCAGTCCAGGGCATCATCCTTGAGGAAGAATGTGGCTATCTTCCTCTTCTCGATCTCAGAGCATACGATCAGATCGAAATGCTTCTCCATCTCCTGAATCCAATGATCGGCCACCAGGTGATCAAGTCCTCCATGGAACATGGGTGCCCCCACCCTTCCAATCTATTGGATCAACCTCAGCATGCGGCCGTCATCAGACACAACCACATAAGCAACAAGCTGCTCAACCAATGACACCTCCTCCGCCTCCTCCTCATAGAACTCCCGACAGGGCGGACTGTGCCTCCACCCCGTCTGGCCCTACCTCGGCCTTTAGGTCTACCTCCACGACGATCCATCCTACAAAGCAAGGAAACACTTGATTAATACTTGCGTAAACTTAAACCGAAGTATAAGTTAGACATGGCATGAATTAACCAAGGCCATAATGCTAACACGATACACAAAGATCATATAATCTTATCACAGAGACAACGCTCTATGCTAGGACTCAACTCCCTACTCCCTACATACTGACGAGTGCCATAACCAGGATAATAACACGCGCAAATAATACCCTACAAAAAACATTAGTAGTATAAAGCAAGTAGGGATCGTTCAGTCCGGGGATTAAAGGTACCTGACATGTTAAAGGTTAGTAACACATATTCACACATATATACATTAAAACACACTAATGGGGGTTGAAAGGTGGATCGGCAGTGTTACTACCTTAATGAGCTAAGACACGAAATTAAAACCTAAAACTACTATATATAAGTGATCATCATCTTTCACGCCAATCAATTCACACAAAAGACTCTTTAACAAGTAAACACGTATGAAAGAAGGTAAGAAACAAGTATTTAGCATGCTTAAGACTCAAACAACTTTCGATTACAACTAGTACATATTTCGATTTTACCTAGTTGAAGAGACTTCTAATGTTTTAAGATCTAGCTATTCGCAAAGTGATCCTAAAGTTGATGTTACTATTATACAACTCGTAACATTGAGCACAAGAGTCTATAATCAAAGACAAGTAAACAAGTAAGGTTGTCAATCTTCTTATTAACATGCAAGTCCTAAGGTTAACCACTCTAAGTGAGCACAACAAATCAAAGCACTGATACGTCAACTTAGTTTATTGTAACTCTAGCAGATTAAACATAATACCTAGATTTTGTTCAAGACAAGACTAAGTATCGATTTTTATGCCCTCACCTTAGTTCTAATCGATTTTAAGTCCTACACATACTTTCTAATACCACTGTCCTAGTTATCAAACAAACGAAATTTACAAGTTAAAATCACAAAACCATGATACAAACATCAATCATACAATCGGTTCATATAAAAATTTAATAAAAACCAAGAATCGAATCGAGTTCATATAATACACAAAAACTAGAACAAATACAGTAGCCATAGGGGATTAGATCACACTTTATGAACCTTTGAAGACTCCTTCAGATGTGGTGAAGACGCACGGCAGTGAGCAAAATAGGGGACGAAACTTTGGATGGTGGTGGTGTGGGATTCGGCTAAGTATTAGGTGTTTGGTGCTTGAGAGACTTGGTATAGCTTTTGGCTAGTACTTGTGCAAAAGATGAGATGATTTGAGAAAATGCAGCCGGCCTCTATATATAGGGAGAAGAGGGCACGGTTTGGGAGAGTTTTCCCAAACCGATTTAGACTAGGTTTTCCATTCCCTAGTTGGACTAGGCATTCTCCTTTTTGACCGGCCTAGGGTTAGTTGCACATGCTTTGCATGCTCCCTTCTTTTCTTGCAGATTTAGGACACACCTAGGACACGGTTTTATCACCTTGCATCCTTCTTGGATCCTTCTCGGCAGTTTCAACATCAACCGGCAACTTCCGGGTTTTCTCGACAGGATCAGTAGGATCCCTTCGGCAGCTGCGCAGCAGATTCTTGGCAGCGAGGCTAATTGGCTTTTGAGTCTGGCGAGGCTAATTTGAAGGCTTTCCAACGAGGGCTGTCGACAGCGTGTGTGCATGTGCTTCATGGTTGGTACTCGGCAGGACACGCGCAAGGCATGCGCAAGTTTGGGCAGGGCTGGGCCTCGACATGTGCGCAGCAGCTTCTTGACAGCGGTAGTGTCAATGCCGGCACTTCTCGATAGTATGGGTGTCCGTATCGGACACGTATCCGACACGAGGTGACAGAGGCGAAACCTCAGCAGATATGTTTGGGATATGTCTCGGATACGCCTGGTCGTGTGTCGGACACGGCTGTGCACGTGTCGGATACGGGCATGTTGTGGTTGGATAAGGCTCGGCAGCGCCAGTGTCAGGCTGCGAGTGCTGTGCTGCGGCAGATGGTTGCAGATCTTGGAGGCTGGCATTGCAGCCTGTCAGCAGGGGCTGAGGATAAAATCTCTGATTCTTTTCTTTTTTCTCGGCTGGTTAGACCTTTGTGTCTTCAATTGAGCATAACGTCCTCCAGAAAATAGCTATTGATGTGATTCTAATTTATGTGGAAACTAGACTCAGAGATCTTTCCATGCATGTATGGCACGCTATCTAGTTCCAAATGAGCTGTTCTGAGAAAATTCTGGAAATCGAGTGATGTGCCCAGGAAATTCTTGGAACTTACTGGATCCGAATTTGCATAGCAATTGTCGGCAGCTTCTTTAGCTCCAATTACTCTAACTCTTTCTATTGCTCAATCATCCATGTATGTACTATTCATAAGAGAAGAAAATTCAATCAAATATTAAGTCGAGGCTTTACAGATTTAACGAAACATCTCATAAGCTCTAAATAGGCTACTTTGACAATTTTGTACATTTTACTAAACTTTTGCACGATTTCTTTGTAACTCTACCAAATACTCATGACTCGATATTATGACTCGATTTTAAAACAATGAGGGTTAAACAAAGTATAATTGAAGGGTATAACATATTAAGAACGTCGCATTTTATACTCCTTTCAACTACCCCACACTTATCTTTTGCTAGTCCCTTAGCAAAACTAAATTAAACTAAGACTCTAAACAAACTATTGTCCCTAGTGATTCGTCTCAGTCTCGTATGAACACATAGCTTTCAAGTTGATGCATGAGAATGTTTAGCACATAAATCCCAAGTTTCATGAACATGCAACATCAATATTAACATGTAAGAACAACACATAAGCACGAAAACATGTTAGCTAATCCGAATCTTCTCACTAGGCACTCTCTTCTTTTCACTCGAAGCATGGCATTCACTCATAAGTATATGCAAGAGAAAGATAATTAATTACGATGAGTAACTTGCATAAATCATGAAAAACAAAAAGCTCTTTGTGAATTTTTATGGAAAACCTCATGTAGAAATAAATTTGGCTCTAAAGCTCTCAAGGTTGTTATGGAAACAAACTGGCTAAAACATGCATGCTTTATTAATCCACAAGTCTTACATGCTTCTACCAATGCACATCAACCATGAAACTCACAATTTTTAAAGAATGCACAACTATCATCTATGTATGCAAAGAGGAGAAAAACATCATTGACACATTAGGGGCATCCTAAGACTCGAAACATATAAATAAACACTCTATTTTTGTGTGATATTTTTCTGACTTTTCTTCTTTTGTATTTCTTTTTCAATATGACTCAAAGCAATAAAAACTATGCTAGAAAGCAAAAACGAAACATGTAATCCCACCCCACACTTAGAAAATGACATTGTCCTCAATGTAAGCATAGAAATATAGCAAGTAATTTCCTAAGCATGCAATAGTCTAACATATTCCAACATAGCATTGAACGAGTGCCAATAGCACGCGTTAATTTAAAACCCTACAAAAGACGTTAGTAGGATTGGTAAATAGGGATCGTTCTTTCCGGGGATTAAGGGTACCTTCAATAAAAGAATGTTAGACAAATATTCACACATATATACAAACAATGTCACATGCATATATACATAAATGCTTCATGTCACAGATATATACATATATACATATATACACGTTTAGGGGGGTTTGAAAATCAATTATATTTCCTACGAAAATAAAGACAAAACAAGAAAATAAATCATAATCTAATATTTACAAGTGATCATCATCATCTTTCACACAACACATAGCACAAAAACATACAAGAACACAAAAGAATATCATGCAAGACTTAGTAGCAACTTTCACAAGAATATCATCTTTCACACGCCGAATCCAAGAACTCTCTCTCTCCATGACACGCAACCCTTCATAGAAATATTGCAACAAGAGTCCCTCGCTAATGCCATGCGAAGGACACAAACCGATAAGTGATTTGAACCTCTTATAGTAGTTGAAGAAAGTCTCATCTCCGGCTTGCCTTACGCTAGTAATTTGCTTCCTTAGGTCGGTGATACGAGAAGTGGGAAAGTACTTGAGCAAAAATTCGTCTACCATTGTGTTCCATGAAGTGATTCGGCCATTAGGTATCTCGAACAACCACTCCTTGGCTTGATCTTCTAATGAAAACGGAAACGCCTTCATCTTGAAGTGTTGCATATCGGTCCCTCGTAGACACATTGACTCGGTGGTGAAGTTAAACCATTGCAAGTGGTTATTTGGATCTTCACTTAGCATGCCATAAAATGACTTGAGCTTGTGGAGAAATCCGCTTTTCAACTCGATTTCCCCGGTCTTGTCAGTCTCCAAAGGTGGATAAGTTATATTGGACGGTGCAGCCCCTCCTCCTCCAGCCACATGACCGTTTCGTGCTCGGATAGAAGTCATTTTCGGTTGCGGATCGGCTAGATGAAAATCAAAAAACTCTTGAGGAAATGGCTCGGTAAGTAACTCAAATTACGATTCCTCGATGATAAGCTCACACGAAGACTCTCGAAAGCTTGGTGAAGTAACGAGTGATGGAGAGCTCGGTGATGATGGTGTTGATGATGCAGAACTGCTTGTTTCGGATGGTGGTAGCGGTGTGTTGCTTGCAATGTTGAGATCCTCGTTGATTCGTTGAAGACGTCCGCGGTTCTCTCTTGTCCAAAGATTAGCGGACTTACATATTATGAGGATTCAACACGAAGCAAGTTAGCTCATTCATAACGAAATAAAAAGCAAGGATATTAATACATGGCCGGCAATAATACAAGAGTGATATACAAAGCAATATACAATCGGTAAGAAGAAGAAAATGCATGGCACAAAATAGAGAAAATTACGGCAATTTAAAGGTGATCATGTAATGGCTAAGTCTAATTGCTTTTAAATTTGTTCGAACTCTCAAAGTACGTGGAACAGAGGAGATAACGGTGCAATGGACTGATACAGCCCTCGGTAGTATCATGCTTTATCCGATATACCTCGAGAGTTCGAAACCACATAATGTTTTACTTTTGAAGCCTTCAAGACTTACTCATGTCAAACCTATTTCAAGTTTCGAAACTCGGTGGACATGCGGCCTAGGTGCAATCGTCTAGACACATTGTTCCGTGGTTTCAGAAGGCTAGCGTGTATCATCCGAAAATAGCTCAAGGCAAGACTCATTTGTTGGACACCATGGAGGACAAGTCCCCTATCGCCCCCTTCACTGAGAAGAGATAGCAGTCAATGGGCCTCTGAGATCTAGTTCGACAAACCTTGAGACTAAGTCAGGACAACACACACTAATAGGCGAGCCTTTATGCCCCTTACTCTGTTGAGAACAACATGTTGACAGTACCATAAGTGTCGCTAAAAGCCGCCCTCAACCTCATGAGACCTCGAGAAGTAACATGAAGGGTTAAGGCTAATATTGACACGAATGACCTTACCTATTCCTCTTCCCCTCGAAACTCAAAACAAATCAAACACAAATAAACCTCTAACCTTCCTAGCAGTTTTAACAAAGTTATTACAATCATATATGGAACGAAAATTGCATGAAAATAAACTCTACATGCCGAAGCATATTTCTACTTTACAAATCCCAAATAATCCGAAAATTAAAAGAAAAATTACAACCCAACAAAAATTTACAGCAATATATATAATTAACATTCATATAAAACAAGTTTTTATAATCCCCGGCAACGGCGCCAAAAATTGAACGAGTGCCAATAGCACGCGTTAATTTAAAACCCTACAAAAGACGTTAGTAGCATTGGTAAATAGAGATCGTTCTTTCCGGGGATTAAGGGTACCTTCAATAAAAGAATGTTAGACAAATATTCACACATATATACAAACAATGTCACACGCATATATACATAAATGCTTCATGTCACAAATATATACATATATACATATATACACATTTAGGGGGGTTTGAAAATCAATTATATTTCCTACGAAAATAAAGACAAAACAAGAAAATAAATCCTAATCTAATATTTACAAGTGCTCATCATCATCTTTCACACAACACATAGCACAAAAATACACAAGAACACACAAGAATATCATGCAAGACTTGGTAGCAACTTGTTTCAAGTTTCCTAGACTCTATTCAATTCCGATTTCAATTAGGGCCTCAACGGTTATCTAATCGTTACTAGACTTCACAAGTATTTAGAAAACACGCAAAAATACGAGCTTCGGCTCACGTCAAAAATACAAGCCATGAGATGGTAGAATCACACTTTAAGGACACCTTGAAGAATGAAGCTCGGATGGTGTGGCGAAGTGAACGGTTGAAGGTAGCATCGGATACGATTTGTGGTGGTGGAATGGATGGTGTTTTGGCTATGTAATTCTATACTAGAACTTGAGAGAATTTTTGGCTAGAGTTTTGACTAATGAAAGTGAGAGAGATGAGATGATCTATTCTGAATTTGTGCCAAGCTATATATAGAGGAAGCAAATGTGAGAGTTTGGCAATATAGGTGGAGGTTTATGGTGGAAGTTTGTTGGTGGTGGTTTATTGGTGGAGGAAACATGTGTTTATTTTCGGCAGTTTTGACCTTTGTGTCTTGATTTGGGCATAACTCTCTCTAGAAAATAGATATTGAGGTGATTCCAGTGGATTTGGAAACTAGACATCCATATCTTTCTATCCATATACGGCTCAAATTCTGGTTCAATTTGAGTTGTCCGGGAGAGTCCGTGGAAGTTGGATGATGTGCCCAGTAAATGACTGAAATTTATTGCAAGCTTCCCTTAGTCCACAAATGCAGCTTCATGCTTCCCTTAGTCCACAATTGCAGCTGCTAGCTTCCCTTAGTCCACAACTGCAGCTGCTAGCTTCTATCACCTAGGACTTGTCACATGCCTTGTCTATGTGCTTCACACATTTTCTTATTTGTCTTGGACATGGTAGGAAGCTTCCTAGACATTGCAGCCTTCTCTTCCTTTTGCTATCCGGACTAGGGAACTTTTTCTTTCCATATTTTACACTTCTCTTTTGCTTGGCTGAATCCTCTATCCTTCATTAAGCTTGGAAACTCCCATTTGACACATTCGGATGACCCTTTGATGCACAAATGCAGAAAGTGGCAAAAATGAGCAGTAGGTTCCTTTCTCGGTAGGGCAGTGACCTTTCTGCCTTGCAATGGGCATAACTCTCTCCTCAAGCAAGGTTTTGATGCAATTCCAAATTCTGTAGAAACTAGACACATAGAGTTTTCCGTGCATATAAGGCTTGTCTTCTGGTTCCTTGTAAATCGTCGCACACAAATTCTGGAAGTTTAGTGTTGTGCATAGGAAATTCTGGAACTTGCTGGATCCGATTTTGTCTTGCACTTCTTGGCATCTTCTTTTGCTCCGATTTCTCTACCTCTTTTCGTTGTTCATTCCTCAACATATCTACTGCATATAAGAGAAGAAAAATCCATCAAAATCAAAGTCGAAGCTTTACAGATTCAACGAAACATCTCTAGGCTCCATAAATCGGCTTTTAACATTTTTCAACATTTTTATCTATACTTAGCACGATTTTGATGTAACTCTACCAAATACTCATGACTCGATTATATGACTCGGTTCTACAAAAGTAAGGGTTAAAGCAAAGTATAAACGAGGGTAAAATATATTAAGAACGTCGTTATTTATGCTCCTATCAACTACCCCACACTTATCTTTTGCTAGTCCCTTAGCAAAATTAAATAAAACTAAGACTCTAAACATACTATTGCTCCTAACAATTTATCTCAGGTTCTTTTAAATGCATAGCTGTCAAGTTGATGCACGAGAATGCTAAGCACGAAAATTCCAAGTTTCATGAACATGTAACATCGATATAAGCATGAAAACATGTATGGCTAGTTAGATCCTCCTCACTAGGCATACTCTCTTCTTTTCACTCGAGACATCGTATTCACACATAAGTATATGCAAGGGAAAGATAAGACAGGAAAACAACTTGCATATGTCAAAGAAATCGAAAGCTCTTTGTGAAATTCTTATAGAAAAACCTCATGTAAAGACTATGTGCACCAATGAACCAAAACTATATGCTTACTCTTGAGAAGGACTCCACAAATCAATTTTAACCTATCTTAAGAATCATGAAAAGATCTTTAAAAGGGTTGTAACGGGGCTAGGCTAAAAGGTATTTGAAATTTGGATAAGGAGGTATCAAAGCATCACCGTAGCCTTTAGCAAAGCTCGATTCTCCTTATGTCTTCTCGCCAAAGGTCAAAGTTTAAACAATACCAGACCTTCACATGTATACATACTCAAAATTCACAACACTTGTCTAGACTTAAACCATGCTTTTCTTTTCAAATCCGTGCCCTTGTTTTTCTTTTCATACTCTCGGATTCTTTCTTTTCTTTTTCTTTTGATCCAAAATTCTCTTTCTTTTGTAAGGCACACGGTTGCATATATGTTTTCATGGCAAAATCTACCCCACACTTGTTCTTCTTTATCACTTCACGCGAAAACTCCTTCAAAAATAAGCTTTGCCGTATCTATGAGACAAGGTAAAGGTATGACTATACTAAGCTCAAGGAAAGTGTTTAAGGGTGATGAAAGAAAAGGCTAGACGTCGGCTCAAAGGGTTTAACTAAGGTGTCCCACGACGGGCTCAAATAGGGCACATGCTTATTTGGCTATGGTGGTAAACCTAGAAGATCTTTTCAATCCTTTTCAAAATCAAGGTTTTATTTATGATAAAAAAAAACGCTTTGAAAATCAATAAGAGTAAGTTCTAGCATTCTAGAGTTCATTTAAAAAGCTATGGCACATAATCGTTGAATATGCAAGGAATAATGAGGTTTATCTACTAACATGCTCGAAATTTTCAGGAATTTAACACTCATGAAGAAAGCAATTTGGCTCTAAAGCTCCCAAGGTTATTATGGAAACAAACTAGCTAAAACATGCATGCTTTATTAATCAACAAGTCTTACATGCTCCTACCAATGCACATTATTCATGAAACTCACAAGTTTTAAAGTATGCACAACTATCATCTATGTGTTCAAAGAGGAGAAAAACATCATTGACAATTTAGGGGCATCCTAAGACTCGAAACAACAATTTAAACACTCTATTTTTGTGGACCAATTTTCTGAATTTTCTGTTTTTGTATTTCCTTTTTTAATATATGACTCAAAGCAAATAAAACTACGCTAAATCGTGGGTTGCACGTTTATCTATCTAGAAAACATAAACGAAACATGTAATCCCACCCCACACTTTAGAAAATGACATTGTCCTCAATGTAAGCATAGAAATAAAGCAAGTAACTTCCTAAGCATGCAATAGTCTAACACATTTCAACATAGCATCACAACCAGAGAAGGGCTAGAAATTTCAAACTCTCGTCGATGGCTCCTTCGTTTTTCTTAGGTGAATTGGGTTGCCTCCCAAGTAGCGCTTAAGTGTTTATAGTCCTTTAGCCTAGACTCTTCTCCATGTGTTGATCATTGTCCAAAATAGCTTAGTTCGGCAGCTAGGACGTCAAAGAGGTGTTGCCGGCAGTATGCGCTCTTGGAGCCTCATCGAGGAATGTTCCTTCTTCCATTGCTTGGAAAGGTGTGTAGTAAGGCTTGAGTCGATGACCATTGACTTTGAAGGTCTTGCGAGTAATTAAATCTTGAATTGCCACGGCTCCATGAGGAAATACTTGCGTAACAATGAAGGGTCCAACCCAACGAGAGCGTAACTTACCGGGAAATAGTTTAAGTCGAGAATGAAATAAGAGAACATGTTGTCCAACTTCAAACTTTTTCCCTCGAATCATCTTGTCATGGTAGGCTCGCATCTTTTCCTTGTATATCCATGCGGCATCATAAGCTTCATTACGTATTTCTTCAAGTTCGTTGAGTTGAAGCTTCCTATGAAGGCTGGCCGAATCTATCTCCATATTGAATGCTTTCACGGCCCACCATGATTTGTGCTCGAGCTCCACGGGTAAGTGACATGCTTTTCCATAAGTTAACCGAAAAGGAGACATACCTATTGGCGTCTTATACGCGGTTCGATAGGCCCACAAAGCATCTTCAAGTCGATCACTCCAATCCTTTCTTGTTGGCCCAACAGTTTTCTCAAGAATTTGCTTGATCTCTTGATTGCTCACTTCGGCCATGCCACTTGTTTGGGGATGATAAGGTGTAGATACCTTGTGTGTGACCCCATACTTTTTCAATAAAGTTTCAATGGTGCGGTTGCAAAAGTGGGAACCTCCATCACTTATCAAGACTCTTGGAACTCCGAAACGTGAGAAGATGTTGGTCTTGAGGAATTCGGCAACCATCGTTGAATCATTGGTGCGTGTAGCCCTTGCTTCTATCCATTTGGACACATAATCAACCGCTAGCAAGATGTAGAGGAAGCCTTTGCTTGATGGAAACGGTCCCATGAAGTCAATTCCCCAAAGATCGAAGATTTCGACTTCAATAATTGGCGTGATTGGCATTTGATCTCTTGGCCCTATGTTGCCGGTCCTTTGGCACCGATCACATGTCATGCATGTTGTGTGTGCATCCTTGAAGAGTGTTGGCCAATAGAATCCATAATTTAGAACTTTCAATGCGGTCTTCTTTGGTCCAAAGTGTCCTCCACAAGCTTCGTTATGACAAAAAGCAAGAATTGACCGATGCTCTTCTTCCGGAACACACCTTCTTATTACTTGGTCGCTACATTGCTTCCACAAGTATGGCTCATCCCATAGATAGTGCCGAGCTTGCTTCTTGATCCTATTCTTGTGGTGGCTCGACAGGTCCCTTGGAAATTTCCGAGTTGCTAAGTAATTGGCAATGTCGGCATACCAAGGCTCGTTTATTGCATTGATCCGAAAGAGTTGCTCATATGGGAAATTCTCAAGTAGGGGCAGCCGATCCTCATCTTTCACAATACCGCTCAAGTGATCGGCTACAATATTCTCACTTCCTTTCTTGTCTTTGATCTCTATGTCGAATTCTTGAAGCAAGAGAATCCATCGAATGAGTCTCGGCTTAGCATCCTTCTTTGTCATAAGATATCTCAAAGCGGCATGATCACTATACACCACTACTTTGGAATTCAAAAGATATGATCGAAACTTTTCCAAAGCAAAAATTACCGCCAAGAGTTCTTTCTCGGTTGTGGTGTAGTTGAGTTGAGCATCGTTGAGAGTTCTCGAAGCGTAGTAGATTGCACATGGCTTCTTCTCCTTCCTTTAGCCGAGCACAGCCCCTAATGCATAGTCACTTGCGTCACACATAAGCTCGAAGGGCAGTTCCCAATTCGGTGATGCGAGGATTGGTGCCATGCATAGCTTTTCCTTGAGCCGAGCAAAGGCCTGCTCACACTCCTTTGTCCACACAAACGGCATATCTTTTTGTAGTAGATCACACATCGCCTTTGCATCTTTGGAGAAGTCCTTGATAAATCTTCGATAAAATCCGGCATGTCCAAGGAATGATCGTACCTCTCTCACAGTTTTAGGCGAAGGCAAGTGTTGAATGAGCTCCACTTTGGCTTTGTCGACTTCCATGCCTTTTGCCGAAATAATATGTCCAAGAACAATGCCTTGCATCACCATGAAGTGACACTTCTCCCAATTGAGCACAAGGTTGGTTTCTATACAACGCTCCAATATCTTCTCTAAGTTTTTCAAACAAGTGTGGAAGTCGCTTCCATAAACACTAAAGTCGTCCATGAAGACCTCGATTATATCTTCAATAAAATCCTAGAAGATGGCATACATACATCGCTGAAACGTGCCGGGTGCATTGCATAGGCCGAATGACATCCTCCTATAGGCAAAGGTGCCGAATGGACATGTGAAAGTAGTCTTCTCTTGATCGTCCGGGTGTATCATGATTTGGTTGTAGCCGCTATATCCATCAAGAAAGCAATAAAACTCATGACCGGCTAACCTTTTGAGCATTTGATCCATAAACGGCAAAGGCATGTGATCCTTCCTCGTTGTTGCATTGAGCTTCCTATAGTCGATGCACATGCGATGGCCGGTTACAAGTCTTTGTGGCACAAGCTCATTCTTCTCATTCTTAACCACCGTCACCCCACTTTTCTTGGGAACTACTTGCACGGGAGAGATCCACTTACTATCCGAAATGGGGTAGATTACGCCACAATCAAGCAACTTGATGATTTCTTCTTTTACAACTTTCATCATTGGCGGGTGGAGTCTCCTTTGTCCTTCTCTTATTGGTTTTGCACCTTCTTCGCCAAGGTCCAACCTATGGAGGTCTTGTGCTTCTTAAGTACACGAACCAATTCCTCTTCTTGCTTTTCATTAAGCGATGAAGACAAAATAACCGGTAAAGTGTCTTCTTCTCCAAGATACACATACTTCAAATGGCTAGGGAGCTCTTTTAATTCTAACTTTGGGGCCTCTTCCACACTTGGACGAATTTTGTTTGTGGAATTTGGAATTGACAAGAACGGACTATGCTTCTCAAACCGTGGGGCAGCCTCTAACTCGGCAACCACTTCCCTTAGGCTCGGCTCAAGCTTCTCTCTTTCTTCTTCACTAATTCGTGCTCCCTCCTTGTCAAATCCGACCCCGAGCTCTATGGCTCGTTGCTATGCATCAAGAGAGGTCAACATAGCTTGCTCGACCTCTTCCATAACTTCTATAGCTTGACACTCCTTCAAATCGGCCATGGGATACTTCATGGCATCAAAAATGTTGAACTTGATCATATCACCATCAAATTCCATTGTCAAATTGCCCTCGGCGACATCGATCTTGGTGCGTGCCGAACTCATGAATGGCCGGCCAAGCAATAGTTGTGTGCTATTGACTGGCGAATCCTCCATCTCTACAACATAGAAGTCGGCCGGCAAGATTAAGTGATTGACTTGCACAAGCACGTCTTCAACATAGCCCTCCGGATACTTGCTTGATCGATCCGCGAGTTGTATGATGACATTGTCCTTCTTGAGAGGCCCTATGCTCAATGTTTGATACACATTGAGAGGCATGACATTGATTGATGCTCCCAAGTCTAGCATGACGTCCTCAAACCAAGTATTGCCGATCACACATGGCACGTTGAAGCTTCCCGGATCTTTCATCTTTGGTGGCAACTTCCTTTGAATAACAGCTGATACCGTTTCGCTCATAGTCACCACACGAGTCTCCCTTGTGTGCCTTCTTGCCGTGCAAAGCTCTTTGAGGAATTTAGCGTACCTCGGCACTTGCTTTATACACTCCAACAAAGGAATATTGACTTGCACTTTTCGGAATATCTCCAACACCTCCTCGTCGGACTTATCCTTCTTCGTCTTTGCAAACCTTGAAGGGAACGGCACATTTAGTGCTTGGTTCGGCTTCACTATTGTCTCCTTCTTAGAAGTGGCCAGATCCTTCTCCATGTCATTCTTCCTTGCTTGCTCGGCAGCCCTCTTCTTTCTCTCCTCCACGGTCTCACTGCTGCTGTCACTGGCAGGTCCGACAGTAGGCTGCTTGGCAATAGGCTGCTCGGCAGCTTCTTCTTCTTCAATGATGGTTCCGAGAGAGTTACCTCCCTTCTTCTTTGGACTTTTCGGTGACAACAACTCCCTACCACTTCGAGTTTTGATAACCTTAGCTTGCTCATTTCTCGGATTGGGAATAGTATTGCTTGGCAACTTTCCTTGTTCGGTAAATTTCCCCATGAAGTCCACGATTTGCCCCATTTGTGTCTTCAACTCGGCAATGTCTTTCATGTGATTTTGTTGCCCCGCAAGCAATGCTTGAGTAGCACTTGAAAGAGAAGTGATCAAGGCATCGTAGTTTGGATTACTCGGTATAGGTTGGGCTTGGCTCGGCTGCCCTCCTTGGTTCGGCACAAATGGTGCCCTCGGCACATACCCTCCTTGTGCCCTTGGTTGGTAATTCGGCTGCATAGGTGCCCTAAGCACGTTCTCATTGTTTGACCACCTAAAGTTCGGATGATCGTTGAACCTCGGATTGAAGTTGCCAAACCTTTGTCCTTGAAAACCGATGGCATTTCATTCCTCTTGCCCCTCATTCGATCCAACTTGAGGGCATTGATCGGTCTCATGATTGTCGGCACAAACTCCACATAGCATTGCACGTTTCCCTTTGACAAGGCCGGCCACAATGTCAGCAAGCTTGTCCACTTTGTCCTCGAACTTCGAGCTTGAAGTCGTTTCATGCACCCTCTCACTCTTCACGACATTGTCTCGCGACGTGCCGAATTGTTGATTGTTCAAGGCTCGAAGTTCTAGCAAATTGCGTGCCGGTACCAGATCTAACTCCAAGAAGCTCCCATTGGCCGCCGAATCCAAGAACTCTCTCTCCATGACACGCAACCCTTCATAGAAATATTGCAACAAGAGTCCCTCGCTAATGCCATGCGAAGGACACAAACCGATAAGTGATTTGAACCTCTTATAGTAGTTGAAGAAAGTCTCATCTCCGGCTTGCCTTCCGCTAGTAATTTGCTTCCTTAGGTCGGTGATACGAGAAGTGGGAAAGTACTTGAGCAAAAATTCGTCTACCATTGTGTTCCATGAAGTGATTCGGCCATTAGGTATCTCGAACAACCACTCCTTGGCTTGATCTTCTAATGAAAACGGAAACGCCTTCATCTTGAAGTGTTGCATATCGGTCCCTCGTAGACACATTGACTCGGTGGTGAAGTTAAACCATTGCAAGTGGTTATTTGGATCTTCACTTGGCATGCCATAAAATGACTTGAGCTTGTGGAGAAATCCGCTTTTCAACTCGATTTCCCCGGTCTTGTCAGTCTCCAAAGGTGGATAAGTTATATTGGACGGTGCAGCCCCTCCTCCTCCAGCCACATGACCGTTTCGTGCTCGGATAGAAGTCATTTTCGGTTGCGGATCGGCTAGATGAAAATCAAAAAACTCTTGAGGAAATGGCTCGGTAAGTAACTCAAATTACGATTCCTCGATGATAAGCTCACACGAAGACTCTAGAAAGCTTGGTGAAGTAACGAGTGATGGAGAGCTCGGTGATGATGGTGTTGATGATGCAGAACTGCCAATTTCGGATGGTGGTAGCGGTGTGTTGCTTGCAATGTTGAGATCCTCGTTGATTCGTTGAAGACGTCCGCGGTTCTCTCTTGTCCAAAGATTAGCGGACTTACATATTATGAGGATTCAACACGAAGCAAGTTAGCTCCTTCATAACGAAATAAAAAGCAAGGATATTAATACATGGCCGGCAATAATACAAGAGTGATATACAAAGCAATATACAATCGGTAAGAAGAAGAAAATGCATGGCACAAAATAGAGAAAATTACGGCAATTTAAAGGTGATCATGTAATGGCTAAGTCTAATTGCTTTTAAATTTGTTCGAACTCTCAAAGTACGTGGAACAGAGGAGATAACGGTGCAATGGACTGATACAGCCCTCGGTAGTATCATGCTTTATCCGATATACCTCGAGAGTTCGAAACCACATAATGTTTTACTTTTGAAGCCTTCAAGACTTACTCATGTCAAACCTATTTCAAGTTTCGAAACTCGGTGGACGTGCGGCCTAGGTGCAATCGTCTAGACACATTGTTCCGTGGTTTCAGAAGGCTAGCATGTATCAAGGCAAGACTCATTTGTTGGACACCATGGAGGACAAGTCCCCTATCGCCCCCTTCACTGAGAAGAGATAGCAGTCAATGGGCCTCTGAGATCTAGTTCGACAAACCTTGAGACTAAGTCGGGACAACACACACTAATAGGCGAGCCTTTATGCCCCTTACTCTGTTGAGAACAACATGTTGACAGTACCATAAGTGTCGCTAAAAGCCGCCCTCAACCTCATGAGACCTCGAGAAGTAACATGAAGGGTTAAGGCTAATATTGACACGAATGACCTTACCTATTCCTCTTCCCCTCGAAACTCAAAACAAATCAAACATAAATAAACCTCTAACCTTCCTAGCAATTTTAACTAAGTTATTACAATCATATATGGAACGAAAATTGCATGAAAATAAACTCTACATGCCGAAGCATATTTCTACTTTACAAATCTCAAATAATCCGAAAATTAAGAGAAAAATTACAACCCAACAAAAATTTACAGCAATATATATAATCAACATTCATATAAAACAAGTTTTTATAATCCCCGGCAACGGCGCCAAAAATTGAACGAGTGCCAATAGCACGCGTTAATTTAAAACCCTACAAAAGACGTTAGTAGCATTGGTAAATAGAGATCGTTCTTTCCGGGGATTAAGGGTACCTTCAATAAAAGAATGTTAGACAAATATTCACACATATATACAAACAATGTCACACGCATATATACATAAATGCTTCATGTCACAAATATATACATATATACATATATACACGTTTAGGGGGGTTTGAAAATCAATTATATTTCCTACGAAAATAAAGACAAAACAAGAAAATAAATCCTAATCTAATATTTACAAGTGCTCATCATCATCTTTCACACAACACATAGCACAAAAATACACAAGAACACACAAGAATATCATGCAAGACTTGGTAGCAACTTGTTTCAAGTTTCAAGTTTCCTAGACTCTATTCAATTCCGATTTCAATTAGAGCCTCAACGGTTATCTAATCGTTACCAGACTTCACAAGTATTTAGAAAACACGCAACGTCGAATCCTAAAATTATACTAATCATATTTGAAAACAAGCAACGTCGAAATCAAACATGAAAAGTAATTGTGCACGAAAGTCTTAAATCGAAAACATGCTTTTAAGTATGGCGTCAACATCTTATTAACATGCAAGTTTTTATGAATTATGTTAACCACTGACTAAGCATCCTACAATCAAGTTTACTCAACGCCTAACTTGATCCTAGATTTGCTTATGGTGAATGAAATCGCAACCTACACAAAAACCATGGCCGTGGCTTCATGTAAACATTGATTTTTATGCACGAATTCATGAAACTAATCGAATAACAACCTAAAAATACATGAGCATGCTACTACCCTATGTCTAACACACGAATTAAAACATGTTAGAAGCTGCAAAATTGTTTCATGAAAACCAAAATAGAATTCGGAAATCCAATACAAAGTTACAAAACCAAGAATCAAAGTTTCTAGCACTACATATAACATAGACATTATACATAAGAAAATTGATAGGAGCACAATGTGCGACGATATTATATGCTTATACCCTCGTTTATGCTTTGTTTAACCCTTATTTGTCTAAGATAGAGTCATAATGTAGTTAGTGTCATTTTGGTAGAGTTTTGGTGAAATATGGTTAAGAATCCGAAAAAGGACTAAGTTTGAGAAATCTGGAAAATAGTGTAAAATATGTCTTTTTCGCGATTTTGAGATGAGCAAAAGTATGATCTATCCTTGTCCGAATTCTATGAAATTTTATGTGCTTAATATTCATATGTTGAGGAATGCTGTGTTAAAATTTCAGATCAATCGGAGTTCGGGAAGTCACCCAAAACTTGGCTGCAAAAGGGCAGTCCGTGCATTTCAATCCAGGGGCTTCCAGGATTTTCCTGGGACTTTGACCTAACTTCGAAAAATCATTCCCGACGACTCACAAGGATTTTGATCGAACTGTTTTATGGGAGATGGCCATATGTGTCTAGTTTATCTGAGACTTAGAATCGCATCAATCGGAGCTCCAGGGATGGAGATATGCCGGAATTACTGCAACAAGGTCAAATCTGCCGATTCCAGGAACCTACTGCCCCCTTTTTGTGTTTTCTGTTTTTGATGGACCAAATGGTGTACAAATGCATATGTGAAGACATTCCAAGCATATGGAAGGAAGGAGGATGACACTTGGCCATGGCATCGAAGAAAAACATGAAGAAATCAAGTCTCCTAGTCAAACTAGGAGAAGCTGCCGATTTGAGGCAGATCGGATGCAACTTCAAGCTGCCGGCATTGTGGGGCATTTTTGGTGGATCAAAGCTTATCAATTAAAGTCCAAGACCATATAAGAAGTCCATGAAGATGTGAAGCCCAAGCCTTGAAGAAAATTCAGAAAAGAAAACCTAATTGGACTAAGAAAGGAAGGTTGCAAAACCTTATTGCACTACCAAAAAAGGCATCATAGCCGACGACGCCATCTCGTCGGCCGTTTCCATTAATTCGTCGGCTATGGTCATAGCCGACGAAGTATCGTTGGCTATTCTCTCGTCGGGAATGCTCCGTCGGCTATAGTATAGCCGACGATACACCAGGTAAGTCGTCGGCTTATAAAACACTAGGTATAGCCGACGAAAAAAGCGTCGTCGGCTATACTTCGAACATTGCCGACGACAAGATCGTCGGCTTCAACAATTACGTAATTGCCCCTAACCCGAAGTACAGCCGACGACACTGTCGTCGGCTATCCGTTCGTTATAGTCGACGACACTATCGTCGGCCATACCAATCGCCGGTACCAGGAACGGCTTTTTTGCCGGAAGCCGGGAGGGTATAGCCGACGACATATGTCATCTTCGTCGGCTATAACCGTTATAGCCGACGATTTTTACCAAATTTCGTCGGCTATAGCACTTATAGCCGACGAAATAATGCCAATATCGTCGGCTATAACCCCTAAATATTTAAAAAAATTTAAAAATTTAACTCGGGCCCAATTTCACTTCGTCTTCGGTTTAGCTGCAGAAAATGCACAAACAAACATCCAAATATCCAACAAATATCCACATCAATCCATCCCTAATATCCTACATACTGTACAAATTAACCTCCTAACTACTCATCATCACCCCCTAAACGCGTAGCGTCGTCGACCGGATGGTTCGAGTTTCGGTGGCTATGGCTGTCCTGATCGGCTGGCGTACTCCGATGCGGGGGGGGGAGTGGGGACGACGAACTGGGGCATCTGTGGCGGAGGCGGGGGCTGGAGTCCAGCCTGCTGGGCCTCCCAAGACTGCTGCATCCATCGGTACATCTCCGCCACAGATGCGTCTCTGGCCTGCTGCGCCGAAGCCTCCGCGGCCCTCGCCAACTCCGCCTGCTGGAGCGCCTCCACCGCCCTCGCCAACTCCGCCTGAGTCCTCTGCAGCTGCGTCTGCAAGTCTCCTCTCGTCGAAGCCGCACGCTGCGTGCTGGGATTGGCCGGCGTGTACTTGAGAACCCCATCTCCCGCCGCGCCTAGGCCTCTCTGGTAGAAGTAGTTGTTCCCCGTCCCTACCGCCGCGTGCATGATCTGAGAGGCCAAGCGCGGCTCAAGGGTGTCGATCGTGGAGGCAAACTCCGCGATCGCCTCGTCGGACGCCCCGTCTCCCAGGGTGTCTCGCGCGATCCCGAAGGTGATCGCGTCGGTCTCCGCATCTATTTCCACCTAATTGACAAGAAAATATAATAAACGAATTAAAAAATATATATATAAATTAATTTAATGAAACAGTTTTATTGAAGATGGGCGAATACTTACCACTTGGTCGGGACGCCCCGGATACATCTGCGCATGAATCCACGACAACGGCCTCAGCGGTCGGTCCCTCCTCGCCATCTCTGCCCACTGCCTCCAGGAGCGGGCGTCGCCGTGGTGGGGGTGCTCGTTCCTCCTGCGGTTGTCGCTGTTCGTCCGCGAGATTTTCTGTATTATAAGAACGAACATATAAACGCAAATATAAATTAGTAACTAAATTAAAATATTAGGAACTAACCAAAATAAAATTATTAACTAATTTAGTTACTAACTAATTTAATTTAATTAGTAACTACTTAACTAACTAATTTAATTTAGTAACTAACTAACTTACTAACTACCGAATTTAATTTAATTTAATTTAATTTAGTAACGAACTAACTAACTATGTAACTAACCAACTAACTTAATTTAATAACTAATAACTAACTAACTAACTAATTAATTTAATTAAATAACTACATAATTTAATTATTAAATAACATTAAAAAGTGATATACTAGCAGGCTAAATTTTCTTACCGAGACCCTGTCGCTCCCGAAGTAGGCTACCAGCCATAGCCACTCGTACTCCCTGTACCGGAACTCGTGGGGGGTTGCAGCTCGCCCCAAGCGCTGCTCCACATGGTACGTCCTGTAGTGCGTGGACAGCTCGTTCTTCCACTCGGAATACCTATATTAACAGAACACAACTGTTAGATATATTCGTACACTGCCAATAAATATATTTATACAAAAAAAAGCAAAACACATAACCTGTTCTTCAGCTGCTCGTCCCTCCACCAGTCCAAGGTAGGATGGACTCTAAACCATTGCTGCAATATTATAAATTAATTAGAAAATATTTTTATATTGTTATAAGGACTGAATTCATAAATGTTTATTTTCTATAATAAAAATACGATTTAACTCACCGACAGTGCATTGTACACTCGCGCCTTGATGTCATCGGGCACAGAGCCCCAGTCGGGCCACAACAGTGGGACCCTGTCCCGCACGAGCATGCCCGTCGCGTTGATATACTTGGTGGTGGTGTCTCTCCTCTCAATCGGGCGTCCATCCTCACCGGGACCGGGCAGGATCTCTCTGATCCCACCGACGAGCTCCCTCTCCAGGGTCGACATGTTCGCTGGCCCTCTGGTCCGTCTCGTCTACGCGGGTTTATTGACGAGGACGCCTGTTTCATAATTAAAATGAAGATATAGTTAAATAATTATTTAAACTAACTAATTAAATAATTAATTAAACAATCTAAATAATTAATTAAACTAACCAATTACCTGCGTCGTTGTACTGCTTGTCCTTCTCACGAACGGCCCACAGGCCGCGGCAGTCCTCTGAGTCGAAAGGACTGTAGACGTAGGCCTCCTCCCAGGGAATCTCGTGGGGCCGGTCGTGCCTCCAAATCTGCCTCTCCCTGGAGTCGTACTCAGGGATGGCAGGGACGAACTGGACCATGTACATCCCCGATGGCGGAGACATACGGGGCGTGGATACGGGGCGTGGACCCTGAGGGGCCTGCTCCCCCTGACGGTGGGCCCCGTAGCTGTGGACGCTGTCGCTGTGGGGGGACTGATAGGAGCACAATGTGCGACGATATTACATGTTTATGCCCTCGTTTATGCTTTGTTTAACCCTTATTTGTCTAAGATAGAGTCATAATATAGTTTAGTGTCAATTTGGTAGAGTTTGGCGAAAAATGGTTAAGAATCCGAAAAATGACTAAGTTTGAGAAATCTGGAAAATAATGCAAAATATGTCTTTTTCGTGATTTTGAGATGAATGCAACTATGATCTATCCTTGTCCGAATTCTATGAAATTTGGTGTGCTTAATATTCATATGCTGAGGAATGTTGTGTTAAAATTTCAGATTAATCGGAGTTCGGGAAGTCACCCAAAAATTGGCTGCAAAAGGGCAGCCCGAGCATTTCAAATCCAGGGACTTCCAGGATTTTCCTGGGACTGTGTTCCAACTTCGAAAAATCATTCCCGTCGACTCACAAGGAGTTTGTTCAAACTGTTTTATGGGGAGATGGCCCTATGTGTCTAGTTTACGTGAGACTTGGAATTGCATCAATCGGAGCTCCACGGAGGGAGATATGCCGGAATTACTGCAACAAGGTCAAATCTGCCGATTCCAGGAACCTACTGCCCCCTTTTTGTGTTTTCTGTTTTTAATGGACCAAATGGTGCACAAATGCATATGTGAAGATGGTCCAAGCTTTATAAAGGGAAGAGGAAGACACTTGGCCATGGCATTGAAGAAAAGCATGAAGAAACAAGTTCTCCTAGTCAAACTAGGAGAAGCTGCCGATTCTGGCAGATTGTGTACCTTTGTGTGCTGCCGGCATTTGGGGCATTTTTCGATGGACCAAGACATGTCAAATGAAGTCCAAGATCATATAAGAAGTCCATGAAGATGTGAAGCCCAAGCCTTGAAGAAAAATTCAGAATAGAAAACCTAATTGGACTAAGAAAGGAAGGTTGCAAAACCTTAATGAACTAGGTTTTCTGAACTCCTTTTGTAATAGGGCAGCCGGCACCCCCTCTCCTCTATATATACCCCCACTTTTCATTCTGAAAAATCATCTCATCTCAAGCTAAACAAAAGGCCGAAACTCTACCAAAATTCCCCAAACTTCCTAGAAAAAAAACTTAAACCCGAAACCACCATCCACCACCAACCAAGTTTCTGCCGAAACTTGGAAAATCCCTGCCGAACCTCCTAAGCCGTGCAGCCTCATCCCTTCACCTACACAGCACCGGATCCACACCAAAAGAAGCTCTCAAGGTGTCTCAAAGTGTGATCCACTCCCCTGTTTCGGTTTAGTAATTTTTGTCTAGTTATGTTTGATTTTGTCTATGAAACATTCATGTATGTTTGGTGTTGGTTTATATGTCTATGTGTAAACCGATTTTGGTTTTATAAATTATATGTTAAAGACTTGTTTAAATCGATGCTTAGATTTATGTTTAGGTTTCGACAAGAACAATGATTTTGCATGCTAATTTGTAATATGTAACTTGTAAATTCGTATGTTAGATAATTAGGACAGTGGTATAGATGCATGTTTTAGGTTCAAAATTGGTTAGAAATCTAAGGAGTGGGACTTAAAAACCGAAACATTAGTATTGGCTTGTAGCATGTAAATCTAGATGTTAGGTTTCATCAAACCCGAGTAATAACAAATATGGCTAGATACTCAAAAGGTTGCTTTGATTTGTTTTGCTCACCTAGGGTATAATACTTTGGATTTCTTACATGTTAAAATAAGATGATTGACAACCTTGCTTGTTTTGCATGTCTCCAATTTAGATCATTGCGCACAATTGTTAAATCTCAAAAGGATTAACATAACTTTAGGGCCCATAACCAAAAGTTCGGTCTTAAAACTTGAGAGGTCTTACAACTAAGTTGTAGTTGGAACTAATTTTGAACTTGAGCATGTTGATACTTGTTCCTTACTTTCTTGCATGTGAACTTATTCGTTAAAGAGTCTATGTGCTAAATGTTTTGCGAAAGATGATGATCACTTGTACATATTAGACCTAGGATTTATTTTCTGCTTTTATGTTGCCGTGCCTAGTATTAGGGCAGCCATAGGGCTGCCGAACCATTTTATACCCCCATATGTGTGTGACGATTTTGTATATATGTATATTTGTTTGTCTAACAATTTCATATCTCAGGTACCCTTAATCCCCGGCCTAGAACGATCCCTACTTGCTCATACTACTAACGATATTTTGTAGGGTTATTATTGCGTGCGAGCTTAGGCTCCCATCAGGGACAGGGAGCATCTCTGGAGGGTCCAGATCGGCGCGCGGTGGGGTCGGCTGCCGATCCTGGAACAGTGCTGAAGTGCACTGGGGTCTGGTGGCTCTGCGTCCTCCTCCGACACTCGACTCAGGGCCCGCTCCCGTCGACTCATACGAGGAGCCCCCACGTGGATCGCTCGGGGTCAATCCCATCAACGTCTCCTCTCGTCGACTCATAGGCCGGCCTAGGCCCCGACGACCGCTGGATCCGCTCCCCCCACGGCTGGCTCCTGCCTGAGCGTCGGGATCGCTCTCGGTCCGTCTGCCAAGCCATCGGTCTACAAAGCGGCGGTTTCCTGCACAATTAGTATATAAATTCCATAAATTGCACAAAAATTCCACAAAAAAATTAAAAACTTCATTCAATGTATATATACCTAATTATATATATACCTAAATATATTTATACCTAATTATATATATATATTCCGAAATATAACACAAAATTCCTTAAATTTCACAAAAAAATAAAAAACTTTTTTAAATATATATATACCTAATTATATATATATACATAACTATATTTATACCTAATTATATATATATATTCCGAAAAAAAAATATATATATATATATATATATATATATTCTCCTAAAAATTACACAAAATATTTATACGTAATTATATATAAATTAGTATATAAATTAGTATACTAGTATATAAATTCAACAAAATTCCACAATTAGTATATAAAAACCGTAAATTTAACAAAAAATCCACAAAATTAGTATATAAATTCCACAAAATTAACAAATTTAACAAAAAATCCACACAATTCCATAAATTTCACAAAAACCCTAAATTCCACAAAAAATTCACAAAAACCCTAAAATTCACAAAATTCGACAAAATTAATAAAAACCCTAAATGAGGCTCGATCGGGACTACCTGACATGGTGGTGCAGTCTGAACGAGGACCGGTGGTGCGGTGCGGCGGCGACGGCGGCGACGGCGGCAGGGAGTTTCGGGTCGGCTAGGGGCGGCAGAGGCGGCTGCGGCAGGGGCGGGTAGGGGCGGCTGCGGCAGGGGCGGCAGAGGCGGCTCGGGGCGGCGGCGGCAGGGGGTTTCGGGTCGGGGAGGGGTCGGGCAGGACGGGGAGGGGGCGGGGAGGGGGAGGGTAGGGAGGGGGAGGGTCGGTCGGCGTCGGGGAGGGGCGGGCGGCTGCGGCGGCAGAGGATTATGGGTTTTAGGGTTTCTGGAAAATGAGGGAGAGGCGCCTCTGTTTCGGTTTAAATCGAAGGACTATAGCCGACGATGTCATTTTAAGTCGTCGGCTATAGTCGAAATTCGTCGGCTATACTCTGACGGGCCGGGCCGAAATCCAGGCCGAGCCGAAGTTGGGCTTTGTGGGCCGGTTATAGCCGACGAAGTTAATAAATCGTCGGCTATAATATGAATCTCGTCGGCTATAATATGAATCTCGTCGGCTATACTTCACGCTATCAGCAGCCGTCAGATCTCGCCCATCCAACGGAGGACAATGAAACGGCGCGGATCGCAAGAGTATAGCCGACGAAGTTAAGTATTTCGTCGGCTATTCCTTGGTCAACTTTTGGTCAAACCTCTAAACGCTTTAAAACGGCAATTGGCCCGTCTAAATGACGTTTTTTGGCCTGACCTTCAACAGAGAATAGTTTCAGATCGATGAGACGCAACTAATTGTATAAAAATTTTCCTCAAAATATTTACCGACCGTCAGGCTACCCATAGGAAATCGGAAGTAAAAAACACCTAACCGCAACATTCGGCACACAGATTTTGTCGGAATCATCCCATTTTTCAACCGTAGACGTATTTCAATATTTCGGTCGTATCTTATTTCACGACACTTTTGCATTTGAAGGGTCTACGTATAGTAACTATTTGAAACTATACATTCACTTAAACACTTAGTAAACAAGTTAAGGAACATTAGTGCATATGTTCTGATTTCGAATCTAAAAGTTTGGAAAATCTATTCCAACCATCAGATATCACCGTTAAGATTAAATACATGTATGAAAAAAAATCCAACTACATCTGACAACGTTAAAGGCTCGATCGGGACGGTCAAACTGCAAAGTCAAACCTCTAAACGCTTTAAAACGGCAATTGGCCCGTCTCAATGACGTTTTTTGGCCTGACCTTCAACAGAGAATAGTTTCAAATCGATGCGACGCAACTAACCGTATAAAAATTTTCCTCAAAATATTGACCGACCGTCAGGCTACCCATAGGAAAATGGAAGTAAAAAACACCTAACCGCAACATTCGGCATACAGATTTTGTCGGAATCTTCCCATTTTTCAACCGTAGACGTATTTCAATATTTCGGTCGTATCTTATTTCACGACACTTTTGCATTTGAAGGGTCTACGTATGGTTTCGGTCAATATACTTTATAGCCGACGACTTGCAAGTCGTCGGCTACAGTATGGGCATTATAGCCGACGAATTGTGGTCCATTTCGTCGGCTATAATGCTGATCTTTCTGAAAATTTTCCATTTAGGGCCTGAAAATTGCCTATTTCACCTGATAAATTCCTGAACATCGCACAAATAATTCAATACAATTTCCCATAAATTCGGAAAACGGTAATTAAGGACAAAAAATGTTTTCATACATGCATGCACCATCGTACACAAATACATACATAAATAGTATACTAAGGATGATAATCAGAATCATCCTCATCACTTGAGTCAGACGTAGTATAGTAGTTAATATCTGGCAATCGATGCTCGTATTCGTCGTCTGAGTTATCGTCTGCCGGATATAGACGATTCGGATTAACATCATACATGGGCACCTGACCCCTAGGAAGTCTAACCACTCTGCCCGGCGTCACATTATTATCGCGGATGGTGGAGGATTCCGGAATGTCGCCGGCGTCCGGCTCTTGGTATGCGGTCGCTTCTTGACACTCTGTGCTCACACCAAGTGTGGTAGCACTGTATATGTCTCGCTGAGACACATGGTTAACTACCTTCCACGTGCCTTTGTTCAATGGATCGTCAAGATAAAAGACCTTTTTGGCCGCTGTGGCGAAAACAAAGGGGTCGTCTTCATACACACTAGTAGCGGTATTCACCGAAAGTATGCCGTACTGATCGATCCGTATGCGGTGCGGCCTAGTATCAAACCATCAACACTTGAACAAGTGGACTTTCATGCGGTTCCCATAAATGAGTTCAACAACTGACTGTAGGACACCGTAAAAATCCACGCCCCCCTCTGCACCATCCACCATCACCCCACAATTCTGTGTTTTGCGTTCCCCGTCTCGAGCTTCACATATATACTTAACGCCGTTGACATCACACATTGGGCGGACTGTGGAAGATATCGGCTTCATCGACAACAGCCTCAATTCCTCTGAGTAATTTGTATGACCACCCCTCGCAGCCACTTGCATGAGCTGAAAAATATAACTCAAATCAGTTGGTGTGTTTATAATTAAAGAATAGGGAACTGTAAAAGAAAGCCATCTAATATATATATTTATACACTTACCCATTGTGGAAAATAGTCTGCAAACGTCGTGTTGTGGTACTCGACATCACTGTTCACTTCCGTACATCGAAGATGGGTTCGTTTCCAATATTGTACCTCCGGACAGTTTATTAGAACCCACCAGTGGGCAATCCCTACCTCATGGTCAGGCAACTTGTCCACACCCTTCTTCTTGAAGCTTCCGTATGGTACAACAGAGTTGGCGACGATAGATAGGTTGAACTCGGGGTCATCTCGACTTGGATGTTGTGGGGGGTCCTCCATCGGTCCCAAGTACAACTTGGCGTACGTTACACACTCATGCGCAATGTAAGCTTCAGCAATACACCCCTCAGGCGCAGATTTATTGTGCACATATTTCTTGTAGTCTCCAAGTTGTCTGCAAGGTTAACAAGTGCATGTTAAGAGCATGCAACTTTTATTTAAAAACATGTATAAATCAAATTTAGGAATAACATGTACCTTTCGATGGGATACATCCAAGTGTAGTGTACGGGACCGGTAAGCAACAATTGTTGGGGAAGATGGATCATCAGGTGAGGCATGATGTCAAAGAAGTTTGGGGGAAATATCCTCTCGAACTTGCACAAGATAAAAACGGTTTCCTCATGCATTCTCATGAGGTATGATTTTCTAACTTCTCTAGCGCATAACTTCTGGAAGAATCTTGACAACGCCACCAACGGCTCAACCACTTCATCCTCCAAGTACGCTCGAATGAAAATAGGGAAGAGGCGTTGAAGCAGTACATGGCAGTCGTGACTCTTCAATCCGTACATCTTGTTATCTCGGTAGTTAACACACTTGCTTATGTTACCCGCATAGCCATAAGGATACCTGCATAACCATTAACAACAGTTAGATTTCATGCATATATAGTCGTCCAACAACAGATGGATTCTTTAGGGAATACATGCCTAATAAAAAGTTACCTGACATTACTCAGCCATCCAAAGATTTCATGTTTCTGGTCCCTGGTGACGGTGTAAGGAGCTTGGGGCATTTTGCTCCTGCCCTCTCTCAACCACAAATGCTCCCGCAGTCCCATATTTCTCAGATCAACGCGTGCCTTCGGGGTGTCTTTTGTTTTCTTCTCCCAATTCAAAACTGTGCCAACCACGGCTTCACCCACGTTTTTCTCTATATGCATGACATCCAGGTAGTATCTGGTAGCCAACCTGGCCCAATAAGGAAGTTCCCATAAGATGCTCTTGTGTGACCAGAACCTATACCGATCCGGCCTCTCTGGAATCGTGCGCAACACATCGGGATGATTGCTAAGCGGACCAAAGTCATACTCATTCAACACTGCCAATATTTCCTCCCCTGTCCATCGCTCCGGTGCCCAGCCCCTTTCTTCAGTCCCATCAAAAGCCTGTGCATCGTCCCTAAATGGATGGTCATGCGGAAGCCAACGACGGTGATGCATCTGGACAATCTTGCTACAATGAGGACTGGAGCAATCAACAGTCATGCACTCTGAACAAGCCCTGTAACCCCTGGTGACGCTGCCCGACAACATACCCCTCCCAGAAAAGTCACTGATCGTGCCAACAAGCATGGCATGCATCCGGAACATCTCATTTTTGAACCGGTCGTAGACCAGGTGGCCGTTCAGACTCAAGTACCGAAGCTCCTCAATTACGGGTCTCAAATACACATCGAGCCACTTTCCCGGATAACCTGGGCCTGGAATCAACAATGTGAGCATGTTATATTCCTTCTTCATGCACATCCACGGTGGAAAGTTGTACGGAATCAAAATAACTGGCCACACACTGTACTGAAGCTCTTTCTTGCCAAAAGGGTTGAAACCGTCGGATGATAGCCCTAGCCAAACATTTCGAACCTCTGATGCAAATTCAGGAAACTCCAACACGTTCTTCTTCCAAGCCTCTCCGTCGGCGGGATGTCTAAGGGTGTCATCGTCAGGCACATTCCTCTCCGCCCACCATCTCATAGCTTCGGCCGTGAAAGCACACATGAACAACCGCTCAAGCCTATCAATCAGCGGGAAGTACCGAAGTATCTTCACAGCTTTCTTGTTCCCTTTAGGAGTGAACTTATACCGCTCTGTATTGCATACTGGGCAGTATTCAAGATCTGCAAGTCCTTCCCCGTAAAATAGAACGCAATCGTATCTGCATGCATGAATCTTGATGTAGGAAAGGCCGAGATCTTTAAGGATATGTCGTACCTTATGATGACTGGTAGGAAGCCGATGTCCGGGGGGCATCGCCCCACCCCATAGCCGAAGCCAATCATCAACCGATTTGACAGTGCCTTTGTTCTCCGTTTTGATCTTCATCACTCCCATGACAGATTCAAGGACAGTCTTACTGCATCCGGGGTACAACGGAGTCTGTTGCAATGCGATCAGGTTGTTGTACTTTTCCATACCACTTGTGTTGACCAGAGATCGGGGTAATGGCTGGAGTGGCTCAATATCAGGGAAACACTCCATCTCCGGAGGAGGGAGTTGCACATCTGGTGCTTCATCAAAGACACCGCTCTCACGAGGAAACATATCGTTGATCCAGTTCGTTGTTGGATCATTGGAGGAACTCCCTCTCTCGGCAAATTGTCCATGATCATGAGGACCCGCAAACTCTGGTTCACCGTGATAAATCCAATTACTGTATAGGACCCAAAATCCATATCTAGCCAAGTGTTGCTCCACTGTCTCTATGGAAAACCGGTGTCGTGGGGTGGCACACTTGCACTTTTTACACGGACAATAATGAAGTGTAGTGTCTCCACAGTTAGCCATCACAAAATCCAGGAAACTCCTAACTCCATCATGATACGCCTGATCCCATCTTCCAAGGGTAATCCAACTCTTGTCCATCCTGTAAATTCAAGAAATAAATATAGCTATATATCTGTCGATATGTATATATGCACGTACTACGTATGTACGTACGTACGTACGTACGTACTAATTAATTAAAAAATTGATCATTACACACACATATATATACATGTACACATGCATCCCTAAATTAATTAAAACATCGTCAATCTCCCTAATTAATTAAACACAATATATTTTTCATATATACCAACAATATATTTTTAATTACAATTAAATTAATTAATTAATATATATATATATATATATATACATTTTTTCATCAAATTCATCTAAAATCACCGATCTAAATCAACAATCAATCACTGATCTTCAACAAAACTTCAATTCTATCTAACCAACATATCAACCCATTAATAATCTCATCTCAACACATATATATATATATATATATATATATATATATCAAATTAATCACACATTTATTCTAATTAAACTCTAAATTAACACACCTCTGCATATAACCAACTAAATCAACACACACAGCAATATACGTACCTTTCAAGCTTATGGCCGAGGTTTTGGACGATTTCATCGACGAATGAGCTCCCTGCTGCAGAAGATCGATCTGATATAAGGGTTATAGCCGACGAATACCCTCCTCGTCGGCTATAACCAAAAAATTTTCGTCGGCTATAACTCTTACAGCCGACGAATACCCTCCTCGTCGGCTATAACCAAAAACATTTCGTCGGCTATAGTTATAGCCGACGACTGCCGACGACTCGTCGGCTATAATATTATAGCCGACGATGTGGCCGACGAAATAGTAATTCGTTGGCTATGAACCATTATAGCCGACGAAGTACTATTTCGTCGGCCGTTTTTTCCCATATCGTCGGCTATGATGCCTTTTCTGGTAGTGTTGCACTAGGTTTTCTGAACTCCTCTTTGCTTAAGGGCTGCCGACAGTCACACCCCCTATTCTCTATAAATACTCCCACTTTTCCTACAGAAAAATCATCTCATCTCAAGCTAAACACAAGGCCGAAACTCTACCAAAATTCCCCAAACTTCCTAGACAAAAACCTAAACCCGAAACCACCATCCACCACCAACCAAGTTTCTGCCGAAACTTGGAAAATTCCCTGCCGAGCCACCTTAGCCGTGCAGCCTCATCCCTTCACCTACACAGCACCGGATCCACACCAAAAGAAGCTCTCAAGGTGTCTCAAAGTGTGATCCACTCCCTTTTTCGGTTTAGTAATTTTTGTTTAGTTATGTTTAGTTTTGTCTATGAAACACTCATGTATGTTTGGTGTTGGTTTATATGTCTATGTGTGAACCGATTTTGGTTTTATAAATTGTATGTTAGAGACTTGTTTGAATCGATGCTTAGATTTATGTTTAGGTTTCGACAAGAACAATGAATTTTGCATGCTAATTTGTAATATGTAACTTATAAATTCATGTGTTAGATAATTAGGACAGTGGTATAGATGCATGTTTTAGGTTCGAAATTGGTTAGTATCTAAGGATTGGGCATGAAAATCGGTACTTAGTGTTGTCTTGAACATTGATCTAGGTGCTAGGTTTAATCAGCTAGAGTAATTACGAACGTTGCCATACTCAAAAGGTCGCTCTGATTTGTGTTGCTCACTTAGGGTTTAATACTTTAGATACTTGCATGTTTAAAATAAGATGATTGACAACCTTACTTGTTTTGCATGTCTCCAATTTAGACCATTGCGCATAATTGTTAAGTCTCAAAAGGATTAACATAACTTTAGGGCCCATAACCAAAAGTTCGGTCTTAAAACTTGAGAGGTTTTACAACTAAGTTGTAGTTGGAACTAATTTTGAACTTGAGCATGTTGATACTTGTTCCTTACTTTCTTGCATGTGAGTTTATATGTTAAAGAGTCTTGGTGCTAAATGTTTTGTGAAAGATGATGATCAAACCTGTAAATATTAGATCTAGGATTTTATTTTCTGTTTTTATTTGTTGCCGAACCTAGTATAGGGCAGCATTGCTGCCGTACCTCTTATTTCCCCCAATATGTGACGTTTTGTAAATATGTGAATATATGTTTGTGTCTAACAATTTCATATCTCAGGTACCCTTAATCTCCGGCCTAGAACGATCCCTACTTGCTTATACTACTAACGATCTTTTGTAGGGTTTATTATTGCATGCGAGCTTCGGCTCACGTCAATTTTTGGCGCCGTTGCCGGGGATTATAAAAGCTTGTTTTATGTTATTGTTGTGTATATAATGTTGCTGGAAATTTTTGTTGTGAAGTTGTAAAGTTGTAAATTTTAAGTTTATTTTGGGATTTTATAAAGTAGAAATATGCTTCGGCATGTAGAGTTTAAATTTCGAAAGTTGCATGATATGTATATTGATGTATGTTGGTAATCACTTAGATTAATTTCTAGGGAGTTGATAGTGTTGTGTATGTTTGAGTTTATTGTAGTTTCTAAAGTGTAACATGTAGGTGAAGCCACTTTTGTTGATCATAACCAAAACCCTTCATGTGAATGGTGCTATGTCGGAGGCCGTTTCTATGTAGATTGGGAAACGCGGGATACTTCCCCCCCACGCATATAAGCGTTTCTTCGGTAATAGTATTACTTCTATGAGGTTGAGGGCGGTTTTAATCAACACTTGTAGACTGCTAGGGATCCGTGTTTGTTTTACAAAGTATGGGGAAATTATTATCATAGATATGGTTCTCAGGTTTGTTTAACTGGATCTCAAGGCCCATAGACTGATGTTCATTCTCGGTGAGTGAGTCGATAGGGGGTTCGCCCTCCGTGGTGTCCAACAACGAGTCCTGCCTGGTTCCTGTAGGGGGTTCGCCCTCCGTGATTGTAATGACCTATGAAACGTAAAATCCGCACGACCTAGTCGACAGCTTGTGCCGAAGCATCACCTCACTTTAGACGCTAGAACATAACTTGACATATGTGGCCTATTTTCTTCGAAGATAAAAACATGTTGTGTGGTTCAAACTCTTGAGGTATATCGGGTTAAGCATGATACTACCGGGGGCTGTATCAGTCCATTGCACCGTTATCTCCTCTGCTCCACGTACTTCGAGAGTTAGAACAAAATTAAAAGAAATTAGACTTAGCGATTACATGCTCATGAACTTTTCAATTTTTGATCCCTTATTGCCGAATTATATTGATACTTTGCCGAAATATATATGTTGCCGTATGTTTTGTATGATTGTGCCGATTGTGACTTTGTGTATCATTGTTTGAAATTTGTTGTGTAATCGCCAATGCCGTGGCTTGTAATGATGTATATTCTTGTCTTCTATTTCTTTACAATGTTCTAACTTGTTTAAATGTTGCAAATTTCAGAAATAATGCATGTCCGAATCTAGTATTTGGGCAAGAGATCTTCAAGGCCGTTTGCAACGTTTAGACCAAGAACTCGCTATTGCTCGTTTTGTGCCATTACCAACATCGTCACCAACCAGTTCATCAGTATCATCATCCTTGCCGAGTTCCCCTATTGTGCCGTCAGTATCATCATCAGGACCGAGCTCACCTTCTTTTGTGTCATCGTCTTGTGATCTTCAGAATCCTGAATTTGAAGCCTTTGCCGAATTAGAAGAAGAAGAAGAGATCATGGCATCAATCAGATCACAGAATGGTCATGTTGCTAGAGCTGGAGTTGCTCCTTCTAATATCACTTATCCTCCCTTGGAAACTGACAAGACTGGAGAGATTGAATTGATGAGTGGATTCCTCCATAAGCTGAAATCATTTTATGGGATGCCGAGTGAGGATCCTAACAAGCATCTACAGTGGTTTAACTTCACCACGGAGTCTATGTGTCCAAGAGGGACCGATTTGCTACACTTCAAAATGAAGGCATTTCCGTTCTCATTAGAAGATCAAGCGAAGGAGTGGTTGTTTGAGGTGCCTAGTGGTCGTATTGTTTCGTGGAGTACTATGATGGATGAGTTTTTGCTCAAGTACTTTCCTGCTTCACGTATCACTGATCTGAGGAAGCAAATAACTAGTGTGAAGCAAGCCGGAGATGAGACTTTCTTCCACTATTACAAGAGGTTCAAGTCCCTAGTTTCTTTGTGTCCATCGCATGGCATTAGCGATGGACTCTTGCTACAATATTTCTATGAGGGATTGTGCGTCATGGAGAGAGAGTTTCTTGACTCGGCCGCGGGAGGTAGCTTTTTGGAGTTGAACGCCGGAGCGGCAAGAAGTTTGTTGGAAGTTCGTGCCTTGAACAACCAACAATTTGGCATGGCACGAAGCAATGTGCAAAGGAGTGAGAAAGTGCATGAGACGTCTTTGAGCTCAAAGTTAGAAGATAAAGTGGACAAGCTTACCGACTTGGTGAGTAATTTGATGAAGAAGCGTGCAAGTGTTTGCGGAATTTGCACCGAGGGACATGAGACCGAACAATGCCCTCAATTTGGAGTTAATGAGGGAGTAGAGGAGTGCAATGCAATTGGTTTTCAAGGAGGCCAACGATTTGGCAATTTCAATCCAAGGTTCAATGATCATCCGAACTTTCGATGGGCAAATAATGACTACGTGCTTAGGGCACCTATGCAACCGAGAGAGGGAGGAGCGCCGTTTGCACCGAGGCCACCATTTGTGCCTCGGCAACCTTATATGCCGAACCAAGGACAATTTGGAGCCTTGCCGAGCCAAGGCCAAGCCTCGCCGAGCAATCCGAACTACGATGCTTTGCTTCAATCTTTGTCAAGTGCTACTCAAGCACTACTCGCGGGGCAACAAAATCATCAAAAGGACATTGGTGAGCTCAAGACTCAAATGGGGCAAGTTGTGGATTTTATGGGAAGATTTAATGAGCAAGGGAAGTTGCCAAGCAATACTATTCCCAATCCAAGGAACGAGCAAGCCAAAGTGATTCAAACTCGAAGCGGAAGAGAGTTGTTTCCTCCAACAAGTCCCAAGAAGAAGCGAGTAACTTTCAAAGGTATTAATGAGGATGAGAGGGCTGCCGGACCTGTCATTGCCGGCAGCCATGATGGAGATGCCGAGCAAAGTGGTGTTGCCGAGCATGATGATGATGCCGGCAGTGTTATTGCCGAGAAGGGGAGAGCAGCCGAGCAAGGGCATAGTGCCGGCCATAGTGTGAATGACAAGGGGCTGCGTAATGAGCTTGAGTACGATCCCGCAACATCAAAGAATGAGGTATTGCCGAGCCAAGCAAGCAAGGGAGGGGTGTCATCATCAAGCGTCCCATTCCCTTCTCGCTTTGCTAGAACAAAGAAGGATAAATCCGATGAGGAGGTGTTGGAGATTTTCCGGAAAGTGCAAGTCAACATCCCTTTGTTGGAATGCATTAAGCAAGTGCCAAAGTATGCTAAGTTTTTGAAGGAGCTTTGCACGGCGAGAAGGCATACTAGAGAGACTCGTGTGGTGACTATGAGCGAGACGGTGTCGGCCGTTATTCAAAGGAAGTTGCCACCAAAGATGAAAGATCCGGGGAGCTTCAATGTGCCTTGTGTCATAGGCAATACACGGTTTGATGATGTTATGTTGGATTTGGGAGCATCGATCAATGTCATGCCACTCAATGTGTATCAAACGTTGAGTATAGGGCCTCTCAAGAAGGATAATGTCATCATTCAACTTGCGGATCGCTCAAGCAAATATCCGGAGGGCTATGTAGAGGATGTGTTGGTGCAAGTCAACCAATTGATTTTTCCCAGCCGATTTTTATGTGGTTGAGATGGAGGATTCGTCGGTCAACAACACTCAATTGCTTTTAGGGCGACCATTTATGAGGACCGCGCGCACAAAGATAGATGTGGCCGAGGGCAACCTAACTATGGAATTTGATGGTGAGGTGATAAAGTTCAATGTGTTTGACGCCATGAAATTCCCCAATGTTGATTTAAAGGAGGGTTGTGCCATTGATGTTTTGGAGGAGGTCGAGCAAGTTATGTCGACCTCGCTCGACGCATAGCAATTAGCGATTGAGCAAGGGGTCGGATTTGACAAGAGGGGAGAACGAGTGCACGATGAAGCCGAGCCAAACCATGCCGAGCAAGGTGGTGCCGAGCCAAGCATATTTGCCGAGCCTTATACCATGATGCCGAGAGTTAGAGAGGTTGTTGCCGAGCTTGATGCCACGCCAACTTATCCGAGGAACTCGTTCTTGTCAATTCCAAGTGCCACAACAAAATTTCGACCAAGTGTGGAAGAGGCCCCAAAGTTAGAACTAAAAGAACTCCCTAGTCATTTGAAATATGTTTATCTTGGAGAAGGAGACACGCTACCGGTTATTGTGTCTTCAATGCTTAGTAAGAAGCAAGAGGAGGATTTGATTTGTGTGCTTAAGAAGTACAAGACCGCCATAGGTTGGACCTTAGCGGATATCAAGGGAATAAGCCCTACTACTTGTGTTCATCGTATTTTGTTAGAAGAAGGAGCTAAGCCGACAAAGGAAGCTCAACGTCGACTTCACCCTCCCATGATGAAAGTTGTAAAGGAAGAAATTATCAAGTTGCTTGATTGTGGGGTGATCTACCCAATTTCGGATAGTAAGTGGATATCTCCCGTGCAAGTAGTGCCAAAGAAGAGTGGTGTAACGGTTGTCAAGAATGAGAAGAATGAGCTTGTGCCACAAAGACTTGTAACCGGTCATCGGATGTGCATCGACTATAGGAAGCTCAACGCTACAACGAGGAAGGATCACATGCCTTTGCCGTTTATGGATCAAATGCTAGAGAGGTTGGCCGGTCATTCTTACTATTGCTTTCTTGATGGATATAGTGGCTACAATCAAATCATGATACACCCAGACGATCAAGAGAAGACCACTTTTACTTGTCCATTTGACACGTTTGCTTATCGGTGGATGCCATTCGGACTTTGCAACGCACCCGGCACTTTTCAAAGATGTATGTATGCTATCTTCTTGGATTTTATTGAAGACATTATCGAAGTGTTTATGGATGATTTTAGTGTGTATGGAGGCACCTTCGATGCATGTTTGGGGAACTTGGAGAAGATACTTAAGAGGTGTGTAGAGACAAATCTTGTGCTAAATTGGGAGAAGTGTCACTTTATGGTCACGCAAGGCATTGTTCTAGGGCACATAATTTCGGCAAGAGGCTTAGAGGTTGACAAAGCCAAGGTGGAGCTCATACAAGCATTGCCGAGCCCTAGGTGTGTGAAAGATGTGAGAAGTTTTTTTGGCAATGCGGGGTTTTATCGACGATTTATCAAAGACTTCTCTTCAATTGCCAAGCCATTGAGCAACTTGTTACAAAAGGAGGTGACGTTTGAGTGGACGGAGGCATGTGAGCAAGCCTTTTGCCGATTAAAGATGCTATTGTGTACGGCACCTATACTTGTTTCCCCTAATTGGGACGAGCCGTTTGAGTTGATGTGTGATGCTAGTGATTATGCACTTGGAGCGGTACTTGGACAACGAATTGAGAAGAAGCCATGCGCCATTTACTATGCTTCAAGGACTCTCAACGATGCACAACTCAACTACACAACAACGGAGAAGGAACTCTTAGCGGTAATCTTTGCTTTGGAAAAATTTCGATCATATCTTTTGAATTCCAAAGTTATTGTTTATAGTGATCATGCCGCTTTGAGATATCTTATGACAAAGAAGGATGCTAAGCCGAGGCTTATTCGATGGATTCTTTTACTTCAAGAGTTCGATATTGAGATCAAAGACAAGAAAGGAGTAGAGAATGTTGTGGCCGATCATTTGAGTAGACTTGTACAAGATGTGGATCGGCTGCCCCTATGTGATACCTTTCCGGATGAGCAACTTTTTCGACTTGAAGTACATGAGCCTTGGTATGCCGACATTGCAAATTTTTCTAGCCACACGCCGATTTCCCAAAGAGTTGCCGAACCACCATCAACAAAGAATAAGGAAGCAAGCTCGACACTTCTTGTGGGATGATCCGTACTTATGGAAGCAATGTGGTGATCAAGTTATTAGAAGATGTGTGCCGGAGAATGAGCATCGATCCATCCTTGCTTTTTATCATAGCGAAGCTTGTGGTGGACATTTTGGACCAAAGAAGACGGCTTTGAAGGTACTTAATTGTGGTTTCTTTTGGCCTACAATTTTTAAAGATGCATTCATGTTTTGCAAGGCATGTGATAGATGTCAAAGAATGGGGAACATTGGAGCTAGAGACCAAATGCCGCTCACGCCTATCATTGAGGTTGAGATTTTCGATTTATGGGGTATTGACTTCATGGGACCGTTTCCTTCAAGTAAGGGCTTTCTCTACATATTGCTTGCGGTGGATTATGTGTCAAAGTGGATTGAAGCAAAGGCTACACGCACCAATGATGCCAAGGTGGTAGCCAAGTTTCTCAAGACCAATATCTTTTCACGTTTTGGAGTTCCAAGAGTCTTGATTAGCGATGGAGGATCCCATTTTTGTAACCGCACCATTGAAGCCTTATTAAGGAAGTATGGAGTCACACACAAGGTTTCTACACCTTATCACCCCCAAACGAGTGGCATGGCCGAGGTGAGTAATCGAGAGATCAAACAAATACTTGAGAAAACTGTTGGACCTTCAAGGAAGGATTGGAGTGATCGTCTCGATGATGCTTTGTGGGCTTATAGGACTGCATACAAGACACCGATTGGTATGTCCCCTTTTCGGTTAGTTTATGGCAAAGCATGTCACTTACCGGTTGAGCTAGAGCACAAGGCATGGTGGGCAATCAAGGCCTTCAACATGAACATTGATGATGCCGGTCTTCATAGAAAGCTTCAACTCAACGAACTTGAAGAAATCCGTAATGAAGCCTATGATACCGCATGGATCTACAAGGAGAAGACTCGAGCCTACCATGATAAGATGATTCGAGGGAAAAAGTTTCAAGTTGGACAAAAAGTTCTCTTATTCAATGCAAGACTAAAACTTTTTCCGGGTAAGCTTCGATCTCGTTGGTTTGGACCATTCATTGTTACTAAAGTTTTTTCTCATGGTGCCATCGAGATTCAAAGTGTGGTGTCGGGAGATACATTCAAGGTTAATGGACACCGGTTGAAGCCTTACTACGAGCCCTTTCTACACCCCACAATCGAGGAACTCAATGTGCACGACATGCCAATTGCCGGACAACATACAACAACCGATGCCGTTCCATCACCAACTCAAGCTGCTGCCGAGTTACCTTTATGCATTCCTGCTGCAACCGAGCCACCACCACACCAAGATGCTGCCGTCCCTGCAATTGCCGGCAGCATCACCATGAGGACAGACACGGGCAAACAAGACGCATCCGGTACCACCCTGCCGGACACGCCTCATTCTGCCATGCAGCCGCCGCCATTTACAGCCGCACCACCACCCCCTGCCGGACCTGCCATTGCCGGCAGGGTTGACACACGGCCACAAGAGGCCGGATACAAAGAGGATACGCCGGATACGCCGGTAGAAAGGCCGGATACGCCATTTGAATCCGACACGCATAATTGGACAGATTCGGATCCAACATGCCAAAGTCTTCTCATCGAACTACTTCTTGCCGATTTGAGTTGCTTTGGAACACGATGAACATGCATAAACACGGTGAAAAGTCTAGGCTATGGACTATAAACACAAAGCGCTACTTGGGAGGCAACCCATGTCGATCAAAGAAAAGTGAAGGAGCCATCACCGAGAGTTTGAAATTTCTTAACCCTTCTCTTTATCTTTGATTTGTGATGATATGTTGGTATATGTTAGTCGATTGCATGCTTAGGAAATTCGTTGATATTGTTTTGTGCTTACATTGAGGGCAATGTAATTTTCTAAGTGTGGGGTGGGATAACGTATTCCGTTTTTGTTTTTTTTGCTTTTTGTGTGCTTAGTTTAGAAAAGAAAAATTCAGAAAATTGTAACAAAAAAATAGAGTGTTTAAATTTGTTTGTTTCGAGTCTTAGGATGCCCCTAATATGTCAATGATGTTTTTCTCCTCTTTGCATACATAGATGATGGTTGTGCATACTTTTAAAATTGTAAGTTTCATGGATTTTGTGCATTGGTAGGAGCATGTAGGACTAGTTGATTATTAAGCATGCATGTTTTAGCTAGTTTATTTCGATTATAGCCTATGTGAGCTTTTGTGCCAATTTGCTTTCTTCTTGAGCGATAAAAAGATAAAATTCAATAGATTCGTAGGAAGCATGAAACCTCATAATTCTTTGATTATTCGATGACTATGTGCCATAGCTTTTTAATGAACTCTAGTATGCTAGAACTTACTCTTGTTGATTTTCAAAACGTTTTTTAATCATAAAATACCTTGATTTTGAATATGATTGAATAAAGATCATTTAGGTTTACCACCATTGCCAAATAAAGTATGAGCCCTATTGGAGCCCGTCGTGGGACACCTTAGTAAACCCCCTTTGAGCCTACGATTAGCCTTTTCTTTCATCACCCTTAAACACTTTCCATGAACTTAGTATAGTGATGTCTTGACCATTGTGTGTCGGCAAAGCTTGATGTTTGAAGGAGTTTTTGCGTGAAGTGATGAAGAAGAACAAGTGTGGGGTAGACTTAGCCATGAATTTATGAAAAGTGTATATGTATGCCGTGCCTTAGAAAAAGAAAGAATGAAAAATTTTTGAAACATTTTTGCTCGGACCAAAAGAAAAAGAAAAAGATACCGAGAGCAAGAAAAGAAAGATGTAAGGGTACGACATAGGCAATGGAAAAGGAAAATTTGGTGCATGGCTATTGTCTTGATTATTGTTGTATGGGAAGAAAAGAATGAAGTATGGGTCCAACAAAATGAAATTTGACCCTTTCGGCGAGAAGACATAAGGAGATTCGAGCTTTGCTAAAGCACATGGTGACGTTTTGAGCCTCCTTATCCAAATATCGAATACCTCTTAGCCTAGCCCCATTACAACCCTTGTATTGATCTTTTTCATGATTCTTAAGATGGTTAAATTTGATTGTGGAGATTATCTCAAGAGTAAGCTTATGGTTTTGGTTCATTGGTGCATATAGTTATCATATGAGGTTTTTCCATCAAAATTCACAAAGTGCTTTCGTTTCTTTGACATATGCAAGTCACTCTTTGTATTTCATGATCTTTCGCTTGCATATACTTATGTGTGAATAACCAAGCTTCGAGAGAAAAGAAGAGAGTATGCCTAGTGAGGTGATTTAAATGAGCTTTACATGTTTACATGCTTACCTTTTTGCTCTTATATGTTCATATTGATGTCGCATGTTCATGAAGCTTAGAATTTTCGTGCTTAGCATTCTCATGCATTAACTTGAAAGCTATGTGTACATACGAGCCTGAGACAAATTGTTAGGGGCAATAGTTTGTTTTGAGTAGTAGTTTAATTTAGTTTGCTAAGGGACTAGCAAAGGATAAGTGTGGGGTAGTTGATAGGAGCACAATGTGCGACGATATTATATGCTTATACCCTCGTTTATGCTTTGTTTAACCCTTATTTGTCTAAGATAGAGTCATAATGTAGTTAGTGTCATTTTGGTAGAGTTTTGGTGAAATATGGTTAAGAATCCGAAAAAGGACTAAGTTTGAGAAATCTGGAAAATAGTGTAAAATATGTCTTTTTCGCGATTTTGAGATGAGCAAAAGTATGATCTATCCTTGTCCGAATTCTATGAAATTTTATGTGCTTAATATTCATATGTTGAGGAATGCTGTGTTAAAATTTCAGATCAATCGGAGTTCGGGAAGTCACCCAAAACTTGGCTGCAAAAGGGCAGTCCGTGCATTTCAATCCAGGGGCTTCCAGGATTTTCCTGGGACTTTGACCTAACTTCGAAAAATCATTCCCGACGACTCACAAGGATTTTGATTGAACTGTTTTATGGGAGATGGCCATATGTGTCTAGTTTATCTGAGACTTAGAATCGCATCAATCGGAGCTCCAGGGATGGAGATATGCCGGAATTACTGCAACAAGGTCAAATCTGCCGATTCCAGGAACCACTGCCCCCTTTTTGTGTTTTCTGTTTTTGATGGACCAAATGGTGTACAAATGCATATGTGAAGACATTCCAAGCATATGGAAGGAAGGAGGATGACAATTGGCCATGGCATCGAAGAAAAACATGAAGAAATCAAGTCTCCTAGTCAAACTAGGAGAAGCTGCCGATTTGAGGCAGATCGGATGCAACTTCAAGCTGCCGGCATTGTGGGGCATTTTTGGTGGATCAAAGCTTATCAATTGAAGTCCAAGACCATATAAGAAGTCCATGAAGATGTGAAGCCCAAGCCTTGAAGAAAAATTCAGAAAAGAAAACCTAATTGGACTAAGAAAGGAAGGTTGCAAAACCTTATTGCACTAGGTTTTCTGAACTCTTCTTTGCTTAAGGGCTGCCGGCAGTCACACCCCCTATTCTCTATAAATACTCCCACTTTTCCTACAGAAAAATCATCTCATCTCAAGCTAAACACAAGGCCGAAACACTACCAAAATTCCCCAAACTTCCTAGACAAAAACCTAAACCCGAAACCACCATCCACCACCAACCAAGTTTCTGCCGAAACTTGGAAAATTCCCTGCCGAGCCACCTTAGCCATGCAGCCTCATCCCTTCACCTACACAGCACCGGATCCAAACCAAAAGAAGCTCTCAAGGTGTCTCAAAGTGTGATCCACTCCCTTCTTCGGTTTAGTAATTTTTGTTTAGTTATGTTTAGTTTTGTCTATGAAACACTCATGTATGTTTGGTGTTGGTTTATATGTCTATGTGTGAACCGATTTTGGTTTTATAAATTGTATGTTAGAGACTTGTTTGAATCGATGCTTAGATTTATGTTTAGGTTTCGACAAGAACAATGAATTTTGCATGCTAATTTGTAATCTGTAACTTGTAAATTCATGTGTTAGATAATTAGGACAGTGGTATAGATGCATGTTTTAGGTTCGAAATTGGTTAGTATCTAAGGATTGGGCATGAAAATCGGTACTTAGTGTTGTCTTGAACATTGATCTAGGTGCTAGGTTTAATCAGCTAGAGTAATTACGAACGTTGCCATACTCAAAAGGTCGCTCTGATTTGTGTTGCTCACTTAGGGTTTAATACTTTAGACACTTGCATGTTTAAAATAAGATGATTGACAACCTTACTTGTTTTGCATGTCTCCAATTTAGACCATTGCGCATAATTGTTAAGTCTCAAAAGGATTAACATAACTTTAGGGCCCATAACCAAAAGTTCGGTCTTAAAACTTGAGAGGTCTTACAACTAAGTTGTAGTTGGAACTAATTTTGAACTTGAGCATGTTGATACTTGTTCCTTACTTTCTTGCATGTGAGTTTATATGTTAAAGAGTCTTGGTGCTAAATGTTTTGTGAAAGATGATGATCAAACCTGTAAATATTAGATCTAGGATTTTATTTTCTGTTTTTATTTGTTGCCGAACCTAGTATAGGGCAGCATTGCTGCCGTACCTCTTATTTCCCCCAATATGTGACGTTTTGTAAATATGTGAATATATGTTTGTGTCTAACAATTTCATATCTCAGGTACCCTTAATCCCCGGCCTAGAACGATCCCTACTTGCTTATACTACTAACGATCTTTTGTAGGGTTTATTATTGCATGCGAGCTTCGGCTCACGTCAAAAATACAAGCCATGAGATGGTAGAATCACACTTTAAGGACACCTTGAAGAATGAAGCTCGGATGGTGTGGCGAAGTGAACGGTTGAAGGTAGCATCGGATACGATTTGTGGTGGTGGAATGGATGGTGTTTTGGCTATGTAAATTTCTATACTAGAACTTGAGAGAATTTTTGGCTAGAGTTTTGACTAATGAAAGTGAGAGAGATGAGATGATCTATTCTGAATTTGTGCCAAGCTATATATAGAGGAAGCAAATGTGAGATTTTGGCAATATAGGTGGAGGTTTATGGTGGAAGTTTGTTGGTGGTGGTTTATTGGTGGAGGAAACATGTGTTTATTTTCGGCAGCTTTGACCTTTGTATCTTGATTTGGGCATAACTCTCTCTAGAAAATAGATATTGAGGTGATTCTAGTGGATTTGGAAACTAGACATCCATATCTTTCTATCCATATATGGCTCGAATTCTGGTTCAATCTGAGTTGTCCGGGGGAGTCCGTGGAAGTTGGATGATGTGCCCAGTAAATGACTGAAATTTATTGCAAGCTTCCCTTAGTCCACAAATGCAGCTGCATGCTTCCCTTAGTCCACAATTGCAGCTGCTAGCTTCCGTTAGTTCACAACTGCAGCTGCTAGCTTCTATCACCTAGGACTTGTCACATGCCTTGTCTATGTGCTTCACACATTTTCTTATTTGTCTTGGACATGGTAGGAAGCTTCCTAGACATTGCAGCCTTCTCTTCCTTTTGCTATCCGGACTAGGGAACTTTTTCTTTCCATATTTTGCACTTCTCTTTTGCTTGGCTGAATCCTCTATCCTTCATTAAGCTTGGAAACTCCCATTTGACACATTCGGATGACCCTTTGATGCATAAATGCAGAAAGTGGCAAAAATGAGCACTAGGTTCCTTTCTCGGCAGGGCAGTGACCTTTCTGCCTTGCAATGGGCATAACTCTCTCCTCAAGCAAGGTTTTGATGCAATTCCAAATTCTGTAGAAACTAGACACATAGAGTTTTCCGTGCATATAAGATATGTCTTCTGGTTTCTTGTGAATCGTCCCACACAAATTCTGGAAGTTTAGTGTTGTGCATAGGAAATTCTGGAACTTGCTGGATCTGATTTTGTCTTGCACTTCTTGGCATCTTCTTTTGCTCCGATTTCTCTACCTCTTTTCGTTGTTCATTCCTCAACATATCTACTGCATATAAGAGAAGAAAAATCCATCAAAATCAAAGTCGAAGCTTTGCAGATTCAACGAAACATCTCTAGGCTCCATAAATCGGCTTTTAACATTTTTCAACATTTTTATCTATACTTAGCACGATTTTGATGTAACTCTACCAAATACTCATGACTCGATTATATGACTCGGTTCTACAAAAGTAAGGATTAAAGCAAAGTATAAACGAGGGTAAAATATATTAAGAACGTCGTTATTTATGCTCCTATCAAGCATCACAAACTAATGAAAAAGAGAATGGTTTAGAGAATTCAAACACTCGTCGATGGCTCCTTCGTTTTTCATAGTCGACATGGTTGCCTCCCATGTAGCGCTTAGGTGTTTTATAGTCCTTTAGCCTAGACTCGTGCATCATGTGTTCACTCGTTGCTCAAATAGCTTAACTCGGCTGCGAGAATAGCAATGAGGTGGCTGTTGAAAATGTCATCCGCATCGGCATCATGATGGGCGTTATCGGCAGTATCGGCAGCATATGCATGCGGCAGCACAGGCTGCAGGACTGGGCTCTCGACAGTGTCGTTCAATGGCATCTCAGCAGTATCGGAAACGCAAGCGCAAGGCTGCGCAATGTTGGTGTCATCGGGAGTCTACACAACATCAGCATTGGCAGGGACTTCGGTCTCAGGGTACGAGAAATTATGGACAGCACTTTCGGCAGTATAGGAAGTGAAGGGCTGCTCGGCAACGTTATCGGCAGTGTGCATAGGCTCTATCGCAGGCTCTGCGCAGCGTTGGCTGTCGTTGCGGCAGTGTCGGCAGAGGCTGAGAGTAGAATCTGGGCTGTGGCTGAGCGCTAGATGACTGGATGCATACTCGATGTGTCTTCAACGTGAGTTACTTCAGTGGTATGTTCTTTGAATGACTCATAATAAGGCTTAAGGCAATGTCCATTAACTTTGAAGGTATGTCTCGAAGCCTCATTGACTAATTCCACGGCCCCATGTGAAAATACTTGAGTGACCGTGTAAAGTCCAACCCATCGTGAGCGTAGCTTGCCCGGAAAAAGTCTAAGTCTTGTGTTAAATATGAGAACTTTTTGTCCCACTTCAAATTTCTTCCCTCGAATCATTTTTTCATGGTAGGCTTTTGTCTTCACCTTGTAAATCCATGCGGCATCATAAGCTTCATTACGTATTTCTTCAAGTTCGTTGAGTTGAAGCTTCCTATGAATGCCGGCCGAATCTATGTCCATGTTGAAAGCTTGAACGGCTCACCACGTTTTGTGCTCTAGCTCCACCGATAAGTGACATGCTTTGCCATAAGTTAACCGAAAAGGTGACATACATATTGGTGTCTTGTATGCAGTCCTATATGCCCACAAAGCATCATCGAGACGATCACTCCAATCCTTTCTTGAAGGTCCAACAGTTTTCTCTAGTATTTTCTTGATCTCTCGATTGTTTACCTTGGATGATAAGGTGTAGATACCTTGTGTGTGACACCATACTTCTTCATTAGTCCCTCAATGGTTTGGTTGCAAAAGTGGGAGCCTCCATCACTTATCAAGACTCTTGGAACTCCAAAACGTGAGAAGATGTTGGTCTTGATGAATTCGGCAACCACTTTGGAATCATTGGTGCATGTGGCCTTTGCTTCAACCCACTTCGACACATAATCAACCGCAAGCAAGATGTAGAGGAAACCTTTGCTTGATGGAAACGGTCCCATGAAGTCGATGCCCCATAAGTCGAAGATTTCCACCTCAATGATAAGAGTGAGCGGCATTTGGTCCCTTGGCCCGATGTTGCTGACCCTTTGACACCGGTCACATGTCATGCACGTTGTGTGTGCGTCTTTGAAAAGCGTTGGCCAAAAGAATCCGCAACTTAATACCTTCAAAGCCATCTTCTTTGGTCGAAAGTGTCCTCCACATGCTTCACTATGACAAAAGGCAAGGATGGAACGATGCTCCTCTTCCGGTACGCACCGTCGAATAACTTGGTCACTACATTGCTTCCATAAGTACGGCTCATCTCATAAGTAGTGCCGAGCTTGCTTTTTGATATTGTTCTTGAGGTGGCTCGGCATATCTTTTGGAAAGTGATGAATAGCAAGGTAATTGGCAATATCGGCATACCAAGGCTCTTGTGTTGCATCAAGCCGAAATAGTTGCTCATCCGGAAATGTCTCAAGAAGTTGTAGCTCATCTCGTCTCTCACAATTCGTCTCAAATGGTCGGCTACAATATTCTCACTTCATTTCTTGTCCTTGATCTCTATGTCAAATTCTTGAAGTAAGGGAATCCATCGAATGAGTCTGGGCTTTGTATCCGTCTTTGTTATGAGATATCTCAAGGCGGCATGATCACTTTAAACAATAACTTTGGAATTCAAAAGATATGATCGAAACTTTTCCAAAGCAAAAATTACCGCCAAGAGTTCTTTCTCGGTTGTTGAATAGTTGAGTTGAGCATCATTGAGGGTTCTTGAGGCATAATAAATCGCACGAGGCTTCTTGTCCACCCTTTGGCCGAGCACGGCTCCCATTGCATAGTCACTAGTATCACACATTAGTTCGAATGGCTCATCCCAATTCGGTGTGACTAGAATAGGGGCCGAGCATAGCTTCTCTTTTAACCGAGCAAAGGCTTGCTCGCATGCATCACTCCATACAAACAACATATCTTTTTGTAGAAGCTCACTCATCAGTTTTGCATCCTTGGAAAAATCTTTGATAAGTCTTCGATAGAAGCCGGCATGTCCAAGGAAAGATCGCATGTCTCTCACATTCTTTGTCAAAGGCAAGTATTGAATTAGCTCCACTTTGGCTTTGTCTACCTCAATACCCTTGGCCGAAATAATATGACCAAGAACGATGCCTTGTGTGACCATGAAGTGACACTTCTCCCAATTAAGCACAAGGTTGGTCTCTACACAACGCTCCAATATCTTCTCCAAGTTCTTCAAGCAAGTATCGAAATTACTTCCATATATATGCTAAAGTCATCCATGAAGACTTCGATTATATCTTTAATATAATCTGAGAAGATAGCATACATACATCTTTGAAACGTCCCGGGAGCATTACATAGGCCGAATGCCATCTTCCTATAAGCAAAGGTGCCGAATGGACAAGTGAAAGTAGTATTCTCTTGATCGTCCGGGTGTATCATGATTTGGTTGTAGCCGCTATATCCATCAAGAAAACAATAAAACTCATGGCCGGCTAACCTTTCGAGCATTTGATCCATAAACGGCAAAGGCATGTGATCCTTCCTTGTAGTTGCATTGAGCTTCCTATAATCGATGCACATTCTATGACCGATCACAAATCTTTGAGGCACAAGCTCGTTGTTCTCATTCTTCACAACCGTTACACCACTCTTCTTTGGCACTACTTGCACCGGTGAGACCCACTTGCTATCAGAGATTGGATAAATCACCCCACAATTAAGTAGGGGGTTCGCCCTCCCTGAATTTTAACGAGTCCTGTGGTGACCAACAACGAGTCCTGCCTGGTTCCTGTAGGGGGTTCGCCCTCCCTGAATTTTAACAACACCGCCTTTGAAAAGTAAAACATGCTCGAACTAGTCAAAAGCTTAGGCCGAAGCATCACCTCAATTTAGACCACTACCAGAAAAGAGGCTTTTTCCGACGAAATAAAAAAAAACGGCTGACGACTAAAAATTTTCGTCGGTAACTCCACCGAATAGCCGACGATTTTATTTTTCGTCGGTAGAAAAACAAAATCGTCGGCCATAGTTTGGGAATAGCCGACGATCCTTTTTTTTCTTTGGTATAAACAAAAATCTGCGGCTATATTCAGATTTCAGTTGACGATTTGGATTATCGTCGGCCTTTCTGTGAAACATTAGCCGACGAAAACTTTTGAACTTTTGGCCGACGAAATTGTAATTTTCGTCGGCTATGATTTAAAGAAAAAAAAAACAAAAAATGACCATATTCCATTTTCTATTAATAACGATAAACCATTGCTTCAGCGTATTCCATTTTCCATATTCTATTAATAACGATAATGACCATATTCCATATTCCATTTTCTCAGTAGCAACACAAGAGGAGCCGAGAGCAAGGCTGCCGAGCCAAGTAGGGCTGCAGCCGAGAGAGATGCCACCGAGAACAATGCTGCCGCCGGTGGTGATGCCAAGAAGTAGAAGGCTGCGGCCAATGCAAGAAAGAACGAGCTTGAGCGTGATCCCGCAACATCAAAGAGTGAGCTAATGCCAAGCCAAGTAAGTAAGGGAGGGGTGCCACACTCAAACATTCTATTCCCTTCTCGCTTTGCTAGATCGAAGAAAGATAAGTCCGACGAGGAGGTGTTGGATGTTTTCCGGAAAGTGCAAGTCAACATCCCTTTTTTGGAGTGCATTAAGCAAGTGCCAAAGTATGATAAGTTTCTTAAAGAGCTATGCACGGCTAGGAGGCATACGAGGGAGACTCGTGTGGTAACTATGAGCGAGACGGTATCGGCCGTTATTCAAAGGAGGTTGGCACAAAAGATGAAAGATCCGGGAAGCTTCAATGTGCCTTGTGTGATAGGCAATACTCGTTTCGAGGATGTGATGTTAGACTTGGGAGCATCGATCAATGTCATGCCACTCAATGTGTACCAAACGTTGAGTATAGGGCCTCTCAAGAAGGACAATGTCATTATACAACTTGCGGATCGCTCAAGCAAGTATCCGGAAGGTTATGTGGAGGATGTGCTTGTCCAAGTGAACCAACTTATTTTTCCGGCCGATTTTTATGTTGTGGAGACGGGAGACTCGCCGGTTAATAGCACTCAATTGCTACTTAGCTGACCATTCATGCGAACGGCACGAACAAAGATAGATGTCACATAGGGCAATTTGACGATGGAGTTTGATGGTGAGGTAATTAAGTTCAATGTTTTTGATGCCATGAAGTACCCCATCACCGATTTGAAAGAGTGCCACGTTGGTGATGTTTTGGAGGAGGTCGAGCACGTTATGTCGACCTCGCTTGACGCATAGCAATTAGCGATCGAGAGCGAGTCCTGAATGAGCAAGTAGAGGAAGCATTGCCGAACATGGATATGTTACCGAGCCAAGAAGAAACTATGTTGCCGAGCCTACAAGAAGTTTGTGCCGAGCTAGAGGCTCGGCCATATGCTAAGATTTTTGATTTGTTCTTGTCAATTCGAAGTGCCACAACCAAATTTCGACCAAGTGTGGAAGAGGCCCCAAAGTTAGAACTTAAAGAGCTCCCTAGTCACTTGAAATATGTTTATCTAGGAGAAGAAGATACTCTACTGGTTATTGTGTCTTCAAAGCTTAGTGAGAAGCAAGAAGTGGATTTGATAAGTGTGCTTAAGAAGTACAAGACCGCGATAGGTAGGACCTCAGCGGACATCAAGGGAATAAGCCCTACTACATGTGTTCATCGTATCTTATTGGAAGAAGGTGCGAAGCCAACAAGGGAGGGTCAACGACGCCTCCACCCACCAATTATGAAAGTCGTCAAAGATGAAATCATCAAGTTGCTTGATTGTGGGGTGATTTACCCAATTTCGGATAGTAAGTAGATATCTCCCATACAAGTAGTGCCAAAGAAGAGTGGTGTAACGGTTGTCAAGAATGAGAAGAATGAACTTGTGCCACAAAGGCTAGTAACCGGTCATCGGATGTGTATCGACTATAGGAAGCTCAATGCAACAACGAGGAAGGATCACATGCCTTTGCCATTCATGGATGAAATGCTAGAGAGGTTAGCCGGTCACAAGTTTTATTGCTTTCTTGATGGTTATAGTGGATACAACCAAATTCCCATACACCCGGATGATCAAGAGAAGACCACATTTACTTGTCCATTTGGCACCTTTGCTTATCGACGAATGCCATTCGGCCTATGCAATGCACCCAGAACTTTTCAAAGATGTATGTATGCTATCTTCTCGGATTTTATTGAAGACATTATCGAAGTTTTTATGGATGACTTTAGTGTTTATGGAAGCAACTTCGATACTTGTTTGGCGAACTTGGAGAAGATTCTTGAGAGGTGTGTAGAGACGAATCTTGTGCTCAATTGGGAGAAGTGTCACTTCATGGTCACGCAAGGTATTGTACTTGGGCACATAATTTCGGCAAGAGACTTAGAGGTTGACAAAGCCAAGGTGGAGCTAATACAAGCATTGCCGAGCCCAAGGTGTGTGCGAGATGTGAGAAGTTTTCTTGGCCATGCGGGGTTTTATCGAAGATTTATCAAAGACTTCTCTTCAATTGCAAAGCCATTGAGCAACTTGTTACAAAAGGAGGTGACGTTCGAGTGGACGGAAGCATGTGAGAAGGCCTTTTGCCGATTGAAGGAGGCATTGTGTTCGGCACCGGTTTTGGTGTCCCCTAATTGGGAGGAGCCATTTGAGCTTATGTGTGATGCAAGTGATTATGCGCCTGGGGCGGTACTTAGACAACGTATTGAGAAAAAGCCATGTGTCATTTACTATGCCTCGAGGACTCTTAATGATGCTCAACTCAATTACACCACAACGGAGAAAGAACTATTAGCGGTAATTTTTGCTTTGGAAAAGTTTCGATCATATCTTTTGAATTCCAAAGTCATTGTTTATAGTGATCATGCCGCTTTGAGATATCTTATGACAAAGTAGGATGCTAAGCCGAGGCTCATACGATGGATTCTTTTGCTTCAAGAGTTCGATATTGAGATCAAAGATAAGAAGGGAGTGGAGAATGTTGTAGCCAATCATTTAAGTCGCCTTACCATTGAAGAGGATCGGCTGCCCCTATGTGAGACCTTCCCGAATGAGCAACTTTTTCGACTTGAAGTACATGAGCCTTGGTATGCCGACTTGGCCAATTACCTAGCCACTCGGCAACTTCCTAGCACCATGCCAAAGCAAGCAAGGCTTCGGCTCATCAAGCAAGCTCGTCATTATCTTTGGGATGAGCCATACTTATGGAAGCAATGTAGTGATCAAGTGCTTAGAAGATGTGTTGCCGAGCATGAGCATAAACCGATCTTAAAGCTTTGTCATAGTGAGGCGTGTGAAGGGCATTTTGGAGCAAAGAAGACCTCTTTAAAGGTACTTGAGTGTGAATTCTTTTGGCCTATAATTTTTAAGGATGCTTACATGTTTTGTAAGTCATGTGATCGATGCCAAAGAATGGGGAATATTCTGTCCCCGAGATTAAATGCCATTAAACCCCATCACTTCTATTGAGATTCATGATCTTTGGGGGATTGACTTCATGGGGCCGTTTCCTTCAAGTAAGGGATTTCTCTACATCTTGCTAGCGGTTGATTATGTGTCAAAGTGGATGGAAGCCAAGGCTACATGCACCAAGGATTCAAGGGTGGTGCCCGAGTTTCTCAAGACTAACATCTTTTCACGTTGTGGAGTTCCAAGAGTCTTGATTAGCGATGGAGGATCCCATTTTTGTAACCGCACCATTGAGGCCTTATTAAAGAAGTATGGAGTCACACACAAGGTTTCTACACCTTATCATCCCCAAACAAGTGGCATGGCCGAGGTAAGTAATCGAGAGATCAAGTAAATACTTGAGAAAACCGTTGGACCTTCAAGGAAGGATTGGAGTGATTGTCTCGATGATGCTTTGTGGGCTTATAGAACTGCGTACAAGACTCCGATAGGTATGTCACCTTTTCGGTTAACATATGGCAAAGCATGTCACTTACCGGTCGAACTTGAGCACAAGGCATGGTGGGCCGTTAAAGCTTTTAACATGGACATTGATGACGCCGGTCTTCATAGAAAGCTTCAACTCAACGAACTTGAAGAAATACGCAATGAAGCCTATGATGCCGCATGGATTTATAAGGAGAAGACTCGAGCTTATCATGATAAGATGCTTCTAGGGAAGAGTTTTGAGGTTGGCTAAAAAGTTCTCTTATATCACTCACGACTCAAACTTTTTCCGGGTAAGTTACGCTCTCGATGGCTTGGTCCATTTATTGTTCTTCAAGTTTTTCCTCATGGAGCCATTGAAATTCGGAATGAAGTCACGGGAAACATATTCAAGGTGAATGGACATAGACTCAAGCCCTATTACGAGCCATTCGAGCCTCTAAATGATGAAACCTATGTCCATGATCCTCCGAGACAAGTGGCTGACGTAACTACTGCCACGGCCGTGCCACTTTGCCCCAGCCCTAGTCCAGCCACAACTACTGCCAAGCTGCACTTGCAGCCGCTCCCGGTTGCCGTTATATCGTAGCCGCCGCCTCCAACCACGCCGGACACGCCGATACGTCCAAAAGAATACCATGCTGCCGAGAGGCAGCCTCTCCATGTTGTTGCCGGTACAAAGGAACATGATGATACGGAGGCCACATGCAATCACCATCTTCTTGAATTACTCATTACCGAGCTCCAAGTGTTGGGAACGCGACGAACACATGCAAGATGAAACGGTGAAAAGTCTAAGCAATGGACTATAAATACAAAGCGCTAATTGGGATGCAACCCAACTCGTTCAAAGAAAAGTGAAGGAGCCATCACCGAGAGTTTGAAATTTCTTAACCCTTCTCTTTTTCTTTGATTTGTGATGTTATGTTTGAATGTGTTAGACGATTGCATGCTTAGGAAATTCGTTGATATTGATTTGTGCTTACATTGAGGGCAATGTAATTTTCTAAGTGTGGGGTGGGATAACGTATTCTGTTTATGTTTTCGTGTGCTTAGTTTAGAAAAGAAAATTTCAAAAAATTGTGATACAAAAATAGAGTGTTTAAATTGTTGTCTTAGGATGCCCATAATATGTCAATGATGTTTTTCTCCTCTTTGCATACAGAGATGATGGTTGTGCTAGTTTGTTTCCATAATAACCTGTGCGAGCTTTAGAGCCAAATTGCTTTCTTCATGAGTGCTAAAATTTTGAAAATTTCGAGCATGATATTATATGAACCTCTTTATTCTTTGCATATTCAACAATTATGTGCCATAGCTTTTTAATGAACTCTAGAATGCTAGAACTTACTCCTGTTGATTTTCAAAACGATTTTAGTCATAAAATACCTTGATTTTAAAAGTGATTGAAAAGATCTCTTAGGTTTACCACCATTGCCAAATAAAGCATGTGTCATATTTGTGCCCGTCGTGGGACACCTTAGTAAACCCCCTTTGAGCCTACATTTAGCCTTTTCTTTCATCACCCTTAAACACTTTCCATGAGCTTAGTATAGTGATGCATTTACCTTATGTGTCGGCAAAGCTTGATTTTTGAAAGAGTTTTCGCGTGAAGTGATGAAGAAGAACAAGTGTGGGGTAGACTTAGCCATTAATATGTATATGTATGCCGTGCCTTAGAAAAGAAAAGAGAAAGAAAATTATTGCTCGGACCAAAAAGAAAAAGAAAGAGCCGAGAGCAAGAAAGAAAAGAGAAAAAAAAATATAGAAGGCACGGCATGAAAAAGAAAAATTAGCATGGCTTGAGTCTTGAAAATTTTGTTGTAATGTGTTTGGGAAGAAAAGAATGAAGTATGGGTCCAACAAGAAATAATCCGACCCTTGGTGAGAAGACATAAGGAGATTTGAGCTTTGCTAAAGTACACAGTGACGTTTTGAGCCTCCTTATCCAAATATCGAATACCTCTTAGCCTAGCCCCATTACAACCATTTATTAATCTTTTCATGATTCTTAAAATGGTTAAATTTGATTTGTGGAGATTATCTCAAGAGTAAGCATATGGTTTTGGTTCATTGGTGCACATAGTTGTTATATGAGGTTTTTCCTTTAAATTCTATTCACAAGTGCTTTCGTTTCATGACATATGCAAGTTACTCTTCGTAATTCATTATATTTAACTTGCATATACTTATGTGTGAATAACCATGCTTTGAGAGAAAATAAGAGAGTATGCCTAGTGAGGAGGATTGAATTAGCTTAACATGTCTACATGCTTACTTTTGTTCTTATATGTTCTTATTGATGTTACATGTTCATGAAGCTTGAAATTTTCGTGCTTAGCATTCTCATGCATTAACTTGAAAGCTATGTGTACATACGAGCCTGAGACAAATTGTTAGGGGCAATAGTTTGTTTTGAGTCTTAGTTTTAATTTAGTTTGCTAAGGGATCGACTAGCAAAGGATAAATGTGGGGTAGTTGATAGGAACACAATGTGCGACGATATTAATATGTATTTGCCCTCGTTTATGCTTTGTTTAACCCTTATTTATCTAAGATAGAGTCATCATATAGTTTAGTGTCATTTTGGTATAGTTTTGGAAATGTATGCTTTAGAGTCCGAAAAATGACTAAGTTTAAGAATTCTGGAAAATAGTGAAAAATGAGTCTTTTCACGAAAAATACTGACCTATCCTTTTCCAAATTTAATAAAATTTGGTATGCTTATTTTTGGCTTGCTAAAGGGTTTTGTGTCAAAAATACAGATCAATCGGAGTTCGGGAGTCACCCAAAAGATGGCTGCAAATCAGCAGTTCGAGCAAACCAATCCAGGGACTTCTAGGAATTTTCCTGGGACTGTGTCCCAACTTCAAAAATTCATTCCCGACATTTCACAAGGAATTTGATCAAGCCCTTTTATATGGAGGAAGCTCTATGTGTCTAGTTTATCTGAGACTTAGAATCGCATCAATTGGAGCTCCGAGGAGGAAGTTATGCTCAATTGAAGACGCAAAAGTCAGATCTACTGAGAAGAAGGAAGAAAATCAGCTTAGCCCATAGGCTCGCCAGAAGCCTATACTCGCCAGAAGCCTAACTCGCCTCGCTAGTATACTTGCCAGCAGATCAGCCTCGCTTTCCTCGCCATTGCTCGCCATCCGATAGCCTCGCCAGCACCAGACTCGCCACCCAGATTAGCCTCGCCAGTATCCAATACTGGCAAGGACTGCACCCGAGTGAGCTACAAGTGCCTCAGCCGTGTCTTAGGGCTTCAAAAGAAGAAGAAAAAGTGTTAAACATGTGAGGAATAAACCCTAGGTTGGCCAAGCATGGAATTCCTTATTTGAAATGGGATAGAATAACCTAAACCATGTCAGATTGGGAAACATTATTACAAGAGGATTTCTATCCCATTTTGAGCAAGGAAAACTCTCCCAAATCAGCCTTTCCCTTCTCCTATAAATAGAGGCCGGCACCATGAAGAAAAATGTCAGATTCCAAAGCAAAAATCTAGCCAAAGCTCTACCAAAATTCCCCAAGAATCCTACAAAGAAACTACAAACCGAAACCCTACCTCCACCACCACAAAAACCAGCCGAACCACCTTCATCCCAATTTCCAGAAAATTGCTGCCGTGCCTCCATCCATCGTCCATCAGATCCACACGACGTGAAGCTCCAAAGGTGTTCTAAAAGTGTGATCTACTCCCCACTCTCGGTTTTGTAATTCTTTCTTTGTAGTTATGTTAAACTTTGTCTATGAAGTTAGCATGAATTCTTGGTTTCAAATATTATGTCTATGTATTATTTGGATTGAAGTTTGGTTTTATAATTTACATGATCAATTTGTTTTCTTTATTTGGTTTTTGGATGTAAGAATATGGATTGCATGTTAAAAGAGTAAGGAAAATATGTAATGAATTAGTAAATAGGATAATCGGCAAAATATGTGTTAACTTGGTTTTAGGGTTTTCTTGACTTGTTCTTTAAATTCGTGTGCTTAAAGATTAGTTGATACGACTCGAACCTAGAATTACCTTTTAACTGTTTTACTTTTATTATTTCTCCTCGGGAATTGTTTTTACGATTTGAAAGTTCTAAAGGTTGACTTTAAAATAAGTTGACTCGACCGAGGATTTTATTTCATGACGAGGTAGAAGACGTTGAAACGAGTTCGTGGACACGTAGCATGCTCAATTTGGAGTTCATACGAAAAAGTTACGATGTAAATCGGAAATTGTCCGATTTTTGGACGAGTATAAATAGCCGGGAGGAAATTTCCCGAAACGGCAATTTTTCTTTTCTTTCTTTCTTTTCTTTTTCTTTTTCTTCTCTCTCCTTTCTCTCTCCTCTCCCCCGACTCGGCCCGACCTCCGGCCGAGTCTACGCCGTCCAGCCGAACTGGACCGGCGCACCGGTCACGTTCGGACCGGCTCAGCCTCATATTCACGTCGGTGGTAGCGGCGCGGCGTGAAACGCCGCCGTTTGGCCGTGCGCCGCCCGAGCTGGTTCGACACAGTCGAACCGGAGCTCGCCGCTCCGGCCACCTCCCGACCCGATTCTAGGGGGGAAAGGAAGGCATCGATGCGTGTGACCTCTCCACGAAAGGAATTGATCCCTTGTGATCCAGGTAAGGAGAAATTAGGATTGGAAAATTTTAGGGTTTTTGATTCCCGAATTCGAGGTTGTGAAATTTTTGTTTTTGATATAATTGGAGGGTAAATTTGTGCCTAGAACTTGGAATTGAGTAGATTAGGAGTTGTTTGATGGTTAATTGGTTGATTTTGGTGAGAATTGGAGGTTGGACAGTTTGGGTCGCCGTCGGGGCCGTCGGCTGCCCGCGGAGGAGGCCCCCAATGACGGTAGGGACGACGGGAATGAGTCCCTGATATGGTGGCGATGTTGTTGGGCGAATTTGGAGCCAATTGGAGGTGTTTTTGACCTCTGGGGCGGAGCTGCCGGCGGCGGCGCGGCGGCGCTGTTGCTGCCGGCGGCGGGAGGTAGAAGACGATGAATAGTAAATGGTAAAAAGTAAAAAAGTAAAACGGTAAAAGGTGAAAAGTAAGTAGTAAACAGTAAAAGTCTAATGTAACAATAAAAGTAAATGGTAAACGGTAATTCTGACTTTGACCATTTACTGTTGACTTTCAAATTTACTTTTTGACTAGTAAATGTTACTGTTGACTTACCGTAAAAATAATAAAAACGGATTGAAAGGGTTTTACGACGAATTAAACCAGTAAAGAATTGATCGAACTCGGAATGGATGTCCTGAGAAATTTTAGAAGTAAATTGTTTCGGTATTTGAGGCATAATTTCAATACCGATAACAATAATTGAAATTGGATTATTTCGGGCGAGTGAGGACGTTCGTAGATTTAACTTTTATAAATTAAATTATGAAGTTTGAAATATTTATAATTACGTCTCTGTTACAGGTCGAGAAATTACTCGACGTAATGAGAGCGAGGAATAGCGGCACGCTCGGCCGAACTGTGAATGGATTTTATTTTAAAATAAATGCATGCAATTAGGTTTTATTGAAATGCAATTTATTTAATTAAATGAGTTCGTAAGCATGATATGAATTATCGAAAGTCGATAATTCATATACTTCTGTTATAATTGTTAAATTAATGTTTAAAGTAAATTATGGATTTGGGTTATATTTTTACTACTATTTTAGTAGTACGTATTGTATCCGGAAATGAAATTTCTGGAAATAGTGTGATTTGATAAATTATACTTAATCGTTGTTATTGTATTTTATAATTGAAAGACCGGAAATGAGATTTCCGGGGAGTTTATGATTTCACGACATGTGAGACATGTCGACATTATATATTCTTTTCGAAATTATTTTTATGACATTGAGGCTTGTCGGATATTTATATATGTTCCTTCGAGGCTATTATACTAATGATTATTATAAGCCTCAGATGTGCGGTCGGGGACCGTACGGATTTATGATATATAAGGAGAAGCGTACTTTCGGTTTTGTTTTCGGATTTTCACCATACCAGGGTCCATATATGTTTATTGATGCTAGCTAGCTTAGTCGCCTGAGCCCATGCGAGGTGACGACTTGACCACATAGGTCAGATTCAAGCTCGGTGGTCGACGTGTACGGGCATAGCGTGGGACGCTATAGAGAGTCTTGGAGGCTCGACCCTTAGTCTTGGAGGCTACTATTAAATGGTGGTAATGACATTCCCCTATTCTATTATATGACCAATGGGATTTGTCATGATTTTATATTATTTGGTTTTCGGGAATATTTTCTCTATGAGACTTTCTGTAATTTAATAAATTCCCGAACCAGCGGGGCTGAGTTTTTATATGACCAATGGGATTGGTCGTGAAATATTATTAATTGATTTTCAAAAATATTTCGTTTTGAAATACAAATATAAACAAAAGTATTATTTGTTTATTTGATATATTAGCGGGGCTGATTTTTAAATACGATTTTCTTAAAACGTGGGACGTTTTATTAAAGGCATGCAATGTGGTTTTATTTCTAAAATATTTGGAAAGTAATATGATACTTTCAATTAAAGTATTATATTAAATTGTTTTATTTTTATCCACTCACTCTAACGTTTTTAATTTACTTTCCGCTGGGCCCTTCGTTTTAAAATCGCCCAGTGTGCAGAGTAGTGATCAGAGGTCAAGAGTACTCGGAGTCGAGGCATAGTCATCATCATTGTCGCTTCCGCTAGGTGGGATCTGTGATCCCTTATTCTTTTATTTTCATATTACATTTCTTGTTATATTTCCATTTGTGATTCCAGTTCATTTTGTTAGATTGCTCTGATTACCTGCGAGCTAGTGGTGTTAGATTTTGTGTTTATTTGTGGCGGTTGTTGTGATTTGGGGAGCAGATGACTCCAAGTGTTGAGGATGGAACTGGATTTAGAAGTGTTTTTGGTTGTTGCCGGTCTTACGGTTGTCCACCCTAAGATTGGCTTTATCGATTTATCGATAGAGTTAGTCTTAAGGTGGTCCACGCAGGATCTTATCCGGATTTCAAGGTGAAATCCAGGGCGGGTCCTGACAATTGGTATAAGAGCATTAGGTCCTTTCATTCCTTGAGTCGTGTTATCTTTTATACTTGATGACGCCTAGTATTCTTTGAATGATGGTCCGACCGCGGCAGATTTCTATCATATGCTTCGATGCTAGTGTGTTCATTAAGTGTGTGAGTCATATTCTTTGGTGTCTTGTTATGTACTCTGTACAATACTATTCTATTCAGTTATTTTATATGCTTAGTAATGCTTAGTACCTCCAACTGATGGATCCGACTGCAGCGGATACCCATCGTGCTCCTTGGTGCTAATGTCATTATTAAGTATGTAAAGTACATTCCAGGTATCGAGTTGTATCTGTTAGACTATGCCTCGAGTACATCGACCTCTTAGGACGTTATCCTTGCGTACGTAATAGGTATGTGGGTTATACCTATTCAGTTGTGCATTGACGCTTAACGTCAGTTTTAGCGTCAGGTTACGAGTTGGGAACTCGGATGTTCCAACCCTATTTGTTTTGAGATAGGAAGGTGTTATTCCTGAGAGGGCTACGCATTGAGACCTTGGTCTCTTATTCACGTTGTGTACGGGGATTTGGCCCTAGTTCTTGAGCAGCCTATTTAAGTGATTCATTTTGGCAATGTTGATAAGGCCAGAGTGAGATGATTGTCGTCGTTGCGACTTTGCTGTAATGAGTGGAAAAATTGACTATGTAACTTTCTGAATGTTATTTTAGATTGTTACGAGTATGTGTTAGAGCCACTCTTCACCTATATTTTGTAGATTGACCAATGAATTTGGCGTATGTGGAGAAAGTGAGTCTGTGGACGTTTTAGTGCAGTGTACAGGTGTAGTACATGTGAATCTCATAACCGTCTTGTTTTAATATTGGGCATATCGGTTATGGAGGAATAAATGGAGAGCCATATAGAGATTGTGGGAGCTATAAGTAATTCTAATTCTTAGCGACTTTGGTCGGGAGATTGGAAAAAAAAAATTAGAAATTGAAATAGCGACCTATATTGGAGATTTTTGCCTCGAAATACGTGATATTTGAGGGGAAAGAGATTTGAAGATGTGGTCATGGTAGTATTGGGAGTTTAATATGAAATCAAAGTTGGTTGGGTATGGTGAATTCTAGAAGCGTAAATAATGTGATATAGTCATTTTGACTATGGAATTATCGAGTTGTGGTAAAATGTGGTCAACCCTGACCACACGGTTTTATCGTATAAGCAGCTGGTGAATATTTGAAATATCTAGATCGGGGATCCATTTGACCATTACATGGTTAGCTCGATAATTCGGATGAGAAGATTCTGGTAGTTGCACCAGAATTTGACAAATGGCTTTCATCGACTGGTCATTATATAAATAATTATATTTGTATTTGGTCAGCCACTTGCCACTTCTTTAGTCCCTTTTGTGTTTCGTTTTCGAGGAGTTGCGACGAAACTTCGACGGATCATAACTTTTGATTCGTAATCCCGATTCAAGATCCGTGAATGGCTTCTGGTTTGTATTGAAGCCACGTACTTATCTATGGTGGTTAAAGTGAAATCCAACGGTGAATTCCAGAAAGTATTTTTCGAACTCCAGAGCTATTTTTAGCCATTTTTCATAGTTGAGTCGAAAATTCTATCTGCTACCATCGTAGCGATATGGTTTGATTTTCAAACATTTATCTGGTTGACGACGAATGTTGATGTTGACTATTTAGTTAGTCACAGAACACTTGTCAAGCAAACATATCGGCTCTGTTTTGAATTCGACAATTGTGTGAGGCGTGTGGATGGTTACATCCCAGATTGTTGTAATTGTAGATTTAGAGATTTCGACGTCAAGAGGTCAGCGATATTGAAGTCATTGGGTGCATCATAGGAGAATAATTGAATGGTGTGACTCAATCGGAGGACGCTAATAAATCAAATGACTTCATTAAGTAAAGTGAATCTCGAGAACGGTAAGGTGAGTCACGAGTATTTATGTTGTACTGGTTGTGTAGGGCAATGCCAGGTGATTTGTTCGAGGTGTTTTATTTGTCGCTTATAATATAGCCTTACGGGAAAGGAGTTTCCCTGTTGACTCATAAAGTTTTTCGAGTCAAGGCTTGTGTAAGGAATGTTGTGACGTGAGTAGTGCGTATTCTTATAAGTTGAACGACGTTTTATTAGTGAGAGAATTTCTTTTGGGATCGTACTGTGGTGGGACCACTTACTGATCCAAAGATGACTTGAGAAGTAATTATTTCTGTAATGCGTGTTGGTGTTTTCGTTGAATAAGTCATTGATTTGAGTTTATTCTCATGTCAGTTCTCGTGTGACGAGATATTGATTGGAACCTCTATAGTTTAATTGAGGTTTTGAGAATCTTTTTTCTCGAGGATATCTTTTCTTTGATGCGAGTTAGTAGAGGATATTGGATATTTGTTGGCTCGAGCAAATTTAAGTTGTAAGGTTTATTTTGTGAATTCAGCGAGTCTTTTGGGTACTTGAGATTTTTCTCCCGAGTTTAACATCATATCCTGAAATTCAATTTCGTTGCAATGCTGTTTTTGATAATGGTCGATTTAACAGTTCTGGTGTTAGTCGTTGGTTATAAAAATTGATTTTGACATCCGAAGGATTCCTTGATGTCATATCGGATCTGGGTTATTGGTGGTAATTGATGTATCTAATTGGAAGCCTCTGTTGGTTGTCACATTTGACGATGATTCAGGTCTCACTCTTTTGTGAGTTGTGAGTTATGAGAGTTGCTTTATCCATGGACGAGATTGGACTTTGATAAGTTAGTTTTTCATTTGAAACCAGTACTGATTATTTTAGTGCGAGGAGCACAAATTGAGGACTCGTCCAGAGAGCATATGAGTGATAAAGCATTGAATAGCTCACATGTGTATTTCTTCAGTTCGAGTGTTGGGACGTTATTGATTGATGTGAAAACAGGTGAAATGTGAAAGGTAGAACTTTGGAATTCTCAGCGGCATTTGCCGGTGTCTGTGTGTGATTAGATATTATTATTTTGATTTGTATGTGACGTATTTCCACACCCAAAGTCGACATGATGAGATGTGGGTGAGGGAGACTATTAGATCCTGTGATGCCTAAGTCCATGAAATCTTATTAAGGATCGTAATTTATTTTATGGACCTGAAATGAGTTGCAGGCAGCTTTATAGGTTCGATGATATTTCCGCACTGTCTTGCACATTTGGATGGGTGAATAGACAGAGATGTCTATTCAGATCCCAAATAATATATTGAGTTTTGTGAGATGCAGTTCAACATTAACTGAGATGAGCAACTCTCCTTGAGAGAGAGTTACGCTGATAATAGAGGTGAGATCCTGAGTGTCAAGATATATCGTCCTTCAAGAGATTACGTAGCGGATTGGTCCGGTAACGTATCGATTGGAGCTACCTTCGAAATTATCCAAGATACATGATGTTTTTCCCTGTATCTATACTCTATGAGTAATTACCGATCCTCCGCATATCTTGGAAACTCAACCTATTGACCCGAAGAAAGATTTGAATGTCTAGGAGCAGCAAGTTGAAAGTTTTGATCAAGAGGACTAAATTGTTTGAGGTAAATTATGAAGTAAAGGGAACTACCTGAGAAAATGGAGGAGCAGTAAGATGTCAGTGCTCATCCTTCTTTTTGGCTGGTACGTAAATTTCGAGGATGAAATTTCTGAAGGAGGGGAGAATTGTAACATCCCGACCCTTAGTATAATTAAATTTATCTATAGTAGCACTTGTTACTGCGAGTACTTTCCGTGTTACAAATTAAAGAGCGAGGGAATTATTTTTGGTAGGATAAATAATTTAGAAACTTTTCTTCGAGGTAGACGAAGAGGTTGTTGTTACGAACTCATCGGTATATTATAAGTTGTAATCAGAGTTAGAACGCAAAAGTTGTGACGTAAAGACGATAGTTTCCGTTTTTAGCCATGAGTATAAAAAAGGGAATGGTAAGGGTAACTTGGTAAAAAGCCAAAAATAAGAAAAATTTCACCATTTTCCTCTTTTTCTCTCCTCGACCCTGACCCGAGCCCCTCTCCCGTCGCAATTTTCGACGCTGCGCCACAGTCCGGCAACCAATGGTGATGTTCTTGGTATCTAGACGAAGCTGCTTTCCTCCTCTACAAGTTTAGATATGTATCTCATCCCCTCTCGCAGCCAATGGGAAGAAATCAATCAAATTAGGCCGATTACTGTTCATTCATTCTTTTCGTCGATTCTCTCTTCTCAGGCCGTTATTGATCAAGTTCTTGGTATTGAATTGAAGCTTATGTCGTCGTGAACAACTCCTCCAAAGGACTCGGCTCAATTTGCAGTAGGTAAGGAGAAATCAAAGAATTTAATTTCTAGGGTTTTTGGTGAATAGTGCTGAATTGGGGGTTTTTGTAAATTGACCACTTTAGACTTGAAATTGGTGATTGTTGTAGAAGGGAAAGCTGTTCGAAATGTTAAGATGAAGCTTCTATTAAAATTTGATACTTGAGGCATAGTCTAACAAGTACAACTCGATACCTGGAATGTACTTTACATACTTAATAATGACATTAGTACCAAGGAGCACGATGAGTATCCGCTGCAATCAGATCGATCAGTCGGAGGTACTAAGCCTTACTAAGCATATAAAATAACTGAATAGAATAGTACTCTACAGAGTACATAACAAGACACCAAAGAATATGAGTCACACACTTAATGAACCCACTAGCATCGAAGTAAATAATGGAAATCCGCCGCGGCCGGACAATCAATCCAAGAATACTAGGCGTCATCAAGTATAAAAGATAACACGACTCAAGGAATGAAAGGACCTAATGCTCAGATACCAAACTGACAGGACCCGCCCCGGATTTCACCATGAAATTCGGATAAGATCCTGCGGGGACCACCTTAAGACTAACTCTATCGATAAATCGTTAAGTCAATCTTAAGATGGACAACCCTAAAACCTGTAACAACCAAAATACTTCTAAATTCTAGTTCCAACCTTAACACCTGGAGCCACCTGCTCCCCAATTCACAACAACCGCCACAAATAAAACACCAAAATCAAGCTCAATTTATACTCAATTGACTCACAAGTAATCAGAGCAACCTAATACAATGAACTGGAAATATAATTTAAAATAGAACAAGAATGTAAGAATAAGGGATCACAGATCCCACCTAGCGGAAGCGACAACGATGATAGCTATGCCTCGACTCCGAGTACTCTTGACCTCTGATAACTAGTCTTCACACTGGGCGATTTAAAACGAAGGGCTCAGGGAAAAGTAATTTAAAAACGTTAGAGTGAGTGGATAAAAACAATATCGAATAATACTTTATATAAAAAGTATTATATCACTTTCTCAATAATTTATAATTGAAAACCACTATGCATGCATTTTCATAAAACGTCCCACGTTTCAGAAAAATCATAGTCATAAATCAGCCCCACTAATATATCTAATGAACAAATAATATTTTCAAATGAAATTATTTCGAAAACCAATAATAACATATCACGACCAATCCCATTGGCCGAATCCCAAACAATTTTTGTAATAAAAACCCAGCCCCATTGGTATATCGAATAATCAAATAAAATATATATGTACCAATCCCATTGGCCCATTCCCAAATATTCTTGTAATAAAAATCCAGCCCCGCTGGTTCGGGAATTTATTAAATAAATGAAAGCCTCATAAGAGAAAATATTCTCGAAAGCCAAGTATATAAAAATTATCACTAGGCCAATCCCATTGGCCGTTTACTAAAATCAATTAAAAATAGGGGAATGTTAACCACCATATAATAATGAGCCTCCAAGACTAAGGGTCAGAATCTCTCTTCTCCAAGACTCTCTATAGCGTCCCACGCTACCTCTACACGTCGACCACCGAGGTGAATTTGACCTATATGGTCAAGTCGTCACCTCGCATGGGATCAAGTGACCAAACTAGCTAGCAATAAACATATATGGACCCTAGTATGGTGAAAAATCCGAACACAAAACCGAAAACACACTTCCCCTATATATCATAAATCAGTACGGTTCCCAACCGCACATCGGAGGCTTATAAATATAATTAAATAGAACAATAGCCTCGAAGAAAATATACATCGCCGGCATATCCCATATGCCATAAAATAATCTCGAAAGAGAATGAATATATATATACGGACGTCCTCACTCGCACGAAACCTCCCAATTTTCTATTTTTCAGTCATCGGTATAGGGATTACGCCTCAATACCGAACAATCTACGTCCGAAAATAACTCAGGACACCCACCCTGTGTCCGATTAATCATTTTACTAGTTATTTCGTCGTGAAAACCCTTTTAAAACAGCTTTTATCTATTTACGGTAGGTCAACAGTAAATTTTAATGGTCAAACAGTAATTATTCTAAGTCAAACAGTAATTGTGAAAGTCAAACAGTAAATGGTTAAAGTCCAAATACTAATTACCATTTACTTTTACTGTTTACTTTTACTGTTTTACCATTTACTTTTCACCTTTTACTGTTTTATTTTAAGCTTTTACTGTTTCACTATTCATCATCTTCAACCTCTCGCCGCAGGAACAGTCGCGCCGCCCCGGAACAGCAGCGCCGCCGGCAGCTCCACCACAGGAGGCCAAAAATGCCTCCATTCGACTCCAAATCATCCCAACACCATCACCACCACCACAGCACCTCGTCCCCTTCGCCTCCGCCGCCAAAAGCCCAAGCAGCCACCACATACAGCTGCCGATCGACACGGCGGCAGCAACTCCTCAAATCAAATTTTCTCCAAAACTCAACCAATTCAACATCAAATTACACTCAATCAACTCCTAACAACACTCTGAATATGAATTTAACCTCCAAATCCACCAAAAACATCATCTCCATCAAAATCACCAAAAATCCTAAAATTTCAAAATCCAAATTTTCCTTACCTGGTGCAAATTGGTTCAATTCATTTCATGGAATGATTGCACAAGCCAAGACCTTCCTTTTTGGACCGGTATCGGGTCGAACGGCGGCCGGAGGAGTGAGTTCCCATCGATTGAACGACGGTGAACCAAGCCGCGTCACTGCCATAGAGGAGAAGAGGAGGAGGAGGCGGTCCAAACGGGACCGGTGGTGAGCCAAACGGTGGCCGGACGGCGGAGAAAAGTGGAGGGCGACGGTGGTCGGTGGGAGGTCGGCCGAGTCGGGGAGAGAGAAAGGAGAAAAGAAGAGAAAGAAAAATAAAAGAAAAGGAAAAGGAGAAAATGGGGGATTTCCGTTTCGGGAAATTTTTCCTCCCGGCTATTTATACTCGTCCAAAATCGGAAAGTTACGTATTTTACATCGTAAATTTTTCATACGAATTCTAAATTGAGCATGCTACGTGTCCACGAACTCGTTTCAACGTCTTCTACCTCGTCATGAAATAAAATCCTCGGTCGGGTCAACTTATTTAAAAGTAAACCTTTAGAACTTTCGAATCGTAAAAACGATTCCTGAAATGTAAAAATAAAAGATAAAACAGTCATAAGGTAATTCGAGGTTCGGGTCGTGTCATTTTCTAACCCATTTTGGACTAGGAAAAGTCCCAAACTGCACAGCCCCTTCTCCTATAAATAGATGCCGGCAACACGAAGAAAAGTTGTCACATCTTAAGCCAAAACACAAGTCACAAGATCTACCAAATATTCTACTCTTAGTCGTACATAAGAAAATAAGCCGAAAACCCTTACCACCACCATCCTAAAAATCCATTCGGAATTCCATTATCCTCCATCCGATCAACACAGTTCTTCGTCTTCAAAGGTGTTTAAATATGTGATCCACTCCCTTCGGCTTGTAATTTTATGGTTTTATATTTCTATGTCCATGTAGAATGTTTGTTCTTTTGGTATTTGTTTTTATGTCTATGTAAAGACAATTTGTCTATTTGGTTTTGCATGTTTAAAATAGTTGTTAAATTTCGTAACTTGGTTTTATTTGTTATCTCTAAGTGTCGAAATATATTTGTTCTAATAAGATAAAACATGTAAACATAACATGTAGAAATCATTGGTAGTCTTTTAGGGAAGCATGTTCACAATTTAATTCTTTTCTTAACTTGGTTAGTTTCATGATTTCGTGTGCCTCTTGAAATTAAGGGTTAGACGTAGTCATAGGCCATGATATTTCGCCTAGGTTGAGGTTTCATCTCTCGTAGTAACATAGGTTAAGTCGAATGTGTCATTGTCTTGATTTTTGTTGTTGCATTAGGAGTAGAGTATTTCATTGAAACTTGCGCGTCTATGCATGATGAGTGACGCCATACATATTAATACGTTTCCGACTTAAAAGACTTTTGTGCTTAATTACTTTTCATGTTTGTTTTCGACGTTTGTGTTCTCAAATATGTCTAGTATAAATCTTTAGGATTAGGCTTTAATATAAAATCTTGAAGTGCTTAAGAAGTCTTAATCGGTTAGTGAAACCTTAAAGGAGCTAATTAGGTTGGAACTAAGTTGAGTCTAAGATATTTTGTTGCATGCTTGCCAAGAGTCTTACTTGCGTTTTCTATGTGTTATGATAGTTTTTGATAAGTGTTTTGTGTGAAAGATGTCGATCAATTGTATATAGTAACTTATGATTTATTTTCTTGTCTTTTAATTCATGTTGTAGGTTTTAGTTCAAAAATCCAAAACCCCCTTTTGTTTTGTTTCATGTATATATGTGTGACATTGATTGTATATATGTATGTTTTGTTTTGACATTCTTATATTTCAGGTACCCTTAATCCCCGGCTAGAACGTTCCGTACTTAATTACTTATACTACTAACGATCTTTTGTGAGGTTTATCATTAAAGCGCCGCTTCGGCGACTCGTCAATTGGCGGGAAAAGCCAACCCTAACATAGCCGGCTAGGGTTACTTGTAGACTTTAATATTATTAATTTTTTAATTAAAAACAAAAATCACAAATGCGAAAGCCAATATTGTTTCTCTGAAGGATTGCAAAAGCCAACTGACATGTCAACATGACAACATGTGCTTGAAGTGCTAGTGTATATATATATATGCGTAGACTAAGCATGGTCCTCTCATATTCCACTTAAAAGACCTGAAACCCAACACCCACCTTCTCACTCTATCAAGTCTCATATACTCTCTCTAGCTAGAGACATGGAGAATGGGAATGATTATTCGCATCAGAAATGGAATTTCCGAGGGAACGACGAACTGAACACGGCCTCAATCTCCGTCCGTGGTGTTCTCAACACCTTAGTAAAGAATCTCAACTCCGACGATCCACGGCCCACCATTATGCTTGGCCGCGGTGACCCGACTGAGTTCGCATCATTCCGGACGGCTCCTCCGGCCGTTGAAACCGTGTCAGATGTCCTCCAGTCCTTCAAGTTCAACTCTTATTGTCCCACCGGTGGTGTTTTAGAAGCAAGAAGGTATGTCTCGTACGTGATTGTCTACTCTAATTGTTGGATTGTCTCATCATCTTTTGCACAAGTAACCGTCAATGGTGCGTCGAGAACTGCTGAAATGGGGAGTCCCACCATGAGCGTGCTTTTGTTTCCTTTACTTTTCGCGAAACAATTAAGGAATCTCCAAACCAAGATGTAATATCGAAAACAGTTTAAGGAATCTAATGGCAAAAATAACACTCTCTGACTATCTCACTTGCCCATGCGGTTCTTGATTGTCATTCTATTGTTTAGTAATATAATCACTCCTAGGTTAAATTAAATTTCCATATTTTTTAATATAAGCTAGGCTAGAGGAAGAAACCAATTTCAGTTTTGCTACATGTGTATTATTAAACTACTCATTCATGCCCACCGATGTAGCTAGGCGCCACTAAATATGACTAAAAACTATATACATCTGCTACATGTATGAACTGCAAAGTTGACAGTCCTCCTCCTCCTCCAACATTAGGGTTTTGATCGAATTGAGAATCGATTACTGGGGGTCAGGGTTTAGGGTTTAGGGTTTAGGGTTTAGGGTTAGATTAAAAAACCAATCACGGTACAAAGGATGAGTAGGCTCCAATCTTGAAAGATTCTCTAAAACTAGACATCGATTCGAAAACTAGTTTGTTGCAAGTCTTCACGTACGTACGTCAATGACATGTAACTCAAGCTAGTAAGAGTGATTGTATCGACCAAAATAATAAAATTACAGTGAGTGCTTAATTCATATCAATAACAAATTCAATGAAAAATAGACATAAAAGTTCACGACAACAAAGGAAGACGAAGAAGACTGAGTGATGGTGGTGGATTAGGTACCGGCTGAGTTAGCCTATCCTGATCATTCATACCATATAATCAGTCTACATAACAATCATATGCATGTGTTCTTAGCTATATATGTTGTATCTTGTGGTGTACCATGTTAGAAAGAGAAATATTCGTGTACTGATCTTTGTACTCTTATCACAATAGAGCTATTGCAGAGTTTCTGTCCCGAGACCTCTCAAGCAAGCTAATGCCGGAAGATGTATATCTCACCGTTGGTTGCACACAGGCAATCGAGATCGTAGTGTCTGTTCTTGCACGTCCTGGTGCCAATATTCTGCTTCCCAAGCCTGGTTACCCACAGTATGAAGCTCGAGCAGCTTTTGACCATCTTGAAGTTCGCCATTTTGATCTTATTCCTGAGAAGGGTTGGGAGGTGGATCTTGATTCTGTTGAAGCTCTTGTGGATGACAACACTGCCGCTATTGTTGTTATTAACCCTAGCAATCCATGTGGAAATGTCTTCACATACCAGCATTTGAAAAAGGTACGTAGGGCGCAATATGATTTACATTACTCTCTAAAATCTGCTCATCATAAAATTTGTGGCTCAAATGATGTAACAGTGTGTTAGAAATCAACATGTTGGAAGTACGTTATAAAGATAGTTGTGATGAATTTCTTTATTCCAAGTACATTTATGTTATATCTAGATTGCAGAAACAGCAAAGAAACTTGGGATCTTTGTGATTTCGGACGAAGTTTATGGCCATCTGGCTTTTGGTAGTAACCCTTTTGCGCCTATGGGAAACTTCAGTTCAATTGTTCCAGTTCTTACACTTGGTTCTATATCAAAGACATGGATTGTTCCTGGCTGGAAACTTGGCTGGATTGTGAAAAATGATCCCAATGGCATCCTTGAAAAAGCTGGGGTACGGTACTTGTTCTCCAATCACTCATGTTCTCTTGTATCTTCGAATTAACATTCAGTATTATTGTGACTGATTGGTTTAACTAGCATACATACAATTGTGTGTATTATTTTTGTCCAGATCGTGGACAGCATCAAGAACTATCTTGACATCACCTGTGATCCAGCAACCATTGTTCAGGTACCTCTTTTGATCACTTGCTTTGTTGTGAATTAAAATGTCAAAAGATAAAATGCGAGCTATGTTGGAGTGATCATTCAAGTAAGTTGTGTGTGTTATGTCAATCGCTAAACTAACAACTTAATATACTGGACATGTCCATAGCTCCGTCGATCTCTTTCTGTCCAAATTCCATTCAATATCGATATCTCAATGAGAAAACATAATTAATAATTCTCATTTTCAGGGAGCAATACCTCAAATCATTGAGCGCACAAACGAGAGTTTTTTCTCTAACATAATTGGCATAATGAGAGACGCTGTGGATATGTTATATGACATGATCAAAGAAATCCCATGCCTTACTTGCCCAAATAAACCCGAAGGATCCATGGTTGTATTGGTCGGTACTATAACACTTTATTCATTTGAGACTGTCATATTGAATTATAATTAGCATATATTTACTATATACTATAATGCCTACAAGGTTACTGTTCATCTGATCTCTAAATTACTTTGTTTGTCCCAATGTCCTGTTTTATTACGGTTGTGCCACCTACGAGAATATGTTTTAGCTTCTATTCATTCCACCGCCAGACCCAATAATAGTGCCTTCCATTGTCCTATTCTTCTACGATTGCTCGATTTTTTTTAAAGAAAAGAAAACTGCTTGATACCACCAAACCAACTTGAGAGTTTGTTTTGTAGTTTTTATATTTTTTTCATTAACGTATCAAAACAAAAAAACTCATATTCACATTTATATCTACGAAGGCTATCTTCCGGGTAGATTTGGTTTTGTTTGTTTTTGGCTTCTGTGTAATACTGAGATGGATTGGGCTTTTGTCATTTTCAATATGTGAATTCGGGGGTTTCTCTTCAATTGATTTATTTAATTTGTTTCAATTGATTCATTAAATTAATAATAGAGGTGGATTGAATTCTAGTAATGGTAAATTAAGGTTTTGGTTTGTAAAATATGATCGATAGCCACATATAGAAAAAATGTACTTTGTTGATTCAAACGTGCACCTACGGGTATTGTGTTGGTAGTTTGATATGGGTTTAAATCAGTTTCTTAATCCATTTTCATATCTTATTTTGCATTGTTGTTTCAAGAATTGCCACCGCAGCGAAGCGAGGAGACTTAACCTCGTATGAACTAAAATTAATGATGCAACATCATGCTTAACAGGTAAAACTAAATCTATCAGAACTTGAAGGCATTGAGGATGATATACAGTTTTGTCTTAAGCTGTCCAATGAGGAGTCTGTGATTGTTCTGCCAGGTAAAAGTTGAATTACACAGTACGTTGGTTTTTGTTTTTCTTTGTTATAGGTATGTTTTTCCTATGTATTCTATTGAAGGTAGCAGATTTGAACTAGAAACTTTAGGATGGGTTTGCTAATTAGTTGCAGTCAGGCACAGAACCAGGATTCAAAAGTGAGAGGGGCTAAATTTACATTAAGTATTACAAGAGCACTATATATCCTCAAACTATTTAAGTTGTGCAGTTGCAGTGTCATCTATGGTATTCAGGGGTCACTGTTGGACTGAAAAATTGGCTCCGCATTACTTTTGCTGTTGAACTTGAAGTACTTAAAGAAGGCCTTCGAAGGATCAAAGCCTTCTCACAAAGAAATGCCAAGAAGCAATAAGGTGATGAGTTCATGTCTTAAGAATCTGAAAAGTTGGTGGTGATGCTGATCGGCAACTCATCATTTGGATCTCAAAATTCTTGAACTTATATAATTAATTAACCATGAAGTATATTTAAATTTATCAGCATCTGTAAAACATTGAAGAATAAATTCAAGAAAAGACATGATTTTCTTGTACAATATTGTATGTATATGTGCCATCAACATAAAAAACTGTGTCACGTAAATTTCATTCAAATGATGAAAAAATTTAGACATTGCAGTTGTAAATTACTGCAACTTTCCAACACAGATAACTTTAAATTCCATTTATTCAATTATCTAGCAAATACTCCGTTTTGATTGTCAAAAGAATTGAAGAGAGTTGCAAGAACTGCATGCAACAGCACAAGACACAACGCGAAGTTGCTGATCTCCTTTCATTCAATCACCCTTGCGATACAGAGGGCTCTTATAATTTTGAGTAATTGACTGACTAGTCAATATTTGATTTCTATTTCCTTCTTTAAAATTCAAAGCAGCTTTTTCTGATCACCACCAGATGTATGTAGTTCACCTTAATCTGGATTGCAACACATTCATGTTACTATTTCTTGGCATGCCGCTCACAGAAGCCTTTAATTCTCCCAAGGCCATCCTCAAGACTTGAATGGTCACAAGCGAATGTTATCCGCAACCAGTTCTTCAATCCAACAGTCACACCTGCAATAAAAGACCAAACATAAACTGATCTACTTCAGAAACAAACTCCACCAGCATAATAATTTGATTGTGACTCAAGTCATGTAGTAGTGAACATTTTGAATTAAGGTTGTTTGTAATCACCAGGTAGTACTATGACAGATTCCTCTTTGGCAAGTTTGAGGCTGAACTCAACATCATCACTAATGTCATCCAACAATGAGAGATTCAGCTTTACCTGCATGCATATGTAAGAATTCTTTACCATTTATGCGAAACATATACTCATGAAATTATATATGCCCTTAATTGATTGATTACCATAACAAACATGGAACCCTCAGGTTTGCTTGGACACGAAACACAGGGGATCTCTTTCAGTTTATTAAAACATATGTCTGCACCACCTCTTAGCATCTCAACTATTTTCAAAAAGAATTCCGGCTTTGTATTCTCGATAATTTGAGGAATTGCTGCCTGCAGATCCATGAAAGCCACATAAAGTACAAAATTTGATCATCAAAGAGTAGTACATAGTATGTTTTCACAGATTTGCTTTTGTCCTTCTCTTTTTTCCCTCTCAAATTTCTAAAACTTGTTGCTGTCTAGTTGAAATACAGAACCTGAATGAAGGTTGGAGCATCTGCTGAGACATCGAGACATCCTGTAATGGTCTTCAAAAGCTGAGGGAAAAAAAAGAAAGGCAAGAGCATTGAAATGAGACCATTATATATTGCCGTAAATAGCTAGCGAAGATTGTTCATATATGTCATGTGTAGAAGAAAGAGAATAAGAGAGATATGTACATACCCCCGATTTTTGAAGGATTGCATTGGGGTCACAGGTGACGATCCAACCAAGTCTCCAACCAGGTACAATCCATCTCTTTGATATAGAACCAAGTGTAAGAACTGGGGCAATAGAACCAAATGTCCCCATTGGAACAAATGGAGTACTTGCGAAAGTAAGATGGTCATACACTTCATCAGCAATTACAAGAATCCCAAGCTTCCTTGCCGTCTCTGCAATCTAAATTTCAGCAGACCAATGATTATATGGTACCAAGCTTTCCACTAATATGCACATTCATTTTCCTCTCCACATTTATAACTTTCTTCTTCGTTGAGAGATTGCAGTATCTCAATTGTATCAACTCCATATGTAAATAACAGTATCAGTTCATATAATTTATTGATGTTAATTTCTTTCATATTAAAATAGAGTACCATATCCTTTCAAGTGAGAATAACATGACACTGTCATCAGTTAATGTTTCAATGTAAAGTTGGACTCGTTTGCAGTCGTTAATTCATTCATAAATGAACATCAATTAGTAGAATCATGTATGCCCTTCAATAAGTAGATACATGTTTGAACTAAATGGAGCATTTAAAAGATAATATCCAAATTTCACTGGCCGCAGACTCACACTGCACAAGTCTTCCTGCATCATTTATATAGAAATTAACCTAATTGTTTACTTGTATACACTATATATTAGCATGAAAAGAGATGGAGTAGCAGTTCTTTTACCTACCTTCTTCAAATGTTCAGAAGTATAAACATTTCCACAAGGATTTCCCGGATTGATGATGACCATGGCAACAGTATTTTCATCAGCAAGTGCTTCAAGAGCTTCAAGATCAACCTCCCAACCCTGTTCCGGAAGAAGATCATAGCAACGAACGTCTAGATTCGAACAGGCTGCCCGAGTGTCATAAAAAGGGAAGCCTGGCCTTGGAAGCAGAATGTTGGCAACAGGATTTGACAGAGATATAGATGTCAGTACCACTTCAATTGCGTGTATACATCCAATTGTGAGATAAACATCGTTAGGCGATAACTTGTATGGGAGATCAGTTGACAGATAATCGGCAACTGCCCTGTATCATAATCATGTTGATCATCATCATCTTAGACTACATACTTTACAAACTATAAATAAATGCCGAAGACAAAAGACTTGAAATACTTTTGAAACACAAACATGACACATACAAAGCTATTACATAAGACTAGCTAAGCTGGAAATAAATACCTCCTAGCCGGTAGAATACCATTTGAGGGAGAATAGCAGTTGAACTTGCCGGACCGAACAGAATCAACGATGGCATCTTCGGCTGAAACAGTAGTCCGAAAGCAAGGGAAGGCGGAGGGGTCACCGTGGCCTAAAGGAATGACAGGCCTTTGGTCATCTTTGTTGAGATTTTGCATTATCTCGGTGAGAACTCCTCGAATAGTGATTGCTGGTGCCGCTTTGAGCTCTCCATTGCCCTGAAAATTCCACTTGTTTTCCATTTTCCTTTGTGAGGTCTTCAGTATCGACTTTCCTCACCTTGTTTATATAATCACATGCACTCTCATGTCCAGCTAACAGATGCTGGCCTTCATTAAACTACAGCTGCATCTGATCATACACAACCATTAGGATTCTAAAAAAACTATAGTCCTCAGACTTCATTATTAAATTAAATTATCGTCAACTTCTCAGCAGATACGCAGATTTGATGCACAACAAGTGTTAAATAAATGGGTATTATTGAGCAAGGGAGTCAATATAGAGTTCAGACCTGGTGAGCCCCTGCCTCTTCTCCACCAGAAATATTAGATTCTTTTCATGTCGGGGCTTCTTATGGTGAAAAAATATCTCTGCTTCAATCTTCATACGACAAAAGTCCCGTCAGTACCTAATTAAACTTGTAGCAATTAATTGAGCCCACCGAACCATTTCATAAGATAAAGACAGAATTCTACAATTGAATGACCTAATTCTTTGGAATTTTCCCATGATGATTTGTCATTTTACCTTGCCAAAGCTTTTCATTTTGCCATCGGTGAAATATTCACTGACCCTACAGCCCGTCTGAACCTTTAGTTGTGTGGACTTTGGTTATTCTTTTACCAATTTGATAGGAGCACTATGTGTAATATTCTTAATTTTTTTTTTTTCCTCCATTTGTATTTTACTTAGACTTTATTAATGTAATATTGAGTCATTGAGTCAAGTTAAGAGTTTAAGGTAGAGTCGGTTGTGTTTGGTGCTAAAAACATGGAAATTGCTGAGAGTTTGATTTAGAGTAGGACTCCTTGTGGAATTAGGACTCCTCACTGAATTAGGAAACCTTATTGAATTAGAACTCCTTATTGAATTGGGAAATCTCTATTGGATTGGGAATTCTTGGGCTCAATAATTCTGCTATAGTAATACATTGTCTTTATAATATTTATTATCTCTTATTTTCAGGAATTAAAAAGGAGATAATGTGCCACAAATTGAAGAACAACAAGGTGATAATTCGGCAAAGAAAGAGGAGAGGAAGCCGTGTGTTGACAGTAGCCAGAGAGAGGCTACCCAGGCCCCCAGACCTGCTAGCAGGACTCCCGGATCCAGTCCAGGGCCCGGGGGCGAATCACGGACTTCCGGACCCGCGGCCCAGCGGGTCTTACTTTTGACTAGGACCCGGGGACCGGGGGCGCTAGCCCGCTAAACAGGGCACCAGAGCAACCTCATAATATATGCAGAAGGGGGCCAGTCTCACATCGAAGGATGATGTCAGTCCTCACATTCGGCCGCCTATATATGAGTCACACTACCCTCATTAATAGGTAATCAATACTTCAACTACTCATTCCCGCTTAATTTATCAGCTTATCCCTACTATACTGACTTAAATGTCGGAGCGGAATAAGCCGGCCAGCCCAGTATTCCCTTAGTTAGCAAGATTTGCAGGAAGGAATCACACCAAGATCCATCGATCTCTGTGAGTCTCCGGATTCTGACAGAAACAATTGGCGCCGTCTGTGGGAAGATTACGTAAAAGTCACGTCCGAATAATATAGCAGGAGGGTCAGGATTAGAAGCTGGTGAAGGAAGCCCGGAAGAAACCCACCAAATCTTGGACCTGAAACCCACACTTACTTCTCTCGGTGACCTAAGTAGAGGGAATGACAGGCTGGCCAGCAATAGCGGCCAGGACGATGCTTCCAGCCCCGACCAGTTTGATATGGCGGGAGAAGTAGAACAGATGAGAGCGGAAGTCAGCCGCTTGCGAGCGGAAGTCAGCCGCTTGCGAGCGGAGAGCGACCGGGACAGAGCAGAAGCAAACACCCGATATCAAGAAATGGAAACAATGAATGTCGCGTTGGTGGCTGCCTTGGAAAGGGGGCAGCAGCACAGTGCCCCTAGACCTAAAGATCGGTAGAAAACTGCCCTAATTTTACCTAGACACGAAATTGAATCTAAAATTACTATATACATGTTGGTCAACATCTTTCACACAAAGCTTAGCACACAAACACAATCAAAACACATAATCACATAGCAAATAAGAGACTCGGCAACAAGTAGACATGTTCTAGACTCGACTTAGTTCCAACCTAATTAGTTCTGTAGCGGCTCACTAATCGATTTAAGACTTCACAAGTACTTAGGACTTATCGTAGTGCATCATCTTAATCTTTATGCTAATAGATTTTAAAGTTACGTAGTGCGGACTCTAAAACATATTAACACTTAAGCACATAAGTCTTTCTTAGTTGGAGACATATGGCGTCACCCATCATACATCGACATGTAAATTCTTTTAAACTACTTTATCTCAAAGAAATAATACAAATCAAGACAACGTAGCACTAGACTCGACTTATATTTATTTCGGCTAATGAGATCGATACCCACAATACATTGCAATTGTATAGGGCAGCAACCTTTAAGGCACACAAGTTTTAAAGAATTAACCAAATACGAATTTCAAACTATGTTTACATGCTTGCCGAATACCTAATTCCTAAGTTCTTACATATTTTCTTTACTCTTTAACATGCAATCCGAATTCTATGTTTGAAAAACTAAGTAATCAACATGAAAACAAGCTGAAAATATAAATTGTAAAACCAAAACTCAAATCGGTCTACACATAGACATGCAATCCGAAACCAATAATTCATACAAGTTTCATAGACAAAACCAAGCATAACTACATAAAATAAACAAGCCTAGAGAAGGGGGAAGGAGAGGCGTGGATCACACTTTGTCATGAGATATCTCAAAGCGGCATGATCACTATACACCACAACTTTGGAATTTAAAAGGTAAGACCGAAATTTTTCCAAAGTAAAAATTACCGCTAAGAGTCATTTCTTAGTTGTGGAGTAGTTGAGTTGAGCATCGTTGAGAGTTCTCGAGGCATAATAGATCGCACATGGCTTCTTGTCTCTTCTTTGGCCGAGCACTGCTCCCAATGCATATTCCGAGGTGTCACACATGATCTCAAATGATAAGTGCCAATTTGGTGAAGCTAGGATCGGTGCCGAGCATAGTGCTTCCTTCAATCGGTTGAAGGCTTTCTTGCATGCTTCGTTCCACTCAAATGGCACATCCTTTTGTAACAAGTTACTCAACGGTTTTGTATCCTTGGAGAAGTCTTTGATAAATCGTCGATAAAATCTGGCATAGCCAAGAAAACTTCTCACGTCTCTAACATTCTTTAGTGAAGGCAAGTGTTGAATGAGCTCCACTTTGGCTTTGTCTACCTTAATGCCTTTTGCCGAAATAATGTGACCGAGCACTATACCTTGGTTTACCATGAAGTGACACTTCTCCCAATTAAGCATAAGGTTGGTCTCTACGCACCTCTCTAGTATCTCCTCCAAGTTCTCCAAACATGAGTCGAAGTCGCGTCCATACACGCTAAAGTCATCCATGAAGACCTTGATCTTATTTTCGATAAAGTCGGAGAAGATGTTGTACATGCATCCTTGAAACGTGCCGGGTGCATTGCATAGGCCGAATGGCATCCTCCTATAAGCAAAGGTGCCGAATGGACATGTGAAAGTAGTCTTCGCTTGATCATCTGGGTGTATGACGATTTAGTTGTAGCCATTATAGCCATCGAGAAAGCAATAGTACTTGTGGCCGGCCAAGCATTCAAGTGTTTGATCCATGAATGGAAAAGGCATGTGATCCCTCCTCGTTGTCGCATTGAGCTTCCTATAGTCGATACACATCCTATGGCCGGTTACTAGTCTTTGTGGCACAAGTTCATTCTTTTCATTCTTCACAACCGTTACACCACTTTTCTTTGGAACTACTTGCACGGGTGAGACCCAAAGACTATCCGAAATTGGATATATGACTCCACAATCGAGTAACTTAATTACCTCGTCTTTTACTACCTTCATCATGGGAGGGTGGAGATGTCGTTGGCCTTCCCTTGTTGGCTTCGCTCCTTGTTCGAGCAATATACGATGAACACACGTTGTAGGGCTTATTCCCTTAATATCCGCCAAGGTCCAACCTTTAGCGGTTTTATACTTCTTAAGCACTCTTGTCAAATCACTTTCTTGCTTCTCACTAAGCTTTGAAGACACAATAACCGGTAGAGTATCTTCTTCTCCAAGATAAACATACTTCAAATGACTAGGGAGCTCTTTAAGTTCTAACTTTGGGGCCTCTTCCACACTTGGACGAAATTTAGTTGTGGCACTTGGAATTGATAAGAACGAATCATATTTGTACCGTGGCCTTCCATCAAGATCGGCAAAAATTGCTCTCATATTCGGCTCAAACTTCTCTTCTTCTTCTTTGTTAATTCGTTCTCCCTCCTTGTCAAACCCGATCCCTTGCTCTATGGCTCGTTGTTATGCATCAAGTGAGGCCGACATGACTTGCTCGACCTCCTCCAAAACATCACTAGCTCGGCACAACTCTTCCTTATAATTGGCAATGGGATACTTCATTGCATTAAACACATTGAACTCGATCACAGCGCCATCGAACTACATTGTCAAATTGCCCTCGGCCACATCGATTTTGGTGCGTGCCGTCCTCATAAATGGCCGGCCTCATAGCAATTGAGTGTTATTAACCGGCGAGTCTTCCATCTCCGCAACATAGAAATCGGCCGGAAAGATTAGGTGGTTCACTTGCACGAGCACATCCTCGACATAGCCCTCCGGATACTTACTTGATCGATCCGCGAGTTGTATGATGACATTATCCTTCTTGAGAGGCCCTATGCTCAATGTTTGATACACATTCCATGAAACTCACAATTTTTAAAGTATGCACAACTATCATCTATGTATGCAAAGAGGAGAAAAACATCATTAACATATTAGGGGCATCCTAAAACACAAATTAAACACTCTATTTTTGTGGAACATTTTTTTTTTAGAATTTTCTTTTCTAAACTAAGCACACGAAAACATAAACGGAATACGTTATCCCACCCCACACTTAGAAAATTACATTGTCCTCAATGTAAGTACAAATCTATATCAACGAATTTCCTAAGCATGCAATTGTCTAAAACATTCCAACATATCATCACAAACCAAAGAAAAGGAGAAGGGTTAAGAAATTTCAAACTCTCGGTGATGACTCCTTCACTTTTCTTTGATCAAATTGGGTTGCCTCCCGTGTAGCGCTTTAATTTTAAAGTCCGTAGCTTGGACTTTTCACCGTGTGTGTCGCATGTTCATCATGTGCAATGCTTGGCAACTTAGGACAGCAGCCCTATCTCTCGGCAGTAAGCTGCTTTGCAGCTTTGTCCTCTTGACAGTGTGCTGCTCGACAGCAGCGTTAGCGTGCAGGCGCAGCAGCAAGGGCATTGGCAGTGTAGGTGGGCTGCGTGGCTGCAGCAGTGTCGTGGTGTGCAGCATCGGCATCAAGCAGTGAAATGGGCAGCAGCTTTGCGGCAGCAGCATCGCAGTAGGCAGGGTCTTGGCAGGCCTTCTCGGCAGCAACAGGGCTGGTTGCAGGGGCAGCAGCAGGGCTGGTTGCAAGGGCAGCAGCATCGGCAGTGTATCGGATGGCGTATCGGATACGGTCATCAGTAGCACAGGCGTATCGACATGCGTATCGGATACGGCTACTTAGTTGGATACGTGTCGAAATTGGTCTTGGATACGACAGGATACGGCTTGGCAAGACACGTGGATACGTCGGCAGTTTGTGTGTCATGCTGCACGGCACTTGGCAGTAGCAGGGCGTTGGGGCTGCAAGTTCGTCTTGGCAGAAACATTGCTTGGTAGCAGGGTTGCAAGTTCTTCCGGGGCAGGCTCCACGGCTGCATCCGCAGCTTTGTTGTCATGGCGCGCATGCTGCGCATGTGTCTCGCTGTAGCATACAAGGGCAGGGGCAGCAGTAGTCCTCTCGTCAAGTGGACGCATAGGCACGGGTAGCAGCGGTGTGCAGTGATAGGAGCATAAAATGCGACGTTCTTAATGTGTTTTACCCTCATTTATGCAAGTCTTATCCCTTGTTGTTGTAATATAGAGTCATTGAGTCAAGTTTGGAGTCTTTGGTAGAGTCAGAATGAATTTGGGCTTAAAACGTCAAAAACGCAGAATTATGGTAAAGTCCTTATTGAACTAGGATTTCTAATCAAACTAAAAGTCTTAAACGTTTCGACGTTTTTTATAAACGACGAAGATTAATAAGAGTTTGATTGGAACTAGGATTCCTTATTTAACTAGAATTCTAGTCGAATAAGGAGTCCTTACCAAAGTAGGAATCCCAGTTGGATAAGGAGTCTATGAGTTTGAGTTTAAATAGAAGTCTACGGAAATAGGAGTTCTAGTCAGACAAGGAGTCTACAAATTCTCGACGTTTCTGAAAACGTCGAAAGTTCAAAGAGTTTCATTGAAAGTACAACTCCTTGTTGGACCGGGAATCCTTATCTAAACAGAACTCGTACTCATAATAATTTTGCTACATATTTTTTTATCTTCTTTTTAACTTATTTCTTTTTCTTATTTTCAAGAATTAAAGAGAAGATAATTCTAGAACACATGAAGAATTTTCGGCAAGAAGAACAAGTGTTTGCCGAGATGAACAAGAAGTAGAGTACAAGTTGGACTTGGAAACCCTTTTGCCGCACAACTACGAATTCAGCAATTCTATGAATTAGAATCCGATTTCTTTTTGCTTTATTCAAGGAGCTGTGCACGGCATGATTAGAGAAATACAAGGATGACAAGTAGAAGGAGTCCAACTTCTTTACAACTTGGAACTCACGGCAACAAGGAGGAAAAACATGACGAACATGGACAGAATTCTATGGTTTGTTCTTGCCGATTTATTATTGGATAAACAAGTTAATTACATGAAGATTTATTCAGCATTTATCCAAGGCATTATTGGCTAACACATGTGGAGAAAAGAAGAAGTCTTGCCGAGCAAGAAAAGGAGTTCCAATCGGACTTGGTTTTGGTTTTGTGGCCGGCTGCCTTGTGTTTAGTCCTCTATATATAGCTATGATTTTATTCTGAAAATCATCTCTGTTCTCACGCTCAAGCAATGCCGAAACTCTACCAAAATAATTTCATAAAAATCCTATACCGTAAATTACTTAGCCGATTCCATCTCACCTTCACCAAGCTTGCCGATCACAAGTGTTCTTCATCATCAAGTCATCCTTTGCCGATTTCTCTCAAGGTTTTGTTTAAAGTGTGATTTACTCATCTCTCATGACTTGTAATTTTCTGTATAAATTCAATACTTTGTCTATGAAGATTGAATGGATGGTTGTATTTTGTTTTGGTTCTATATATTTAATATTGGATTTCTGAAACTTTGTTATATGTTTTGGTTTTCTTCATATTTTATTTCGTGAACAGTAACTTTGATTTTATGGAATTGTGATTTAGGGCAGTAATTTTGTATGAATACTTGTATAGATTTGATTAATTTTCATGAGTTCGTGCATCACACATTGTGTGCTTGAGGGCTGACTTTGTGGCTTCTCCTTAGGTACCGATTTTATATACCAAAATAATTTAGATTGCATCATACGCGAAGTTGTTGTGATTTAGGTTGTTTAAATAGGGCGGCTATAACCATGAAAATTTGCATGTTCAAATATGATGAGTGACGCCATTACATGTTTGCATGTCTTCGATTCGGCCTACTGTGCTTATGTGCTTCTTGTGTTTAATTTCTACGCGAAGTGTCTTTAAACCGATTAGTACCATGTTTAGGATTATACGCGAAGTTAATTCTAAATACTTGTGAAGTCTTAATGATTAGATGAACCGCGAAGGGCTCTAATTAGAATTGGAATTGAATTTGTATAAGTGTTGTATGAAACATTGTTGTCGTGTGTCATGATTTTGTATTGTAATTGTTTCTGAGTGATTTTCGTGCCAATTTTTGAGTGTGGAGATGATGATCAAATGTATATAGTAATTTAGGATTTAAATTCAGTAAAATTCAGTAGGTTTTAGATATAATTTCCAAACCCCGATTATGATTTTGTAATGCTTTATGTGATTGAAAGCCCTTGATTTCCCCGGATTGAACGATCCCTACTTGCTCTATACTAACGATGACACAAGAGGGTAACATTTGTATGAAGTTGTTTTGCAGGTACAATGTTTTTGGATAAATAGCTCCATCAATTTTTGGCGCCGTTACCAGGAAAATTAAAAAGTTTTGATTCATGAAGTGTTACTTTGTAACTTTGTATCAATTTTTGGATGTGTATAATTTTTCTCTAGTTTTGGGGATATGTATTGGTGGGAGCCGAAACTCACCCTAATTTAAAACCCTGCAAAATGTCATCGTTAGTATGGATAAATAGGGTTCGATCAATCCGGGGAACTTGAAGGGTAATTGAAAACGAAAGTGTTAACAAAAACATAACAATGGGGGATTCGGAATTGTGATTAAATACTTACTGAAAATAAAAATCTAAATTATATATATACAGGTGATCAACAATTCCACACAAAGCATAGCACAAAGAACCTCAAAATCATGCATGACACGAACCAAAGAACAAATAGGCAGCAAGCATACAATCGGCAATACCTATGATTTAACTTAATTCCAATTTTAATTAGAGCCCTCAGCGGTCCATCTAATCGTTAAGATTTCACAAGTATTTAGAGTTAACTCAGCGTATCACCCTAAACATAATGCTAATCGGTTTAAAAACACTCAGCGTAGAAATTAAACACGAAGAACATATAAGCACAAAAGCCAAATTGGAAACACATAAACAAGCAAGTCGTCACACATCTTGTTTAAACATGCAAATTTTTAGAATTATGGTAACCCTCTTAAGTGACTTAGACACAACAACTCAGCGTATGATGCAATCTAAATTACTTTGGCAAGTGAAATCGAGACCCTTGGAACTGCCATGACAAGGGCAGCCCACACGTACAAGACTTTTATGCATAGAATTCATGAAAATTAATCAAGCAAATCAAAGAAACATAGCCGAAAATACCACAGCCCTATTCAAATAATTCGGAAATCATACATGAAATTGTTCACATAAACATCATAACTTCAATAGAAACCGAAATTAAAGCATTCATACAAAACCAAAATTAAACCAAGTATTATTACAACAAAGATTGTAACAAGGCAGAAAATAATACAAGCCATAGGGATGAATCACAACTTTAAAAACCTTGGAAGATTCGGCAAGATGCGGTGGAGTGCACGGATGAAGGTAGGTTAGGGTTCTTGCGATTTTGTGGTGGAGGATGGATGTGTTTCGGCTTGAAGATTTTCTTCCTTCACTTGAGAGAACTCGGGCAGAACTTTTGCTAGTATTTTCGTGCAGAATATGATCATCTTGAAGAGAGGCAGCCGGCCTCAATATATAGGGAGCAAAGGAAAACCCTAGCCATTAAGGATTGCTGCAAAACCGGCAAGTATTGAGAGTTCCTTCCTTTTCTTATTTTGGCTGAATTATTTTCCTTATTGCACAAAGGTTTCTTACCAATTTGATGTAAGAATAATGTCCCTTTCCTTGTATGATTCAGCAATTAAACCTTCCCTTTTGTAGCTAGGACAAACCGGCCAAACCTTCCTTCTTCTTTTCTTCTTTTCTGAAATCGGCAGACTGACCTTTCGGCATTGATTCTACCATAACTTTTTGCTCAGGCAATATTTTGATGCGATTCCAAATCCTATAGAAACTAGACTCAAAGAGCTTTTTCTGTACAAAAGGGCTTCCTCAAATTCCTTGTCAGTCGTTCCACAGAAATTCCGCAAGTTGACAGACAGAAATCTGCCCGATTTTAATCAGGGTTCTTTATGTCTCTTCACTTCTTTCCTTTTCCATTTAGAATTTGGTAACCACTTTCCATTCCATGTCTTCCTCATGTATCCACATGCTCACCACACGCCTTCTTCCTCCTTACACACGCTAGGATTATTTATGAAAATACAAGAAAATAAATTAGGCAAGTTTTGGCAAGAGTAATTTTCCCTATTCAAAATAGGTTTCCTTCTTCAATCCGATTTCCTAATTCATTTTAGTTTCCTAGACAAGCTAGGTTTCCTAATCCGAATAGGTTTCCTAATCAAATGAAATTTCCTAATTTCAATCTTCGTCGTTTTTAGAAACGTCAAAGCATTTTTACTTTCTTGGTTCAATTAGGATTTCTAGTTTGATTAGGATTTGCCGAAACTTTCCTATTTCAATATCATTGAGCACAATTTCATATTATTTCTGCCAAAGACTCAAGACTCACTCTAATGACTCGATCTTACACAAATAAGGGTTTAGCAAAGCATAAATGGAGGTAAAAACATATTAAGAACGTCGCATAAAATGCTCCTATCATGTATAATAGGTTTTTCAGAAGTGTAATAGTAAATAGGTTTTCCGATTTAAGGTTGCCGATAATGTGTTCATATGTGTATATGTGGTTGCTTGTAACACTTGGTTAAATTTCTAGGAAGTTAGTAGTTTATATGTATGTTTTGAGTTTATTGTAGTTTCTAAAGTGTAACATGTAGGTGAAGCCTCTTTTGTTGATCTTAGCCTGAACCCTTCATACTAGGCTATGTCCTAGCAGATCCGTCTTTTGTGTAGATTGGGAAACAGGGAGAAAGATCCCCCCCACGCACCCGAGCGATGCTATGATGGATACGTCTTTCATGAGGTTGAGGGCGGCTTTGATCAACACTTGTAGACTGCTAGGGATCCGTTGTTTGTTTTACATAAGTAAGGGGCAAGTTATTTTCATTGATATGGTTCTAAGGTTTGCTTAACTGGTTCTCAAGGTCACTGACTGACGTTCATTCTCGGTGAGTGAGTTGATAGGGAGTTCGCTCTCCGTGATCACTAAACGAGACCTTCCTGGTTCCTGTAGGGAGTTCGCTATCCGTGAATCTTAACAACACCGCATCGGAAAGTAAAATCCGCATGACCTAGTCGACAGCTTGTACCGAAGCATCACCTCACTTTAGACACTAGAAAATAACTTGAACATATGTGAATCTATTTTCTTCAAAACAAAATTTGACCTTTAATTTTTGAGGTATATCGGATAAAGCATGATACTACCGGGGGCTGCATCAGTCCATTGCACCGTTAACTTCACTGCTCCACGTAGCTTGAATTTTAAAGATGTGTGAATAAAAGAAATTACAACCATAGGATCGGCAACCTCACATCAATTGAGTCGTTAGCTATACAATATTAGGAACGATTTGTGTGATACGTGTTACTTGTTACATGAACTAACCCTTATACAAATCAATACATACTGAAATTTATACATACATACATAGATACTCGTTACTTAATACAAATATACGATTTTGTTTTCTTTATGAATTCAATGCCTAAACACTTGATCTTTAAAATCTCAGGTACATGAATGTCCAAACGAATTGAAGGTTGGTCTCAAGATATAGAGGATCGGTTGATAAGAGTTTGTAGAGACAGAGGAACTGAACAAGCATCACTACTACAAAAAACTCAATACACAACACAAATCAGACAACACTTTGAAAGTTACATGTTGTGTGAATCACTGAACTGTTTCAGACGACCTAAAGTGAATAATTTGTGTTGTATGATGGTACACATTTTTCATATTCTGAAAAAAAAATTTCCAGATTTTGTCACACAACTCTGAGACACATTTTCTGTTGTATGATTAATGAAAATCTTGGCGGCAGAATTCCCTCCGACATTGAAACTCAAATTTGGGCAAGGTCTAGATGGACAGACAACATAGTTATTGTTTTGTGTTGTGTGATAATGTCACATCCTGCATTAGGTGTCACCAAGTGCAAAGTGACAAATACTTGTACAACAGAATATCGTAGTTTTGTTGTATGAGTTGGTTTGCTTGTCATTGCCCCATTTTCATTTTGGCTCCAATGGCAGAGGTAGCATTTCTGAAAGCGGGAAAGTTGCCTCCATGGTTTTTTGGTTTTGAAAAACATACATGTGCTACAATTCTCACAACAGTTTATTTTGATTCTGTTGTGCAATTGTTTTGTTACTTCTACAAGAACTATACCTATGAAATATCTAGTGTAAAGAAAAGGAAATTGGTACAACAGTTTAAAAGTTTTCAGTTGTATGAAAGTTAAACCTAGGGTCATGCCAAACTTGCCAAATTTTAAGCCAGGCGGCAAATTTTCCTCTTTTGCCAAAATATTTGAGCCAAAAATCAACGAGGATTTGAGTTGAGAGTGGGAAAATACCTTAATGGGTCAGCTGAGCCTCATTCTCAACAACTATCGAAGATGCAAAACCTCTCGACTCTCCTCACAAAAGTCCCTGGTCTCTCTTTTTCTCTCATTAGCAAAACCTCGCCTGCTCGAAACCTCCCTCACAAACCCACCTCCGCTCCACCTCCTCGACCTCCGCTCCACACCACCTCTCTTCCCCCCACACCTCTCTGTCCCCACCCCACCCCACCCCACCGATGAAGTCCCCTTCGCCTCAAAGCTGAAGTCCCCTTAGCCCCGAGAGAAAGAAAGCTCCAATAACAAAAGCCTCCATTCCCTCCTCGCCTCAAAGCTCACCATCCCCTCCTCCTCCTCCTCATCTCCGCCTCAAGACTTCGACTTCAACGACGTTTTCGACCCCCCAACCGCCTCCACCGACTCCTCCGTGCTGCCGCCGTTACTCGTCATCCACAACCGCTCCCACTCCTTCGTCGGCCCCTCCCCACGCTTCACTCCCTCCTCCCCACGTTTTGAACCTTCTGCCAAAAAACGACGCCGGATTGAAGACCTAGATGACCGGAGCTCAAGCCAAGACGGTGGTCGTCGGCGTCAATGGGTTTGGAACTGCTTATTTGTCTGATTACTGGGTCTGAAGTTGTTTGGTTAGATGAGTTAAGCTGGATATTTTGTGATTATTGGTTATGGAGTTGTTTGGCTTTGTGAATGTTGGGTTTTGTATTGTTTGGTTGTATGATTATTGGGTTTGGAATTCTGCAGGTTATATTGGTGAGTTTGAGTATGTTGATGACCACAGATCTGGAAAGATTGTGGTTGAACTCAATGGGAGGCTGAACAAGTGTGGGGTCATCAGTCCTCGCTTTGACCACAGATCTAGCCTTTCTCTTCTTCCCGGTGGCAAGAGGGTCTTCGTTTCTGCAGCTGGTTGGCCTTACATCAGAAGCAAGTATCAAGTATCATATCTGGCTCGGCCATCTTGTCATGATTATCTTCACAGCTCATGGTTTATGCTACATGATATTTTGGGCCTGCACAAGTCAAGTTTCACAGGTAAATTAGAAATGAATTACTTCAACTTGGCAACTAAGTCATCTGAGTTAATTTCTAAACTTCAGAATCAATCTTGTGTTACTGCCGTAGATGCTCAAATGGGAGAAGATTGGAATTTCGAATGTGGCTGGAGAAGTGGCATTACTGGCTGGATTAACCATGTGGGCTACAAGCTTCCCTCGTATAAGGCGCAAGATCTTTGAGCTCTTTTTCTACACTCATCACCTCTACATTGTCTTCATTGTGTTCTTTGTGTTCCATGTGGGCTTCTCCTACGCTTGCATAATGCTTCCAAGCTTCTACCTCTTCATGATTGATAGGATCCTGCGTTTCTTGCAATCTCAACAGAGAATTCGTCTCATTTCAGCTCGTGTCCTACCTTGTGAGGCTGTTGAGTTGAGCTTCTCCAAGATCCCAGGTGAGAAGGAACATTTAGTCAAATACTAATCTTTCCCAATGAGTTATTTTTCCAATTATTAATATTGTTTATTATTTATTCCAGTCCGTCATGCATATGTATAAATTGCTCTCAACTCACCTCCACTAACTGTCGTTCTCTTCTTCTCTTCAATCAATCATTCAGGAATTTGGGTTCGATTGATTTGGGCTACTGCAACTGCATCTTGTGTCTTCTTAAGAGGTATGGATTGTATCCTCTGGCTGGTCAATTCTGGTCGGATCTCAACTCTCCTAGGTTGTCTGTCTGCAATTCTGTGTATTGTATAATGAGCTTTGATTTTCAATATGACTTGATGTGCTCATCTGCTCCATTTTTTTTGCAACTTTAAAGGGTGTAGTAGAAGGTTTTCAGATGTAGTTTTGGTTCAGAACTTAATTCTCAGCTCAAGAGTATGTAGTTGCCCGGGATTCGTCTTTACTGGGGCCAAGTCAGTTATCATTTCTCAACTGCTTTCCCATAAATTTTTTTGGCAGATAAAATTCCCGGACTTGATTCACACTCTGTAGGGTGATGCCATATTTTAGTTCCCTACTATCTTTGTGTACCAAGAGAGTGTTAGATGGTTCAGTGTATATGTTTATTCTTTTGGGATCATTTTACTGTCATTATACCTTTGGGGCTATCGGTCTCTGCAAAGCAATCTATAATGATCAGAACAGACTTAAAAAAGTCGTGCAATTATACTATAAGAAGTTGAGATTAAATCGTGATCCGTTCTATGTGTTGTAACAGATTAAACGGGAGATTGCAACAATGAAGCTGATTAAGCATCCAAATGTTGTTCAGTTGTATGAGGTCTCTCTCTCTCTCTCTCTCTCATTTGCGCTTATGCACAATCCTGCACACACCATATCCACCTTGCAGGTTATCTCAAGTATGAGCTCTCTATTTTAAATGGTCATTATTCTAATGACAAATATGATTATATCTGTTCACTTCATTCTGGTTCAATCCTGATCTTGCACGATAATCAATATAAAACATAGAAGGTTGGTAGACATAATTGCTACTATTATAAACCATACATAGTTGATGGTATGAATAAGCAAGATGAGCAATTGGCCGGAGGGCTGAGAAGGGTTTACTTGTGGGAAAAAGACAACTTCATATAGAACTCAGTAAAATCGGCGCAACATTTTGGCTGTTCTTGGAGTTGATTTCCTTACAATGCACTCTTTATGTATAAACCTATGCATTTTCAGGTCATGGGGAGCAAGACAAAGATATTTATAGTTATGGAGTTTGTTACAGGGGGAGAGCTCTTTGACAAAATTGTGAGTGCCTGAAGTCTCTGATAGTTCAGTGTTAGACCCTTATCTGCCTTACTAGTCAAATAACTCATTCAAGTACTGAATGCTATTTAACTATTCCAATTTTTAATTGTATGATGTTACTGTGCCTGCTCATTTTTTCTACTTGGACGTCTTTTTCCTGTTATTTGGTAGAGCTTGCATATCTTCTCACAAAGACTTGCTTTGAAGGTAAACAATGGTCGGATGCGAGAAGATGAAGCACGTAGATATTTCCAACAGCTTATTAATGCAGTCGATTACTGCCATAGCAGAGGCGTCTATCACAGGGACCTGAAGGTATTTGACATTTGCAGAAATTGATATTACAAATGACTAGAGGAAATTGATAATTAATGATCACACTCATTTTTATGTCATATGCTGCAGCCAGAAAATTTGCTATTGGATGCGTATGGGATTCCCTATCATGTTATGCTCTGTGTAAGCACAGTAAGTACTATGGGGAGGTGGAGCGAATTGAACTGGTAAGGCTTGACTCAAAGGACTAGTTGATAGAGTTGATTTGCTCTGTGTACTATTAGATTGATGACTCATGTTCAGTTTCTGATTAGGATTTTATTGCCTTACTGACATGAAAGTCTGAAACAAAGAAGAATGCCCGCTGTACTTGTGCTGATGCAAAAATTGTATGATACAAAATACTAGCTAGGACATATTCTGACCCAAGCCTAACCTCTCTGTATGCTTTCAGCCTAGTACCTGTCAGTCTTTTGCAATCATATGAACGAATTGAACAATTCTCATAGTTGCTCATTGTTAGATATGTTAAATATGTCTACTCTGATTCGTTATAATATCGTAAATAAAGACAATCCCCAGTAACTCTATTGTGAATTTAGATTATTATTATTATGGGACTGATTGCTAATCACCTACTTGTGGGTTTTAAGAACTTGTATAAGCTCCTGTAGTTTTAAATTTTGATTGATTGGCCTCTCATTAGGGAATCAACATCAATGGTTAGTTCTGGAAACTAATGTGTTTCATTTTGATCTGATCCTTCAGAGAAATGGCGTCTCACATTGTTGGATACCCCTGTATGGGCCCCAAGAGAGAGCTCAAGTTCGCCTTGGAATCTTTCTGAGATGGCAAGAGTAGTGCCGAAGATTTGAAAAAGGTGTCTGCTGATCTCAGGTCTTCCATCTGGAAGCAGATGGCTGATGCCGGGATCAAGCACATTCCCAGCAACACTTTCTCGCAGATTAGTATGGCTATGTCTTTATTATTGGCTGGGAAGTTTACTGTTAGTTTTCGGCTGCTTTCTGCTGCTTTGTGTTTGAATGACTTCTGCTGCTTTGTGTTTGAATGACTTTTTGGGATAATGTTTCAGCTGAAATGCTAGCTAGGTACGTAGGATTATTGCTAGCAAATTTTGAACAATATCAGCTTGTGCCTTCATGGTTTCAGCTGAAATGCTAGCTAGGTACGTCGGATTATTGCTAGCAAATTTTGAACAATATCAGCTTGTGCCTTTCATGGTTTCAGCTGAATGCTAGTTAAGTTTTAGTTTGCTTTTGCTCTATGCATCTATGTGGTACATTAGTGTGCTCCGGCCACTTGAATGATATGTAGAATGGTTCAATTTATGTATAATTATTGTATCTGCAAAAACTGCTCTTCTGGAAATGGTAATGGTTCAATGTACAACAGTTTACATGCTTTTTGAGACCTCATTTCTTGTGTATTTGAAGCTCAGACAACAAAGTGGTCATATGACCAAATGCTTAAATCTATTGTGTGATAGAAACTTATACAACACTATAACAGCATTATGTGTTGTACAATATGACCAAAAGCCGAATCAAACCAGTGTCACAAACTGCTCAATTCTGTTGTCTGGTTGTTGAATCATACAACTGTAAAAATATCATATGTTGTACAATATGACTAAAAGCCACATCAAACCTGTGTCACAAAATCCTCAAATCTGTTGTTTGATTTGTAGAATCATACAACTCAATAAATATGAAACGAAACCAGTTGTCTGAATCAGACAACTAAATAAATGGGAGATGAAATCTGTTGTGCGAATGAGACAACAGAATAAAATTGCAATATTCTGTTGTATGTTTAAAACTTACACAACATAAAAGTATGTATATTCTGTTGTATGAACTAGACATGTCAGTGCAGCGAATGCCAAGCCAGCCATGGCATGGCATATAAGTTGTACAACAGAAATTATAAGTTGGTTGTTGGATGTTTCATCACACAAGCTCGAGATATACGACGGTTTTTTCGAACTTACACAACGGTGCAGCACCGTTGTGTATTGAGTTTTTTGTAGTAGTGGCATCACCGATTACACCTTCATTAGAGCATCAATTCACGTCGCCATCATCATCATTTTTCGAGCAAGAGATTGTCACGCCACCATTGTCACCTTTCCCATCTGAGGCTTCGTGTGAACTCAATCCTTTGTTTCACGAAGATCCGGAGTTTGAGTTAGTTCAGAGCCCTTTTCCTGTTGCTTTTCTTAACTTTGATTTATCTGATCCACCAATAATGGCATCGATTAGAGAGCAAAATGGGCATGTTAATGGAGCTCATTGAGGTTTGGTACCTTCGAATATCACCTATCCGCCGGTTGCAAACGGCAAGTCTGAGGATTTCGAACTTAAGAGTGGTTTTATGCATGAGTTGCCGAAATTCGATGGATTGGTAGGTGAAGATCCAAATCAACACTTGCAACAATTTCAGTTCACTTGTGAGTCCATGTGTCCTAGAGGAGCGGATTTACAACATGTGAAGATGAGAGCCTTTCCATTTTCACTTGAAGTTAAGGCGACGACATGGCTATTCACTGTGCCATCTGGACGTATCAATTCTTGGAATTCTATGGTGAACCAGTTCTTACTCAAGTATTTCCCAGCTTCTAGGGTGACTCAACTGAGGGCACAAATTACTGGTATCAAGCAAGCCCATGACGAGCCATTCTATGAATACTATGTGCGTTTCAAGGCTCTTATTGCATCTTGTCCCGCACATGGCATCCGTGAAGGACTTCTTTTACAATATTTCTATGAGGGAATGTATGACATGGACAAGGAATTTCTTGATTCATCTGCTGGTGGTTCATTTCTTGAGAAAGGGAATGCTGAGGCTACTAACTTGTTGGAGATGCGTGTGATAGGAGCACAATGTGCGACGATATTACATGCTTATGCCCTCGTTTATGCTTTGTTTAACTCTTATTTGTTTAAGATTGAGTCATAATATAGTTTAGTGTTAATTTGGTTGAATTTGGGAAAAATTGATTAAGAATCCGAAAAATGACTAAGTTTGAGAAATCTGGAAAATAGTGTAAAATATGTCTTTTTCGTGATTTTGAGATGAATGAAACTGTGATCTATCCTTGTCCGAATTCTATGAAATTTGGCGTGCTTAATATTCATATGCTGAGGAATGTTTTGTTAAAATTTCAGATCAATTGGAGTTCGGGAAGTCACCCAAAAGTTGGCTGCAAAAAGGCAGTCCGAGCATTCCAATCCAGGGGCTTCCAGGATTTTCCTGGGACTTTGATCCAACTTCGAAAAGTCATTCCCGTCGACTCACAAGGATTTTGATCGAACTGTTTTATGGGGAGATGGCCATATGTGTCTAGTTTATCTGAGACTTAGAATCGCATCAATCGGAGCTCCAAGGATGGAGATATGCCGGAATTACTGCAACAAGGTCAAATCTGCCGATTCCAGGAACCTACTGCCCCCTTTTTGTGTTTTCTGTTTTTAATGGACCAAATGGTGCACAATTGCATTTTTGATGATGGTTCAAGCTTTATGAAGGGAAGAGGAAGACACTAGGCCATGGCATTGAAGAAAATTATGAAGAAAGAAGTTCTCCTAGTCACACTAGGAGAAGCTGCCGAATAGAGGCAGATTGTGTGCTTGATGTTGCTGCCGGCAATTGGGGCATTTTCGATGGACCAAGACATATCAATTGAAGTCCAAGACCATACAGGAAGTCCATGAAGATGTGAAGCCCAAGCCTTGAAGAAAAATTCAGAAAAAGAAAACCTAATTGAACTAAGAAAGGAAGGTTGCAAAACCTTATCCCACTAGGTTTTCTGAAATCCTTTTTGCAAGAGGGCTGCCGGCAACACCCTTATTCTCTATATATACCCCCACTTTTCCTACAGAAAAATCATCTCATCTTTTGCAAAGCACTAGCCAAAACTCTACCAAATTTTCCTACCAAAGTTCTAACTCGAAACCCTAAAATACAAGTCCACCTATTCCACCACCACCATTCACCACCGATCCCATACCTTACCTCAGCCACTGCCGATCCTCTTTCACCACACCAAGACGAAGCTCTCCAAGGTTTCTAAAGTGTGATCCTTTCCTATGACTTGTGTTTTTAATTTCGGTTTAGTCACAATTATTGTTATAAAAATACTTTGTTTTCGTTTGGTTTTGTATGATGAACATGAATTGCAATTTTTGTTGGAATTTATGTGATGAATTTTGCAATCTTTAATTCATGGATTTCGTATGTTTGATAATTAGAGCAGTAGGTATTTGATGCATGATTTAGACTTAAAATCGATTAGTAATCTAAGGCCAGGGCAGAAAAATCGACACACTAGTTTTGTTTAAGCATATGTTGTTTGCATGTAATTCTAAGTGCTAGATTTCATATGATTGAGTAATATGATTAAGTTATACGAGTTGAGTTTTCTTGATTGTGTTGCTCCCCTAGATCTATAAACCTTAGAACTTGCAAGTTTAAATAAGAAGATTGACGACCTTACTTGTTTGCTTGTTTTCGATATAGACTCTTGTGCTTAAATGTTAAAACGCTTAAAACCGGATTAGCATAAACTTTAGGATCGAAGGCGAATAGCATGATCTTAAAACATTAGATGTCTTACAATTAGTTAAAAGGCTAATCGCTCTAATTGTAGTCGAAATTGATTAAGTCTAAGATGCATGAATACTTGTCTCTTACTTTCTTGCATGCGAATCTTTGTGTTAAAGGGTGTTTTGTGCTATGTGATGCGTGAGAGATGATGATCAAACTTGTATATAGTAGCCTAGGATTTATTTTCTGTTTTTAATACCGTGCCTAGTATTAGGGCAGCATTGTTGTCGAACCTAATCCCCCATGTTTATGACGATTTTGTGTATATATATGTATATATTTGTCTAACAATTTCATATCTCAGGTACCCTTAATCCCTGGCCTAGAACGATCCCTACTTGCTTATACTACTAACGATCTTTTGTAGGGTTTATTATTGCATGCGAGCTTAGGCTCCCATCAATTTTTGGCGCCGTTGCCGGGGATTATAAAAGCTTGTTTTATGTTATTGTTGTGTATATAATGTTGCTGGAAATTTTTGTTGTGAAGTTGTAAAGTTGTAATTTTAATCTTATTTTGGGATTTTGTAAAGTAGAAATATGCTTCGGCATGTAGAGTTTAAATTTCGGAAGTTGCATGATGTATAGTGATGTATGTTGGTAATCACTTAGTTTAATTTCTAGGGAGTTGATAGTGTTGTGTATGTTTGAGTTTATTGTAGTTTCTAAAGTGTAACATGTAGGTGAAGCCACTTTTGTTGATCATAACCAAAACCCTTCATGTGAATGGTGCTATGTCGGAGACCGTTTCTATGTAGATTGGGAAACGCGGGATACTTCCCCCCACGCATATAAGCGTTTCTTCGGTAATAGTATTACTTCTATGAGGTTGAGGGCGGTTTTAATCAACACTTGTAGACTGCTAGGGATCCGTGTTTGTTTTACAAAGTATGGGGAAATTATTAGGAAAAAATTCACACACAGTACCTGAACTTAGGTGGTCAGGTCAGTTTGATACCTCAACTTTTTTTCGTACGATAAACATACTCCAACTTATTTATCCGTACCAAATGTGTACCCACGTCACTGTTTTGATGACGTGGCACCTCTGTTTTTGTATCAAACTGACCTGACCACCTAAGTTCAGGTATCAAACTGGCCTGACCACCTAAGTTCAGGTATCAAACTGACCTGACCACCTAAGGCCACGTCATCAAAACAGTGACGTGGGTACACATTCGGTACGGATAAATAAGTTGGAGTATGTTTATCGTACGAAAAAAAGTTGAGGTATCAAACTGACCTGACCACCTAAGTTCAGGTACTGTGTGTGAAATTTTTCCTAATTATTATCATAGATATGGTTCTCAGGTTTGTTTAACTGGATCTCAAGGCCCATAGACTGATGTTCATTCTCGGTGAGTGAGTCGATAGGGGGTTCGCCCTCCGTGGTGTCCAACAACGAGTCCTGCCTGGTTCCTGTAGGGGGTTCGCCCTCCGTGATTTTAATGACCTTTGAAACGTAAAATACGCACGACCTAGTCGACAACTTGTGCCGAAGCATCACCTCACTTTAGACGCTAGAACATAACTTGACATATGTGACCTATTTTCTTCAAAGATAAAACATGTTGTGTGGTTCAAACTCTTGAGGTATATCGGGTTAAGCATGATACTACCGGGGGCTGTATCAGTCCATTGCACCGTTATCTCCTCTGCTCCACGTACTTCGAGAGTTAGAACAAATTTTAAAAGAAATTAGACTTAGAGATTACATGATCATGGACGTTTTGATTTTTAGCTCTCTTATTGCCGAACCATGTTTGTTCTTTGCCGAAATTTTATGCCTTTGCCGAATGTTCATATGTGTATCATTGTTGAAATATGTTGTGTAATTGCCAATGCCGTGGCTTGTAATGATGTATATTATTGTCTTCTATTTCTTTACGATGTTCTAACTTGTTTAAATGTTGCAAATTTCAGAAATAATGCATGTCCGAATCTAATATTTGGACAAGAGATCTTCAAGGCCGTTTGCAACGTTTAGATCAAGAACTCGCTATTGCTCGTTTTGTGCCATTACCGCCATCGTCACCAACCAGTTCAGCAGTGTCATCATCATTGCCGAGTTCACCCCTAGTGCCGTCAGTATCTGAGTCAGGGCCGAGCTCCCCATCAGTAGTTTCATCGTCTTGTGATCTTCAGAATCCAGAATTTGAAGCCTTTGCCGAATCAGAAGAAGAAGAAGAGATCATGGCATCAATCAGATCACAGAATGGTCATGTTGCTGGAGCTGGTATTGCTCCATCAAATATCACTTATCCTCCCTTGGAGGCTGACAAGACTGGATAGATTGAATTGAGGAGTGGATTCCTCCATAAGCTGAAATCGTTTTATGGGATGCCAAGTGAGGATCCTAATAAGCATCTACAGTGGTTTAACTTCACCACGGAGTCTATGTGTCCAAGAGGGACCGATTTGCAACACTTCAAGATGAAGGCATTTCCGTTCTCATTAGAAGATCAAGCGAAGGAGTGGTTGTTTGAGGTGCCTAGTGGTCGCATTGTTTCGTGGAGTACTATGATGGATGAGTTTTTGCTCAAGTACTTTCCTGCTTCACGTATCACTGATCTGAGGAAGCAAATAACTAGTGTGAAGCAAGCCGGAGATGAGACTTTCTTCGACTACTACAAGAGGTTCAAGTCCCTAGTTTCTTTGTGTCCATCGCATGGCATTAGCGATGGACTCTTGCTACAATATTTTTATGAGGGATTGCGCGTCATGGAGAGAGAGTTTCTTGACTCGGCCACGGGAGGTAGTTTTTTGGAGTTAAATGCTGGAGCGGCAAGAAGTTTGTTGGAAGTTCGTGCCTTGAACAACCAACAATTTGGCATGGCACGAGGCAATGTGCAAAGGAATGAGAAAGTGCATGAGACGTCTTCGAGCTCAAAGTTAGAGGAGAAAGTGGACAAGCTTACAGATTTGGTGAGTAATTTGATGAAGAAGCGTGCGAGTGTATGTGGAATTTGCACCGAGGGCCATGAGACCGACCAATGCCCTCAATTTGGAGTTAGTGAGGGAGTAGAGGAGTGCAATGCTATTGGCTTTCAAGGAGGCCAACGTTTTGGAAATTTCAACCCGAGGTTCAATGATCATCCAAACTTTCGATGGGCGAACAATGACAATGTGCTTAGGGCACCTATGCAACCGAGAGAGGGAGGAGCACCGTTTGCACCGAGGCCACCATTTGTGCCTCGGCAGCCATATATGCCGAACCAAGGAGCTTATGGGGCCTTGCCGAACCAAACTCAAGGAGGGCCGAGCCAAGGCCAAGCCGCGCCGAGCAATTCAAACTATGATGCTTTGATTCAATCATTGTCAAGTGCCACTCAAGCATTACTCGCGGGGCAACAAAATCATCAAAAGGACATTGGTGAGCTAAAGACTCAAATGGGGCAAGTTGTAGATTTTATGGGAAGATTTAATGAGCAAGGGAAGTTGCCAAGCAATACTATTCCCAATCCGAGGAACGATCAAGCCAAAGTGATTCAAACTCGTAGCGGAAGAGAGTTGTTTCCTCCAACAAGTCCAAAGAAGAAGCGAGTAACTTTTAGGGGTATTGAGGATGACGAAATGGCTGCCAGACCTGCCATTGCCGGCAGCATAGAGAGGATGCCGAGAGGAAGGACAACAAGACACATGATGCCGGCAATGGTGATGCCGAGAAAGACTTGAGTGCCGAGCAAGGGCATAGTGCCGGCAACAATAGTGTGAAGAATAAGGGGCTGCGCAATGAGCTTGAGTATGATCCCGCAACATCGAAGAATGAGTTAGTACCAAACCAAGCAAGCAAGGGAGGGGTGCCATCATCAAGCATGCCATTCCCTTCTCGCTTTGCTAGAACGAAGAAAGATAAGTCCGATGAGGAGGTGTTGGAGATTTTCCGGAAAGTGCAAGTCAACATCCCTTTGTTGGAGTGCATTAAGCAAGTGCCGAAGTATGCTAAGTTTTTAAAGGAGCTTTGCACAGCTAGAAGGCATACTAGAGAGACTCGTGTGGTAACTATGAGTGAGACGGTATCGGCCGTTATTCAAAGGAAGTTGCCACCAAAGATGAAGGATCCGGGAAGCTTCAATGTGCCTTGTGTCATAGGCAATACGCGGTTTGAGGATGTGATGTTGGACTTGGGAGCATCGATCAATGTCATGCCACTCAATGTGTATCAAACGTTGAGTATAGGGCCTCTCAAGAAGGATAATGTCATCATTCAACTTGCGGATCGCTCAAGCAAATATCCGGAGGGTTATGTGGAGGATGTGTTGGTGCAAGTCAACCAATTGATTTTCCCTGCCGATTTCTATGTGGTTGAGATGGAGGATTCGCCGGTCAATAACACTCAATTGCTACTAGGGAGACCATTCATGAGGACCGCGCGCACGAAGATAGATGTGGCCGAGGGCAACCTAACTATGGAGTTTGATGGTGAGGTGATTAAGTTCAATGTGTTTGATGCCATGAAATTCCCCAATGTTGATTTGAAGGAGGGTTGTGCCATTGAAGTTTTGGAGGAGGTCGAGCAAGTTATGTCGACCTCGCTCGACGCATAGCAATTAGCGATTGAGCAAGGGGTCGGATTTGACAAGAGGGGAGAACGAGTTATGAAAGAAACCGAGCAAGGCCATGCCGAGCCAAGCAGCCATGCCGAGCCATATGTGATAGGAGCACAATGTGCGACGATATTATATGCTTATGCCCTCGTTTATGCTTTGTTTAACCTTTATTTGTTTAAGATAGAGTCGTAATATAGTTAGTGTCATTTTGGTAGAGTTTTGATGAAATGTGTTTAATTATCCGAAAAATGACTAAGTTTGAGAAATCTGGAAAATAATGCAAAATATGTCTTTTTCGTGATTTTGTGACGAGTACAAATATGATCTATCCTTGTCCGAATTCTATGAAATTTGGTGTGCTTAATATTCAGATACTGAGGAATGTCGTGTTAAAATTTCAAATCAATCGGAGTTCGGGAAGCCACCCAAAAGTTGACTGCAAAACGGCAGTCCGAACATTTCAATCCAGGGGCTTCCAGGATTTTCCTGGCACTGTGTCCCAACTTCGAAAACTCATTCCCGTCGACTCACAAGGAATTTGGTCGAACTGTTTTATGGGGAGATGGCCATATGTGTCTAGTTTATCTGAGACTTGGAATCGCATCAATCGGAGCTCCGAGCGTGGAGATATGCCGGAATTACTGCAACAAGGTCAAATCTGCCGATTCCAGGAACCTACTGCCCCCTTTTCGTGTTTTCTGTTTTTGATGGACCTAATGGTGCACAAATGCATATGTGAAGATGATTCAAGCCTTATTAAGGGAAGAGGAAGACACTAGGCCATGGCATTGAAGAAAAACTTGAAGAAAGACGTTCTCCTAGTCACACTAGGAGAAGCTGCCGAATAGAGGCAGATTGTATGCCTTTGTGTGCTGCCGGCAATTGGGGTATTTTTCGATGGACCAAGACATGTCAAATGAAGTCCAAGATCATACAAGAAGTCCATGAAGATGTGAAGCCCAAGCCTTGAAGAAAAATTCAGAAAAACAAAACCTAATTGAAGTAGAAAAAGGAAGGTTTCAAACCTTATCCCATTAGGTTTTGTTTTTCCTTGTACAAGAGGGCTGCCGGCAACACCTAGCATTCTCCCTATAAATACCCAACTTTTACACAGAAAAACTTGTCACATTCCAAAGCAAAAATCTAGCCAAAGCTCTGCCTAAATTTCCCAAGAATCCTACACAAAAACCCTAGCCAAAACCACCACCACCATACCAAAGTTTCCTGCCGAAATTTTGTCCCCTTGCTGCCGATACCTTCACTGCCGAGCAGCAGCCATCCGAACACCATCATCCACGGATCCATACACGACGAAGTCTTCAAGGTTTCTAATGTGTGATCCACTCCCTACTCTTGGCTTTGTAAATTTTTGTGTAGTTATGTTAAACTTTGTCTATAAAGTTAGCATGAATTCTTGGTTTCAATTTTTATGTCTATGTATGAATTGGATTGAAATTTGGTTTTATGATTTACATGTCAATTTATTTTCTTTATCTTCAAGTGAGGTTTTAGATGTAAGAATATGGATTGCATGTTAAAAAGTAAGGAAAATATATGATGAACTAGTAATTAGGATTTTCGGCAAAAATATGTGTTAAATTGATTTTAGGGTTTTCTTGACTTGTTCTTTAAATTTGTGTGCTTAAAGATTGGTAGCCTATGTAATTGCAATACTTAGACTATTAATCTCATTAGCCGAAAAATTAATATGGATTAGGTAATCAACGAGTTACTTAGTTTGTGTTGTTTTTCACGAGGGTTAGAGTAGTTTAAATGAACATGCTTGTTGAAGAGATGATTGACAACCTTACTCTATTAACTTGTTTCCAACTAAAGAAAAAGACTTTGTGCTTAATTACTTGTCATGTTTGTCTACGTCGATTAGAATATTCAAAGATGACTAGTATAGTTTTAAGGTTAGGCGATTAGTCACTTAAAATACATGAGGAGTCTTAATCAATTAGTCGCCGATTAGGAGCTAATTGGGTTGGAGTTAAGTTGAGTCTAGAACGCTTTAATACTTTGCCGTGAGTCTTGCTTGCTAGTTTGTTATGTATTTTGATTGCTTTCGTGTTAGAGCTTTGTGGAAGAATGTCGACCAACCTTGTAAATAGTAGACTTAGGATTTATTTGTCAGCATTTAATTTCGTGTCATTTAGCATTAGGGCAGCTTGCTGCCGATCACAATCCTTCCCCCATGAGTGACGTTTTTGATGTATATATGTGTGAATATTTTGACTAACAATTACATATTTCAGGTACCCTTAATCCCTGGCTAGAACGATCCCTACTTGCTCATACTACTAACGATATTTTTGTAGGGTTTATTATTGCATGCGAGCTTCGGCTCCCGTCCAATATGCCATATTGCCGAGCCTTGATGAGGTTGCTGCCGAGCTAGACGCCACACCAATGTATCCGAGGAACTCGTTCTTATCAATTCCAAGTGCCACAACAAAATTTCGACCAAGTGTGGAAGAGGCCCCAAAGTTAGAACTAAAAGAACTCCCTAGTCACTTGAAGTATGTTTATCTTGGAGAAGAAGATACACTACCGGTTATTGTGTCTTCAATGCTTAGTGAGAAGCAAGAGGTAGATTTGATACGTGTGCTTAAGAAGTATAAGACCGCTATAGGTTGGACCTTAGCGGACATCAAGGGAATAAGCCCTACTACTTGTGTTCATCGTATCTTATTAGAAGAAGGAGCTAAGCCGACAAAGGAAGCTCAACGTCGACTTCACCCTCCCATGATGAAAGTTGTGAAAGAAGAAATTATCAAGTTGCTTGATTGTGGGGTAATTTACCCAATTTCAGATAGTAAGTGGATTTCTCCCGTGCAAGTAGTGCCAAAGAAGAGTGGTGTAACGGTTGTCAAGAATGAGAAGAATGAGCTTGTGCCACAAAGACTTGTAACCGGTCATCGGATGTGCATCGACTATAGGAAGCTCAACGCTACAACAAGGAAGGATCACATGCCTTTGCCGTTTATGGATCAAATGCTAGAGAGGTTAGCCGGTCATTCTTACTATTGCTTTCTTGATGGATATAGTGGCCACAATCAAATCATGATACACCCGGACGATCAAGAGAAGACCACTTTTACTTGTCCATTTGGCACGTTTGCTTATCGGCGGATGCCATTCGGACTTTGCAACGCACCCGGCACTTTTCAAAGATGTATGTATGCTATCTTCTCGGATTTTATTGAAGACATTATCGAAGTATTTATGGATGATTTTAGTGTGTATGGGAGCACCTTCGATACATGTTTGGGAAACTTGGAGAAGATACTTGAGAGGTGTGTAGAGACAAATCTTGTGCTCAATTGGGAGAAGTGTCACTTCATGGTCACGCAAGGCATTGTTCTAGGGCACATAATTTCGGCAAGAGGCTTAGAAGTTGACAAAGCCAAGGTGGAGCTCATACAAGCATTGCCGAGCCCTAGGTGTGTGAAGGATGTGAGAAGTTTTCTTGGCCATGCGGGGTTTTATCGAAGATTTATTAAAGACTTCTCTTCAATTGCCAAGCCATTGAGCAACTTGTTACAAAAGGAGGTGACGTTTGAGTGGTCGGATGCGTGTGAGAGAGCATTTTGCCGATTGAAGGAACTCTTGTGTACGGCGCCGGTTTTGATGCCACCAAATTGGGATAAGCCGTTTGAGTTGATGTGTGATGCTAGTGATTATGCACTTGGAGCAGTACTTGGACAACGAATTGAGAAGAAGCCATGCGCCATTTACTATGCTTCAAGGACTCTCAACGACGCTCAACTCAATTACACAACAACGGAGAAGGAACTCTTAGCGGTAATTTTTGCTTTGGAAAAATTTCGATCATATCTTTTGAATTCCAAAGTTATTGTTTATAGTGATCATGCCGCTTTGAGATATCTCATGACAAAGAAGGATGCTAAGCCGAGGCTTATTCGATGGATTCTTTTACTTCAAGAGTTCGACATTGAGATTAAAGACAAGAAAGGAGTAGAGAATGTTGTAGCCGATCATTTGAGTCACCTTGTACAAGATGTGGATCGGCTGCCCCTATTAGAGTCCTTTCCGGATGAGCAACTTTTTCGACTTGAAGTACTTGAGCCTTGGTATGCCGACATTGCCAATTTTCTTGCCACAAACCGATTTCCCAAAGAGATGCCGAGCCACCAACAAAAGAGAATAAGGAAGCAAGCTCGACACTTCTTGTGGGATGATCCGTACTTATGGAGGCAATGTGGTGATCAAGTTATTAGAAGATGTGTGCCGGAGAATGAGCATCGATCCATCCTTGCTTTTTGTCATAGTGAAGCTTGTGGTGGGCATTTTGGACCAAAGAAGACTGCTTTGAAGGTACTTACGTGTGGATTCTTTTGGCCTACGATTTTTAGAGATGCATTCATGTTTTGCAAAGCATGTGATAGATGCCAAAGAATGGGGAACATTGGAGCTAGAGACCAAATGCCGCTCACGCCTATCATTGAGGTAGAAATTTTCGATTTATGGGGTATTGATTTCATGGGACCCTTTCCTTCAAGTAAGGGCTTTCTCTACATATTGCTTGCGGTTGATTATGTGTCAAAGTGGATCGAAGCAAGGGCTACACGCACCAATGATGCCAAGGTGGTAGCCGAGTTTCTCAAGACCAACATCTTTTCACGTTTTGGAGTTCCAAGGGTCTTGATTAGCGATGGAGGATCCCATTTTTGTAACCACACCATTGAAGCCTTATTGAGGAAGTATGGAGTCACACATAAGGTTTCTACACCTTATCACCCCCAAACAAGTGGTATGGCCGAGGTAAGTAATCGAGAGATCAAGCATATTTTGGAGAAATCGGTTGGACCTTCAAGGAAGGATTGGAGTGATCGTCTCGATGATGCTTTGTGGGCTTATAGGACCGCGTACAAGACGCCGATAGGTATGTCTCCTTTTCGGTTGGTTTATGGCAAAGCATGTCACTTACCGGTTGAGCTAGAGCATAAGGCATGGTGGGCAATCAAGGCCTTCAACATGAACATCGATGATGCCGGTCTTCATAGAAAGCTTCAACTCAACGAACTTGAAGAAATCCGTAATGAAGCCTATGATGCCGCTTGGATATACAAGGAGAAAACAAAGACATATCATGATAAGATGATCCGGGGTAAGAAGTTTGAAGTTGGGCAACAAGTTCTTTTATTCAATTCAAGACTTCGACTTTTTCCGGGTAAGCTTCGCTCTAGATGGGTTGGTCCCTTTGTTGTCACTCAAGTCTTTCCACATGGTGCAATTGAGATAGCGAATAGTGTGACATCCAAGCGTTTCAAGGTTAATGACCACCGACTTAAACCTTATTATGATTCATTCCAACCATACTCCGTTGAGGCATCTGATTTCCATGATCCCCCACCACATGATGTTGCCGAGCCACCTACCACCCCCACACTACAACCGAGCCAAGCTGCCGGACATAGAGCAATACCGGCCCACCTTCATGCTGCCGAGCAGCAGCATCCCGGAACAGCTGAGACACCACCACCCCCTGCCGGACCTGCCATTGCCGGCAGGGTTGATTCACGAGCACAAGAGGCCGGATACAGGTTGGATACGCCAGATACGGCGATACAGAGGCCGGACACGCACCCGAATCGGATGCCACTTGCACCGATCTTCTCATTGAACTTCTTCATGCCGATTTGGGATACTTTGGAGCACGATGAACACATGCAATATAAACGGTGAAAAGTCTAGGCTATGGACTATAAACACAAAGTGCTACTTGGGAGGCAACCCAAGTCGATCAAAGAAAAGTGAAGGAGCCATCACCGAGAGTTTGAAATTTCTTAACCCTTCTCTTTTCCTTTGGTTTGTGATGATATGTTGGAATATGTTAGACAATTGCATGCTTAGGAAATTCGTTGATATAGATTTGTGCTTACATTGAGGGAAATGTAATTTTCTAAGTGTGGGGTGGGATAACGTATTCTGTTTATGTTTTTGTGTGCTTAGTTAGAAAAGAAAATTTCAGAAAATTGTTCCACAAAAATAGAGTGTTTAATTTGTTTGTTTCGAGTCTTAGGATGCCCCTAATATGTCAATGATGTTTTTCTCCTCTTTGCATACATAGATGATGGTTATGCATACAATTAAAATTGTGAGTTTCATGGATTTTATGCATTGGTAGGAGCATGTAGGACTTGTTGATTAATTAAGCATGCATGTTTTAGCTAGTTTATTTCCAAATAACCTATGTGAGCTTTTGTGCCAATTTGCTTTCTTCTTGAGCGATAAAAGATAAAATTCGATAGATCCGTAGGAAGCATGAAACCTCATAATTCTTTAAATATTCGATGACTATGTGCCATAGCTTTTTAATGAACTCTAGTATGCTAGAACTTACTCTTGTTGATTTTCGAAACGTTTATATCATAAAATACCTTGATTTTGAATATGATTGAATAAAGATCATTTAGGTTTACCACCATTGCCAAATAAAGCATGAGCCCTATTGGAGCCCGTCGTGGGACACCTTAGTAAACCCCTTTGAGCCTACGTTAAGCCTTTTCTTTCATCACCCTTAAACACTTTCCATGAGCTTAGTATAGTGATGCCTTTACCTTATGTGTTGGCAAAGCTCGACTTTTGAAAGCGTTTTTGTGTGAAGTGATGAAGAAGAACAAGTGTGGGGTAGACTTAGCCATGAATTTATGAAAAGTGTATATGTGTGCCGTGCCTTAGAAAAAGAAAGAATGAAAAAAAATTTTGAAACATTTTTGCTCGGACCAAAAGAAAAAGAAAAAGATACCGAGAGCAAGAAAAGAAAGATGTAAGGCACGGCTTGAAAAAGAAAAGAAAAAAAAATTTTGTGCATGGCTATTGTCTTGATTATTGTTGTAATGTTATGGGAGGAAAAGAATGAAGTATGGGTCCAACAAGATGAAATTTGACCCTTGGCGAGAAGACATGAGGAGATTTGAGCTTTGCCAAAGGCCACGGTGACGTTTTTAAGCCTCCTTATCCAAATATCGAATACCTCTTAGCCTAGCCCCATTACAACCCTTTTATTGATCTTTTTCATGATTCTTAAGATGGTTAAACTTGATTTGTGGAGATTATCTCAAGAGTAAGCATATGGTTTTGATTCATTGGTGCATATAGTTATCATATGAGGTTTTTCCATAAAAATTCACAAAGTGCTTTCGTTTCTTTGATATATGCAAGTCACTCTTTGTAATTCATTATCTTTCGCTTGCATATACTTATGAGTGAATTACCATGCTTCGAGAGAAAAGAAGAGAGTATGCCTAGTGAGGAGGATTGAATTAGCTTAACATGTCTACATGCTTACTTTTGTTCTTATATGTTTTTATTGATGTCACATGTTCATGAAGCTTGGAATTTTCGTGCTTAGCATTCTCATGCATTAACTTGAAAGCTATGTGTACATACGAGCCTGAGACAAATTGTTAGGGGCAATAGTTTGTTTAGAGTCTAGTTTAATTTAGTTTGCTAAGGGACTAGCAAAGGATAAGTGTGGGGTAGTTGATAGGAGCACAATGTGCGACGATATTACATGCTTATGCCCTCGTTTATGCTTTGTTTAACTCTTATTTGTTTAAGATTGAGTCATAATATAGTTTAGTGTTAATTTGGTTGAATTTGGGAAAAATTGGTTAAGAATCCGAAAAATGACTAAGTTTGAGAAATCTGGAAAATAGTGTAAAATATGTCTTTTTCGTGATTTTGAGATGAATGAAACTGTGATCTATCCTTGTCCTAATTCTATGAAATTTGGCGTTCTTAATATTCATATGCTGAGGAATGTTGTGTTAAAATTTCAGATCAATTGGAGTTTGGGAAGTCACCCAAAAGTTGGCTGCAAAAAGGCAGTCCGAGCATTCCAATCCAGGGGCTTCCAGGATTTTCCTGGGACTTTGATCCAACTTCGAAAAATCATTCCCGTCGACTCACAAGGATTTTGATCGAACTGTTTTATGGAGAGATGGCCATATCTGTCTAGTTTATCTGAGACTTAGAATCGCATCAATCGGAGCTCCAAGGATGGAGATATGCCGGAATTACTGCAACAAGGTCAAATCTGCCGATTCCAGGAACCTACTGCCCCCTTTTTGTGTTTTCTGTTTTTAATGGACCAAATGGTGCACAATTGCATTTTTGATGATGGTTCAAGCTTTATGAAGGGAAGAGGAAGACACTAGGCCATGGCATTGAAGAAAATTATGAAGAAAGAAGTTCTCCTAGTCACACTAGGAGAAGCTGCCGAATAGAGGCAGATTGTGTGCTTGATGTTGCTGCCGGCAATTGGGGCATTTTCGATGGACCAAGACATATCAATTGAAGTCCAAGACCATACAGGAAGTCCATGAAGATGTGAAGCCCAAGCCTTGAAGAAAAATTCAGAAAAAGAAAACCTAATTGAACTAAGAAAGGAAGGTTGCAAAACCTTATCCCACTAGGTTTTCTGAAATCCTTTTTGCAAGAGGGCTGCCGGCAACACCCTTATTCTCTATATATACCCCCACTTTTCCTACAGAAAAATCATCTCATCTTTTGCAAAGCACTAGCCAAAACTCTACCAAATTTTCCTACCAAAGTTCTAACTCGAAACCCTAAAATACAAGTCCACCTATTCCACCACCACCATTCACCACCGATCCCATACCTTACCTCAGCCACTGCCGATCCTCTTTCACCACACCAAGACGAAGCTCTCCAAGGTTTCTAAAGTGTGTTCCTTTCCTATGACTTGTGTTTTTAATTTCGGTTTAGTCACAATTATTGTTATAAAAATACTTTGTTTTCGTTTGGTTTTGTATGATGAACATGAATTGCAATTTTTGTTGGAATTTATGTGATGAATTTTGCAATCTTTAATTCATGGATTTCGTATGTTTGATAATTAGAGCAGTAGGTATTTGATGCATGATTTAGACTTAAAATCGATTAGTAATCTAAGGCCAGGGCAGAAAAATCGACACACTAGTTTTGTTTAAGCATATGTTGTTTGCATGTAATTCTAAGTGCTAGATTTCATATGATTGAGTAATATGATTAAGTTATACGAGTTGAGTTTTCTTGATTGTGTTGCTCCCCTAGATCTATAAACCTTAGAACTTGTAAGTTTAAATAAGAAGATTGACGACCTTACTTGTTTTCTTGTTTTCGATATAGACTCTTGTGCTTAAATGTTAAAACGCTTAAAACCGGATTAGCATAAACTTTAGGATCGAAGGCGAATAGCATGATCTTAAAACATTAGATGTCTTACAATTGGTTAAAAGGCTAATCGCTCTAATTGTAGTCGAAATTGATTAAGTCTAAGATGCATGAATACTTGTCTCTTACTTTCTTGCATGCGAATCTTTGTGTTAAAGGGTGTTTTGTGCTATGTGATGTGTGAGAGATGATGATCAAACTTGTATATAGTAGCCTAGGATTTATTTTCTGTTTTTAATTCCGTGCCTAGTATTAGGGCAACATTGCTGCCGAACCTAATCCCCCATGTTTATGACGATTTTGTGTATATATATGTATATATTTGTCTAACAATTTCATATCTCAGGTACCCTTAATCCCCGGCCTAGAACGATCCCTACTTGCTTATACTACTAACGATCTTTTGTAGGGTTTATTATTGCATGCGAGCTTAGGCTCCCATCAGCGTGCATTGAAGAATCAGCAATTTGGGCCTCAGAACAAGCTGAGGCAAGTGCACGAGACTAGGACGAATTCTGCATTGGAGGAGAAGGTTGACAAACTTTCTACTATGTTGGCTCAACTTATGAAGAAGCAGAATGCTCAAGTATGTGGAGTCTGCACTGAGGGACACGCCACAGATCAATGTCCACAAGTTGCAAGTGAAGGCTATGTGGAGGTCAATGCTTTGGGTTATCAAGGTGGAGGATTTTCAAATAACTTTAACCCAAGGTATCTTGATCACCCTAACTTTGGATGGGCCAACAACGATAATGTGTTGAGGCCTAATGTGCAAGCAAGTGCCCCATTTCAACCAAGGGCAGCTGCACCATTTGTTAGGTCACAAGTTCATTTTGTGCCTACCGATCAAGGGGTATCCAATGCTCCTAATTATGATGAGTTGATGAAGTCATTGGCTATGGGCCAAAATCAGTTGAACACGGCTACTCAAGCTTTGTTGGTGGGGCAGCAAACCAATGCTAAGGACATAACCGAGCTCAAGAATCAAATGGGGCAGGTTGTGGACTTTATGGGCTAATTTTCAGAACAAGGGAAGCTACCTCCTTCGGTTGTCAAGAACCCCAAAAACGAGCATGTCAAAGCAATAACAACTCGAAGTGGGAAGATTCTTGAGGGACCAAAGCATAGGGCAGCCGACGGCAAGATTGGAGATGGTGATGTTGTGACAAAGGCTGCCGACAAGAAGGATGGAAGTGACGCCGGCAATAAGGGCAGCAAGGATGACGTTGAGCATGGAATGGCCGATGCCAAGACAAGGTTGAATAATGATGATGACGCGATGAGGAGTCGAGATTTGGAGAAAGATCCTGCAACACAAGGTATGAACGCAAACCCTAATGGATTAGTTAAAACTAATCAATCTACTTTCGTGTCTTTTCCCTCTAGGTTTGCAAAGTCCAAGAAGGACAAATCTGATGAGGAAGTATTGGAGATCTTTCGCAAGGTCGAGGTGAATATACCCTTGTTGGAGTGCATAAAGCAGATTCCAAAATATGCTAAATTTCTGAAGGAGTTATGCACAACAAGGAGACACGCAAGGGAGGAGCAAGTGGTCAAGATGAGTGAGACAGTTTCTGCTGTCATTCAGAGAAAGCTTCCTCCAAAGATGAAGGATCCTGGGAGCTTTAGCATCCCATGTGTTATTGGAAATTCACATTTTGATAATGTTATGCTAGATTTAGGTGCTTCCATTAATGTTATGTCTTATAATGTTTATCAAGCACTTAATCTAGGGTCTTTAAAGAAGGACAATGTGATAATCCAATTAGCAGATCGATCTAACAAATATCCTGAGGGATATGTTGAAGATGTTCTTGTGCAGGTAAATAATCTGATTTTTTCTGCTGATTTTTATGTGCTTCACATGGAGGATTCGCCCCTCAATTCCACTCAAATGCTTTTGGGGCGACCATTTATGAGAACAGCAAGAACTAAGATCGATGTTGCTGAGGGAAATCTCACCATGGAGTTTGATGGTGAAGTGATTAGCTTCAATATTTTTGAAGCGATGAGGTATCCGATCTCTGATTTAAAACCATGATATGCTATTGATGTTGTTGGTTTTGACAAGAGAGGAGAGAGTGTGGCGTTGCAAGAGGAGGAGGCTTTGACGCCATATATGCTTGAAGTTATTGAAGAGATTGAGGCAGCCCCTTTTGTAGGTTCGAATAAACCACTCTTGTCAATTCCCATTATCACTAACAAAATGTTACCATCTGTGGAACAGGCCCCCAATTTAGAGCTTAAGGCTCTACCTGATCATCTCAAATATGCATATCTTGGAGACGATGATACGTTACCTGTGATAATGTCATCTAGGCTAGACGAAGAGCAAGAAGCGAGATTGATCGAAGTGTTGAGAAAGAACAAGACCGCTATTGGATGGACTCTAGCGGATATCAAGGGAATTAGCCCTACTATGTGTGTGCACAGGATTTTGCTTGAGGATGGCGCCAAGCCTACAAGGGAGGCTCAGAGACGTTTGCATCCTCCAATGATGAAGATTGTGAAGGACGAGGTGATCAAGCTTTTAGATTGTGGAGTGATTTATCCAATTTCGGATCGTCAATGGATCTCACCCGTTTAGGTTGTACCCAAGAAGAGTGGAGTAACTGTGGTGAAGAATGAGAAGAATGAGCTCGTGCCTCAGAGGTTAGTCACTGGACATAGGATGTGCATTGATTATAGAAAACTGAATGCAACAACATGCAAGGATCATATGCCACTTCCTTTTATGGACCAAATGCTTGAGAGACTAGCGGGTCATGAGTTCTATTGTTTCTTAGATGGGTACAGCGGTCACAATCAAATTTACATCCATCCGGAAGACCAAGAGAAGATGACGTTTACTTGTCCCTTCGGTACGTTTGCTTATCGACGCATGCCTTTTGGTTTATGCAACGCACCAGGTACATTTCAACGTTGTATGTATTCCATTTTCTCAGATTATATTGAAAATATCATTGAAGTGTTTACAGATGATTTTAGTGTCTATGGACAAAATTTCGATGTATGCTTAGGAAATTTGGAATTAATCTTGGAGAGATGTGTTAAAACTAACTTTGTATTGAATTGGGAAAAATGTCACTTTATGGTAAATCAAGGGATAGTTTTGGGACACATAATTTCTGCTAAGGGACTAGAGGTTGATAAGGCTAAGATTGATATTATGCTTCACTTACCCTCTCCCACAACTGTGAGAGAGGTACGTTTGTTTCTTGGCCATGCAGGTTTTTATCGACGGTTTATCAAGGACTTTTCCTTGGTAGCAAAACCCTTGTGTTCTCTTTTGCAGAAAGATGTTTCGTTCATGTGGAGCGAGGAATGTGAAAAAGTCTTCTTGAGGTTGAAAGAGTTGCTGACATCGGCTCCCATTATGGCGCCACCCAATTGGAGCAGTTCTTGGACAAAGAAAAGTCAAGAGGCCGAATGCCATTTACTATGCCTCTAGAACTTTGAATGATGCTCAATTAAATTACTCCACTACTGAGAAAGAATTGTTGGCTGTTATTTTTGCTTTAGAAAAATTTCGATCTTATCTTTTGAATTCTAAAGTGATTGTGTATTATGATCATGCAACCCTTAGGTACTTAATGAAAAAGAAAGACGCTAAGCCACGTTTGATTCGATGGATTCTCTTACTCCAAGAGTTTGACATCGAAATCAAGGATAAGAAAGGTTGTGAGAACGTTGTGGCTGATCATTTGAGCCGAATTGTACAAGAGGAGGAGACGTTGCCATTGCATGAGTCTTTTCCGGATGAGCAGCTTTTTCGTGTGGACACAAAAGATCCTTGGTATGCAGATATTGTAAATTATTTAGTTACTAAATCTTTTCCAAGTACATGTTTGCAGACAACCAAGACGAGGATTAAAATGATGGCACGACACTACATTTGGGATGATCCATATTTTTGGAAGCATTGTAGTGATCAGATTATTCGACGTTGTGTCCCACATGAAGAGCATGGGCCGATCCTATCTTTTTGTCACAAAGAGGCGTGTGGAGGTCATTTTGGACCTAGGAGAACAGCTCTTAAGGTATTAGAAAGTGGATTTTATTGGCCCACAATTTTCAAAGATGCTTACATATTTTATAAGACATGTGATAGGTGTCAAAGAACAGGTAAAATCGGTAAGAAAGATCAAATGCCCTTAACTTCCATCATAATTGTTGAAATATTTGATGTTTGGGGTATAGATTTTATGGGACCTTTTCCTTCATCTAAAGCCACAATGACTAATGATTCTAAAGTTGTTACAGATTTCTTGAGAACTAACATATTTTCCAGGTTTGGAGTACCTCGTGTGCTTATAAGTGATGGAGGTTCTCATTTCTGCAACAGAACAATTGAGGCTTTGCTCAAGAAGTATGAATCGAAGTCACCCATAAGGTTTCCACACCTTATCACCCTCAGACGAGCGGAATGGCGGAAGTTTCAAATCGAGAGATCAAAAGCATTTTAGAGAAAACTGTTGGACCTTCAAGGAAGGATTGGAGTGATCGACTCGACGATGCATTATGGGCGTATAGGACTGCCTATAAGACGCCAATTGGTATGTCCCCATTTCGATTAACTTATGGCAAAGCGTGCCATTTACCAGTAGAGTTGGAGCACAAGGCGTGGTGGGCGGTGAAAACTTTCAACATGAACATTGATGCCGCCGGCCTACATAGGAAGTTGCAATTGAATGAGCTTGAAGAGATAAGGAATGAAGCTTATGATTCAGCTTGGATTTACAAGGAGAAGACGCGAGTGTATCATGACAAGATGATAAGAGGCAAAACGTTTCATATTGGTCAAAAAGTCTTGTTATTTCATTCATGTCTTAAATTATTTCCAGGAAAATTGCGTTCTCGTTGGGTTGGGCCCTATATTGTTACTAACGTGTTTTCTTATGGTGCCATTGAAATTCAAAGCATTGAAACAGGTAAAGCGTTTAAGGTGAATGGTCATCGACTTAAGCCTTATTACGAGCCTTTTGAGGAGCACACCATTGAGGAAACGGAGTTAGTGGAAGCGCCAAGATCCTGATGTGCATGGAGAAGAGTCTAGGCCAATGGACTATAAACTAGTAAGCGCTGCATGGGAGGCAACCCATTTCAACCAAAAATTGTGAAGGAGCCATCAACGAGAGTTTGAATTTTCTAAATCCCTAAACTCTTTTTGGTTGAATTGTATAATTGTGAAACATGTTGAATTTATCATATGCTTAGAAATTACAACATTATTTCTGATTTTCATTGAGGACAATGTAATTTTCTAAGTGTGGGGTAGGGGTTTATATGTTTCACATGTTTGAATTAAAAGAAGAATGAAGAAATCGTAAAATCCAGAAAATAAAAATAATTTTTTTTTTCGTTATTTTTGTTTTGAATTTCGTAAAGTTTTGGTTTTCGTTTTTTTTAGGTTTCGGTTTTTAGGTTTTTGTTTTGGTCTTTAGGTGCCCCTAAAAGTCTATGATGATTATATCTTTGAATACATAAATGATGGTTTTGCATGATCATAAGATTAAATTGTAAGTTTCATGGATATTTTGATTGGTATGAATTTGTGAGATTTCGATTGTTAATTGAGAAGCATGCTTGTTTGAGTTGATTTTATTTCATAATATCCTATGTGAGTTTTCGAGCCTATATGCTTTCTTCATGAGTTGTTAAATTTGGGCAGAAATTTTTGTTCGAATCTCATTATTCTTTGCATACTCAATAACTATGTGCTATAGCTTTTTGATGGACTCTTGTATGCTAGAACTTGCTCTTGCTGAATTTTGAGACTTGTATTCATAACTTGCCATGATTTCGAATATGATTGAAAAGATCTTGTTAGGATTACCACCAAAGCAAAACAAAGCATGTGCCTAATTTGTGCCCGTCGTGGGACTCCTTAGTTTAAACTCCATTGAGCCTATATTTAGCCGTTTTCTTTCATCACCTTGAAACACATTCCTTGAACTTATAATAGTTTAATCCTTTCTCTTGTTATCAAGACTTGGTAAAGCTGAATTTTGTTGTGGAATTGTGAAGTGATATGATGATATGAAGTAAGTGTGGGGTGAACTTATCCAACTATATGAAAATATATGTGCTTGCCGAAGAAAAGAAAAAGGAATTGTAATCGGACAGAAAAATTAAAAACAAAATCCGATCCAAGAAAAAGAAGAGTTTCGGCAAAGAAATAAAAGAAAGGAATTGGATGAGTTTGTGATTGTGAATTCGGAGTTTGTGTTATAACTGAAGGTTTATCATTGTTATATTTGACCTTTGTCCTTGTTCACTATGTTTTGGGGAAGAAAAGAATGAAGTTCGGGTCCAACATGATGTAATTTGGCCCTTGAAGTATAGACATAAGGTGTATTGAGCTTTGCTAAGTCTTGGTGACATTTTATCATCACTTTTCCAAATACGAATTCCTTATGCCTAACCCCATTATCACCTCTTTGATATTTTCATGATTCTTAAGATTGGTTAACTTTGATTGTGGAGATTTTCTCAAGACACTACCAGAAAAGTCATCATAGCCGACGAATTTAAGTCGTCGGCTATAATGGTTATAGCCGACGATATCGTCGGCTATAATTATTATAGCCGACGATATCGTCGGCTATAACCATTACCCGACGACATATCGTCGGTTATAACATCGTCGGAAATACGCCGTCGGCAAAACTATACCCGACGACGATATCGTCGGCTATAACCATTTTAGCCGACGAAATCGCCGGCTATAATAATTATAGCCGACGATATCGTCGGCTATAATGGTTATAGCCGATGAATAAATAGTTCGTCGGTCGTTATTTGCAATATTGTCGGCTATAATGCCTTTTCTGGTAGTGAGAGTAAGCATATGGTTTTGGTCCATTCGTGAACATAATTGTTACATGAGATTTTTCTGAAAATTTTATTCACAAAGTGCTTTTATTTGATGAAATATGCAAGCTATTTGTTGCCTTACAATCTTTTCTCTTGCGTATATTTTGAGTGAATATTGCCATATCATGTGTGAAAAGAAGAGAGTATGCCTAGTCACTACTACAAAAAACTCAATACACAACGGTGAATCACCGTTGTGTGAGTTCGGATTTTCCGTTGTATATCTCGAGCTTGTGTGATTAAACGTCCGACAATACACTTAAAGTTTCTGTTGTACGACTTATATGCCATGCCATGGCTGGCTTGACATGCGCGGCGCTGACATGTCTAGTTTATACAACAAAACATATATATTTTTCTGTTGTGTGATTTTTAAACATACAACAAAATATTGCATTTTTATTCAGTTGTCTGATTCACACAATAGATTTCATTTCCTACTTATTGAGTTGTCTGATTCAGACAACTGATTTCGTTTCATATTTATTGAGTTGTATGATTCAGACAACAAATTTAAGTATTTGGGGCTATTGTTTTGATATAGCATTTGGTTATATTGCACAACACATGATTTCATTTGTTTGTTACCTTGTTGTATAATGTTATATCACATAGAAAGATTAAGCATTTGGTATCAAAAGATCCAAAAGCTAGCTCTGATCAGATCAAACCAAAAAATCCATAATTTCAAATCAATAGTGCATTCAAATATCAAACTTCCAAATATTCAACTCAAAAGCAACAAAAACTCATAGAAAAGGTAATATACTTGTAGAATGAAGCATTCCTAGCTAATACCAAAAGTTGGTAGCATGCCAATACTAGCTAGCTACAGCATTCCTAGCTACTGAACGAAAAGGTGTCAACTAATGCCTATACTAGTCTGAACCTATTCCTCCTTGTTTAGCTCATTTTCTAAATACGAACCAGTTTCTTCTATTACACTGATTACTTTGCTAGTAGTCAAACTGCACGCGCTTTGTATGAATAAACAAATACCTTGGGCATTCTGCGTGGATATATGCCAAGGTCCTTGCAGAGTGATGCCTCTGTGTCACAGTTTACACCTCCAACCTGTCAAACATGAACAGATGAGCATAAGCGATAATTAATAAAAGACCAGACATTGAAGATTGGATAAGCGTATACCTTTATAGCACCTCTCAGTGAGCTTGCAACATCCTCTATCATTGATTCAACATGCTGATGCCCCTTTAAAGAGTTTGTATAAGAGAACAACAACCAAGTCATTCTCTGGCCAACTATTTCTTTCCTATAAACCAGAGAATTGAGAGCTCTTATGCTCTTTGGAGAACTCCGAGAGCCAGGCCGACCACTACTTGAACCAGTGAAACCACCAAACTGACCTCCAGCTCCAGAATTATCCCCAAAAAAGTTTGAAAACAGGTCATTCATACCGAAATCGAATGGACTTGCGCCACCACCACCAGGGCCACCAAAGGAAAAGGAGAACGACTGGGAACTTCCCTGCCCACCCATGCTCTGCCAATCACTTGGTCTGTAGCTAAAATGGTTCTGTCCAGGTCCACCATTGGTGAAGAAAGTATATCCACCTTGATCTCCTGGGGAACCATGCACCTTGAAATCCAGGATTACCCTTTTCATCACTATACGTATCATAATTTTTCCTCTTCTCCTCATCAGATAAAATCTCATACGCTAGCAAAAGAAGAAGAAATAATCAAAATTGAAAGTAAAGGAAAAGGTCCACTCAGAAGGAAAAAAAAAAAAGGTTTTCTATGCAAGTACTTCGGTAATTATACATCCCAATTAACAACATAATACACACAGGGACCATCTCAATCCAACATGCAAACAACAAAACTAACTAGTGTCCTAAAATGACCTTGCATAACCAAAAGAAATGGCCAATACTCAAATATTTCAATGCAGACTTGGAAAGGTCGACACTCATAATAAACTAATCACATTTGTACTAATTATCAAACTAAAAGGGCTATTTGACTACATAAACATTAGATGGGTCCATAAATAAAACTCTGACCCATGAATATGTATAATTCAGCTCACCTCCTTGTAACTCCTGCAAGATTCTTAGCTGTCTTTTGAGCGAACTCTCTCACAAGCCTCATAAGATTGAGTACTTCACATATTTATTTTAAGTAACGGGCTATCAAGGAGGAAAGTTACGACAGTCGCGAAACGAAAACGATTAGGAAATGAATGAGTTCCAAACCATATAATGACTAGAATAGAAGTATAGAATAGATTAGTGACATCCAGTCAGTACAAAATGGTGCCATGTTTCACATAGAGCCACAAGAACCAATTAGAATAAAGTCTATGGAAGTAAGTAAACAATATGGAACATAGTTCATGAAACCTGTAAACAGTGAACTCGTAGAGATAAATATGAATCTAAATACATCACTCCCGTTGGTGAGAGACCTCCTCACAACGTGGGAGTTAACAGCGAGCACAGGTCACACAGTATGACGTACTTCTGTTTGAAAATTATGACTTATGTTTGACTTCTGGATATTCTTTATTAATCTTTAGGGCAACAACTAGTCCAGGTATTGTTAGTAAATATCTTTAGTGCACATGAGATTCAAATGCAATCTTATTACTTGATAAACAACAACACATTAATTTGAGAACTACATTGCAGAATGAATAACAGAACTACATTATAAAATGCAGCTTATTTAATCATCACTTACAAAGTATTCATTAAACAAAGTATCACCACAGTAATGCAAATCTGTAAGTATACACAAACTGAACTGGACTTACATCTTTTTTTGTGTGTACACATGGTCCTCCTTATGGCCCTGTATGCTGAGCCTCAACACATCTTCCAATTTGAAAGCTTCCTTTTGTGTTAGTTCAGTCTTTGAGACTGATTTTCTTTTATGAATTCACAAACAATCAAATACAAGATTAATAATCAAACTTGCCAAAGAAACCTTATTTCATGAGACATAAATACAAGAACTAAGATGGTTGTGCATTCTTGTGAGTCAAGAGCTTATTGTTTTGCTCAGAGTGCAATGGTGCAGGAGGGGAGTTGAAGACCCTTTCACCTAGTCCATCCCATTTGCAATCGCCATAGAGAACAATCTTCATATTGGTAAACAGATAATCAACATTTCAAGTATAAGATGATCCTAACAGTTCATATATATATTTTTAGTTTCTAGAAATGTATTTGAATATGCAATGACCACACATCACTAATCACAATATGAGGTTTCCCCCTCTGCATCCTAAAAGCCACGAATCGTCAGATAAGGGATTCAATCCCCAAGTCAATTTTACCATCTCAAGAAACCTATACTACCAAACAAAGAGTAGTTTTCGATATGTAACATGTTGTTTACCTCATACACAAGGTCTTTCATCCTCTGCAACAGTACAGTCATCTTCATCATCCAGCTCAAACTGCTCAGTGCCCCAACCGGCATTAGCTTGCACAGTTTGAACAATTTCTGAAATTCTAGCCCACCCAATTGGCACCCAATCAAGAAGTTGACTTTCACAACAAAACGGAAGAACCCAAAAAAAAAACAAAGGGAGTTCATTTGCATTTCTGCAAGAACAATAAAGAATTGCAGCAAATCACAACGCACATCAATCAAGCTCCCAAAACTACGACCAGTTCAATACATTAAAACGTGGGTTTTCCCCTGTTTAACCAAATCCAAATCCCAAAACAAGAACTTAAAGGGTTGAGTTCCGTCATTGAAATGCACTCCTGTCGTCGAAAGGCACTCCCGTCGTCCTAGATGCCAGGGCCATAGTAGGCGAGGACTTCTCACCCTCGGAGTCGAGGCTAGCTAGAGTTGGAGGGCATGGGGTCGCCACCTCTAGAGAGCTCCACGTCAAACTAAACGACGCTCTCAACTTCGACCCGCTCTCCGTTGACCACCAAAGAGAGAAGAGGAGATGGCGGCTTCGAGAGCGAGAGGCGAAGGGGACTTCGTCGGAGAGCTAGGGTTCCTAGAATTGGCGCGCGGTGTCGCCGGTGCTAGAGGGCACATACCTTTCCGAGAACAAGTTCAGGGACTTCTCGACGGCCTTCGGTGGTTCAGTGGCCTGAGGTGGAGGAGTGAGGTTGTCCTGAGCTTCACTGGTGACCGTGACGGTGACGATGGCGGCTTCGATGAGACTGCCTGCTTTCGGAGCTGGAGCTCAACGACGACACCGAATCTAAATTGAAGGGAGGTGGGTATGGGGAGAGAGACGAGTTAGAGGGAGGAGGAGGTGGAGTAGAAGTCTAAGGCGCTGAGAGTTCAGATCTGGAGGGATTTGAGTGAAATTCTAGGTCGAGATAGGTTTGGGAGAGAGAGGTGGTGCGGGGGTTGAGAGGCGAGGAGGGTGGAGCAGAGGTGGAGGAGGTGGAGCTTGGTGGGTTTGTGAGGGAGAAGAGAAGGTGAGTGAGGCCAAAATTTCGTTTCAGAGAGAAGAGAGTTTGTGAGAAGAGAGCTTTTTTTTCTTCTCTGTTTAATCAAAGTGAGGAGAGAGTTGTATAGCTAGCTGTGGGTTTTTGTAAAGAGAGAAAACCCGAGAGTAGTTGAACATCAGAACACAACAGAAAAAATAAAAATCCATCGGTCATTTGGCTCAAATGTTTCGACTAAAGAGGGAAAAGAGGGAAATTTGCCGCCAGTCTAAAATTTGGCAAGACATTAGGTTTAACCTTCATACAACTAAAAACTTTTAAACTGTTGTACCAATTTCCTTATCTTTACACTAGGTATTCCATAGATATGTTCTTGTAGAACCATAAAAACAATTGCACAACAGAATAAAAAAACATTGTTGTGGGAATTGTAACACATGTATGTTTTCAAAACCAAAAAACTATGGAGGCAACTTTCCCGCTTTGAGAAATGCTACCCCCATGCCATTGGATCCAAAATGAATGTGGGGGAATGACAAGCAAACCAACTCATACAACAAAACTACAAAATTATGTTGTACAAGTGTTTGTCACCTTGCACTTGGTGACACCTAATACAGGATGTGACATTATCATACAACACAAAACAAGAACTTTGTTGTCTGTCCATCTAGACCTTGCCCAAATTTTAGTTTCAATGTCGGAGGGAGTTCTGCCGCCAAGATTTACATTAATCATACAACAGAAAATATGTGTCAGAGTTGTGTGACAAAATCTGGAAAAACATTTTTCAGAATATGGAAAATGTGCACCCTCATACAACACAAATCATTCATTTTAGGTTGTGTGAAACAGTTCAGTCATTCATACAACATGTAACTTCCAAAGTGTTGTCTGATCTGTGTTGTGTATTGAGTTTTTTGTAGTAGTGAGTGAGGAGGATTTAATTAACTTAAACATGTTATATGCTTATTTTCTCACTTCTGACTTATTCATGCTATGAAATTTGTCTATGACGCTTGGAATTTTTGTCTACAACAGAAAAAATAAAAATCCATCGGTCATTTGGCTCAAATGTTTCGACTAAAGAGGGAAAAGAGGGAAATTTGCCGCCAGTCTAAAATTTGGCAAGACATTAGGTTTAACCTTCATACAACTAAAAACTTTTAAACTGTTGTACCAATTTCCTTATCTTTACACTAGGTATTCCATAGGTATGTTCTTGCAGAAGCATAAAAACAATTGCACAACAGAATAAAAAAACATTGTTGTGGGAATTGTAACACATGTATGTTTTCAAAACCAAAAAACTATGGAGGCAACTTTCCCGCTTTGAGAAATGCTACCCCCATGCCATTGGATCCAAAATGAATGTGGGGGAATGACAAGCAAACCAACTCATACAACAAAACTACAAAATTATGTTGTACAAGTACGTGTTTGTCACCTTGCACTTGGTGACACCTAATACAGGATGTGACATTATCATACAACACAAAACAAGAACTTTGTTGTCTGTCCATCTAGACCTTGCCCAAATTTTAGTTTCAATGTCGGAGGGAGTTCTGCCGCCAAGATTTACATTAATCATAAAACAGAAAATATGTGTCAGAGTTGTGTGACAAAATCTGGAAAAACATTTTTCAGAATATGGAAAATGTGCACCCTCATACAACACAAATCATTCATTTTAGGTTGTGTGAAACAGTTCAGTCATTCATACAACATGTAACTTCCAAAGTGTTGTCTGATCTGTGTTGTGTATTGAGTTTTTTGTAGTAGTGAGTGAGGAGGATTTAATTAACTTAAACATGTTATATGCTTATTTTCTCACTTCTGACTTATTCATGCTATGAAATTTGTCTATGACGCTTGGAATTTATGTGCTTACATATAATTGCTTAACTTGAAAGCTATGTGTTTAAAGATCCCGAGACAATCATTTAGGGGCAATAGTCGAGTCTTTTGTTTTTGGTTTTGCTAAGGGACTAGCAAAAGCTAAGTGTGGGGTAGTTTGATAACAAGTGTTTGCCGAGATGAACAAGAAGTAGAGTACAAGTTGGACTTGGAAACCCTTTTGCCGCACAACTACGAATTCAGCAATTCTATGAATTAGAATCCGATTTCTTTTTGCTTTATTCAAGGAGTTGTGCACGGCATGACTAGAGAAATACAAGGATGACAAGTAGAAGGAGTCCAACTTCTTTACAACTTGGAACTCACGGCAACAAGGAGGAAAAACATGACGAACATGGACATAATTCTATGGTTTGTTCTTGCCGATTTATTATTGGATAAACAAGTTAATTACATGAAGATTTATTCAGCATTTATCCAAGGCATTATCGGCTAACACATGTGGAGAAAAGAAAAAGTCTTGCCGAGCAAGAAAAGGAGTTCCAATCCGACTTGGTTTTGGTTTTGTGGCCGGCTGCCTTGTGTTTAGTCCTCTATATATAGCTATGATTTTATTCTGAAAATCATCTCTCTTCTCACGCTCAAGCAAAGCCGAAACTCTACCAAAATAATTCTACAAAAATCCTATACAGTAAATTACTTAGCCGATTTCATCTCACCTTCACCAAGCTTGCCGATCACAAGTGTTCTTCATCATCAAGTCATCTTTTGCCGATTCCTCTCAAGGTTTTGTTTAAAGTGTGATTTACTCATCTCTCATGGCTTGTAATTTTCTGTATAAATTCAATACTTTGTCTATGAAGATTGAATGGATGGTTGTATTTTGTTTTGGTTTTATGTATTTCATATTGGATTTCCGAAACTTTGTTATATGTTTTGGTTTTCTTCATATTTTATTTCGTGAACAGTAACTTTGATTTTATGGAATTGTGATTTAGGGCAGTAATTTCGTATGAATACTTGTATAGATTTGATTAATTTTCATGAGTTCGTGCATCACAAATTGTGTGCTTGAGGGCTGACTTTGTGGCTTCTCCTTAGGTACTGATTTTATATACCAAAATAATTTAGATTGCATCATACGTGAAGTTGTTGTGATTTAGGTTGTTTAAATAGGGCGCCTATAACCATGAAAATTTGCATGTTCAAATATGATGAGTGACGCCATTACTTTGGCTCAATGTCTTCCTCTATCCTTCAATAAGCTTGGACAATCTTCAAATATGCAATGGTGCGCCAAAATGTCCATCGAAAATAGAAACAAAGGAAACGAGACAGAAACTTGCTGTAATCGGCTGGAATGAGCTGGCTCCGGTAAATCTGACACAACTCCCTCCTCGGAGCTCCAATTGATGCGATTCTAAGTCTCAGAGAAATTAGACACGTAGAGCTTCCTCCATATAAAAGGGTTTGATTAAATTCCTTGTGCAACATCGGGAATGAATTTTTGAAGTTGGGATACAGTCCCAGGAAAAATCCTGGAAGTCCCTGGATTGATTTGCTCGAACTGCTGATTTGCAGCCATCTTTTGGGTGACTTCCCGAACTCCGATTGATCTGTATTTTTGACACAGAATCCACTAGCAAGCCAATAATATGCCTACCAAACTTCAGCAAATTTGGAAAAGGATAAGTCACAATTTCATTCATCTTAGAGTCACGAAAAAGATACATTTGGCACTATTTTCCAAAATTCTTATACTTAGTCATTTTTCAGATTCTAAAGCACATATTTTCAAAACTCTACCAAATTGATAGTAAACTATATTATGACTCGATCTTAGATAAATAAGGGTTAAACAAAGCATAAACGAGGGCGTAAACACATTAATATCGTCGCACATTGTGCTCCTATCAACTACCCCACACTTATCATTTGCTAGTCCCTTAGCAAACTAAATAAAAACCAGACTCTAAACAACTATTGCCCCTAACGATTCGTCTCAGGCTCGTTTGTACACATAGCTTGCAAGTTAATGCATGAGAATGCGAAGCGCGAAAGTTCCAAGTTTCATGAACATGTAACATCAATAAAAACATATACGAGCAAAAGTAAGCATATAGACACGTTAAGCTAATTCACTCCACCTCACAAGGCATACTCTCTTCGATCTCTACTCGTAGCATGGTTATTCACTCATTAGTATATGCAAGTGAAAGATAATGAATTACGAAGAGTAACTTACAAAGAAACAAAAGCACTTTGTGAAATTTTTATGGAAAAACCTCATATGATAACTATATGCACCAATGAACCAAAACCATATGCTTACTCTTGAGAAAATCTCCACAAATCAAATTTAACCATCTTAAGAATCATGAAAAGATCAATAAACGGTTGTAATGGGGCTAGGCTAAGGGGTATTCGATATTTGGATAAGGAGGCTTAAAACGTCACCGTGGCCTTTGGTAAAGCTCAAATCTCCTCATGTCTTCTCATCAAGGGTCGAATTTCTTCTTGTTGGATCCACATTTCATTTTTTTCTTCCCAAAAACATTACAACACAAATCAAGACTCACGCCATGCACAATTTTCTTTTTCTTTTCTATGCCGTGCCCTACATTTTTCTTTTCTTTTCTTGCTCTTGGCTTCCGTTTCTTTTTCTTTTGGTCCGAGCAAAATTTTTCATTCTCTTTTCTCTTTTACTAAGGCACGGCATATATTTTTCATACATACTAATGGCTAAGTCTACCCCACACTTGTTCTTCTTCATCACTTCACGCAAAAACTCCTTCAAAAATCAAGCTTTGCCGACACATAAGGTAAAGGCATCACTATACTAAGCTCATGGAAAGTGTTTAAGGGTGATGAAAGAAAAGGCTAATCGTAGGCTCAAAGGGGTTTACTAAGGTGTCCCACGACGGGCACAAAAAGGGCACATGCTTTATTTGGCAATGGTGGTAAACCTAAAAAGATCTTTTCAATCACTTTCAAAATCAAGGTATTTTATGACTAAAAGCGTTTTGAAAATCAACAAGAGTAAGTTCTAGTAATACTCGAGTTCATTAAAAAGGTATGTCACATAATCATCGAATAATCAAAGAATTATGAGGTTTCATGCTTCCTATGAATCTATTGAATTTTATCTTTTTATCACTCAAGAAGAAAGCAAATTGGCTCTAAAGCTCACATTGGTTATTTAGGAAATAAACTAGCTAAAACATACATGCTTCGTTAATCAACAAGTCCTACATGCTCCTACCAATGCACATAATCCATGAAACTCACAATTTTAAAGTATGCACAACTATCATCTATGTATGCAAAGAGGAGAAAAAACATCATTGACATATTAGGGGCATCCTAAGACTCGAAACAACAATTTAAACACTCTATTTTTGTATTACAATTTTCTGAATTTTCTCTTCTAAACTAATCACACGAAAATATAAACGGAATACGTTATCCCACCCCACATTTAGAAAATTACATTGCCCTCAATGTAAGCACAAATTTATATCAACGAATTTCCTAAGCATGCAATAGACTAACACATTCCAACATATCATCACAAATCAAAGAAAAAGAGAAGGGTAAGAAATTTCAAACTCTCGGTGATGGCGCCTTCACTTTTCTTTGATCGAATTGGGTTGCCTCCCAAGTAGCGCTTTGTATTTATAGTCCATTGCTTAGACTTTTCACCGTTGTTGCGTGTGTTCATCGTGAGCCAAAATAGCTCAAATCGGCATGAAGAAGTTCAACGAGGTACTCGTTGCACCATGTGCTTGTCTCAGCATCAAAGTGGGGTGTGCCGGCATGAGGTTGTGTGTTGGGCAACATATCGGCAGCAGGGTGTTTCTTGGCAGAAGGAGACGTATCCGGATGCTGCTGCGTGTCCGGCGTCGTATCTGTGGTGGTGGCTGCAGCTGGCTCGGCAGTAGGTGTCATCTTGGCAGCACTGTCGGCAATGGTAGGTTGCTTCACGGCAGTGGTAAGGATAGTGGTGGCCGATGGTGCTTGTGGCGCATCCGTAACTTGTAGGAAATCTACGGTGTGCTCTTGGAATGAATCATAGTAAAGTTTCAAGCGATGGCCATTAACCTTGAACACTTTGTTGGTGCTTGGGTTGAGAATCTCGATGGCTCCATGTGAAAATACTTGAGTGACTATGAAAGGTCCAACCCATCGAGAACGAAGCTTACCCGGAAAGAGTCGAAGTCGAATATTGAATAAGAGAACTTTTTGACCAACCTCGAATTTCTTTCCTCGTATCATCTTGTCATGGTAAGCGCGAGTCTTCTCCTTGTAAATCCATGCGGCATCATATGCTTCATTGCGTATTTCTTCAAGTTCGTTGAGTTGAAGCTTTCTATGAAGGCCGGCGTTGTCAATCCATGTTGAAAACCTTGATGGCCCACCATGCTTTGTGCTCTAGCTCAACCGGTGAGTGACATGCTTTGCCATAAATTAACCGAAAAGGTGACATACCTATCGGCGTCTTGTATGCAGTCCTATATGCCCACAAAGCATCATCGAGACGATCACTCCAATCCTTCCTTGAAGGTCCAACAGATTTCTCTAATACTTGCTTGATCTCTCGATTGCTCACTTCGGCCATACCACTTATTTGGGGATGATAAGGTGTAGATACCTTATGTGTGATGCCATACTTCTTCAACAAGGCTTCAATAGTGCGGTTGCAAAAATGGGAGCCTCTATCACTAATCAAGACTCTTGGAGCTCCAAAACGTGAGAATATGTCAGTCTTGAGGAAATCGGCAACCACTCTTGAATCGTTGGTGCGTGTGGCCTTGGCTTCTATCCACTTTGACATATAATCAACCGCTAGCAATATATAAAGAAAGCCCTTGCTAGAAGGAAACGACCCCATGAAATCAATTCCCCATAAGTCGAAAATTTCTACCTCAATGATAGGTTGTAGAGGCATTTGATCTCGGGCTCCTATATTGCTGGTTCTTTGGCACCGGTCACAAGTCACACAAGTCACACACGCCATATATGAATCTTTAAACAAAGTTGGTCAAAAGAAACCACACTCAAGTACCTTCAATGCCGTCCTCTTTGGCCCAAAGTGACCACCACATGCCTCGGAGTGACAAAAAGAAAGAATGGATTGATGCTCTTCTTTCGGAACACATCTTCTTACAACTTGATCGCTACATTGCTTCCACAAATATGGCTAGTCCCAAAAGAAGTGCCGAGCTTGCTTCTTGATCCTATTCTTGATGTGGCTCGGCATATCCCTTGGAAATTGGTGCGTTGCAAGATAATTGGCAATATCGGCGTACCAAGGTTCACTTGTTGCATTAATCCGAAATAGTTGCTCATCCGGAAAGTTCTCCAATAAGGGCAACCGATCCTCCTCCTTGAGAATCCTACTCAAGTGATCGGCAACAACATTATCACTTCCCTTCTTATCTTTTATTTCAATGTTGAACTCTTGTAGCAAAAGAATCCAACGTATGAGCCTCGGCTTTGCATCCTTCTTCGTCATAAGATATCTCAAGGCGGCATGATCACTATAAACAATTACTTTGGAATTCAAGAGATATGATCGAAACTTTTCCAAAGAAAAAATTACCGCCAAGAGTTCTTTCTCCGTTACGGTGTAATTAAGTTGAGCATCATTGAGGGTCCTTGAGGCATAATAAATCGCATGAGGCTTCTTCTCCTTCCTTTGGCCGAGCACCGCCCCTATGGCATAATCGGAGGCGTCGCACATGAGCTTGAATGGGAGCTCCCACTCCGGCGGCACCATGATCGGTGCCGTGCACAAGCATGTCTTTAATCGGCAAAATGCCTCCTCGCATGCATCACTCCAATCAAACGTCACCTCCTTTTGTAGCAAGTTGCTCAACGGCTTGGCTATTGATGAGAAGTCCTTGATAAATCGTCTATAAAATCCGGCATGGCCAATGAAGCTTCTCACATCTCTAACATTCTTAGGGCTCGGCAAGTGTTGAATCAACTCAACTTTGGCTTTGTCGACTTCAATCCCCTTCTCGGATATAATATGGCCTAATACAATGCTTTGGTTCACCATATAGTGACACTTCTCCCAATTTAGCACAAGGTTGGTCTCTACACACCTCTTAAGTATCTCTTGCAAATTTTCCAAACATGTGTCGAAGTTGCGTCCATATACGATAAAGTCATCCATGAATACTTCGATCTTATTCTCAATAAAGTCGGAGAAGATGTTGTACATACATCGTTGAAACGTACCGGGTGCGTTGCATAGTCCGAATGGCATCCTCCTATAAGCAAAAGTTCCAAATGGACATGTGAAAGTAGTCTTCTCTTGATCATCCGGGTGTATGGCAATTTGGTTATATCCACTATAGCCATCTAGAAAGCAATAAAACTTGTGGCCGGCTAGTCTTTCTAAAATTTGATCAATGAATGGCAAGGGCATGTGATCCTTCCTCGTAGTTGCATTTAGCTTCCTATAATCGATACACATGCGATGACCGGTTACTAGCCTTTGTGGTACAAGCTCATTCTTCTTATTCTTCACAACCGTTACACCACTCTTCTTTGAAACTACTTGCATCGGTGAGACCCACTTGCTATCCGAAATAGGGTAGATAACTCCACAATCAAGCAACTTAATAATCTCATCTTTCACTACCTTCATCATTGGGGGATGTAGTCGACGTTGGCCTTCTCTTGTAGGCTTCGCTCCTTCTTCAAGTACTATCCGATGAACACATGTTGTAGGGCTTATTCCCTTGATATCCGCTAAGGTCCAACCTATAGCGGTCTTATGCTTCTCAAGCACACGTACTAAATCTTCCTCTTGCTTCTCATTAAGCGATGAAGACACAATAACCGGTAAAGTATCTTCCTCTCCAAGATAAACATACTTCAAAGTACTAGAGAGCTCTTTATGTTCTAACTTTGGGGCCTCTTCCACACTTGGTCGAAACTTGTTTGTGACACTAGGGATAGACAAAAATGAGTTGAATTCCTCATGAATGGCCGGCCAAGCAATAATTGTGTGCATTGCTCCGGCGAATCCTCCATCTCAATAACATAGAAATCGGCCGGAAAGATCAATTCATTACCTTGCACAAGCACATCCTCCACATAGCCTTCCGGATACTTGTTAGAACGATCCGCTAGTTGTATGATGACATTATCCTTCTTGAGAGGCCCAAGGTTCAACGTTTCATAAACATTGAGTGGCATCACATTAATCGACGCTCCCAAATCCAACATAACATCCTCAAATTTAGTGTTGCCGATCACACATGGAACATTGAAGCTTCCGGGATCCTTCATCTTTGGTGGTAGCTTTCTTTGTATAACGGCCGACACCGTCTCACTCATTCTTACACTTGTGTCTCCCTTGCATGTCTTCGTGTAGTGCATAGCTCCTTGAGGAATTTTGCATATCGTGGCACTTGTCTAATGCACTCCAACAAAGGAATGTTCACTTCAACCTTCCGAAATACCTCCAACACTTCTTCGTCGGATTTCTCCTTCTTGGATTTTGCAAAACGTGAAGGGAATGGCATGCATGAATTAGGCACACCTCCCTTCGTTGGATTGCTCGGCACACTCTCTTTCTTTGAAGTCGCGGGATCTCGCTCCATGTCATTCTTGCTTAAGGATCGGCTCGGCTTCTCTGCAGCACCTTTCTTCTCGGCAGCAGCCCCTTGTATATCCGGTGTTTCCGCCGGCAGTAGCAGTGGCTCGGTTGCAACTTCTACATGCTGCTCGGCAGCAAGGCTGCCGGTTGTGGTTCCAAATGGCAGCTCAGCATCAATGTTACTACCGGCAGCTTTTCCTCCTCTATTCTTGGCTTGTGGCTCGGCTAAGGTTTTACCACTTCGAGTAACAATGGCTTGAGCTTGCTCATTCCTCGGATTCTTTACTACTCCTCACTACCAGAAAAAAGGGTTTTCCCGACGAAAAAAAAAAAACGGCCGACGAATTAAAATTTTCGTCGGTAATTCTAAGGAATAGCCGACGATTTTATTTTTCGTCGGTGAAAAAAAAAATCGTCGGCCATAGTTTAACCATAGCCGACGAAACCGTTTTTTCGTTGGTATTTTCAAAAAATCGTCGGCTATATTCATATTTCAGTCGACGATTTGTATTTTCGTCGGCCTTTCTACGAAACATTAGCCGACGAAAATTTTTGGAAGTATGGCCGACGAAGTTGACATTTTCGTCGGCTATAAGTCTATATATTTTCAGATCTGGGCAGCAGCTGCTTATTTTAAAAAAAAGGGGAAAAACGGGAGAAAGAGTGAAGAATCTGTGGGTATTGTTGAAATCCGTCCTCTCTTACATTGTGGAGCTATATATAGGTACGTACATGTGTGTATATATATTGATTTTGAGTTTTAGTTGAGGTTATTTTGAGTTTTAGTGATTTTGATTTTGTAAGTGATTTTTTGTTTTGTTGTTGTTTTAGTGTTAGAATGTATGTATATATGTTGATTTTGAGTTTTAGTTGAGTTGATTTTGAGTTTTAGTGATTTTGATTTACTAAGTGATTTTTAGTTTAATTTGTTGTTGTTTTAGTGTTAGAATGTATGTATATATGTTGATTTTGAGTTTTAGTTGAGTTGATTTTGAGTTTTAGTTTAATTATGTGTTTTAATTTGATGTTATTTTAATTAGTGTTAAAATATATATATATATATATATATGTTAATTAATAGTTGTTGATATATAGTGTAATTAATTAACTTAAATAATGGTTGATATATAGTGTAACTTAAATAATGGTTGTTAATTAATGGTATATATATATGAGTTGATGTTGATAATAATATATATTGTAATGTAATTAATTATTGGGGTATTTATAGAAAAGGGCAAGTAAAGGTCTAAAATTATAAAAAAGGCCCCTAGTTTAATGTCATAATAATTAAGGGCTTATTTTTAATCACTGCCCCTAGAGATTAAAAGAATTACGAAACCTGCCATCATCTCTCTCGCACTCAAATACCAAATCAATTTCAGAACCCCTCTCTCTCTCTACTTCGAGAAGGTGATGGAGGCAACAAATTATCGTCGTCCACGGGCCTCGTCTTTGTTCCTCGCCGCGTCTTCCTCCCGATCCAAGCCAAGTTCTACACCAACAAGCTAGTATAAACGCCGTAAGCCATCTCCAACTTGATTTCATTGACTGAGGATATATATTATTGTTGATTGGAATAAATACGAAGACTGCGTCATCGAGACCGCCTACGACGCCGGCGAGGTCGTACTCGTCGTAGAGAGACAAGATCTCACAATGCAGCTTAGTATCCTTTGCGAGATCGAGCTTCTCCGGCGCGGCGGCGAGGTCGCGGAGCTTCTTGGAGAGGCGGAGGGCGCGGAGGGTGTGGCGGAGGAGCTCGGAGGTGGAGTGGAGGTTGGAGAGCTGGAGAGTGAGGGCGGTGATGGATCAGAGTGGGTCGGAGAGCTCGGATCGGGTGTGCCGGAGGGAGGACTAGAGGGACTGGAAGGAGGATCGGACGGTGGAGAGGGCCTGATCTGCGTGTTGGAGGGAGGAGAGCTGAGAGCTCAGTGATTCTCTCTGTGGCTCTCTCTATGAGATCGTAGTGAAAAACGGTTGATATTTTGGTGTTGGAGAGTGAGAAGTAGATGGGGAGGCTGCAGCATAAGAATTCAGTCCAAATGCAGATGAGAAGAAGAATTAAAACAAGAGGAAAAAGGATTGAAGGGAACTTCACAAAGCTGAAACCTGGAGAACCTTTGCACAACAGTCAAGTTTGAGGAATAAAACTGTACTGATCCAGAAAGAACCAGAAAATGAGGCATATATCAACGGAAAGCTCTCTCTGTCTAGTTTATGTAGAATTTTACGGTTTGTGATTCCGATATATATGGAGAGAGTTACGGCAGTTTGAGTACAGACAGCTCAGTCGACACGCGAGTCTGTTATATGTTCAATGAGCTCGAGTTTTCAAGGACCGAACGACTTAGCAAAATTCCAGGAAATTTATGATAACATTATGGATTATCTGAGAGCCCAACTTATGTTTCCTTGGGAGATTTAAACGTGCCATGTATAGATCAAGTTGATCCTTTACCTGCAGACAGATACTTTGATGCATTGCAATTTGAAAGGGTCTGAGTTGGACATCCTTAGAGTAATTCATCATATTTAGTTTCATTTTTCAGTATCTACAAATGTTTGATGTTATCTTACAGTGATAAAATGGTTTGTAATTGAATAGGTTTCAGAGGAAATTCTGCTTCTAGAAAATACTATCTTACTAACTATCATCTTATTAACTATCTTACTAACTATCAAACTAACTATCTTACTAACTATAATCTTAGAAACTATCTTACTAACTATCTAAGTAAGTATCATCTTAGTAACTATCTGACTAACTATGCTAGTGACTATGTTAGTAACTATAAAAGTAACAGTTCTTGTTTGTTTAAAAGCTGAGAACTATCCAAGTAACTATCACAGTAACTATGAAAAAAAATAAAATTGCAGGACAGAAAAGCAAGAACTTAAAAATCGAAAGCAACTGAACCAAGAATGAAAAATGCAGGACATAATGCAGCGTGCCGCTGCACCGCACCACGGCAGCGTAAATATCAAAGTAACTATCATCTTAGTAACTATCTTAGTAACTATCTAAGTAGCTATCATCTTACTAACTATCTTACTAAATATCCTACTAACTACCAAACTAACTATCTTACTAACTATGTTACTAACTATCTAAGTAACTGAGGAGGATTGGAGGTGGCACATGTACGACATTTTAGTAATTATCTTAGAAACTATCTTACTAACTGTGTTACTAAATCCTAAGTAACTATCATTTTAGTAATTAACTATCTTACTAACTATCTAAGTAACTAACATTTTAGTAAGATAGTTACTAGGGTAGTTACACATATAGTTACAAAATTAATAGTTACTATCTAGGATAGTTACACAAATAGTTACAAAATTGATAGTTACTAAAATAGTTAGTAGTTACTAAGATAGTTACTTAGGTACAAAATTGATAGTTACTAAGATAGTTACACATAATAGTTTACTCAGATGATAGTTACTAAGATAGTTATAAAATTGATTGTTACTAAGGTAGTTACACAGATAGTTACAAAATTGATAGTTACTAAGCTAGTTACACAGATAGTTATAAAATTGATAGTTACTAACATAGTTACACAGAATAGTTTACTCAGATGATAGTTACTAAGGTAGTTACACAAATAGTTACAAAATTGATAGTTACTAAAATAGTTAGTAGTTACTAAGATAGTTGCTAGGGTAGTTACACAGATAGTTACAAAATTGATAGTTACTAAAATAGTTAATAGTTACTAAGATAGTTACTTAGGTAGTTACACAAATAGTTACAAAATTGATAGTTACTAACATAGTTACCCAGAATAGTTTACTCATATGATAATTACTAAGATAGTTACTAAGGTAGTTATATTGAATAATTTACTTAGATGATAGTTACTAAAATAGTTACAAAATTGATAGTTACTAAGGTAGTTACACATATAGTTACAAAATTGATAGTTACTAAAATAGCTATTAATTAGCTAGTTACACAGATAGTTATAAAATTAATAGTTACTAAGATAGTTACTAACATAGTTACACATAATAGTTTACTCAAATGATAGTTACTAAGATAGTTACACAGATAGTTATAAAATTAATAGTTACTAAAATAGTTAGTAGTTACTACGATAGTTACACAGATAGTTATAAAATTGATAGTTACTAAAATAGTTAATAGTTACTAAGATAGTTATTTAGGTAGTTACACAATTGATAGTTACTAAGATAGTTACTAACATAGTTACACAGATAGTTACAAAATTGATAGTTAGTAACATAGTTACCCATAATAGTTTACTCAAACGATAGTTAGTAAGATAGTTACTAAGGTAGTTACAAAATTAATAGTTACTAAAATAGATAGTTACAAAATTGATAGTTACTAAGCTAGTTACACAGATAGTTATAAAACTGATAGTTACTAAGATAGTTATACAAAATAGTTTACTCAGATGATAGTTACTAAGATAGTTACTGAAGTTGTTCAATTAACTATCTGAGTAACTATCTGAGTAACTATCCAAGTAACTTGAATTGCATAGCAATGATACACGTCCACCAATTAGCATATGCTCTATCAGTCATGAATTCTACAATGCCGAAGATACAACAATTACATTCCAAGAAAAGAAAGAGATGATCCTAATTTTTTCATAGTACAGAACGAGAGTGCTTTGAAAACAATGTCCCCCAACCACAAAACTTCTTATCGAAACCAAATGTACTACTAAATTGACAGAGGCATTTTCACAAACACATGGTGTGCAACATTACATTAATAACATGATAATCAAACATAATATACAACCATAATTACTTCCGCGATTCTTCGACACCAGATTCTTAAACAAATCTAATTCAAATCATACAAACCAAAACAACAAACCATTTTCATATCGAGACTTGATCTCTGGCCGATTGAAGCTAGCAAGTTTGAGAAATAGTTACGGTGGTAATTGATCCTTCAAATCTCTATACCTCACCACCATTTTCATATTCGAGATTTCACTGCTCTGGTAAGTACTCCCCTCCGACCCCTCGGACCTCATGCTCGGCGCGTACATCGGAACCGCTTGGGACGGCTGCGCCGCCACCGACTCCGCCGAACCAATGTGTCGAAATTGGACCGGGTCCCCATCTTGGATCTCGATTCTCCGAGGAGCTTGTCTTGCTGTAGAGATCGTGATCGCCCCACTTGATGTTGTTGAGGTTGATTCCGATGTGGTTTCCGTCGGGGTTGTTAAACTCGGGGTTGCTTTCGGAGTCGAACTCGACGGCGAGGAACAGCACGACGACGGGGACGTTGGTGAAGAGGCCGAAGTACTGGCTGACGAGGGAGATGAGTGGCGAGGTGGAGTTGGTGAAGACGAAGCAGAGAGAGAGAGAGAGAGGGGAGAGGGAGTTTTGAACTTTAAAGAGAGAGAGTTTTGATCAGATTATGTAAGAAAGAAGAAAAAAACAAGAAGAGGGTATTATGGTCCCTAATGATACTAAAAATAGCCCTTTTTTATAATTTGGTGAAATAGAATAGACTTTTTTATGATAAACATATTAAAAAAAGGTCCTTATTTATAAAGTGAAAAACAAGGAGCTTTTTTTCTAATTTTCAAATGTGAATAGTCCTTTTTTCTAATATTGTGTTAATTATTAAGGATTTATATATATATATATGTATGTGTTAATTAATTTCTTATTAATTAAAGTTATACATATATATTATTATCAGGCTATATATGGATCTGGATAAGAGTTGGATTTCGCTTCCAAGGCATGACCGACGATACACTACAGGAGTTGTGAATTTTTTACAGTTCGTCGAGGAAAATGCAAACGGGAATGATTACCATTATTGCCCGTGCAAGAAATGTAAGTGTCGCAGTGATATGTGTCGATTTCCGATTAGGACAGTATGGGAGCACCTAAAGAGTAATGGGTTTTGGTCGAAGTGCAAACGTTGGATATATCACGGTGAGCCATCATTAGATGGATCGCATGATCATGGGCAGTTTTTTGAGGCGGACAGTAGTAGTACATCCAACGATCCAACAATGGCATTCGTCAACGACGTGTGTCCTTTTGAAAGCGGTGTACGTGGGGAACAATATATGCATGACCCGGTGCTGCCCTTCCCACAAGTTATCAACACTGCCGCCATTGACAATTACAACAAACTGATTGCATTGCAACAGACCCCTGTGTCTTCAAGTTCTGAGAAGACAGTTCTTCAATGTGTGATGGAGGTAATGAGGATTAAAGTCGAGACAAAATCGACTATCAGGCAAGTGGATGAATATCTACAGTACACTTCTTCGTTGTTGGAGGAGGGTCATCGTAATCCTACCAATCACCGTAAGGTCCGAAGTATCCTCAAAGATCTAGGGCTTTCCTACATTAAGATCCATGCATGCGCATTTGACTGCGTTCTCTTCTGGGGTAAAGATGCAGAAGGGAATGACCTTGCTAGCCTTGACGCATGTCCGATATGTCAGTCTGACCGATATAAGTTGACGGGAGCAGGCAATAGGAAACCTGTGAAAGTTCTTCGGTATTTTCCGTTGAGAGATAGGCTTGAGCGGTTGTACATGTCAGAAACCACCGCAAAAGCTATGAGATGGCACGGTGAGCGGGACGCGGGAGACGCAGATATCATGACACACATCTCTGACGGAGCGGCTTGGAAGCATATAAACAATGAGTTTCCTCATTTTGCGTTAGATGTCAGAAACGTCAGGCTCGGGCTCTCAACCGACGGGTTCAACCCTTTCGGCACCATGAGTCTTTCATACAGTATATGGCCGGTGGTTTTGGTACCTTACAACCTTCCTCTTTGGATGTGCATGAAGAAGGAATATAATATGTTGACGTTGTTGATTCCGGGGCCTGGTTACCCAGAAAAATGTCTCGATGTGTATATGAGACCATTGATTGAAGAGCTTAAGGTATTGTGGGACGTTGGTCATCCCACTTTTGACAAGTACAAGGAGGAGACGTTCCAGATGCATGCCATGGTTATTGGTACCATCAGAGATTTTCCTGCTTATGGGATGTTGTCGGGCAGCGTTGTTAGGGGATACAAGGCTTGTCCAGAGTGCCTCAGCGATTATGGGAGCACCCCTCATTACAACAAGATATGCAGAATGGGTCATCGTGTGTTCCTTCCGGCGGATCACCACTGGCGTTACGAGTCCACCGCATTTGATGGAACTGAAGAACACGGTGGTCCCCTCAGAAGATGGACGGGAAGAGAAATTTTAGCAGTGCTTAATCAGTACGATTTTGGGCCCCTCAGTAATCATCCCGATATTGTAGCGGAAATACCTGAAAGGCCTGAGGAGTACAAATTCTGGACACATAAGAGCATATTGTGGGAACTCCTGTACTGGTGTGAGTTGCTGATCCGTCACTTCCTAGACGTTATGCACATAGAAAAAAATGTTTCTGAAAGTGTGGTGGGCACAACGTTGAACTTGGAGGGGAAGACGAAAGACGGTCCTAAGGCTCGCACTGAACTGCACCGGCGGATCACCACTGGCGGATCACCACTGGCGTTACTATGTTTGATTTCGTTGGCTATGATTTAAAAAAAAAAAAACAAAAAAAGACCACCTTCCATTTTCTATCACTATCGACAAACCATTGCTTCATCCTTCAAATGCAAATATGTCGTCAAATAAGATATGACCGAAATAATGAAATACGTCTACGGCTGAAAAATGACAAGATTCAGACAAAATCTGTGTGCCGAATGTTGCGGTTATCTGTGTTTTACTTCCGTTTTCCTATGGGTAGCCTGACGTTCGGTAAATATTTTGAGGAAAATTTTTATACGATTAGTTGCGTCTCATCAATTTGAAACTATTATCTGTTGAAGGTCAGGCCAAAAAATGTCATTTAGACAGGCCAATTACCATTTCTAAGCGTTTAAAGGGTTGACTCACCCGGTTGACCGTCCCGATCGAGCCTTTAACGTTGTCAGATGTAGTTGGATTTTTTTTCAAACATGTATTTAATCTTAACGGTGATATCTGACGGTTGGAATAGATTTTCCAAACTTTTACATTCAAATTCGGAACATATGCACTAATGTTCCTTAACTTGTTTACTAAGTGTTTAAGTGAATGTATAGTTTCAAATAGTTACTATACGTACACTCTTCAAATGCAAATATGTCGTCAAATAAGATATGACCGAAATAATGAAATACGTCTACGGTGGAAAAATGACAAGATTCCGACAAAATCTGTGTGCCGAATGTTGCGGTTATCTGTTTTTTACTTCCGTTTTCCTATGGGTAGCCTGACGTTCGGTAAATATTTTGAGTAAAATTTTTAAACGATTAGTTGCGTCTCATCCATTTGAAACTATTATCTATTGAAGGTCAGGCCAGAAACCGTCGTCTAACTAGACTAATTTCCATTTTAAAGCGTTTAGAGGTTTGACTTCGTTGTTTGACCAAAAGTTTAGCCGACGAAAATTCTATGTCGTTGGCTAAACTCTTGCGATCCGCTTATTGTCCGCCGTTGGATGGCTCAGATCCAACGGCTGCTGATTGTCCAAAGCATAGCCGACGAAATATTTGAATTCGTCGGCTAAACTCTTGCGATCCGCGCCTTTTTTTTGTCCGCCATTGGATGGCGGAGATCAGACGGCTGTTGAGCGCCTGAAGTATAGCCGACGACATTCAAAGTATAGCCGACGAGTTCAAACATTTCGTCGGCTATTCTTCAAAATAGCCGATGAAATATTTTTTAATCGTCGGCTATTCTTTCGGGTATAAATCAGAAATTGTCGAACCCTAGCCGACTTTTTCCTCTCTTCCTCCTCCTCCTCCTGCTGCTGCTGCCGAACGCGATTACGCTTTCCCACAAGATTCTGCCGCGCTGCTCCTCCTCCGATCCAAACTCTAGCTTCCTCAAATCCTCCTCCAAGCCGCGCCGGCCTCCTCCTCCTCCTCCTTCCCCTCCGCCTTCCCCTCCTCGTCCGACCTCCTTCCCCTCCTCCTCCTCCTCCTCCTCCTCCGGCCTCCTCCTCCGATCCGGTTAAATTTTTTTTTTTCAATTTAGTTTAATTTTATAAATTGTTATATATTTAATTTTAATTATATAAATTGTTATATATTTGTTAATATATTTTATTTTAATTATATAAATTTTTATATAATAAATTGTTATATAATTGTTATATATTTAATTTTAATTATATAAATTGTTATATATTTGTTAATAAATTTAATTGTTATATATTTGTTATAATTTAGGTATAGAAATTGTTATATATTTAATTTTAATTATATAAATTGTTATATAATAAATTATTATATATTTAATTTTAATTATATAAATTGTTATATATTTTTGTTAATATATAAATGGTTATTTGTATTTATATATATGTTAATAATGAAATATAGTTATATTTGTATATAAATAGTTATATTTAGGTTAATGGTTAGTATTATTTAAAATTAGTTAAAATTTAAATATTAATTTGTTAGTATGTTTTGTAATATGTTAGTATTATTAGTTATTATATTAATTAGAATTTGTTATTTAATGTAATATAATTTAATATTAATTAATGTATTAATGCTTCAAGCTGCAGATGGCCGATGCATTGAGAAATTTGTTCGGAGGCCGTCGTTCCAGATATAGGGGTTCTGGAAGTTCCGCTGGTTCCGCAGACTCCGACAGGACCCTTAGCCAGCCTGAGAGGACCACCAGCCAGCCGCGGAGGAGTGTGGATTCATCCCAGCCGCGGAGGACTGTGATTCATCCCAGCCGCGGAGGAGTGTGAGTTCTCGGCACCAGACCCTTCTCCAGGCGGGGCGGCCGTCGAGCAGTTCACGTCCCCCTGTCGGGCCAGATGCTCCGAGGTTCAGTAGGCAGCTATTTCAGGACGAGATAGCTGCAGACGTTCCTCAAGTCCGTATGCCTGAGGTTCATCGGGAGCCGATGACGAGTCCGACGACGTCTGCTGCTGACTCGACTGAGGGGCCTACTCTCCCAAATCAGCTCTACCTCCCGTACAACATTCCTGCGATACCCGAGGTCGACTTTCGAGGTGTGCCCATATGGCCTGCTATACCTCAGTACGTGAGTGCTGCGGAGGCATACCAGCAGCAGCCATTTGAGAACCCTGACCTCCTGATTTCGGCGAGTAGAAAAGGAAAGTCGACAGACGGGTCATCGAGTTCATGTAACATTTGATTTTATTAATTAAATATTTTATTAAAATTAACGCACTAATATTTAATTTTATTAACCAATCGTCGTTTATGTGATAGGGACAGCCGCTAGCAGTTCAACGAGGAATACGAGAGGTGTCATATGTTTTGACACGCTCAGGAGAACTGTTGCGCTCCGGGGGAGGATCCAGATCAACGAACCTCCTAATCAGGAGGTTTAGGGGAAAAAATGCAGCGACTACACGGGTTGGTGGGGGCACTGATTAGGGACAGAGTCCCTATGTTGTGGACACGGTGGGCCGATGTGCCCGAAGAGATCAAGAGGAAGGTGCACAACGCCGCGTCGGTGAGTAATTTAAAAAATTTAATTTATTTATCGTAATATTTAATAATTTTTGGTATTGTTATAATTGTAAAACTAATAAAATATTATCTTTCAGGCATACTTCGAGATTGCCGAACACAAGCAGGCTTGGGCGGACTCGATGCAGAACTTGAGGTACGTTGGGAATTCCTCATCTTATAATTTGAAATATTTTATGATATTAATAATATTTCTAATGCACTTTTGTTTTTGCCGTAGGTTCAAAGAGTGGAAGAACGAGCTCCGTTCCCACTTTAACAAATACGACAACCGTGGTCGTATGGGTACTCCCAGAGAGTTCATGTTCAGGGAGTACGAGTGGCGTTGGTTGAAGACAGTAGACTTCAACAACCCACTTATGCAGGTAAATACTAAACTTAACTATAAATGTTTATTTTGTTAAAATTTTAATTATTAGTTTAATTATTTTATAATTATTACACTAATATTTTTTTATGCATTTTTCTAATATTTTATTATTTGTTTGAAGGAACGGTCTCGGGTAAACTCTGCGAACCGCCGCCGTAACACAACCCTCCATCATGGTGGTTCTAGGCCGTTTGCACAATATCAGGAGGAGGCGCTTAGAGATCATCCTGATAGTAACCCGTATGTGGAAACGTTCAAGATCGCTTATCCACAAGCGACAGAACAGCTCGTAAGTCGTTGATTACGATTTTAAAATTTTAATTATTAATTTTACTTAATTATATATTTGTTAGAATATTAATTATTTTTTTTCCCGTTCAATTAGGAGAGGGTGAACCAGGCCGAAGAAGAGGTGTTCCAGCAAGTAGTTCGGGAGACACAACCGAACATTTCAGAGGCAGATCTGGAAGAAGCCCTGCGCCACGTCGACCGATCGAATGTCCAAACGGCAACGAGGATGTTCGACGCAGCCTTCCCAGACCGGTCAAACCAATACTACTGCCGGGGTTTGGGAAGTTCTGGAATAGGGCTCCTGAAGACCACTAAGGGAGGTCAAAAGAAGGGAGGCGGGGACAACCAACAGATGAGGGGGGAAGTGCAGAAATTGGCCGCAAGATTGGCGGCTGAGGCCCAGAGATCACAGGAGCTACGCCGCAGAACACAGCAGTATCATTTGGATATGGCCAGTTGGCATGCTGAATGCGACAGAGTTCGGCAACACAACTACGCCGCCCAACAAAACTGGTGGTGTGATATGTTCGCGGCACAACAACAAGTCCTTGGACCCCCGCCCCCGTTTCAGCCGTTAGTTGAACCTCCAATGCCTCAACCTCCCGATGATGATGAGCATGATGGAGAGCAGGATGTTGGGGATGACGTGGTGGACTTTAGTGCTTTAGGTGATGATTAGGGTTATATTTTATGTATATTGGAACAAATTAAATAATAAGTCATTTAGACGTGTTTCTTGTTGGTGTAAATGCATGGATTGTCTTTGTGATTTGCAGGTTGCTTGGAATGGTAATTTAGAAATTAATTTAATTTTTTTCCCCAAAATGTAAGAATAGCCGACGATATTGGCATTATTTCGTCGGCTATAAGTACTACAGCCGACGATTTTTACCAAATTTCGTCGGCTATAACCGTCATTACCGACGAAAATGACATTATTTCGTCGGCTATAACTAATTAATGCCTATTAAAATATTAATATATTCTGACGAAATAACTGACGAAATAGATGAAATCGTCGGCCATATTTCAGAACAAATAGCCGACGAATTTCGTCGGCTATAGTTTACGATATCGTCGGCCATGCTCGAGTATAGCCGACGAATTTCGTCGGATATTTTGCCCAGGTTTGGTCGACAAAATTAATTTTCGTCGGCACTATCATCGGCCATACTCGAGAATAGCCGACGATTTCGTTATTTTCGTCGGCCATTGGTATTACCGACGCCGTTTTTCCGACGACATATAGCCGACGAAAATTTCGTCGGCAGAAGGAATAGCCAACGAAAATTTGGCATAGTCGACGAAATTTTTTTCGTCGGCTATTCTCTCCGATCTGGTAGTGCGGCCTCCTGGTAACTTCACTTGCTCGGTAAACTTCCCCATAAAGTCCACGACTTGCCCCATTTGGGTTTTAAGTTCCCCAATATCCTTCGAGTGAGTTTGTTATCCCGCAAGTAATGCTTGAGTAGCACTCGAAAGAGATTGAATCAATGCCTCGTAGTTGGGGTTGCTTGTTGCTCCTTGAGATTGGCTCGGCAAAGGTTGGAAGGTGGCATGGCTCGGCTGCCCTTGGTCTGGTTGGTAGGGCTGCCGTGGCACGAATGGTGCTCTTGGTTGATAGGGTGCGGCAACCCCTTGATTTGGCTGCATTGGTGCTCTAAGTACGTTGTCATTGTTCGCCCACCGAAAGTTCGGATGATCATTGAACCTCGGATTAAAGTTCCTGTACCTTTTGGCCTCTTTGGAAACCAATAGCATTGCACTTCTCTACTCCCTCACTTGATCCAAATTGAGGGCATTGTTCGGTCTCATGGCACTCGGTGCAAATGCTGCACACAATGGCACGTTTTCCCTTCATCATGCTACTCACCAAGTCGGCAAGCTTATCAACCTTCTCCTCTAACTTCGAACTCGAGGATGTCTCATGTACTTTCTCATTCCTCGGCGCATTGTTTCGTGCCATACCAAATTGTTGGTTATTCAATGCACGAACTTCCAACAAACTTCTTGTCGCTCCGGCATTCAATTCCAAGAAACTTCCTCCCGCAGCCGAATCAAGGAACTCTCTCTCCATAACACGCAATCCCTCATAGAAATATTGCAACAAGAGTCCATCGCTAATGCCATGCGATGGACACAAAGAAACTAGGGACATGAACCTCTTGAAATAATCGAAGAAAGTCTCATCTCCGGCTTGCTTGACACTTGTTATCTGCTTCTACAAATCCGTGATACGTGAAGCGGGAAAATACTTGAGCAAAAACTCATCCATCATCGAATTCCATGAAACAATGCGACCACTAGGCACCTCAAACAACCACTCCTTCGCTTGATCTTCCAATGAGAACGGAAAGGCCTTCATCTTGAAGTGTTGCAAATCGGTCCCTCTCGGACACATAGACTCCGTGATGAAATTAAACCATTGTAGATGCTTGTTGGGATCCTCACTTGGCATTCCATAAAAAGACTTCAACTTGTGGAGGAATCCACTCCTCAATTCAATTTCTCCGGTCTTATCAACTTCCAAAGGAGGGTAAGTGATATTCGAAAGAGCTACCCCTCCTCCCGCAACATGTCCATTCTGTGCTCTTATCGAAGTCATTACTACTTGCTCAACAACTGGCTCGGCGAAGGCTTCAAATTCGGGTTCCTGTAGATCAATTGATGGTGATATGACGGATGGAGAGCTCGGCAAGCTTGGTGCCGAACTAGGTGAGGATGATGGTGGCGTACTCGGGCTGGATGGCTCGGATACGTGCAGTGGTACAAACAAAGTAATGGCGAGCTCTTGATTCAAACTTTGCAAATAGCCTTGATGATCTCGTGTCCAAATATTAGATTCGAATTCGGACATGCACTTTTCTGAAATATGCAACATTTGAACAAGTTAGAACCATCGTAAATAAATAAAAAGTAAGAATATACATCATTACTAGCCACGACATTGGCAATTACAAAATAAATTTCAAACAATGGCACACTTTATACATGGGATCGGCAAAGAAGAGCAAGCATCGGCAAAGTAAAAAAGAAAAATTGAAACATTCATGATCATGTAATTTCTAATTCTAATTTCTTTTAAAAATTTGTTCTAACTCTCAAGGTACGTGGAGCAGTGGAGTTAACGGTGCAATGGACTGATGCAGCCCCCGGTAGTGTCATGCTTAATCCGATATACCTCAAGAGTTCGAACCACACAAATTGTTTTTATTTTGAAGAAAATAGATCACATATGTCAAGTTATTTTCTAGCGTCTAAAGTGAGGTGATGCTTCGGCCCAAGCTTTTGACTAGTTCGAGCGTGTTTTACTTTTCAAAGGCGGTGTTGTTAAGATTCACGGAGGGCGAACCCCCTATAGGAACCAGGCAGGACTCGTTGTTGGTCACCACGGGGAGCGAACTCCCTATCGACTCACTCACCGAGAATGAACATCAGTCTGTGGGCCTTGAGATCCAGTTAAACAAACCTGAGAACCATATCAATGAAACTAACTTGCCCCATACTTTGTAAAACAAACTCGGGTCACTAGCGGTCTACAAGTATTGATCAAAGCCACCCTCAACCTCATAAAAACGGATTTGCCAAAACATCGCTCGTATGAGTGGGGGGGACCATTCTCCCCGTTTCCCAATCTACATAAAAACGGGTCTGCTAAGGCATCACTCGTATGAAGGGTTAAAGCTAAGACCAACACAAGCGGCTTCTCCCTACATGTTACACTTTAGAAACTACAATAAACTCAAACATATATAACACTGTCAACTTCCTAGAAATTAAACTAAGCTATTACACACATTCATTCTTTATACATCATGCAACTTTCGAAATTAAACTCTACATGCCGAAGCATATTTCTACTTTACAAAACCAAAAATTACAAACTTTACAACTTTACAACAAAAATTTCCAGCAACATTATATACACAACAATCACATAAATCAAGCTTTTAGATAACCAAGCAATAATAACCCTACAATCGTTAGTAGTATAGACATAAGTAGGGATCGTTCTAAGCCGGGGATTAAGGGTACCTGAAACATGAGATTGTTAGATAAAAACATATATACATATGCACAAAAATTGTCACATGGGGGAAGGTATGGCGTCGGCAGCAAGGCTGCACATAACACTAGACACGAAATTACAATGTTGAAAATAAATCCTCAGTCTATTATTTACAAGTTTGGTCGACATCTTTCACACAAAGCACTCGACACTTAACTCTTTAACACATAAGACTCACACAAAAGAAAGTAAGGAACAAGTATTTAGCATGCATTGGATTTAAACAAGTTTCAACCTACAACTAGAACGTTTCCGATCTTACCTAGTTGAGAGACTCTCTAATTTTTTAAGATCGAGCTATTCGCAAAGTGACCCTAAAAGTTATGCTACCGTTATACAACTCGTAACATTGAAGCACGAAAGTCTATAATCGAAGACATGTAAACAAGCAAAGTTGTCAATCATCTCATTTAACATGCAAGTTTTAGCTAAGGTTATACCCTAGGTGAGCACAATAGAATCAAAGCAACATACGTTTAATCTTTATTCATTCTACTCAGGTTAGATGAAACCTAACATCTAGATTTACTTGTTTGTTAGACAGAACTAATGTGTCGGTTTTTAAGTCACGCCCTTAGATTACTAACCAATTTAAATCCTCAACATGCATCTATACCGCTGTCCTAATTATCTAAGTGTGTAAATCTTACAAGTTTTATATTACAAATTAGCATGCAAAGACTCAAAGAAAACGTGGCTTAAACCTAGATCTAAGCAACGAATCAAATATATCTTTAACATAAAAATTATAAAACCAATCTCCAATTCAATTCATACATAGACATACAAACCAAAACCAAAAATACATGCAAGGTTCATAGGCAAAACTAGACATAACTGCATAAAATTTACTAAACCGAAAGAGGGGAGTGGATCACACTTTTGTAGACACCTTGATGACTTCTACTCGTGTAGATCCGGCGGAAGATGGAGGCTGTATGGAAGGGCTGCTCGGCAAAAGATGGCTCGGCAGGAAATCCAAGTTTCGGCAGAAACTTGGGTGAGGGTGAAGATGGTTTTTGATAGGAGCACAATATGCGACGATATTATATGCTTATGCCCTCATTTATGCTTTGTTTAACCCTTATTTGTCTAAAATAGAGCCATAATTTAGTTTAGTGTTAATTTGGTAGAGTTTGGTGAAAAGTTGGTTAAGAATCCGAAAAATGACTAAGTTTGAGAAATCTGGAAAATAATGCAAAATATGTCTTTTTCGTGATTCTAAGATGAGTAAAAATGAGATCTATCCTTGTCCGAATTTAATGAAATTTGGCGTGTTTATTATTCATATACTGAGAAATGTTGTGTTAAAATTTCAGATCAATCGGAGTTCGGGAAGTCGCCCAAAAGATGGCTCCAAAACAGCAGTTCGAGCAAACCAATCCAGGGACTTATAGGATTTTCCTGGGACTGTGCCTCAACTTCGAAAATTCATTCTTGACGTTTCACAAGGCATTTGATCGAACTGTTTTATATGGAGGTAGCTATGTGTGTCTAGTTTATCTGAGACTTGAAATCGCAACAATCGGAGCTCCGAGGAGGGAGATAAGCCAGATTTACTACAACAATGTCTGTTCTGCCGATTCCAGGAACCTATTGCCTCATTTCTGCGATTTCTGTTTGTGATGGACCAAATGGTGTACAAATTCATATGTGATGATGGTCCAAGCTTAAGGAAGGTTAGAGGATGACACCTAGCTGAAGCAATGAAGGAAAATTGAAGAAAATTGCATCTCCTAGTCAAGCTAGGAGAAGGTTGCCGATTGGACTGCTAAGCTGCCGGCAATGCCTGCCGGCAGGTTTGGGATAATTTTCGGTGGATCAAGACCTATCAAATGAAGTCCAAAGATTATACAAGAAGTCCATGAAGATGTGAAGCCCAAGCCTTGAAGGAAAATTCAGAAAAAGAAAACCTAATTGAACTATGAAAGGAAGGTTTCAAATCCTTAATCCACTTGGTTTTCTGATTTCCTTATGATATAGGGCTGCCGGCAATACTTAGCTTTTCCTCTGTAAATAGCCAACTTTTACACAGAAAAAAAGGTCACATTCCAAAGCAAAAATCTAGCCAAAGCTCAACCTAAATTTCCCAAGAGTCCTACACAAAAACCTTAGCCAAAACCACCTCCACCACACCCAAAGTTCTTGCCGAACCTTGGTTCTTTTGCTGCCGACACTGCCACAGCCGAGCAGCAGCCTCCATCCGATCACCACCAGCCGCCGGATCCATACAAGACGAAGTCTACAAGGTTTCTAATGTGTGATCCACTCCCTTCTCTTGGTTTTGTAATTTTTTGTTGTAGTTATGTTAAACTTTGTCTATAAACTTAGCATGAATTCTTGGTTTCAATTTGTATGTCTATGTATGAATTGGATTGAAATTTGGTTTTATAATTTGTATGTTCAATTTGTTTTCTTTATCTTTACTTGGTATTTGGATGTAAGAATATGGATTGCATGTTAAAGAGTAAGGGAAATATGTAACAAGATAGTAATAGGATAATCGGCAAAAACATGTTAATTTAGTTGTAGTTTCGTACTTGGTTAGTTCTTTGAATTCGTGTGCTTTAAAGGTTTATGTTTTACACAAGAGCTATGTGTGAGCCATTGATCTCATTAGCCGAAAATAATATGGATGGGGTAAACAATGATTTGCTTTATTTGTGTTGCTTTCACGAGGGCTAGGGTAGTTTAAAGAACTTGCATGTTTAATATGAAGAGTGACGCCTTATGTGTTAACTTGTTTCCAATTAAAAAGACTTTGTGCGTATTTGCTAGCTAGTTCATGTGTCGACGCTGCGTGTCATGTAAACCGGTTAGTAGCAAGATTAGGATTTGACGCTACGTTAATTCTAAGTACATAAGAAGTCTAGTAACGATTAGATGGCCGCTGCGGCTCTAATTAGAATTGGAACTAAGTCGAGTCTGCATCAGCTTAATGTGATTGCCGTGAGTCTTGTTTATTATCTGGTTATGTGTTTTGATTGCTTTCGTGCTAGTAATTTGTGGAAGAATGTCGACCAAACTTGTAAATAGTAATTTATGATTTATTTTCAGCAATTTATTTTCGTGCCTAGCGTTAGGGCAGCCCTTGCTGCTGAACCTCACCTCAATCCCCCTTGATTTCGTGTGAATATGTATATATGTATATAAGTGTGACAATTGTGTGCATATGTATTTGTGAATATTTTTATTAACATTCTCATATTTCAGGTACCCTTAATCCCCGGCTTAGAACGATCCCTACTTATGTCTATACTACTAACGATTGTAGGGTTATTATTGCTTGATGCTCGCTTCGGCGACTCGTCAGTTTTCGGCTAGGGTTTATGTAGGATTTTTGGGGAGAATTTGGTAGAGCTTTGGCTTTGTGTTTTGGCCTGAGATGTGACCAGTTTTTCTGTGGAAAAGATGGCTATATATAGAGGAAAATTGCTAGGGTTGCCGGCCTCAACAAGGAAAGGAGAATTCTTTTTCCTAATTGGCTTATGTTTCCTTGTTGAATAATTATTGCATTCTTGGACTTCTTTTTCTGAATTTTCTTCATAGCATGGGCTTCACATCTTCATGGACTTCATATGTGGGCTTGACAACTCCATGTGGTGAACTTGGTCCGTGGAAAAATACCCGAAGCCCGCCAAGAGGGGCAGCAACATTGCCGATCGGCCATGCAATCCTAGCCCGACTAGGATTGCATCTTTTCTTCACTTTTTCCTCCATTTCTTTGGCTCAATGTCTTCCTCTATCCTTTAATAAGCTTGGACAATCTTCAAATATGCAATGGTGCGCCAAAAACTTGCTGGAATCGGTTGGAATGACCTTACTCCGGTAAATCTATACACGTAGCACTTCCTCCATATAAAAGGGCTTGATCAAATTCCTTGTGAAACGTCGGGAATGAATTTTTGAAGTTGGGACACAGTCCCAGGAAAAATCCTGGAAGTCCCTGGATTGATTTGCTCGAACTGCTGATTTGCAGCAATCTTTTAGGTGACTTCCCGAACTCCGAATGATCTGTTATTTTGACACAAAACCCATTAGCAAGCCAATAATATGCATACCAAATTTCAGCAAATTTGAAAAAGGATAAGTCATAATTGCATTCATCTAATAATCACGAAAAAGATACATTTTGCACTATTTTTCAGAATTCTTATACTTAGTCATTTTTCGGATTCTAAAGCACATATTTTGAAAACTCTACCAAATTGACACTAAATGATAGGAGCACAATGTGCGACGATATTATATTCTTATGCCCTCGTTTATGCTTCGTTTTTCCCTTATTTATCTAAGATTGAGTCATAACATAATTTAGTATCGATTTGGTAGAGTTTTAATCAAATATGCTTTAGAATCCGAAAAATGAGTAAGTTTGAGAAATCTGGGAAATAATGCAAGTTATCTTTTTCGTGATTCTGAGATGAGTAAAAATGCGATCTATCCTTGTCCGAATTTAATGAAATTTGGTGTGCTTATTATTCATATACTGAGAAATATTGTGTTAAAATGTCAGATTAATCGGAGTTCGGGAAGTCACCCAAAAGATGGCTGCAACTTGGCAGTCCGAGCAAAGATCACCAGGGACTTCCAGGATTTTCCTGGGACTGTGTCCCAACTTCGAAAAATCATTTCCGACGACTCACAAGGAATTTGATCGAACTGTTTTATATGGAAGTAGCTATGTGTGTTTAGTTTATCTATGATTTGGAATCGCATCAATCGGAGCTCCGAGGAGGGAGATATGCCGGAGTTACTAGAGCAAGGTCTTTTCTGCCTATTCCAGGATGCTACTGCCTCCTTTTCACAATTTCTGTTTTCGATGGACCATATGGTGTACAAATGCATATGTGAAGATGGTCCAAGCTTAAGGAAGGAAGGAGGATGACAGCAAGCTAAAGCAATGAAGAAAAAGATGAAGAAAAGTGCATCTCCTAGTCAAGCCAGGAGATGGTGCTGATCGGACTGCTAAGCTGCCGGCAATGTATGCCGGCGGGTTTGGGGCAATTTTCGGGGGATCAAAACTTATCCAATGAAGTCTAAACATTATTCAAGAAGTCCATGAAGATGTGAAGCCCAAGCCTTGAAGAAAAATTCAGAAAAAGAAAACTTAATTGAACTATGAAAGGAAGGTTTCAAAACCTTATTCTACTAGGTTTTGTGATTGCCTTGTACAACAAGGGCTGCCAGCACCCTTTTCTCTATATATAGCCTCACTTTGTCATTCTGAAAATCATCTCATCTCAAGCATAAAATATTAGCATAAAGCTCTACCAAGTCTCTCAAGCACCAACACCCAAATACTTAGCCAAAACCCATCACCACCACCACCAAACTGCCATACCTCTCACCTTGTTGTTCTGCCGATTCCTTCATCTTTGGTTCTGCCGATCAGCAAGCATCCTATTGTCACGTCTTGAAGAGTCTTCCAAGGTTCTAAGAGTGTGATCCACTCCCCCTATGGCTTTTGTATTTATTTATATTTGATTGTGTTGTAAGAACTTATTTCAATTCTTGGTTTTTGCTAAACTATTGTATGAACCGATTCCATGTTTATTGATATAGTTTTTTAATTTTAACTTGTTGATTTTGTATGCATTGATAATTAGGGGAGTGGTTTGTGAAGCATGTTAAAGACTAAAAATTGGTTAGAACTAAGGTTAGGGCAGAAAAATCGAACACTAGTTATGTCAAAGAACATAGTCTAAGTGCTAGGTTTCATGTGATAGAGTAATATGGTTAAGTCATATGCTGGAGTAGTCTTAATTGTGTTTCTCACCTAGGTCTAACAACCTTAGAACTTACAAGTTAAATAAGAAGAATCACAACCTTACTTGTTTGCTTGTTTTCGATTAGAGATTCATGTGCTTAAATGTTAAAACGCGTAAAACCGGATTAGCATCACCTTAGGATTATACGCTGGAGTTGATTCTAAGAATTTAAGTAATCTAACAATTAGAAAACTGCTGGAGGCTCTAATTGTGTCGAAACTAATCTAGGTCTAATACGTTTCAAACTTGTCCCTTACTTTCTTGCATACAAGTCTACTTGTTAAAGAGTGTTTGTTGTGAACTGTTTTGTGTGAGAGATGATGATCACTTGTATATAGTAAATTAGGGTTTAATTTCGTGTTCTTAGTGTTAGGAGCAGCCTTGCTGCCGACGCCATATCACCCCCCTATGTGACGTTTTGACGTGCCGTTTGTGTATATTTGTATATGTGTTTTCATCTAACAATCTCATATTTCAGGTACCCTTAATCCCCGGCTTAGAACGATCCCTACTTGCTCAAACTACTAACGATATTTTATAGGGTTATTATTGCATGCGAGCATAGGTTCACATCAATTTTTGGCGCCGTTGCCGGGGATTATAAAAGCTTGATTTATGTTATTGTTTTGTATATATTGCTGGAAATTTTTGATGTAAAGTTGTAAAGTTGTAATTTTCGATTTTAGTTTGGGATTTTGTAAAGTAGAAATATGCTTCGGCATGTAGAGTTTAAATTTTGGAAGTTGCATGATGTATAAAGAATGTATGTTTGTAATAACTTAGTTTAATTTCTAGGAAATTGATAGTTTTGTGTATGTTTGAGTTTATTGTAGTTTCTAAAGTGTAACATGTAGGGAGAAGCCGCTTTTGTTGGTCATAGCCTTAACCCTTCATACGAATGATGCCATGTTAGATCCGTCTTTTATGTAGACTGGGAAATGTGGGATACGTCCCCCCCACGCATATGAGCGATAACTTGGCAGACCCATTTTTATGAGGTTGAGGGCGGCTTTGATCAACACTTGTAGACCGCTAGTGACCCGAGTTTGTTTTACAAAGTATGGGGCAAGTTAGTTTCATTGATATGGTTCTCAGGTTTGTTTAACTGGATCTCAAGGCCCACAGACTGATGTTCATTCTCGGTGAGTGAGTCGATAGGGAGTTCGCTCCCCGTGGTGACCAACAACGAGTCCTGCCTAGTTCCTGTAGGGGGTTCGCCCTCCGTGAATCTTAACAACACTGCCTTTGAAAAGAAAGACACGCTCGAACTAGTCAATAGCTTGGGCCGAAGCATCACCTCACTTTAGACGCTAGAAAATAACTTGACATATGTGATCTATTTTCTTCAAAAGATAAAACATAATTGTGTGGTTCGAACTCTTGAGGTATATCGGGTAAAGCATGATACTACCGGGGGCTGTATCAGTAGATTGCACCGTTATCTCCTCTGCTCCACGTACTTCGAGAGTTAGAACGAATTTAAAATAAATTAGACTTAGCGATTACATGATCATGGACGTTTCGATTTTTGCTCTTTAATGCCGATCATATTGATGCTTTGTCGATTGTATATATCGTGTGCCATTGTTTGAAAGATGTTGTGTAATTGCCAATGCCGTGGCTTGTAATGATGTATATTCTTGCATTTCTGTTTCTTTACGATGTTCTAACTTGTTTAAACGTTGCAAATTTCAGAAAAGTGCATGTCCGAATCTAATACTTGGACACGAGATCATCAAGGCCGATTGCAACGTTTGAACCAAGAGCTCGCAATTGCATTGTTTGTGCCGTTGCCACCGGCCGTACCAAACAGTCCGTCATCTGCACCGTCGTCTCCACCATCGTCCGAACCATCATTGCCAACGTTACCTAGTTCGGTAACAACTTTGCCGAGCTCTCCATCCGTTGTTTCGTCATCATGTGATCTCGAGAGTCCAGAATTTGAAGCTTTTGCCGAGTTAGTTGAAGAAGAAGAGAGAATGACTTCAATCCGATCACAGAATGGTCATGTTGCTGGAGCTGGAGTTGCTCTGTCGAATATTACTTATCCTCCCTTGGAAGCTGATAAGACGGGAGAGATTGAATTGAGGAGTGGATTCCTCCACAAGCTTAAGTCATTTTATGGGATGCCAAGTGAAGACCCTAACAAGCATCTATAGTGGTTTAACTTCACAAGCATCTATAGTGGGATGCCATGGTATGTGGAATATGCACCGAGGGCCATGAAAGCGAACCATGCCCTCAATTTGGATCGAATGAGGGAGTAGAGGAGTGCAATGCTATTGGCTTTCAAGGAGGTCAACAATTTGGGAACTTCAATCCAAGGTTCAATGATCATCCTAACCTTCGATGGGCGAACAATGACAATGTGCTTAGGGCACCTATGCAACCAAGAGAAGGAGGAGCGCCATATGCGCCGAGGGCACCCTTTATTCCTCGGCAACCATTTCAGCCGAACCAAGGGAACTATGCAGCCATGCCGAGCCACAACCAAGGAGGGCCGAGCCAAGGCCAAACCGCATCAAGCAATCCCAATTATGATGCTGTGATCCAATCTTTGTCAAGTGCGACTCAAGCATTGCTCGCGGGGCAACAAAATCAACAAAAGGACATTGGTGAGCTCAAGACTCATATGGGCCAAGTTGTAGACTTTATGGGAAGATTTAATGAGCAAGGGAAGTTGCCTAGCAATACGATTCCCAATCCGAGGAACGAGCACGCCAAGGTGATTCAAACTCGAAGTGGAAGAGAGCTGTTGCCTCCAACAAGTCCTAAGAAGAAGCGAGTAACATTCGATGTTGTTGAGGATGCCGAGAGGGCTGCTGGACCTAACATTGCCGGCAGCCATGATGGAGACATTGCCGAAAAGGAACAAGCTGCCGGAAGGGGCAGTGTAGCCGAGAAACAAGCTTCCGAGAGAGTAAGAGACGCCGGCAGCAATGCTGCCGAGATGAGGAACAAGGGGCTGCGCTTCGAGCTTGAGCGTGATCCCGTGACTTCGAAGAGTGAGTTAGTGCCGAGCCAAGCAAGCAAGGGAGGGGTGCCACACTCAAGCATTACATTCCCTTCTCGCTTTGCTAAATCGAAGAAGGATAAGTCCGACGAGGAGGTGTTGGAGATTTTCCGAAAAGTGCAAGTCAACATCCCTTTGTTGGAGTGCATTAAGCAAGTACCGAAGTATGCTAAGTTTCTTAAGGAGTTTTGCACGGCTAGAAGGCATACGAGGGAGACTCGTGTGGTGACTATGAGCGAGACGATATCGGCCGTTATTCAAAGGAAGTTGCCACCAAAGATGAAGGATCCGGGAAGCTTCAATGTGCCTTGTGTGATAGGCAATACTCGTTTCGAGGATGTGATGTTAGACTTGGGAGCATCGATCAATGTCATGCCACTCAACGTGTATCAAACGTTGATTATAGGGCCTCTCAAGAAGGACAATGTCATCATTCAACTTGCGGATCGCTCAAGTAAGTATCCGGAGGGTTATGTGGAAGATGTGCTTGTGCAAGTCAACCAATTGATATTCCCCGCCGATTTCTATGTGGTTGAGATGGAAGACTCACCGGTCAATAGCACTCAATTGCTACTTGGTCGACCATTTATGAGGACGGCACACACGAAGATAGATGTGGCCGAGGGCAACCTAACTATGGAGTTTGATGGTAAGATGATCAAGTTTAATGTTTTTGATGCCATGAAATTCCCCAATGTCGATTTGCAGGAAGGTTGCGCCATTGATGTATTGGAGGAGGTCGAGCAAGTTATGTCGACCTCGCTCGACGCATAGCAATTAGCGATTGAGCATGGGGTTGGAGTTGACAATTAGCGATTGGTATAGTATTGCTGAGCCATGCATAGATGAAGTAGTTGCTGAACTCAATGCAACGCCAAAGTATACCTCGAACTCGTTCTTGTCAATTCCAAGTGCCACAACCAAATTTCGACCAAGTGTGGAAGAAGCCCCAAAGTTAGAACTTAAAGAGCTCCCTAGTCACTTGAAGTATGTTTATCTTGGAGAAGAAGATACTTTACCGGTTATTGTATCTTCAATGCTTAGTGAGAAGCAAGAAGTGGATTTGATAAGTGTGCTTAAAAAGTACAAGACCGCGATAGGTTGGACCTTAGCGGACATCAAGGGAATAAGCCCTACTACATGTGTTCTTCTCATCTTGTTAGAAGAAGGAGCTAAGCCGACTAAGGAAGCTCAACGTCGACTTCACCCTCCAATGATGAAAGTTGTGAAAGATGAGATCATCAAGTTGCTTGATTGTGGGGTGATCTACCCAATTTCAGATAGTAAGTGGATATCTCCCGTGCAAGTAGTGCCAAAGAAGAGTGGTATAACGGTTGTCAAGAATAAGAAGAATGAACTTGTACCACAAAGACTTGTAACCGGTCATCGGATGTGCATCGACTATAGGAAGCTCAACGCTACAACGAGGAAGGATCACATGCCTTTGCCGTTTATGGACCAAATGCTAGAGAGGTTAGCCGGCCATTCTTTTTATTGCTTTCTTAATGGTTATAGTGGCTACAATCAAATCATGATACACCCGGATCATCAAGAGAAGACCACTTTTACTTGTCCATTTGGCACGTTTGCTTATCGACAAATGCCATTCGGTCTATGCAACGCACCCGGAACTTTTCAAAGATGTATGTATGCTATCTTCTCGGATTTTATTGAAGACATTATCTAAGTGTTTATGGATGACTTTAGTGTGTATGGAGGCACCTTCGATGCATGTTTGGGGAACTTGGAGAAGATACTTGAGAGGTGTGTAGAGACTAATCTTGTGCTCAATTGGGAGAAGTGTCACTTCATGGTCACGCAAGGCATTGTTCTTGGGCACATTATTTCGGCAAGAGGCTTAGAGGTTGACAAAGCCAAAGTGGAGCTCATTCAAGCATTGCCAAACCCAAGGTGTGTTAGAGATGTGAGAAGTTTTCTTGGCCATGCGGGGTTCTATCGAAGATTTATCAAGGACTTCTCTTCAATTGCAAATCCCATTAAGCAACTTCTTACATAAGGAGGTGACGTTTGAATGGACGGATGCATGTGAGGCAAGCTTTTGCCAATTGAAGGAGATGTTGTGTACGGCGCCGATATTGGTCTCCCCTAATTGGGACGAGCCATTTGAGCTAATGTGTGATGCTAGTGATTATGCACATGGAGCGGTACTTGGACAACGAATTGAGAAGAAACCATGCGCCATTTACTATGCTTCAAGGACCCTCAACGATGCTCAACTCAACTACACAACAACGGAGAAAGAACTCTTAGCGGTAATTTTTGCTTTGGAAAAGTTTAGATCATATCTTTTGAATTCCAAAGTCATTGTTTATAGTGATCATGCCGCTTTGAGATACCTTATGACAAAGAAGGATGCTAAGCCGAGGCTCATACGATGGATTCTTTTGCTTCAAGAATTCGATATTGAGATCAAAGACAAGAAAGGAGTAGAAAATATTGTAGCCGATCATCTAAGTAGACTCATCATTGATAGGGATAGGCTGCCCCTTTTGGAGTCATTTCCGGATGAGCAACTTTTTCGACTTCAAGTACATGAGCCTTGGTATGCCGACATTGCCAACTTTCTTGCCACACGTCACTTTCCTCAAGAGATGCCGAGACACCTACAAAAGAGGATCAAGAAGCAAGCTCGACACTTCTTGTGGGATGATCCGTACTTATGGAAGCAATGTGGTGATCAAGTTATTCGAAGATGTGTTCCGGAAGATGAGCATCGCTCCATCCTTGCTTTTTGTCATGATGAAACTTGTGGTGGGCACTTTGGATCAAAGAAGACGGCATTGAAGGTTTTAAATTGTGGATTCTTTTGGCCTACGATTTTTAAAGATGCATTCATGTTTTGCAAGGCATGTGATAGGTGCCAACGAATGGGGAAGATAAGCAAGCGTGACCAAATGCCTCTAACTCCTATTATTGTTGTTGAAATTTTTGATGTTTGGGGCATAGACTTCATGGGGCCGTTTCCTTCAAGTAGGGGCTTGTTATACATATTACTTGCGGTTGATTATGTGTCCAAGTGGATCGAAGCCAAGGCCACACACACCAATGATTCAAAGGTGGTGGCCGAGTTTCTCAAGACCAACATCTTCTCACGTTTTGGAGTTCCAAGAGTCTTGATTAGCGATGGAGGATTCCATTTTTGTAACTGCACCATTGAGGCCTTATTGAAGAAGTATGGAGTCACTCATAAGGTATCTACTCCTTATCATCCCCAAACAAGTGGCATGGCCGAGGTAAGTAATCGAGAGATCAAGCAAATACTTGAGAAAACCGTTGGACCTTCAAGGATGGATTGGAGTGATCGTCTCGATGATGCTTTGTGGGCATATAGGACTGCATACAAGACACCGATAGGTATGTCTCCTTTTCGGATGATTTATGGCAAAGCATGTCACTTACCGGTTGAGTTAGAACACAAAGCATGGTGGGCCGTTAAAAGTTTCAACATGGACATTAATGAGGCCGGCCTTCATAGGAAGCTTCAACTCAATGAACTTGAAGAGATACGCAATGAAGCATATGAGGCCGCTTGGATCTATAAGGAAAAGACTAGAGCATACCACGATAAGATGATTCACGGAAAGAAGTTTGAAGTTGGGCAAAAAGTTCTCTTGTTTAATACACAGCTTCACCTCTTTCCGGGTAAGATACGCTCTCGATGGGTTGGACCATTTATTGTTACGAATGTGCTTCCTCATGGTGCCATAGAGATTCAAAGTAATATATCAACCAAGGCTTTCAAAGTGAATGGACATCGGCTCAAGCCCTACTTCGACTCGTTCGAGGAGCACACAATCGAGGAGTGTAATTTACATGACGTCCCATGCCACAAGACTGCTGCAACTGCCAGCCTTTGCACTAGCCTCGGTGCCACCAAGCACATTGCTTTGGTGACATAACCAAGGACTGCCTCCGTCAGCCCCACCACCGCCGGCACACTTTCTGCTGCCGAGCTGCACCCGGATGTAGATACTTTGCTGCAGCCCAGTATGCCGGACACGACGACACATCCTACTACCGATACGACCCTTGCAGCCTCTGATACGATACAAGACACCGATACTACCATCGAAAGAGCCGACACGGACACGCGGCGCATTGATTTTCTTGTTGAACTTCTTCTTGCCGATTTGAACTACATTGGCGCAGATGAACACATGCGATCAAAAACGGTGAAAAAGTCTAGGCTATGGACTACAAACACAAAGCGCTACTTGGGAGGCAACCCAATTCAATCAAAAAAAAGTGAAAGAGCCATCACTGAGAGTTTGCGATTTCTTTACCCTTCTCTTTTTCTTTGATGTGTGATGATATGTTGGAATATGTTGGTCTATTGCATGCTTTGGAAATTCGTTGATATAGATTTGTACTTACATTGAGGACAATGTAATTTTCTAAGTGTGGGGTGGGTTAACGTATTCCGTTTATGCTTTCGTGTGCTTAGCTTAGAAAAGAAAAATTCAGAATATTGTAACACAAAAATAGAGTGTTTAAATTGTTGTTTCGAGTCTTAGGATGCCCCAAATAAGTCAATGATGTTTTTCTCCTCTTTGCATACATAGATGATGGTTATGCATACAATTAAAATTGTGAGTTTCATGGATTATGTGCATTGGTAGGAGCATGTAGGACTTGTTGATTAATGAAGCATGCATGTTTTAGCTAGTTTGTTTCTATTATAACCTATGTGAGCTTTAGAGCCAAATTGCTTTCTTCTTGAGCGATAAAAAGATAAAATTGGATAGAGATATAGGAAGCATGAACCTCATTATTCTTTACATATTAAATGACTATGTGCCATAGCTTTTTAATGAACTCTAGTATGCTAGAACTTACTCTTGTTGATTTTCGAAACGTTTATATCATAAAATACTTTGATTTTGAATATGATTGAATAAAGATCATTTAGGTTTACCACCATTGCCAAATAAAGCATGAGCCCTATTTGTGCCCGTCGGGGACTCCTTAGTAAACCCCTTTGATCCTACGTATAGCCTTTTCTGTCATCACCCTTAAACACTTTCCATGAGCTTAGTATAGTTGTGCCTTTTCCCTTGATCAAAGTGTTGGCAAAGCTTGATTTTTGAAGGAGTTTTCGCGTGAAGTGGTGAAGAAGAACAAGTGTGGGGTAGACTTAGCTAGAAAATTGTATGAAAATTGTAATTGTGCCGTGCCTAGTAAAAAGAAAACAGAAAATATGTGATTCGGACAGAAAAAGAAAAGAAAAGAAAAGAAAAGAGAAAAATCAAGTCCGAAAGAAAAGAAAAGAAAGAGGCACCGTTTCAAAAAAAATAAAAAATTGCTAAGTCTAGTATTGAAAAAGTGTTGTGAATTTAGAGTTTTGTTTGCATGTGAAGGTCTAGCATTGTTATATTTTGGCCTTTGTTCATATTCACTATGTTGTGGGGAAGTAAAGAATGAAGGAAGGGTCCAACAAAGATGAAATTCGGCCCTTGATGAGAAGACATAAGGAGATTCGAGCTTTGCTAAAGCGCACGGTGACGTTTTGAGCCTCCTTATCCAAATATCGAATACCTGTTAACCTAGCCCCATTACATCCCTTTTATTGATCTTTTTCATGATTCTTAAGATGGTTAAATTTGATTTGTGGAGATTTTCTCAAGAGTAAGCATATGGTTTTGGTTCATTGGTGCACATAGTTGTTACATGAGGTTTTTCCATAAAAATTCACAAAGTGCTTTCGTTTCTTTGATATATGCAAGTCACTCTTTGTAATTCATTATCTTCCACTTGCATATACTATTGAGTGAATAACCATGCTTCGAGAGAAAAGAAGAGAGTATGCCTAGTGAAGAGGATTGAATTAGCTTAACATGTCTACATGCTTACTTTTGTTCTTATATGTTTTTATTGATGTTACATGTTCATGAAGCTCAGAATTTTCGTACTTTGCATTCTCATTCTTTAACTTGAAAGCTATGTGTACATACGAGCCTGAGACAAATTGTTAGGGGCAATAGTTTGTTTAGAGTCTAGTTTAGTTTAGTTTGCTAAGGGACTAGCAAAGGATAAGTGTGGGGTAGTTGATAGGAGCACAATGTGCGACGATATTATATGCTTATGCCCTCGTTTATGCTTCGTTTTTCTCTTATTTATCTAAGATTGAGTCATAACATAATTTAGTGTCGATTTGGTAGAGTTTTAATCAAATATGCTTTAGAATCCGAAAAATGACTAAGTTTGAGAAATCTGGAAAATAATGCAAGTTATCTTTTTCGTGATTCTGAGATGAGTAAAAATGCGATCTATCCTTGTCCGAATTTAATGAAATATGGTGTGCTTATTATTCATATATTGAGGAATGTTGTGTTAAAATTTCAGATCAATCGGAGTTAGGGAAGTCACCCAAAAGATGGCTGCAACTTGGCAGTCCGAGCAAAGATCACCAGGGACTTCCAGGATTTTCCTGGGACTGTGTCCCAACTTCGAAAAATCATTCCTGACAACTCACAAGGAATTTGATCGAACTGTTTTATTTGGAAGTAGCTATGTGTGTCTAGTTTATCTGAGATATAGAATAGCATCAACCGGAGCTCCCAGGAGGGAGATATGCCGGAGTTACTACAGCAAGGTCTTTTCTGCCTAGTCCAGGATGCTACTACCTCCTTTTCACAATTTCTGTTTTCGATGGACCATATGGTGTACAAATTCATATGTGAAGATTGTCCAAGCTTAAGGAAGGAAGGAGGATGACACCAAGCTAAAGCAATGAAGAAAAAGATGAAGAAAAAAGCATCTCCTAGTCAAGCCAGGAGATGGTGCCGATCGGACTGCTAAGCTGCCGGCAATGCATGCCGGCGTGTTTGGGGCAATTTTCGGTGGATCAAAATTTATCCAATAAAGTCCAAAGATTATTCAAGAAGTCCATGAAGATGTGAAGCCCAAGCCTTGAAGAAAAATTCAGAAAAAGAAAACCTAATTGAACTATGAAAGGAAGGTTTCAAAACCTTATTCTACTAGGTTTTGTGATTGACTTGTACAACAAGGGCTGATAGGAGCATAATGTGCTACGATATTACATGTTTATACCCTCGTTTATGCTTTGTTTAACCCTTATTTGTCTAAGATTGAGTCATAATGTAGTTAGTGTCAATTTGGTAGAGTTTTGGTGAAAAATGGTTAAGAATCCGAAAAATGACTAAGTTTGAGAAATCTGGAAAATATTGCAAAATATGTCTTTTTCGTGATTTTGAGATGAATGAAACTGTGATCTATCCTTGTCCAAATTCTATGAAATTTGGTGTGCTTAATATTCATATGCTGAGGAATGTTGTGTTAAAATTTCAGATCAATTGGAGTTCGGGAAGTCACCCAAAAGTTGGCTGCAAAACGGCAGTCCGAGCATTCCAATCCAGGGACTTCCAGGATTTTCCTGGGACTTTGATCCAACTTCGAAAAATCATTCCCGTCGACTCACAAGGAATTTGATCGAACTGTTTTATGGGGAGATGGCCATATGTGTCTAGTTTATCTGAGACTTGGAATCGCATCAATCGGAGCTCCACGGAGGGAGATATGCCGGAATTACTGCATCAAAGTCAAATCTGCCGATTCCAGGAACCTACTGCCCCCTTTTTGTGTTTTCTGTTTTTGATGGACCAAATGGTGTACAAATGCATATGTGATGATGGTCCAAGCTTAAGGAAGGTTAGAGGATGACACCAAGCCCATGCTATGAAGAAAATTCAGAAAAAGAAGTCCAAGAATGCAATGTTTATCCCACAAGGAAACATAAGCCAACTAGGACAAGGAAACTCCTTTCCTTGTGTGGCCGGCAAACCCTAGGCTTTTCCCTATATAAAGGCCAACGAATTTCAGAATAAAATCATCTCATCTCAAGCATAATACACTAGCCTAAAGCTCTACCAAGTCCTTTCAAACACCAACACATAAATACCTAGCCGAACCATCACCACCACCACCATATAGCCGAACCCTTCCACCTTTGTTTCTGCCGATTTCTGTTCTTGCCGAACACCAAGGAGCAGCAGCCGAGCCACCTTGTCACCTTTGAGGAATCTTCAAGGTTTTTAAAGTGTGATCCATTCCCCTATGGCTTTTGTATTTATTTATGTTTGGTTGTTTTGTACGAATTTGTTTCGATTCTTGGTTTTTCTTGAAACTTTGTATGAACCGAATATTGTTTGTTATGCATGGTTTTTCTGAAATTTAACTTATGGATTTTGTATGTTGGATAATTAGGGCAGTGGTATTAGAAGCATGTTTAGGATTTAATTTGGTTAGTAATCTAAGAGTGTGCCTTATAAACCGAAGCATTAGTATTGGCTGGAAGCATGTAAATCTAGATGTTAGGTTTCATTTAACCGAGTAATACGGATAAGTCATACGTTGGAGTAGTTTGTTTTGTGTTGCTCACATAGGGTAAAAACCTTAGATTACTTGCATGTTAAATAAGATGATTGACAACCTTGCTTGTTTACATGTCTTCGATTTAGACTCACATGCTTAAATGTTAAAACGTGTAAAACCGGATTAGCATCACCTTAGAAGTCATACGTTGGAGTAGTTTCTAAGAATTTAAGAAGTCTAACAATTGGAAAAACCGTTGGAGGCTCTAGTTGTGTCGAAACTAATTTAGGTCTTGAACATGCTAAATACTTGATCCTTACCTTCTTGCATGCAAATCTATGTGTTAAAGAGTCTTTTGTGTGAACTGTTTTGTGTGAGAGATGATGATCACTTGTATATAGTAGTTTAGGTTTATTTTTGTGTTCTTAGTGTTAGTGGCAGCTTTGCTGCCGAACCTCATCTTCATCCCCCATGATAAATTTGTATATATGTATATAAGTGTGACAATTGTGTGCATATATGTTTGTAAATATTTTTGTTAACATTCTCATATTTCAGGTACCCTTAATCCCCGGCTAGAACGATCCCTACTTATTCTATACTACTAACGATTGTAGGGTTTTTGATTGCTTGAGTCGCTTCGGCGGCTCCATCAAGGGCTGCCGACACCCTTTTCTCTATATATAGCCTCACTTTATCATTCTGAAAATCATCTCATCTCAAGCATAAAATATTAGCATAAAGCTCTACCAAGTCTCTCAAGCACCAACACCCAAATACTTAGCCAAAACCCATCAACACCACCACCAAACTGCCGTACCTCTCACCTTGTTGTTCTGCCGATTCCTTCATCTTTGGTTCTGCCGATCAGCAAGCATCCTATTGTCATGTCTTGAAGAGTCTTCCAAGGTTCTAAAAGTGTGATCCACTCCCTTTATGGCTTTTGTATTTATTTATGTTTGGTTGTGTTGTAAGAACTTATTTCAATTCTTGGTTTTTGCTAAACTATTGTATGAACCGATTCCATGTTTATTGATATAGTTTTTTAATTTTAACTTGTTGATTTTGTATGCATTGATAATTAGGGCAGTGGTTTGTGAAGCATGTTAAAGACTAAAAATTGGTTAGAACTAAGGTTAGGGCAGAAAAATCGAACACTAGTTATGTCAAAGAACATAGTCTAAGTGCTAGGTTTCATGTGATAGAGTAATATGGTTAAGTCATATGCTGGAGTAGTCTTAATTGTGTTTCTCACCTAGGTCTAACAACCTTAGAACTTACAAGTTAAATAAGAATAATCACAACCTTACTTATTTGCTTGTTTTCGATTAGAGATTCATGTGCTTAAATGTTAAAACGCGTAAAACCGGATTAGCATCACCTTAGGATTATACGCTGGAGTTTATTCTAAGAATTTAAGTAATCTAACAATTAGAAAACTGCTGGAGGCTCTAATTGTGTCGAAACTAATCTAGGTCTAATACGTTTCAAACTTGTCCCTTACTTTCTTGCATACAAGTCTACTTGTTAAAGAGTGTTTTGTGTGAACTTTTTTGTGTGAGAGATGATGATCACTTGTATATAGTAAATTAGGGTTTAATTTCATGTTCTTAGTGTTAGGGTTAGCCTTGCTGCCGACGCCATATCACCCCCCTATGTGACGTTTTGACGTGCCGTTTGTGTATATGTGTATATGTGTTTTCATCTAACAATCTCATATTTCAGGTACCCTTAATCCCCGGCTTAGAACGATCCCTACTTGCTCATACTACTAACGATATTTTGTAGGGTTATTATTGCATGCGAGCTTAGGTTCACATCGCTAAACTATATTATGACTCGATCTTAGACAAATAAGGGTTAAACAAAGCATAAACGAGGGCGTAAAGACATTAATATCGTCGCACATTGTGCTCCTATCAAGCATTGCTTGAGGGAAAAGGTCCCATGAAATCTATACGCCAAATATCGAAAATTTCAACAATGATTATGGGAGTTTAAGACATTTGATCTCGCTTACCTATGTTTCCCATTCTTTGGCATCGATCGCATGTGATACATGTAGTGTAAGCATCTTTAAATAATGTTGGCCAAAAGAATCCACACTCGAGTACTTTCAATGCCGTCCTCCTTGGTCCAAAGTGACCTCCACATGCTTCATTATGACAAAATGCAAGGATGGATTGATGCTCCTCTTCCGGAACACATCTTCGTAAGATACGGCTCATCCCATAAGTAATGTCGAGCTTGCTTTTTTATCTTATTCTTGAGATGGCAGCATGTCCTTTGGGAAGTGACGAATTGCAAGGTAATTTGCAATGTCGGCATACCAAGGTTTTTGTGTTGTATTGATCCAAAAGTGTTGCTCATCTGGGAAACTCTCAAGTAGTTGTAGTTCATCTTCTTCTTGCACAATTCGGCTCAAGTGATCGGCTACAACATTCTCACTTCCTATCTTGTGTTTGATCTCAATGTCGAATTCTTGAAGGAGGAGAATCCATCGAATGAGTCTTGGCTTGACAAAGGTATCTCAAGGCGGCATGATCACTATACACAACAACTTTAGAATTCAAAAGGTAAGATCGAAATTTCTCTAAAGCAAAAATTACCGCCAAGAGTTCTTTCTCGGTTGTGGAGTAATTGATTTGAGCATCGTTGAGAGTTATCGAGGCATAGTATATGGCGCATGGCTTCTTGTCTACTCTTTGGCCTAGCACGGCTCTAAGTGCATAATCACTTGCATCACACATCAACTCAAAAGGCTCCTCCCAATTTGGTGTGGCCAAGATAGGTGGCGAACACAAAACTTCCTTCAAGAGGCCGAATGCTTGCTCGCAAGCCTGACTCCACTCGAAAGGTACTTTTTTTTTGCAATAAGTTGCTCAATGACTTAGCCTCTTTGGAGAAGTCCTTAATAAATCGTCGATAAAATTCCGCATGTCCAAGGAATGATCGAACGTCACGCACACACTTAGGGCTCGGCAAGTGTTGAATGAGATCCACCTTTGCTTTGTCGACTTCAATTCCATTCTCCGATATGATGTGGCCAAACACTATGCCTTGGTTCACCATGAAGTGACACTTCTCCCAATTAAGCACAAGGTTGGTCTTTGCACACCTTTCGAGTATCTCCTCCAAGTTCTCCAAACATGTGTCGAAGTCGCGTCCATATACGCTAAAGTCATTCATAAAGACCTCGATTTTATTTTCAATAAAGTTGGAGAAGATGTTATACATACATCTTTGAAATGTGCCGGGTGCGTTGCATAGGCCGAATGGCATCCTCCTATAAGCAAAGGTGCCGAATGGACATGTGAAAGTAGTCTTCTCTTGATCATCCGGGTGTATGGCGATTTGATTGTATCCACTATAGCCATCAAGAAAACAATAGTACTTGTGGCCGGCTAGCCTCTCTAGCATTTGATCCATGAATGGCAAAGGCATGTGATCCTTCCTCGTTGTTGCATTGAGTTTCCTATAGTCGATACACATCCTATGGCCGGTCACTAGCCTTTGTGGTACAAGTTCATTCTTTTCATTCTTCACAACCGTTACACCACTCTTCTTTGGAACTACTTGAACCGGTGAGACCCACTTGCTATCTGAAATAGGGTATATGACTCCACAATCAAGAAGCTTAATAATTTCATCCTTCACTACCTTCATCATTGGAGGGTGAAGGTGACGTTGGCCTTCCCTTGTTGGCTTCGCTCCTTCTTCAAGCAATATCCCATGAACACACGTCGTAGGGCTTATTCCCTTTATGTCCGCCAAGGTCCAACCTATAGCGGTTTTATACTTCTTAAGCACATTTATCAATTCAACTTCTTGCTTCTCACTAAGCTTTGAAGACACAATAACTGGTAAAGTGTCCTCTTCTCCAAGATAAACATACTTTAAGTGACTAGGGAGTTCTTTTAGTTCTAAGTTTGGGGCCTCTTCCACACTTGGTCGAAATTTTGTTGTGGCACTAGGGATTGACAAGAACGAGTTGAACTTGTATGTTGGTGTTGCTTCAAGCTCGACAACCACCTCTCTCATGCTTGGTTCGGCAAAGTCCTCCTCTTCTATCTCAACTCGTGCTCCCTCCTTGTCAAATCCCGCCCCTTGCTCTATGATTCGTTGCTATGCGTCGAGCGAGGTCGACATGACTCGCTTGACCTCCTCAATAACTTCAATAGCTCGGCATTCTTCATCCTTGACAACCGCATACTTCATGGCGTCGAATACATTGAACTTAATCACCTCACCATCAAATTCCATCGTCAAGTTGCCTTCCGCAAAATCAATCTTGGTGCGTGCCGCCCTCATGAATGGCCGGCCTAATAGCAATTGAGTGCTATTAACCGGCGAATCTTCCATCTCCACAACATAGAAATCGGCTGGAAAGATAAGGTGGTTGACTTGCACAAGCACGTCCTCGACATAGCCCTCCAGATACTTGCTTGATCGATCCGCAAGTTGAATGATGACATTGTCCTTCTACTCAACATTTGATACACATTGAGTGGCATGACATTGATCGATGCTCCCAAGTCAAGCACGACATCATCGAAACGTGTGTTGCCAATCACACATGGTACGTTGAAGCTTCCTGGATCTTTCATCTTTGGTGGCAACTTCCTTTTAATAACGGCTGACACCGTCTCGCTCATAGTCACCACACGTGTCTCCCTTGTGTGTCTCCTTGTCGTGCAAAGCTCCTTGAGGAACTTTGCATACTTAGGCACTTGCCTTATACACTCAAACAAAGGGATGTTCACTTCAACTTTCCGAAAAATATCCAACACTTCCTCGTCAGACTTATCCTTCGTTGATTTTGCAAAATGAGAAGGGAAGGGTATGCAAGAGTTCGGCACCCCTCCCTTGTTGGCTTTGATCGGAGCACTCTCTTTCAACGAAGTTACGAGATCTTTCTCTAGCTCGTTGCGCATGGCTTCTTTCTCGGCAGCAGCACGCTCGGCTGCACCCCTATCGGCAGGCTGTAGCTCGGCAGCTCGGCAGCGTCGGCAGGCTGCATGCCATCGGTATTGGCAGGAAGGATGCCGATATTGCCTTCTATATCATAAATGTTTCCAAAAGTCACGTTCTTCGGAATTTTAGCTCGCGGCTCAGTCAACACTTTTCCACTACGTGTTGTGATGACTTTGGCATTCTCATGGCCCGGATTTTTAATAACTCCCCCCGGAAGCTTTCCTTGCTCGGTGATCTTTCCCATAAAGTCCACGACTTGCCCCATTTCAGTCTTTAACTCGGCTATGTCTTTCGAGTGAGTTTGTTGTCCCGCGAGCAATACTTGAGTTGCACTCGAAAGAGATTGGATCAATGCATCGTAGTTGGGGTTGCTTGGTGCGGCTTGAGCTTGGTTCGGCATAGGTTGAAACGGCATGGCTTGATTAGGTGCTTGTTGGTTTGGCATAAAAGTTCCTTGGTTCGGCTGAAAGGGTGCTCTCGGTACGTATGGTGCTCTTGGTTGAAAAGGGGCTGCATTCAGTGGCCTTTGGACATTATCATTGTTTGACCATCTAAAGTTCGGATGATCGTTGAATCTCGGATTGAAGTTGTCGAACCTTTGTTCTCCTTGAAATCCAACGACATTCACCTCTTCCTCACTTAATCCAAATTGAGGACATTGCTCGGTTTCATGATTCTCAGCACAAACTCCACACACTTGTGCTCTCTTTCCTCGCATTAGACTTGCTACCATATCCGAAAGCTTGTCTACCTTATTCTCCAATGCCGAACTTGATGTAGTCTCATTCACTTTGTGCTTCAAGGCATTGTCTCGTGACATGCCAAATTGTTGACTATTCAGTGCACGGATCTCCAACAAGTTCTTGGCCGGTGTAGGATCAAGCTGAAGGAAAGAACCTTGAGCTGCCGAATCTAGGAACTCCCTTTCTATGAGACGGAAGCCATCATAGAAATACTGAAGAAGTAGCCCCTCTCTAATGCCATGAGATGGACATGAAGCAACGAGGGTTGTATACCTCTTGTAATAGTCAGAAAACGTCTCATCTCCTCCTTGCCGAATGCTCGTGATTTGCTTCCTCAAATCAGTGATACGAGATGCCGGATAATACTTGAGTAGAAACTCATTCACCATCGTCTCCCACGATGTTATACGACCGGTTGGAACCTCAAATAGCCACTCCTTGGCTTGATCCTCAAGTGAAAACGGAAAAGCTTTCATCTTGAAGTATTGAATGTCGGCACTTGTAGGGCACATACTTTCGGTGGTAAAATTGAACCACTGAAGATGCTTATTCAGATCCTCTCCCGCCAAGCCATGATATTGATGGGATTTATTCTAAAACACTTTTGTACCTGCAAAACAATCTCATACATATATTACCCTTCTTGTGTCGAGTGTAGTATCGACAAGTAGGGATCGTTCTATCCGGGAAAATCAAGGGTTTTTAATCACATAAAGCATCACATAATAATATGGGGGGGGGGGGTTTGGATTTTGACCTAAACACTATTGAATTTTACGAAAATTAAAAGACTAAATTAATATATACACATGATCATCTTCTTCCACACATAACATTCCACACAAAAATCACACAAGATAAAGCAAGATCAAACAAGATATTTACGGCAGCAATAAACAATAGAACAAGATTCAATTTGGTTCTAATTTAATTAGAGCCCTCTGCGGTTCCTCTAATCATTCAAGACTTCTCAAGTATTTAGAATTAACTCTGCGTATAATCCTAAACATGGTGATAATCAGTTTAAAAACACTCTGCGTAGAAATTAAACATGAAGAACACATAAGCACAAGAGTTGAATTGGAGACATGCAACAAGTATGGCGTCACCTCACCTTGCTGTAACATGTATATTTTCAAAGTTTACCAATATTAAGAATCATTAAAAGATCAAAAAGGTGATAATGGGGTTAGGCATCACTACCAGAAAAAAAGCTTTTCCCGACGAAATAAAAAAAAAACTGCCGACGACTAAAAATTTTCGTCGGTAATTCCATAGAATAGCCGACGATTTTATTTTTCGTCGGTAGAAAAACAAAATCGTCGGCCATAGTTTGGGAATAGCCGACGATCCTTTTTTTGGTTGGTATAAACAAAAATCACCGGCTATATTCATATTTCAGTCGACGATTTGGATTTTCGTCGGCCTTTCTCTGAAACATTAGCCGATGAAAACTTTTGAAATTTTGGCCCACGAAATTGTCATTTTCGTCGGCTATAAGTCTATATATTTTTAGATCTAGACAGCAGCTGCTCATTTAAAAAAAAACGAAAAAAAAAAACGGGAGAAAGAGTGAAAAATCTGTGGGTATTGTTGAAATCCGTCATCTCTTACATTGTGGAACTATATATAGGTACGTATATGTGTATATATGTTGATTTTGAGTTTTAGTTGAGTTGATTTTGAGTTTTAGTGATTTTGATTTAGTAAGTGATTTTTTGTTTTGTTGTTGTTTTAGTATTAGAATGTATGTATATATGTTGATTTTGAGTTGTAGTTGAGTTGATTTTAAGTTAGAGTTTAATTATGTGTTTTAATTTGATGTTATTTTAATTAGTGTTAATATATATATATATATATATGTGTGTGTGTGTGTGTGTGTGTGTGTGTGTGCGTGTGTGTGTGGCGTTTAATTATATATATATATATATATATATATATGTTAATTAATGGTTGTTGATAGTGTAATTAACTTAAATAATGGTTGATATATAGTGTAACTTAAATAATGGTTGTTAATGGTATATATATATATGAGTTGATGTTGATAATAATATATATTATAATGTAATTAATTATTAAGGATTTATATATATATATATGTATGTGTTAATTAATTTCTTATTAATTAAAGTTATATATATATATATATATATATTATTTTCAGGCTATATATGGATCCGGATAAGAGTTGGATTTCGCTTTCAAGGCATGACTGATGATACACTACAGGAGTTGTGAATTTTTTGCAGTTCGTCGAGGAAAATGCAAACGGGAATGAATACCATTATTGCCCGTACAATAAATATAGGTGTCGCAGTGATATGTGTCGATTTCCGATTAGGACAGTATGGGAGCATCTAAAGAGTAATGGGTTTTGGCCGAAGTACACACGTTGGATATATCACGGTGAGCCATCATTAGATGGATCGCATGATCATGGGCAGTTTTTTTAGGCAGGCAGTAGTAGTACATCCAACGATCCAACAATGGCATTCGTCAACGACGTGTTTCCTTTTGAAAGCAGTGTACGTGGGGAACAATATATGCATGACCCGGTGCAGCCCTTCCCACAAGTTGTCAACACTGCTGCCTTTGACAAGTACAACAAACTGATTGCATTGCAACAGACCCCTGTGTCTTCAAGTTCTGAGAAGACAGTTCTTGAAAGTGTGATGGAGGTAATGAGGATTAAAGTCGAGACAAAATCGACTATCAGGCAAGTAGATGAATATCTACAGTACACTTCTTCGTTGTTGGAGGACGGTCATCGTAATCCTACCAATCACCGTAAGGTCCGAAGTATCCTCAAAGATCTAGGGCTTTCCTACATTAAGATCCATGCATGCGCATTTGACTGCGTTCTCTTCTGGGGTAAAGATGCAGAAGGGAATGACCTTGCTAGCCTTGACGCATGTCCGATATGTCATTCTGATCGATATAAGTTGACGGGAGCAGGCAATAGGAAACCTGTGAAAGTGCTTCGGTATTTTCAGTTGAGAGATAGGCTTGAGCGGTTGTACATGTCAGAAACCACCGCAAAAGCTATGAGATGGCACGGTGAGCGGCGGGACTTGGGAGACGCAGATATCATGACACACATCTCTGACGGAGCGGCTTGGAAGCATATAAACAATGAGTTTCCTCATTTTGCGTCAGATGTCAGAAACGTCAGGCTCGGGCTCTCAACCGACGGGTTCAACCCTTTCGGCACCATGAGTCTTTCATACAGTATATGGCCGGTGATTTTGGTACCTTACAACCTTCCTCCGTGGATGTGCATGAAGAAGGAATATAATATGTTGACGCTGTTGATTCCGGGGCCTGGTTACCCAAGGAAATGTCTCGATGTGTATATGAGACCATTGATTGAAGAGCTTAAGGTATTGTGGGACGTTGGTCATCCCACTTTTGACAAGTACAAGGAGGAGACGTTCCAGATGCATGCCATGGTTATTGGTACCATCAGTGATTTTCCTGCTTATGGGATGTTGTCGGGCAGCGTTATTAGGGGATACAAGGCTTGTCCAGAGTGCCTCAGTGATTATGGGAGCACCCCTCATTGCAACAAGATATGCAGAATGGGTCATCGTGTGTTCCTCCCGGCGGATCACCACTGGCGTTACGAGTCCGCCGCATTTGATGGAACCGAAGAACACGGTGGTCCTCCTAGAAGATGGACGGGAAGAGAAATTTTAGCAGTGCTTAATGAGTACGATTTTGGGCCCCTCAACAATCATTCCGATATTGTAGAGGAAATACCTGAAAAACCTGAGGAGTTCAAATTCTGGACACATAAGAGCATATTGTGGGAATTCCCGTACTGGTGTGAGTTGTTGATCCGTCACTTCCTAGACGTTATGCACATAGAAAAAAATATTTCTGAAAGTGTGGTGGGCACAACGCTGAACTTGGAGGGGAAGACGAAAGACGGTCCTAAGGCTCGCACTGATCTGCAAAATATGAATATCAGAAAACAACTATGGTTGAAACAAGGGAAGAGAAAAATGCCTCAAGCTCCTTACACCGTCAAGCCTGAGCATAAATCAGAAATTTTCCATTCGATAAGTCGGGCCAAGTATCCTTCAGGCTTTGCTGGAAATATAGCCAAGTGTGTGAGCAGACAATTCAACAATCTTTACGGGTTGAAAAGTCATGACAATCATATCTTGCTACAACGTCTCTTCCCTGTTTTCATTCCACCGTTCCTTCCCCGTCAAGTTGTGGAGCCGTTAGTAGCGTTGGCAAGATTTTTCCAGAAGGTATGCACACGGGAAGTGATAAATTCTTACCTCCGGGAAATGCAACAAGACATCGTTCATATCATGTGTAAATTTGAAATGATATTTCCTCCAAATTTTTTCGACATCATGCCTCACCTCATGATCCATCTTCCTCGGCAGTTGTTGCTTACCGGTCCTGTGCACTTCACTTAGATGTATCCGATGGAAAGGTACGTATTTTACACCTTATGTTAATTTCCTCATCAATATATGTGATTTAGTATTAATGTATTATCATAACACTTTAAAAACTTGATTTATAGGCAACTTGGACAATACGGTGATTTTGTCCAAAACAGATCCGCACCTGAAGGATGTATAGCTGAAGCATATATTGCGCACGAGTGCGTCACCTACATGAAGCTGTATTTAGGAGTGTTACAGGAAAGCATACCGGAAGATGTACCTTCACAGTTCAATCTTTCCATACTCTCCGACGATGTTGTACTCGGTGGAAAAATGCCAGTTTCCTACAAGTTGAAAGATTATGAGGTAGCCATTGCACATTGGTGGGTACTAATTAACTGTTTAGAAGTTCAGTTTTGGAAGAACATGCATCTAAACTGTGAACAAGTAGGAGGTGATCTCGATTACCACAACCGGACATTCGCAGAGTATTTCGGCCACTGGGTACGTAACTTTAACATTATTCTATACGTATTTATATATTATTGTGTATAATTATTCATATTTATAGTTGATTCTGATGGTTGCAGATGGACCTTATTAAAAATGATAATCACCCAAATTGGTCGCACGAACTCAGACTTCTAGCGATGAAACCGGTCTATTCAAAAGTTTATGCGATGTGCGAGGTGAATGGTGTGTTATTTCGATGTGAAGAGAGAGACATCAGACTGAAAACACAAAATTCAGGGGTTATGGCACATGGTGGGGATGATGGAGTTGACTATTACGGTGTTCTCCATTCAATTGTGGAACTGCATTATGGGGAAGACATGAAAGTGCACCTTTTCAAGTGTAGATGGTTTGACACACGGCCGCAGAGCATGAAAACCGATCAATACGGCATAACTTCTGTGAACACTAGTACATCATGGTATGAGGATGACCCGTTCGTTTTAGCCACATGGGTGAAACAAGTGTTTTATCTTGATGATCTCGCCAAGGGTGACCCGTGGAAAGTAGTCAACACTATCCACCATCGCAACATTTACCGGCCGTCTACACTTGGAGTGGCTGAAGAGAACGAGGAAGGTGGCACCGCGTATTAAGAGCCCAACTCAAACGGTATTCTTGACTCCTCTTTTATTCGCCTAGACACGCCGGTGCGAATTCGACGTGAAGAGCCACTGCTTGTTGATGTTGATCCAAATGAAGAAACTAACGAGGACTCTAGTGGTGAGGAAAGACATAGATTACCCCTATCGAGCAATTCAGAAACCGAAGAAGACTCATCCGATGATTCCGATTACAATCTGACGGATTAAGTAATTTAGATGATGTAATCCTTTCATTTGTAATCCACTAATTTCTAAAGACAACTCCGATTCTTAAAAAAAACTAAGAAAAACCTGCATGTACCAAGATATGTTTACGACCAAGCTGTTAAAGATAACAGCTGCTTTGTGACGACTTTCCCTACTCTCTAAAAATTTCAAAGGTGGGAGGTACTGACTGAAAACCAATAATTTCTCACCAGATGACTCACATAATCTAAGCATATTCATAAAGAATTTTGCCTTGATTCCTTCATTCAAGTCTATCGTCTCGACCAACTCATCCATTTTTTTCATTTGACTCAGAGGGTTTCCAGTCCTTCGAGACAGAGTACAGTTTTCGGTGCAGATAAACAGCACTGCCAACTGAACTTTGCTTGAACTTCCTTGCCAACTGTTTTTTTTTTTCATATAATAGCCGACGAAAATTTGTTATTTCGTCGGCTATACTCATAATAGCCGACGAAAAATTCATTATTTCGTCGGCTATAACTATATTGAAAAATACATATTTTATTTTAGACAGAAAACAACAAAAGAATAGCCGACGAATACGAGTCTCTCGTCGGCTATGATTTCAAAAAAAAATAAAAAAACAAAAAATGACCATATTCCATTTTCTATCACTAACGATAAACCATTGCTTCATCCTTCAAATGCAAAAATGTTGTGAAACAAGATATGACCGAAATAATGAAATACGTCTACGGTTCAAAAATGACAAGATTCCGATAAAATCTGTGTGCCGAATGTTGCGGTTAACTTTTGCCTTGATTCCTTCATTCAAGTCTATCGTCTCGACCAACTCATCCATTTTTTCATTTGAGTCAGAGGGTTTCCAGTCCTTCGAGACAGAGTACAGTTTTCGGTGCAGATAAACAGGACTGCCAACTGAACTTTGCTTGAACTTCCTTGCCAACTGTTTTTTTTTTTCATATAATAGCCGACGAAAATTTGTTATTTCGTCGGCTATACTCATAATAGCCGACGAACAATTCATTATTTCGTCGGCTATAACTATATTGAAAAATACATATTTTATTTTAGACAGAAAACGATAAAAGAATAGCCGACGAGTACGAGTCTCTCGTCGGATATGATTTAAAACAAAAAAAACAAAAAATGACCATATTCTATTTTCTATCACTAACGATAAACCATTGCTTCATCCTTCAAATGCAAAAATGTTGTGAAATAAGATATGACCGAAATAATGAAATACGTCTACGGTTGAAAAATGACAAGATTCTGATAAAATCTGAGTGTCGAAAGATGCAGTCAAAGGTTTTATTCCTTCCTTTCCCTAATGGTAGCGTTACCTTCGGTAAATATTTTGAGGAAAATTTTTATACGATTCGTTGCATCTCATCAATTTGAAACTATTATCTGTTGAAGGTCAGTCCAAAAAATGTCATTTAGACAGTCCAATTACCATTTCTAAACGTTTAGAGGTTTGACTTACCCGGTTGACCGTTCCGATCGAGCCTTTAACGTTGTCAGCTGAAGTTGGATTTTTTTCCATACATGTATTTAATCTTAATGGTGATATCTGACGGTTGGAATAGATTTTCTAAACTTTTAGATTCAAAATCAGAACATATGCACTAATGTTCCTTAACTTGTTTACTAAGTGTTTAAGTGAATGTATAGTTTCAAATAGTTACTATACGTAGACTCTTCAAATGCAAAAATGTTGTGCAATAAGATATGACCGAAATAATGAAATACGTTGACGTGAGCCGAAGCTCGCATGCAATAATAAACCCTGCAATCGTTAGTAGTATAGACATAAGTAGGGATCGTTCTAAGCCGGGGATTAAGGGTACCTGAAATATGGAATTGTTAGACAAATATATACACATATATATAAAAAAACGTCACACATATGGGGGATAGGTAGTTCGGCAGTAAGGCTGCCACTAATGCTAGGCACGAAATAACTTGCTGAAAATAAATCCTAAGTCTAATATTTACAAGTTTGGTCGACATTCTTTCACAAAGCACTAACACGAAAACAATTAAAACACATAACAAACAAGCAAATAGGACTCACGGCAAGGTATTAAAGCGTTCTAGACTCAACTTAACTCCAACCCAATTAGCTCCTTATCGGTTTACCAATTAAGACTCTCTAGTACTTCAAGATTAACTTATCGTCTAACCCCAAAGTTATACTAAACATATTTGAGAACACTTATCGTCGAAAACAAACATGCAAAGTAATTAGGCACAAGGTCTTTTTAGTTGGAAACAAGTTAATAAAGTAAGGTTGTCAATCATCTCATCAACAAGCATGTTCTTTAAATTACTCTAGCCTTCGTGAAAACAACACAAACAAAGTAACTCGTTGATTACTTAATCCATATTAATTTTCGGCTAATGAGATTAATAAACTACGTATTGCAATTACATAGCTACCAATCTTTAAGCATACGAATTTAAAGAACAAGTCAAGAAAATCCTAAAATCAATTCAACACATGTTTTGCCGATTATCCTACTTACTAATTCATTACATATTTTCCTTACTCTTTAGCATGCAATCCGTATTCTTACATCCAAACTCCAATTAAAGATAAAGAAAACAAATTGAACATGCAAATCATAAAACCAAATTTCAATCCAATTCATACATAGACATAAAAATTGAAACCAAGAATTCATGCTAACTTCATAGACAAAGTTTAACATAGCTACAACAAAAATTACATAACCAAGAGTAGGGAGTGGATCACACATTAGAAACCTTGGAGACTTCATCGTGTATGGATCCGGTGGTTGGTGGTGTCGGATGAAGGCTGCTGCTCGGCAGTTGGAGGTGTCGGCAGCAAGGTACCAAGGTTTCGGCAGAAACTTTGGGTGTGGTGGAGGTGGTTTTGGCTAGGGTTTTTGTGTAGGATTCTTGGGAAATTTAGGTAGAGCTTTGGCTAGATTTTTGCTTTGAAATATGACCAGTTTTTCTGTAGGAAAACATGGCTTTATATAGAGGCAAATTCGGCAGAAACCCTAGGTAGAAAACCTAGTCCAAATCAGCAAAGGTAATCCTTGTGCAACAAGGTTTTGGTTCCTTCCTTTCTTGGTTCTTCTAGGAAACTTCTTTTTCTGATTTTTTTCTTCAATGCCTTGGCTTGGTGTCATCCTCTAACCTTCCTTAAGCTTGGACCATCATCACATATGCATTTGTACACCATTTGGTCCATCAAAACCAGAAATCGCAAAAAGGAGGCAGTAGCTTCTTGAAATCGGCAGAAACGACCTTGTTGTAGTAACTCCGGCATATCTCCATCCTCGGAGCTCCGATTGATGCGATTCCAAGTCTCAGATAAACTAGACACGTATGGTCATCTCTCCAAAAAATATATCGATCAAATTCCTTGTGAGTCGTCGGGAATAATTTTTCGAAGTTGGGACACAGTCCCAGAAAAATCCTAGAAGTCCCTGGATTGGTTTGCTCGAACTGCTGTTTTGTAGCCATCTTTTGGGTGACTTCCCGAACTCCGATTGATCTGAAATTTTAACACAGCATTCCTCAGTATATGAATATTAAGCACAACAAATTGCATTTCATTTGGACAAGGATAGATCATATGTTTACTCATCTCAAAATCACGAAAAAGACATATTTTGAACTATTTTCCAGATTTCTTATACTTAGTCATTTTTCGGACAATTAAGCACATTTTACCAAAACTCTACCAAATTAACACTAAACTAAATTATGACTCAATCTTAGACAAATAAGGGTTAAACAAAGCATAAATGAGGGCATAAGCATATAATATCGTCGCACATTGTGCTCCTATCAACTACCCCACACTTATCATTTGCTAGTCCCTTAGCAAACTAAACTAAACTAGACTCTAAACAAACTATTGCCCCTAACAATTTGTCTCAGGCTCGTATGTACACATAGCTTTCAAGTTAATGCATGAGAATGATAAGCACGAAAATTCCAAGTTTCATGAACATGTAACATCAATAGAAGCATATAAGAGCAAAAGGTAAGCATGTAAATATGTTAAAGCTAATCCAATCCTCCTCACTAGGCATACTCTCTTCTTTTCTCTCGAAGCATGGTTATTCACACATAAGAATATGCAAGTGAAAGATAATGAATTACGAAGAGTAACTTGCATATGTCAAATAAACGAAAGCACTTTGTGAATTTTTATGGAAAAACCTCATATGACAACTATATGCACCAATGAACCAAAACCATATGCTTACTCTTGAGATAATCTCCACAAATCAAGTTTAACCATCTTAAGAATCATGAAAAAGATCAATAAAAAGGTTGTAATGGGGTTAGGCTAAGAGGTATTCGATATTTGGATAAGGAGGTTTAAAAACATCACCATGGCCTTTGGTAAAGCTCAAATCTCCTTATGTCTTCTCGCCGAAAGGGTCAAATTTCATCTTGTTGGACCCATACTTCATTCTTTTCTTCCCATAATATTACAACAAAATTCAAGACAATAGCCATGCACAATTTTTTTATTTTTCATGCCTATGCCGTGCCCTTCAATCTCATATTTTCTTTCTTGCTCTCGGCATTTTTCTTTCTTTTTTTCTTTTGGTCCGAGCATACTTTTTTCTCTTTTCTTTTTCTTTTGGCACGGCATACATTTACACTTCTCATATAGATTCATGGCTAAGTCTACCCCACACTTGTTCATCTTCATCACACACGCGAAAACGCTTTCAAAAATCAAGCTTTGCCAATACTTTGATCAAGGGTAAAGGCACAACTATACTAAGCTCATGGAAAGTGTTTAAGGTAATGAAAGAAAAGGCTCAACATAGGCTCAAAGGGGTTTACTAAGGTGTCCCACGACGGGCGCTAATAGGGCTCATGCTTTATTTGGCTTTGGTGGTAAACCTAAAAGATCTTTATTCAATCACATTCAAAATCAAAGTATTTTATGATATAAACGTTTCGAAAATCAACAAGAGTAAGTTCTAGCATACTAGAGTTCATTAAAAAGCTATGGCACATAGTCATCGAATATGCAAAGAATTATGAGGTTTCATGCTTCCTACAAATCTATCGAATTTTATCTTTTATCGCTCAAGAAGAAAGCAAATTGGCACAAAAGCTCAAATAGGTTATAATCGAAATAAACTAGCTAAAACATGCATGCTTGATAATCAACAAATCCTACATGCTCCTACCAATGCACATAATCCATGAAACTCACAATTTTAATTGTATGCACAACCATCATCTATGTATGCAGAGAGGAGAAAAACATCATTGACATATTAGGGGCATCCTAAGACTCGAAACAAACAAATTAAGCACTCTATTTTTGTGGAACAATTTCTGAAATTTTCTTTTTCTAAACTAAGCACACAAAAACAAAAAACAAAAATGGAATATGTTATCCTACCCCACACTTAGAAAATTACATTGTCCTCAATGTAAGCACAAATATATATCAACGAATTTCCTAAACATGCAATAGTCTAACATAAGCCAACATATCATCACAAATCAAAGAAAGAGAGAAGGGTTAAGAAATTTCAAACTCTCGGTGATGGCTCCTTCACTTTTCTTTGATCGAATTGGGTTGCCTCCCAAGTAGCGCTTTGTGTTTATAGTCCATAGCATAGACTTTTCACCGTGTGTTGATTGCATGTGTTCATCTTGCTCCAAAGTAACTCAAATCGGCAAGAAGAAGCTCAAGAAGTAGCTCGTTGAAAGTTGTATCCGATCCGGCACTTGTGGAGGATAGCGTATCCGGCAGCAGGATCTGTGTGTCCGGTAATTGTCCAGGCGTATCCTGTGGCGTATCTTCCTTGTGTCCGGCCGCTTGTGTGAGCTTGTCAATCCTGCCGGCAATGGCAAGTCCGACAGGAGGTGGAGGTGTGGCTGGAGTTGGGCTCTGCTGTTCGGCATCCCACCGGGCGTGCCATGCCGGCAATTGCAGGTCCGGCAGTTTGGTTCGGTGGTGGCTTGGAGGCAGTAGGTGGTCGGCCACTTGTCTCGGCAGTGGATGCTTGCGAAGGCTGCAGCTCGGCCGCAAGTGTCTCGGCATGGACAATAGCTACGGCAGCCCCTTGGCGTGGAGGATCGTGGACAATGATTTCATTGTTTAGAGGCTCAAATGGCTCGTAGTACGGCTTGAGTCTATGTCCATTTACCTTGAATGTGTTTCCCGTAACTACATTCCGAATCTCAATGGCTCCATGAGGAAATACTTGAAGAACAATGAATGGTCCAAGCCAACGAGAGCGCAACTTACCCGGAAAAAGTTTGAGTCGTGAATGATACAAGAGAACTTTTTGGCCAACTTCAAACTTCTTCCGTCGAAGCATTTTATCATGAGCATTCTTGGTCTTTTGCTTGTAAATCCATGCGGCTTCGTAAGCTTCATTCCGTATTTCTTCAAGTTCATTGAGTTGAAACTTCCTATGAAGGCCGGCCTCATCAATGCTCATGTTGAAAGCCTTCACCGCCCACCATGCTTTATGCTCAAGTTCAACCGGTAAGTGACATGCTTTGCCATATGTTAACCGAAAAGGTGACATACCTATCAGTGTCTTGTACGCAGTCCTATATGCCCACAAAGCGTCATCGAGACGATCACTCCAATCCTTCCTTGAAGGTCCAACGGTTTTCTCAAGTAGCTTGATCTCTCGATTACTTACCTCGGCCATTCCACTTGTTTGGGGGTGATAAGGTGTAGATACCTTATGAGTGACTCCATACTTCTTTAATAAGGCTTCAATGGTGCGGTTACAAAAATGGGATCCTCCATCGCTAATCAAGACTCTTGGAACTCCAAAACGTGAAAAGATGTTGGTCTTGAGAAACTCGGCTACCACCTTGGCATCGTTGGTGCGTGTAGCCTTGGCTTCAATCCACTTTGACACATAATCAACCGCAAGCAATATGTAAAGAAAGCCCTTACTCGAAGGAAAGGGTCCCATGAAGTCAATCCCCCAAAGATCATGAATCTCAATAGAAGTGATGGGGTGTAATGGCATTTGATCCCGTGGTCCAATATTCCCCATTCTTTGGCATCGATCACATGACTTACAAAACATGTAAGCATCTTTAAAAATTGTAGGCCAAAAGAATCCACACTCAAGTACCTTCAAAGCGGTCTTCTTTGCTCCAAAATGCCCTCCACACGCCTCGCTATGACAAAATGTTAAAATCGGTTTATGCTCGTGCTCGGCAACACATCTTCTAAGCACTTGATCACTACATTGCTTCCATAAGTACGGATCATCCCAAAGATAATGACGTGACTCCTTCTTGAGTTTCTCATGTTGGTGGCGTGGTAAAGTACATGGGAATGTCCGAGTGGCGAGAAAGTTGGCAATATCGGCATACCAAGGCTCAAGAACTTCAAGTCGAAAAAGTTGCTCATCCGGAAAGGTCTCTAATAGGGGTAGCCGATCCTCTTCCTTGACAAGTCTACTCAAATGATCGGCTACAACATTCTCTACTCCTTTCTTGTCTTTAATCTCAATATCGAACTCTTGAAGTAAAAGAAACCATCGAATGAGCCTCGGCTTAGCATCCTTCTTCGTCATAAGATATCTCAAAGCGGCATGATCACTATAAACAATGACTTTGGAGTTCAAAAGATATGATCGAAACTTTTCCAAAGCAAAAATTACCGCTAAGAGTTCCTTCTCCGTTGTTGTGTAATTGAGTTGAGCATCGTTGAGAGTCCTTGAAGCATAGTAAATGGCGCATGGCTTCTTCTCAATTCGTTGTCCAAGTACCGCTCCAAGTGCATAGTCACTAGCATCACACATCAACTCAAATGGCTCGTCCCAATTAGGGGATACTAGGATCGGTGCCGAACATAACATCTCCTTTAATCGGCAAAAAGCAATCTCACATGCCTTCGACCACTCAAACGTCACCTCCTTTTGTAACAAGTTGCTCAATGGCTTGGCAATTGAAGAGAAGTCTTTGATAAATCGTCGATAAAACCCCGCATGGCCAAGAAAACTTCTCACATCCTTCACACACCTAGGGCTCGGCAATGCTTGAATTAGCTCCACTTTGGCTTTGTCAACCTCTAAGCTTCTTGCCGAAATAATGTGCCCTAGTACAATACCTTGCGTGACCATGAAGTGACACTTCTCCCAATTGAGCACAAGATTTGTCTCTACACACCTCTCAAGTATCTTCTCCAAGTTCCCCAAACATGCATCGAAGGTGCCTTCATACACACTAAAGTCATCCATAAACACTTCAATAATGTCTTCAATAAAATCCGAGAAGATAGCATACATACATCTTTGAAACGTGCCAGGTGCGTTGCATAGTCCGAATGGCATTCGCCGATAAGCAAACGTGCCAAATGGACAAGTAAAAGTGGTCTTCTCTTGATCATCCGGGTGTATCATGATTTGATTGTAGCCACTATATCCATCAAGAAAGCAATAGAAAGAATGGCCGGCTAACCTCTCAAGCATTTGGTCCATAAACGGCAAAGGCATGTAATCCTTCCTCGTTGTAGCGTTGAGCTTCCTATAGACCGGTTACAAGTCTTTGTGGCACAAGCTCATTCTTCTCATTCTTGACAACCGTTACACCACTCTTCTTCGGCACTACTTGCACGGGAGATATCCACTTACTATCCGAAATTGGGTAGATCACCCCACAATCAAGCAACTTGATAATCTCTTCTTTCACAACTTTCATCATGGGAGGGTGAAGTCGACGTTGAGCTTCCTTTGTCGGCTTAGCTCCTTCTTCTAATAAGATGCGATGAACACATGTAGTAGGGCTTATTCCCTTGATGTCCGCTAAGGTCCAACCTATGGCGGTCTTGTACTTCTTAAGCACACGTATCAAATCAACCTCTTGCTTCTCACTAAGCATTGAAGACACAATAACCGGTAGTGTATCTTCTTCTCCAAGATAAACATACTTTAAGTGATTAGGGAGTTCTTTAAGTTTTAACTTCGGGGCCTCTTCCACACTTGGTAGAAATTTTGTTGTGGCACTTGGAATTGACAAGAACGAGTTCTTTAAGACTCGGCATCATGGTGTATGGCTCGGCAATGCTTGGCTCGGTAACGCAGCCCTTCTCTTGTTCAAACGTGACTCGTTCTCCCTTCTTGTCAAATCCGACCCCTTGCTCAATCGCTAATTGCTATGCATCGAGCGAGGTCGTCATAACTTGCTCGACCTCCTCCAAAACATCAATGGCACAACCTTCCTTCAAATCAACATTGGGGAATTTCATGGCATCAAATACATTAAACTTGATTACCTCACCATCAAACTCCATAGTTAGGTTGCCCTCGGCCACATCTATCTTCGTGCGTGCCGTCCTCATAAATGGTCGCCCTAGTAGCAATTGAGTGCTATTGACCGGCTAATCCTCCATCTCAACCACATAAAAATCGGAAGGGAAGATCAATTGGTTAACTTGCACAAGCACATCCTCCACATACCCCTCCGGATACTTACTTGAGCGATCCGCAAGTTGAATGATGACATTATCCTTCTTGAGAGGCCCTATACTCAACGTTTGATACACATTGAGTGGCATGACATTGATCGATGCTCCCAAATCTAACATCACATCCTCAAAACGAGTGTTGCCAATCACACAAGGCACATTGAAGCTTCCCGGATCCTTCATCTTTGGTGGAAACTTTCTTTGAATAACGGCCGACACCGTTTCGCTCATAGTCACCACACGAGTCTCCCTCGTATGCCTTCTAGCCGTGCAAACTCCTTCAAAAACTTAGCATACTTCGGTACTTGCTTGATGCATTCCAACAAAGGGATGTTGACTTGCACTTTCCGGAAAATCTCCAACACCTCCTCATCGGACTTATCCTTCTTTGATTTTGCAAAGCGAGAAGGGAATGGAATGCTTGATATCGGCACCCCTCCCTTGCTTGCTTGGCTCGGCACTAACTCATTCTTTGATGTTGCGGGATCATACTCAAGCTCATTGCGCAGCCCCTTACCCTTCACATTGTTGCCGGCATCACCTCCCTTCTCGGTGTGCCTGCCCTTCTTGGCAGCAGCCCTGCCGGCTGCATCATGGCTATTGGCAGCATGGTTGCTCTTGGCTTCATGGCCCTTGGCTGCACCATTCTTGCCGGCTGCAGCCCCTTCGTTCCCCTCAACATGGCTGCCGGCAATTGCAGGTCCGGCAGCCCTCTCGGCTTCATCTACTACATCGAATGTTACTCGCTTCTTCTTTGGATTTGTTGGAGGAAACAACTCTCTTCCACTACGAGTTTGAATCACTTTGGCTTGCTCGTTCCTCGGATTCAGAATCGTATTGCTTGGCAACTTCCCTTGCTCATTAAATCTTCCCATGAAGTCTACAACTTGGCCCATTTGAGTCTTGAGCTCACCAATGTCCGTTTGATGATTTTGTTGCCCCGCGAGCAATGCTTGAGTCGCACTTGACAAAGATTGGAGCAAAGCATCGTAGTTGGGGTTGCTCGGTGTGGCTTGTCCTTGGCTCGGCCCTCCTTGAGTGTGGTTCGGCAGGGCTGCATAAGGTCCCTGGTTCGGCTGAAATGGTTGCCGAGGCACAAAGGGTGCCCTCGGTACATATGGTGCTGATAGGAGCATAATGTGCTACGATATTATATGCTTATGCCCTCGTTTATGCTTTGTTTAACCCTTATTTGTCTAAGATTGAGTCATAATATAGTTTAGTGTTAATTTGGTAGAGTTTGGCGAAAAATGGTTAAGAATCTGAAAAATGACTAAGTATGAGAAATCTGGAAAATAGTGAAAAATGTGTCTTTTTCGTGATTTTGAGATGAACAAAAGTGCGATCTATCCTTGTCCGAATTTAATGAAATTTGGTATCCTTATTATTCATATACTGAGGAATGTTGTGTTAAAATTTTAGATCAATCGGAGTTCGGGAAGTCACCCAAAAGATGGCTGCAAAACGGCAGTCCGAGCAAACCAATCCAGGGGCTTCCAGGATTTTCCTGGGACTTTGATCCAACTTCGAAAAATAATTCCTGACGATTCACAAGGAATTTGATCGAGATATTTTATGGAAAGATGGCTATATGTGTCTAGTTTATCTGAGACTTAGAATTGCATCAATTGGAGCTCCGAGAAGGGAGATATGTCAGATTTACTGGAGAAAGGTCATTCCAGCCGAGTTGCTGCCGGTCTTGTGTTCTTGCGGGTTTGGGGCATTTTTCCATGGATCAAGCTCACCAAATGGAGTTGTCAAGCCTACACAAGAAGTCCATGAAGATATGCAGCCCAATCCAAGGAAGAAAATCAGAAAAAGAAGTTTCCTAGAAGAACCAAGAAAGGAAGGAACCAAAATCTTTGTTACACAAGGATTACCTTTGCTGATTTGGACTAGGTTTTCTACCTAGGTTTTCTGCCGAATTTGCCTCTATAAATAGCCAACTTTTACACAGAAAAACTTGTCACATTCCAAAGCAAAAATCTAGCCAAAGCTCTACCTAAATTTCCCAAGAGTCCTACATAAAAACCCTAGCCAACACCACCACCACCTCACCCTAAAAATCCTGCCGACACACCCATTGCCGAGCAGCCATGTAAAAATACGGATTGCATGTTAAAAAGTAAGAAAAATATGAAGTAAAGAGATAGAATAGGATAGGCAAGCATGTTCACTCTGATTCTAGTAATTCGTTCTTGGTTTAGTCTTTAAATCCGTGTGCCGCAGAGATTGGTACTTAGCATATTCGCGGTGTGTTTTGAGTATTGGTCTTGTATCTGTCAACATAAATAGGACTAGAGTGGTTTAAACGACTATGCATGTTAACAAGAAGTGGTGACGCCTTGCTTGATTGATATGTCTCCAATTAAAAGACTCTTGTGCTTAATTACTCTTTGTGTTTGTCTTCGACGTTGAGTGTTTTCAAACATGATTAGTATAATTTTAGGATTCGACGTTGAGTGCTTTCTAAAATACTTGAGAAGTCTAGGATGATTAGATGACCGTTGAGGCTCTAATTAGAATTGGAACTAAGTCGGATCTAGGATATTGTGTGCTCTTGCCGTGTCTTGTCTTATTAATTTGCTAAGTATTTTGATTGCTTTCGTGCTAGTGCTTTGTGGAAGAATGTCGACCAACCTTGTAAATAGTAGCTTTAGAATTTAATTTCATGTCTTATTTTCATGTCTAGGAATTTAGAGGCAGCTTTGCTGCCGATCCTATCTCAATCCCCCTTGATTTCGTGTGAATATGTATATATGTATATAAGTGTGACAATTGTGTGCATATATGTTTGTGAATATTTGTGTTAACATTCTCATGTTTCAGGTACCCTTAATCCCCGGCTAGAACGATCCCTACTTATTCTATAATACTAACGATTGTAGGGTTATTATTGCTTGATGCTCGCTTCGGCGACTCGTCAATTTTTGGCGCCGTTGCCGGGGATTATAAAATCTTGATTTGTTTGAATGTTATCTTTGTAAATTTCTGAAAATCTTTTTGAGTCTTTAAAGTTTTGAGGTATATCGGATAAAGCATGACCTTACCATGGGCTGCACAAGTCCATTGCATAGTTTGCTCCTCTGCTCCACGTACCTTGAATCTTTGATGTCGTGTATAGTTTGAAAAATTCTTGAAAATTTCGTGTAATGCCTTGAAAAATTTGTTGAAGTATAGCTTTGTATATTCTTGCATTTATCTTTGTGTTTTGTTCGCTTTGATGTGTCTTGTGCGTGTGCAGATTGAATTGAAACGAAAAAGTGCAGGAAATACCAAGTTCTGCCCAAAGCAGGAATCGGGCAGTGCAGTCCTCCAACTTTGGATAGCTTCTGTTTTTACCTCACAAAACCTGGGAAAGTGAGCTCTACGCCGTTGGAAAGATCTCGGAGTCTACTTTCTGTAGCATTTTACAGAAGTGGATTTGGAGTTCCGTGCCGTTCTCAGTGTCAATTTGAGTACCGGAAGGTCAGTGCAGCAAACCAGGATTCTGTGCGGCTGCAGCTAATAAAACCCAAAACAGAGAATACCTCCGGTGGTCGGATTTTGGTAAACTTTATACCGTTGGAAAGATCTTTGAGTTGGCTACAACTTTCATAATGGACACTTTTTCATTCGAGTAGCCTATCATGTAACAAATCAGGTATAAAGAGGTAAAGGTCTGTTCTGTTTTGCTGATAACTGCTGTTATTTTCAGCCAACTTTGCAGGGGCATAACTTTTCAGCTGCTTGGAGTTATGGGACGTACCACATATGTACGTGCAGCTAGTAACATGGACTTTCAATTCCATATGGTAGCTTCCCAATCCAACCGCCCATTACATTTTTATTTGCACTGGAAAACAGCTTCGTGGGACGTCACTGAGGGGGGCTGCTGCCCCAACTACGGAGCTGCACATGGCATGTTGAATACACAAAACACATGGTGAAGAGTCTAAGCAATGGACTATAAACACAAAGCGCTAATTGGGAGGCAACCCAAGTCGATCAAAGAAAAGTGAAGGAGCCATCACCGAGAGTTTGAAATTTCTTAACCCTTCTCTTTTTCTTTGGTTTGTGATGATATGTTGGAATGTGTTAGACAATTGCATGCTTAGGAAATTCGTTGATATAGATTTGTGCTTACATTGAGGACAATGTAATTTTCTAAGTGTGGGGTGGGATAACATATTCCGTTTATGTTTTCGTGTGCTTAATTTAGGAAAGAAAATTTCAGAAAATGTACTACAAAAATAGAGTGTTTAAATTGTTGTTTCGAGTCTTAGGATGCCCCTAATATGTCAATGATGTTTTTCTCCTCTTTGCATACATAGATGATGGTTATGCATACAATTAAAATTGTGAGTTTCATGGATTATGTGCATTGGTAGGAGCATGTAGGACTTGTTGATTAATTAAGCATGCATGTTTTAGCTAGTTTGTTTCCATAATAACCTATGTGAGCTTTAGAGCCAATTTGCTTTCTTCATGAGCGATAAAAAGATAAAATTCAATAGATTCGTAGGAAGCATGAAACCTCATAATTCTTTGATTATTCGATGACTATGCGCCATAGCTTTTTAATGAACTCTAGTATGCTAGAACTTACTCTTGTTGACTTTCGAAACGTTTATATCATAAAATACCTTGATTTTGAATGTGATTGAATAAAGATCATTTAGGTTTACCACCATTGCCAAATAAAGCATGAGCCCTATTGGAGCCCGTCGTGGGACACCTTAGTAAACCCCCTTTGAGCCTACGATTAGCCTTTTCTTTCATCACCCTTAAACACTTTCCATGAACTTAGTATAGATCTTGACCATTGTGTGTCGGCAAAGCTTGATTTTTGAAGGAGTTTTTGCGTGAAGTGATGAAGAAGAACAAGTGTGGGGTAGACTTAGCCATGAATTTATGAAAAGTGTATATGTATGCCGTGCCTTAGAAAAAGAAAGAATGAAAAATTTTGAAACATTTTTGCTCGGACCAAAAGAAAAAGAAAAAGATACCGAGAGCAAGAAAAGAAAGATGTAAGGCACGGCTTGAAAAAGAAAAGAAAAAATTTTGTGCATGGCTATTGTCTTGATTATTGTTGTAATGTTATGGGGGGAAAAGAATGAAGTATGGGTCCAACAAGATGAAATTTGACCCTTGGCGAGAAGACATAAGGAGATTTGAGCTTTGCCAAAGGCCACGGTGACGTTTTTAAGCCTCCTTATCCAAATATCGAATACCTCTTAGCCTAGCCCCATTACAACCCTTTTATTGATCTTTTTCATGATTCTTAAGATGGTTAAACTTGATTTGTGGAGATTATCTCAAGAGTAAGCATATGGTTTTGGTTCATTGGTGCATATAGTTATCATATGAGGTTTTTCCATAAAAATTCACAAAGTGCTTTCGTTTCTTTGATATATGCAAGTCACTCTTTGTAATTCATTATCTTTCGCTTGCATATACTTATGAGTGAATGCCATGTTTCAAGTGAAAAGAAGAGAGTATGCCTAGTGAGGAGGATTGAATTAGCTTAACATGTCTACATGCTTACTTTTCTTCTTATATGTTCTTATTGATGTTACATGTTCATGAAGCTTGGAATTTTCGTGCTTAGCATTCTCATGCATTAACTTGAAAGCTATGTGTACATACGAGCCTGAGACAAATTGTTAGGGGCAATAGTTTGTTTAGAGTTTAGTTTAATTTAGTTTGCTAAGGGACTAGCAAAGGATAAGTGTGGGGTAGTTGATAGGAGCATAATGTGCTACGATATTATATGCTTATGCCCTCGTTTATGCTTTGTTTAACCCTTATTTGTCTAAGATTGAGTCATAATATAGTTTAGTGTTAATTTGGTAGAGTTTGGCGAAAAATGGTTAAGAATCCGAAAAATGACTAAGTATGAGAAATCTAGAAAATAGTGAAAAATGTGTCTTTTTCGTGATTTTGAGATGAGCAAAAGTGCGATCTATCCTTGTCCGAATTTAATGAAATTTGGTGTGCATATTATTCATATACGGAGGAATGTTGTGTTAAAATTTTAGATCAATCGGAGTTCGGGAAGTCACCCAAAAGATGGCTGCAAAACGGCAGTCCGAGCAAACCAATTCAGGGGCTTCCAGGATTTTCCTGGGACTTTGATCCAACTTCGAAAAATCATTCCCGACGATTCACAAGGAATTTGATCGAGATATTTTATGGAGAGATGGCTATATGTGTCTAGTTTATCTGAGACTTGGAATTGCATCAATTGGAGCTCCGAGAAGGGAGATATGTCGGATTTACTGGAGAAAGGTCATTCCAGCCGAGTTGCTGCCGGTCTTGTGTTCTTGCGGGTTTGGGGCATTTTTCCATGGATCAAGCTCACCAGATGGAGTTGTCAAGCCTACACAAGAAGTCCATGAAGATATGCAGCCCAATCCAAGGAAGAAAATCAGAAAAAGAAGTTTCCTAGAAGAACCAAGAAAGGAAGGAACCAAAATCTTTGTTACACAAGGATTACCTTTGCTGATTTGGACTAGGTTTTCTACCTAGGTTTTCTGCCGAATTTGCCTCTATAAATAGCCAACTTTTACACAGAAAAACTTGTCACATTCCAAAGCAAAAATCTAGCCAAAGCTCTACCTAAATTTCCCAAGAGTCCTACATAAAAACCCTAGCCGACACCACCACCACCTCACCCTAAAAATCCTGCCGACACACCCATTGCCGCGCAGCCATCTTCTCCACCATCCATCGGATCCACACGAGTCGAAGTCATTCAAGGTGTCTACAAAAGTGTGATCCACTCCCCTCTCTCGGTTTTGTTATTTTTATGTAGTTATGGTAAACTTTGTCTATGAAGTTAGCATGAATTCTTGGTTTCAAACTTTATGTCTATGTATTGTTTGGAGTGAAGTTTGGTTTTATAATTTCATGTTCAATTCGTTTTCTTTATCTTTAATTGGTGTTTGGATGTAAGAATACGGATTGCATGTTAAAAAGTAAGGAAAATATGAAGTAAAGAGATAGAATAGGATAGGCAAGCATGTTCACTCTGATTCTAGTAATTCGTTCTTGGTTTAGTCTTTAAATCCGTCTGCCACAGAGATTGGTACTTAGCATATTCACGGTGTGTTTTGAGTATTGGTCTTGTATCTGTCAACATAAATAGGACTAGAGTGGTTTAAATGACTATGCATGTTAACAAGAAGTGGTGACGCCTTGCTTGATTGATATGTCTCCAATTA